>CM054060.1:18784500-19384500 GCA_028641055.1 Alopecurus myosuroides
TTGGGGAAAAAGACGGAACTGCCGTTCTGGCCTCTCTACGTAAATGAGATGGAAAGGGGTAGAAAAGTGGAAGAAATTGCTTGTTTTTGTTAGGTTATACCCAAGAAACACCCAAGTCAATGGTAGGGCGAACCTCTTGGCAATATTCCCACTGTTCTGTCAGATACGGGAGTTTTGGGCTCTAAGTAGTCCTAGAGCCCGCCAAAGAGAATCCGACGCCGGTGAAGCCCTAACACAGATAGTGAGGGAATCTTCGGCATCCAAGACCGATGCAACACTCTAACACACATGGGATGTCATACCATCTGTTGTGGTGGCATTCAGAGGCTCCGGAGCCCCTCTCCAGAGAAATCCTTGCCCCGTTGGGGAAAAAACGGAATAGCCGTTCTAGCCTCTCTACGTACATGAGACGGTAGGGGATAGAAAAGTGGAACCATTTGCTTGGTTGTGTTATGTTATGTCCAAGGAACACCAGAGACAATGTTAGGGCCCACCTCTTGTCAACATTCCCCCCGTTCCGCCAGATCCGGGAGTTTAGGCTCTAAGTAGTCATGGAACCCGCGAGAGAGAATCCGACGCCGATGAAGCCCTAACACAGAGAGTGAGGGAATCTTGGGCATCGAAGACACATGCCACACTCTAACACACATGGTAAGTCATACCATCTATTGTGGTGGCGTTTAGATGCTCTAGAGCCCCTCTCCGGAGAAACCCTCGCCCCGCTGGGGAAAAAAGACGGAACTGCCATTCTCGCCTCTCTACGTACATGAGCCGGAAGGGAGTAGAAAAGTCGAACAAATTGCTTGGTTGTGTTAGGTTAGGCACAAGGAACACCCAAGACAATGGTAGATCCCAATGATACGTCCATTTTGCATCACTATTTTATATCATAATTTTATGTTATTCATCGATATATTTCATGTTATGATGCATCCCTTATGTTATTTTATCTTATTTTGCATGTTTTGTAATTTTTGGAGAATAAACACCGGGTCTAGAAATCTGATGGAAAAAGCACAATCGAGATACCATATTTCAGAAGATTAGAAAAAGAAGGGGGACATCCAGGGGTTCCTAAAAGTTCAGAGGAGGAACTCAGCCAAAAGGAGAGCCAGTGGGGGGCTACCAGGGGCCCACACCTAGGGGTGACACGCCCTCCCCCCGTCCGCACCACCTAGGGGTGTGGCCACCCTGGCCCACCTCTGGGGGTCATCTTTGGCGTGCCTAGCCCCCAGGGAACCCTAAGCCTCATTCCATCCTCAAAGTCCGCCGCCGCCGCGGGGCAGAAAACACCCGAGAGAGAAAAGCTCTCTGGCAGGGAGAAATCTGCCGAGGAAATTCCTCTCTGGGGAGGGGAAATCACCGCCATCGTCACCGTCATCGCTCCGGGCATCATCAAGATCGTCATCATCATCGTCATCACCACCAGAACCATCACCCTCATCATCAACCGTCATCCCGCTGTAACAATTAGGGGCCTCTATCGTTGTTTTGCATTAGATCTCTCTCCCGGTGTGGATTACTTGTTAGTAGTTGATGCTTGTGAGATTTATCAGTGTTTGCACTTTATGACCAGATTGTTACCATCCATTATATCACCTCTGATTATGATCCATATGATGTCTTGTGAGTAGTTCGTTATATTCTTGAGGACATGGGAGAAGTCAAGTTGTTAGTAGTGAAGTAATGTTGAATAATATTTAATGTTTGATATTTAAGTTGTGGTGTTATTCTCCTAGTGGTGTCATGTGAACGTCTACTACATGACACTTCACCATTTATGGGCCTAGGGGGATGCATCGTGTATTTGTCTACTAATTGTGGGGTTGACGGAGTGACAGAAACCTAAACCCCCATTAGGAAACCATTACACGAGGGAGCGTAGGATCCCGAAGTTTAAAGGTGTGGTTAGATTTATTTCTTAATTACTTTCTTGTAGTTGCGGATGCTTGCAAGGGGTATAATCACAAGTATGTATTAGTCTTGGATGGGACGGTACATTAGCATATTTTCACCCACGCAACACTTATCAAAACACCTAACATTATTCAGCTGCATGGAACAAAAGCACTTGACAGAAACCTCCCGCGTGTCCTCGAGAACGTTTGTTAATCATAAGTAAACTCACCGACTTGTCCTTTGCTGACGAAAGGATTGGGCCACTTGCTGCAATTATTACTACTGCATTTTATCTACTCGCGCTTTATTTATCTGCAATATAAAAAACCCCTACAAATATATTTTCTAGTTTTTACAGTTATTCTTCATCAAAACTGCTTGTCAACACCTTCAGCTCCTCGTTGGGTTCGACACTCTTATTTATCGAAAGTACTATGATACACCCCCTATACTTGTGGGTCATCACCCACCTTTTGGCAAGATTCCCCCCGTTCCATCAGACTGGGGAGTTTCGAGCTCTAAGTAGTCGTGGAGCCCGCCAAAGAGAATCTGATGCCGGTGAAGCCCTAACACAGAGAGTGAGGGAATAACGGGAATCCAAGACACATGACACACTCTAACACACATTTTATGGCATACCATGAGATTTGGTGGCATTCACACGCTCCAGAGCCCATCTCCGGACAAACCCTTGCCTCGGTGGGGAAAAGGGCGGAACTGTCGTTCTGGCCCCTCTACGTGAGCCGGAAGGGGTAGCAAAGTGGAACCAACAGCTTGCTTGTGTTATTTTCGGCCCGAGAAACACCCGAGACAATGGTAGGTCCCACCTCTTGGAAAGATTCCCCTCGTTCCATCAGATCCGGGAGTTTCAGGCTCTAAGTAGTAGTGTTGGAACGCGCTAGAGAGAATCCGACGACGGTGATGCCCTAACACAGAGAGTGAGGGAATATTGGGCATCCAAGACACATGCCACACTCTACACACATTGTACGATATACCATGTGTTGTGGCGGCATTCAAACGCTCCGTAGCCCCTCTCCGGAGAAACCCTAGCCCCTTCGGAAAAAAGACAGAACTATCATTCTGGCCACAATACGTGAGCCGGAAGGGAGTAGAAAAGTGGAACCAATTGCTTTTTTGTGTTAGGTTTAGGTCCAAGGAACACCCAAGGCAATGTTAGGTCCCACCTCTTGCCAATATTCCCCCTGTTCCGACAGATCCGGGAGTTTCGGGCTCTAAGTAGTCCTAGAACCTGCCAGAGAGAATCTGACGCCGGTGAAGCCCTAACACAAAGAGTGAGGGAATCTTCGGCATCCAAGACCCATGACACACTCTAACACACATGGTCAGTCATACCATCTGTTGTGGTGGCATTCAGACGCTCTAGAGCCCCTCTCCAGAGAAACCCTAGCCCCGCTGGAAAAAATACAAAACTGCCATTCTGGCCTCTCTACGTACATGAGCCGGAAGGGGGTACTAAAGTGGAACCAATTGCTTGGTTGTGTTAGGTTAGGTCGATGAAACACCCAAGGCAATGGTATGGCACTCCTTTTGGCAAGATTCCCCCGTTCTGTCAGATCCGGGAGTTTCTGGCTCTAAGTAGTCCTGGAGCCCGCCAAAAACAATCCGACGGTGCCAGTGAAGCCCTAACACAGATAGTGAGGAAATATTCGGCATCCAAGACCCATGACACACTCTAACACACATGGTAAGTCATACCATCTATTTTGGTGTGATGTCTACGCATGCTTCTATTCTTGTAGACAGTGTTGGGGCTCCAAGTGCAGAGGTTTGTAGAACATCAGCAATTTTCTCTTAAGTGGATCACCAAGGTTTATCGAACTCAGGGAGGTAGAGGTCAAAGATATCCCTCTCAAGCAGCCCTGCAATGAATATACACGAAGTCTCTTGAGTCCCCAACACACCCAATATACTTGTCAGGTATATAGGTGCACTAGTTCGGCGAAGAGATAGTGAAATGCGAGTAATATGGATGGTTATAAGTAATAATAGCAATCTGAAATAAATATGGCAGCAAGCAAACATGTAGCAGAACAGGCGGAAAACGGTGTTTCAATGCTTGGAAACAAGGCCTAGGGATCCTACTTTCACTAGTGGACACTCTCAACAATGATCACATAATTGAATAACTAAATATCTTCTCTTCACTATGCTACTCTTAACCCTCTCCGGTTGGATAACGAACACTAATCATTGTGTAGGGCTGCAAAAAGCATTCCTTAAAGTAAGCATTCCCATGTCTAGTTAGCCCCACACTGTCAACTTGAGTGCCCTAGAAGGTACTAGACAAACACCACAATTCATAGAGGAGACACACACGATGTGCACACTGTCACCTTCACACCACGGGACAAGGTGACTCAGAAGTTCATATTAATAAAACACTTGAGTAGCACAATAGATGAAGAGTAACATCTACTTATTCAACTAGATTACAAAGCTCACGATCACATATAGATCACACCATGGGAGAGAGAGATGAACCACTTAGCTACCGGTAGAGTCCTCAGCCTCGGGGGAGAACTACTCCCTCCTCATCATAGGAGACAACAATGGCGATGGAGATGGCGGTGGAATGGATGGAGATGGCTTCCGGGGGCACTTCCCTGTCCCGGCAGGGTGCCAGAACAGAGATCTATCCCCCGAAACTTGGGTTGACGATGACGGCGGCTGCGGAAGGTTTCATGGAATTTTGCCGATTCTTTTAGGGTTTTCCCTCGGGGGAGTATAAATAGGCGAAAGGGCGATGCCGGGGTGTGGCCAGGGGGCCCACACCACCAGGTGGCGTGGCCAGGGAGGACCCGTGCCACCCTATGGTGTGGCCACCCTGTGGCCCCCCTCCGGGGCTCTTCGGGACTTTTGGATGCTTCCAGGGGAAATAGGAACTTCAGGATTCGTTGGGTCCGATTCCGAGAATATTTCCAGAACAACTTTTCTGAAATAAAAAACAGCAGAAAACAGGGAACTGGCATTTGGCATCTTATTAATAGGTTATTCCCGGAAAACGTGTAAAAATGCTATAAAGAAGGGAGAAAACATGTAGCAATTCGCATAATATCAACATGGAACATCAGAAATTATAGATACGTTGGAGACGTATCATGGTGGCACTCAGACGCTCCGGAGCCCCTCTCCGGAGAAACCCTAGCCCCGCTGGGAAAAATACAGAACTGCCGTTCTGGCCTCTCTACGTACATGAGCCGGAAGGGGATAAAAAGGTGGAACCAATTGCTTGGTTGTGTTAGGTTAGGTCCAAGGAACACCCAAGGTAATTGTAGGGCCCACCTTCTGGCAAGATTCCCCCCGTTTTGTCAGATCCGGAAGTTCCGGGCTCTAAGTAGTCATGGAGCCCGCCAAAGAGAATCCGAAGCCGGTGAAGCCCTAACACAGAGAGTGTGGGAATCTTTGGCATCCAAGATCCATGAAACAGTCTAACACACATGGTAAGTCATAGCATCTGTTGTGGTGGCACTCAGACGCTCTGGAGCCACTCTCCGGAGAAACCCTAGCCCGTTGGGGAAAAAGACTGAACTGCCGTTCTGGCCTCTCTACGTACATGATCCAGAAGGGGGTAGCAAAGTGGAACCAATTGCACGGTTGTGTTAGTTTAGGTCCAATTAACTCCCAAGGCAATCGTAGGGCCCATCTTTGGAAATATTCCCCCCGTTCTGTCAGGTCCGGGAGTTTCGGGCTCTAAGTTGGAACCCGCTAGAGAGAATCCGACGCTGGTCAAGCCCTAACACAGAGAGAGGGAATCTTCGGCATCCAAGACATATTCCATACTCTAACAAACAAGTTATGGCATACCATGTGTTGTGGTGGAATTCAGACGCTCCGGAGCCCCTCTCCGGAGAAACCTTAGCCCCACTGGGGAAAAAGGCGAAATTGTCGTTTTAGCCCCTCTACATGAGTGGGAAGGGGTTAGAAAAGTGGAAGAAATTGATTGGTTGTGTTAGGTTAGACCCAAGGAACACCCAAGATAATGGTACGGCCCACCTCTTGGCAAGATTCCCCTTGTTCCATCAGATCCGGGAGTTTTGGGCACTAAGTAATCCGACGGCGGTGAAGCCCTAACACAGAGATTGAGGGAATCTTTGGCATCCAAGACCCAAGGCACACTCTAACACACATGGTAAGTCATACCATCTGTTGTGCTGGGATTCAGACGCTCCGGAGCCCCTCTCCGGGGAAACCCTAGCACCGTTGGGGAAAAAGACGGAACTACCGTTTTGGCCTCTCTACATACATGAGCCGGAAGGGGGTAGAAAATTGGAACCAATTGCTTGATTGTGTTAGGTTAGGTCCAAGGAGCACCAAAGACAAAGTTAGGAGCCACCTCTTGGCAAGACTCCCCCCGTTCCGCCAGATCCGGGAGTTTAGGCTCTAAGTAGTCCTAGAACGCGCTAAAGAGAATTCGACGCGGGTGAAGCCCTAACACATAGAGTGAGGGAATCTTGGACTTCCAAGACACATGCCACACTCTAACACACATGGTATGGCATACCATGTGTTGTGCCTTCCTTCAGACGCTCCGGAGGCCCTCTTCGGAGAAACCTTAGCCCCTTGGGGAAAAAGATGGAACTGCCATTCTGGCTCCTCTACGTGAGCCGGAAGGGGGTAGCAAGGTGGAAAAAATTGCTTGGTTGTGTTAGGTTAGGCCCAAGGAACACCCAAGTAAATGGTAGGGCCAACCTCTTGGCAAGATTCCCCCCGTTCTGTCATATCCGGGAGTTTCGGGCTCTAAGTAGTTGTGGAACCCGCTAGAGAGAATCTGACACCGGTGAAGCCCTAACACGGAGAGTGAGGAAATATTTGGTATCCAAGACTCATGCCACACTCTAACACACATGGTATGACATACCATGTGCTGTCGTGGCATTCAGACGCTCCGGAGCCCCTCTTCGGAAAAACCCTAGTCCTTTGGCATACCATGTGTTGTGATTTCGAATGTCGTCCATGTACCTACCCATCGAGTGTGCCTACATACCAACAAAACTTGAACGTGCCAATACAACGTATAGTACGTGATGAAACTGTGGGTTAATCCCACTCGTGGGAGGAGTGAATGCAGTTTGCCATCTCCACTTCCACACGCGTGTCAGCAGTGTGCAGTTGCAACTGAGTTAATATCGCCACTTTCACACACCTCCATTTTATCTTTTCTTCCTCCTCTCGTTCCCCACTCTGAAATCAGTTCGCTTCCTCCTCTGTTTCTCACCAACGATGTCGTATTCACCAATCTCCTCTGTGTCTAAGACAAGGAGGACCGAGGATTCGCTAGCAGCTAGGTATTTCTTTCATTTTTGATTCCAACTTTTGGATTTTTTCATGCATCTTTTTACAAAACTTCCTACAGGGTCGGTTGTTCCATTGAGATACCTGGTTCAGTTCTTGACCACACTTTCCATTCGAGGGAGGTTCTAGATGCCAAGGTCACCAGGGGACAGATCGCCATCCGGAACGAGGGCATATCCAGGACCGTGAAAGAGACCCTCGCGAATGCCAAGCGAGAGATCAAATATTGTGCACTCGAGCTGGAGCAGAAGGAGTGAGCTTTGAGAGCTGCTACAAGAACGGATCAGATTCTCCCGGTCAACCATGACTTGTGTAGGTAGATAGAACAACTCTGGAATAAGATTCAGATGCAAGACTAGGAAGCTGATCTCATCCGCGGCGAGATCGAAATGATGGCCAAGAAAGCAGGGGAGCCCGGCCAGATCTAAATCGATTTGCTCATGTGTGAGTGTGTTTGGGGCTTGTCCCAGGTAGTATCTGTGTTATGATTTTATTTCAGTTTAATTAAGACTAAGTGTGTACTGCCATGCAATGTTGATGTTTGTGACCGAACATATATTGAAGTACTCCCCTTCGTTCACATATATTTTGCGTTCTTGGCAAATTTTGTTTTTCAGATTGTGGAATGTACCCCTCCAGAACGTACAAAAAATTCTAAAGAGAGGCTTCCACGAGTTAAATTGGAAAGAAGCCAACTCTGCACGTAGCTTGCTTGCATGCATTGGTCGTGGATGCCTCCCGTGAGACATTGGATCCATCTGTCAATGACACAAACTCAAGGAAAAGTCCGGCCAGAGGTTAGTCAGAGAATCCACGCGGGTTGTGCACGTACGTGGCAACGCACACGTACGTTGCGTACGTGCCAACGTACCAGTGCGTGCAGTTGCAAGCGGTGCATGGGTTCGTGGGTGGATTCCTCATATTCTCCCTCTTCCTCTCCACCACCCCGCTCTATTTAGGGTTTTATTCTCCCTCGGCTCCTTCCTGAATTTCTTCCCTAGAAACCAGCATTTCTTCTCCTCGAAGTGAAATCAGTTGTCCCTCCGCAGCTCGTTCGTGCCTTTCTGCTCGTCGGCACCGACGATGTCGTCTTCTGTTGCAACAAGGTATTTGTTTCAACACGATTTATTTCAATAGTTCTTCTTCCCTCTTTGCGATTTCACCTTTTCAATACCTTTTGGATTTATTTCAACTTCTGGTTCCCCTTCGTGCAGGGCCGGTTGTTCCAGTGTCCGCACCGGATTGCCTTCGCTGTTGGGGCCGGTGGGCGTCGTCGATTCGCGCAAGACCCATTTGGCAGAACTGGACGAGGAGTTAAAAGAATCTGGAAGTGGAGTGTAGGGAGAATGATCGCAAGGCTAAAGCAGATATTGCCTGCTATCAAGAAGCAGAAAGGACTGCGTCGGAAACAGGTCGTGAGCTGAATGAGAAGCTGATGCAAAACGTCGACATACTGAGTACGATGTCATTCCTCGAAAAGAAGATGGAGCTGAAAGACAGGGAAATTGTTCTCCTCCGCAGGGAACTCGAACTGGCCAAGCAAGGGGCGTTCCTTCCAGAGCGGGGCTTCCACTTAAGCTCCATTGCTCCTGCGTGAGCGTGTTTGGGGCTTGTCCCAGGTTACCTGCTGTGTGTGCACTTGCAAGTTTATCTCAGATTTGTTTCGAACTATGTTTAAGTTCTGTTTACTAATTTTATAGTTTATCTCAATAATTGGTTTCTTAAGAATGCTCAGGAATATTTCGACTACGCTTGAAAGTAAACACTACACATGAGATAGTTTTCAACAATAGTTCTCATGAGATAGTTTCTTAAGACAACATTTCTGGTACTACTACAAGTGTATATGAGATAGTTTTGGTTGGACAACAAAAGACAACATTTCTGGTACTACTACATCTATACACGAGGAATATGCATGCTTATTAATTAAACAATTTAACACAAGTTCTGACCACCAAACTAGCTGACAAAACAACAACACAAGTTTGTTATCATTCTCTAAAATTACTCAGAAGTTCTCACCAACTACACTGCCAAGTTCACTACCAACTCATAAGTTCTTCTTGATCCTGCACCCTGTGCACAAAGAACTGAGGGACTACAATGTGCTCCCCATTTTCGAGGTCCATCTTATCCTGCTTGTAGAAAGGCCAGGATATCGCATTCATTTTATAACCACTGACCTCACATGGGAACTCAAATATGCTCTTCTGTAGTGTCATCTTGCAAGATGGTACGATAGGACGACACTCTGATTGCAAAGGGAAAAACACGTGAATGTGCAATTACATAACCAAGGAAATCCTGGAAAGTTTGAAACATATGTATTAACTAGCTAGTAAATTAATGTGTAAGTAAAACAAGCCAATGTGCAATTACATACCAGGGTCTAGAACCCAAGATTTGACCTCATTGTTTGCATTAGTTACTTGAACGTCAAACATACCGAATTGATCATCATAATCAAACCTCACAAGATTGTTCGATTGAATGTCATAAGCTTGACAAAATGTTTTCCAATATTGTCCATATATATAAGTCCTTCCAGGCACATGTTCCATGTAGAAGTGGTAGTCATTGGCATTGCCAAAGAGAATCTGACGCCGGTGAAGACCTAACATGGAGAGTGAGGGAATAATAGGAATCCAAGACACATGACACACCACATTATATGGGATACCATGGGATTTGGTGGCATTCAGACGCTCCGGAGCCCCTCTCGGGACAAACCCTAGCCCCGATGGGGAAAAAAGGCGGAACTGCCATTCTGGCCCCTCTACATGAGCCGGAAGGGGGTAGCAAAGTGGAACCAATTGCTTGGTTGTGTTATTTTAGGCCCAATTAACACCCAAGACAATGTTAGGGTCTACCTCTTGGAAATATTCCCCTCGTTCCATCAGATCCGGGAGTTTCAAGCTCTAAGTAGTGTTGGAACCCGCTAGAGAGAATCCGACGACGGTGATGCTCTAACACAGAGAGTGAGGGAATATTGGGCATCCAAGACCCATGCCGCACTATAACATACATTGTATGGCATACCATGAGATTTGGTGGCATTCAGACGCTCCGGAGCCCCTCTCCGGACAAACCCTAGCCCCGGTGGGGAAAAAGGCGAAACTGCTGTTCTGGCCCCTCTACGTGAGCCGGAAGGGGTAGAAAAGTGGAACAAATTGCTTGGCTTTGTTAGTTTAGGCCCAAGGGACACCCGATACAATGGTAGGGCCCACCTCTTGGCAAGATTCCCCTCGTTCCATCAGATCCGGGAGTTTTAGGCTCTAAGTAGTCCTGGAACCCGCCAGAGAGAATCAGACGGCGGTTATGCCCTAACACAGAGAGTGAGAGAATATTGGGCATCCAAGACCCATGCCACAATGTAACACACATTGTATGGAATACCATGTGTTGTGGCGGCATTCAGACGCTCCGTAGGCCCTCTCGGGAGAAACCCTAGACCCTTGGGGAAAAAGACAGAACTATCGTTTTGGCCCCTCTACGTGAGCCGGAAGGGGGTAGAAAAGTGGAACCAATTGCTTGGTTTTGTTAGTTTTAGGTCCAAGGAACACCCAAGGCAATGTTAGGTCCCACCTCTTGGAAATATTCCCTTGTTCCGACAGATCCGGGAGTTTTGGGCTCTAAGCAGTCCTGGAACCTACCAGAGAGAATCCGACGCCGGTGAAGACCTAACACAAAGAGTAAGGGAATCTTCGGCATCCAGGACCAATGCCACACTCTAATACACATGATAAGTCATACCATCTATTGTAATGGCATTCAGACGCTCCAGAGCCCCTATCCGGAGAAACCCTAGCCCCGCTTGGGAAAAAGACGGAACTGCCGTTTTGGCCTCTCTACGTACATGAGCCGGAAGGGGGTAGCAAAGTGGAAGAAGTTGCTTGGTTGTGTTAGGTTAGGTCCAAGGAACACCAATGGAAATGGTAGGGCACACCTTTTGGCAAGATTCCACCTGTTCTGTCAGATCCGGGAGTTTCGGGCTCTAGGTAGTCCAAGAGCCCGCCAAACAGAATCCGACGCCGGTGAAGTCCTAACAGAGATTGTGAGGGGATATTAGGCATCCAAGACCCATGCTACACTCTATCACACATGGTAAGTCATACCATCTATAGCGGTGGCATTTAGATGGTCCAGAGCCCCTCTCCGAAGAAACCCTAGCCCCGCTGGGGAAAAAGACGGAACTGCCGTTCTGGACTCTCTACGTACATGAGACGGAAGATGGTAGCAAATTGACACCAATTGCTTGGTTGTGTTAGGTTAGGTCCAAGGAACACCCAAGGAAATTTTAGGGCCCACCTTTTGGAAAGATTCCCCCCGTTCTGTCAGATCCGGAAGTTTCGGGCTCGAAGTAGTCCTGGAGCCCGCCAAAGAGAATCCGACGCCCATGAAGCCCTAACACAGAGAGTTAGGGAATCTTTGGCATCCAAGACCCATGAAAAAGTCTAACACACAATTGTAAGGAAAACCATATGTTGTGGTGGCATTCATACTCTCTAGAGCCACTCTCCGGAGAAACCCTAGCCCCATTGGGGAAAAAGACGGAATTGCCGTTCTAGCCTCTTTACGTAAATGAGCTGGAAGGGGGTAGCAAAGGAAATGGTAGGGCCCACCTTTTGGCAATATTCCCCCCGTTCTATCAGATCTAGGAGTTTCGGGCTCTAAGTTGGAGCCCGCTAGAGAGAATCCGACGCCGGTCAAGCCCTAACACAGAGAGAGGGAATATTCGGCATCGAAGACCTATTCCACTCTCTAACACACATGGTATGGAATACCATGTGTTGTGGTGGCATTCAGACGCCCCGGAGCCCCTCTTCGGAGAAACCTTAGCCCCACGGGGAAAAAGACGAAATTGTCGTTCTGGCCCCTCTACGTGAGCGGGAAGGGTTAGCAAAGTGGAAGAAATTTCTTGGTTGTGTTAGGTTAGACCCAAAGAAAACACAAGATAATGTTAGGGCCCACCTTTTGGCAAGATTCCCCACGTTCCTTCAGATCTGGCAGTTTTGGGATCTAAGTATATAGTCCTGGAACCCGCCAAAGAGAATCCGACTTCGGTGAAGCCCTAACACAGGGACTGAGGGAATCTTTGTCATCCAAGTCCCATTCCACACTCTAACACACATGGTAAATCATAACATCTATTGTGCTGGCATTCAGACGCTCTGGAGCCCCTCTCAGGGGAAACCCTAGCCCTGTTTGGCAAAAGACTGAACTTTCCTTCTAGCCTCTCTACGTACATGAGCCGGAACGGGGTAGCAAAGTGGAACCAATTGCTTGGGTGTGTTAGGTTAAGTCCAAGGAACACTAAAGACAATGTTAGGGGCCACCTCTTGGCAAGATTACCCCTGTTCCGCCAGATCCGGGAGTTTAGGCTCTAAGTAGTCATGGAACCCGCTAGAGAGAATCCGACGCCGGTGAAGCCCTAACACAGAGAGTGAAGTAAACTTGGGAATCAAGACACATGCCACACTCTAACACACATGTTATGGCATACCATGTGTTGTGGCATCATTCAGACGCTCCAGAGCCCCTCTTCGGAGAAACCCTTAGCTCCTTGGGGAAAAAAGATGGAACTGCCGTTCTGGCCTCTCTACGTATATGATCCGGAAGGGGGTAGCAAAGTGTAAGCAATTGCTTGGTTGTGTTTGTTTGTACCCAAGGAACACCCAAGTCAATGGTAGGGCCAACCTCTTGGCAAGATTCCCCCCGTTCTGTCAGATCCAGGAGTTTCGGGCTCTAAGTAGTCCTAGAGCCCGTCAAAGAGAATCCGACACCGGTGAAGCTCTAACACAAATAGCGAGGGAATCTTTGGCATCCAAGACCCATGCAACACTCTAACACACATGGTATGTTATACCATCTGTTGTGGTGGCATTCAGACGCTCTGGAGCCCCTCTCCGGAGAAACCCTAGCCCCGTTGGGGAAAAAGATAGAATAGTCGTTATGGCCTCTCTACGTACATGAGCCGGTAGGGGTAGAAAAGTGGAACCAATTTCTTGGTTCTGTTAGGTTATGTCCAAGGAACACCAAAGACAATGTTAGGGCCCAGTGATGCTGTCAAAGCGTGTTGGGAACCCCAAGAGGTGGGTGTGATGAGCACAACGGTAGGAATTTCCCCTTAGTTAAGAACCAAGGTTATCAATCTAGTAGGAGAAAGAGGATCTTCGGAAGGTTGATGCCACTGACGGTGGTGATGGCGCCTCACCGATGTCAGCAACAACGCGGAACCTGCACACAACACAACCAAAATACTTTGCAACAACGGTACAGTGAGGTTGTCAATCTCACCGGTCTTGCTGAAAACAAAGATTAGACGTATAGTGTGGAAAATGGTGTATGCTTGCATTATGTAAATAAAAGCATGAAATTGTAGAGGTGTGTTTAACAGTGTAGGAAAATGGACCGGGGTTCATAGGTTCACTAGTGGTGTCTCTCCATAAAAGATAGCATGCTGGGTGAACAAATTACAGCTAGGAAATTGACAGATAAAGGTTGCACCGAGTGCACATTCATGACATGAAGACTAGTATGATATTTAGTGCGGGCATTACAACAATATACATAGACCGTAATCCAACTGCATCTATAACTAATAATCCACCCTTAGGTTATCATCCGAATCCCCTTAGGTATTAAGTTGCAAGCAACAGATAATCGCATTAAGCAACGTGTGTAATGTAAGCAATGATTATACACGCGGGCACTCACACCGTTGTTTTCTCCCTAATGGCAACAACACATCTTCCCCTGTCACGTTTCTGTCACTCGAGCACAGGCGAAAAGGAGGCATGAACCCAGTATCGAGCATAAATACTCCCTCTTGGGGTCACTAGCAACTAATTGGCCAGAGTAACCACTAGCAACAGAAAGCATGCAAGATCACAAATAACATATGCAATAAAGACTATAATCATCTTGGCATAAGTTCAATATTCATCGGATCCCTGCAAACACAACACATAGAATTACATAAGAACAATCTCGATCATGTTAGGCAGCTCACGAGATCTAAACATTGAGGCATAGGAGGAGAAGACAACCATCTAGCTACTACTATGGACCCGTAGTACAAGGATGAAATACTCACGCATCACTCCGGAGGCACGCATGGTGATGAAGAGGCCTCCGGTGATGATCTCCTCTCCGGCAGGGTACCGGGAGACACCTTCAGAACCCCCCTAATCTAGGGTTGACGACGACAGCGGCTGTCGAACTTTTCGTGGATTTTTGATCAGGTCTCTAGGGTTTTCCATCCGGGGGAATAAATAGGCGAAAGGGCAAAGGCGGTGGATCCCAGGGGGCCCCACACCACCCCCGGCATGGCAAAGGGGGGCGCGCCACCCTATGGTGTGGGCCCCCTGTGGCCCGTCTTCGACTCCTCTTCGTTCTTCTGGATGCTTCCGGGGAAAATAGGAACTTCGGGATTTGTGGGGTCCAATTCCGAGAATATTTACAGAACAAATTTTCTGAAATAAAACATAGCACAAAACAGGGAACTAGAACTTGGCATCTTGTTAATAGGTTAGTCCCACAAAACGTGTAAAAATGACATAAAGAAGGGAGAAAACATGTAGCAATTGGCATAATATTATCATGGAGCATCAGAAATTATAGATACGTTGCAGAAGTATCACCCACCTCTTGGCAAGACTCCCCCCGTTCCGCCAGATCCAGGAGTTTAGGCTCTAAGTAGTCCTGGAACCCGCGAGAGAGAATCCGACGCCGGTGAAGGCCTAACACAGAGAGTGAGGGAATCTTGGGAATAGAAGACACATGCCACACTCTAACACACATGGTAAGTCATACCATCTGTTGTGGCGGCATTCAGACGCTCTGGAGCCCCTCTCCGGAGAAACCCTAGCCCCGCTGGGGAAAAAGGACGAAAATTCCGTTCTTGCCTCTCTACGTACATGAGCCGGAAGGGGGGTAGAAAAGTGGAACCAATTGCTTAGTTGTATTAGGTTAGGCCCAAGTAACACCAAAGACAATGGTAGAACCCACCTTTTGGCAAGATTCCCCCCGTTCTGTCAAATTGGGGAGTTTCGAGCTCTTAGTAGTCCTGGAGCCCGCCAAAGAGAATGTGACGCCGGTGAAGTCCTAACACAGAGAGTGAGGGAATAATGGGAATCCAAGACACATGACACACTATAACACACATTATATTCCATACGATGGGATTTGGTGGCATTCAGACGCTCCGGAGCCCCTCTCCGACAAACCCTAGCCCCGATGGGGGAAAAGGCGGAACTGTCGTTCTGGCCCCTCTACATGAGCCGGAAGGGGGTAGAAAAGTGGAACCAATTGCTTGGTTGTGTTAGTTTAGGCCCAAGGAGCACCCAAGACAATGGTAGGGCCCACCTCTTGGCAAGATTCCCCTCGTTCCATCAGATCCGGGAGTTTCAGGCTCTAAGTAGTGTTGGAACCCGCCAGAGAGAATCCGACGACGGTGATGACCTAACACAGAGAGTAAGGGAATATTGGGCATACAAGACCCATGCCACACTCTAACACACATTCCATAGCATATCATGGGATTTGGTGGCATGCAGACGCTCCGGAGCCCCTCTAAGGACAAACCCTAGCCCCGGTGGGGAAAAAGGCGGAACTGCCGTTCTAGCCCTTCTAAGTGAGACGGAAGGGGTAGCAAAGTGGAACCAATTGCTTGGCTGTGTTATTTTAGTCCCAAGGAACACCCGAGACAATGGTAGAGCCCACCTCTTGGCAAGATTCCCCTCGTTCCATCAGATCCGGGAGTTTCAGGCTCAAAGTAGTGTTGGAACGAGCCAGAGAGAATCCGACGACGGTGATGCCCTAACACAGAGAGTGAGGGAATATTGGGCATCCAAGAAACATGCCACACTCTAACACACATTTTATGGCATACCATGTGTTGTGGCGGCATTCAAACGCTCCATAGCCCCTCTCCGGAGAAACCCTAGCCCCTTGGGGAAAAAGACAGAACTATCGTTCTGGCCCCTCTACGTGAGCCGGAAGGGGGTAGAAAAGTGAAACAAATTACTTGGTTGTGTTAGTTTTAGGTCCAAGGAAAACCCAAGGCAATTTTAGGTCCCACCTCTTGGAAATATTCCCCCTGTTCGGACAGATCCGGGAGTTTCGGGCTCTAAGTAGTCCTGGAACCTGCCAGAGAGAATCCGACACCGGTGAAGCCCTAACACAAAGAGTGAGGGAATCTTCGGCATCCAAGACCCATGCCACACTCTAACTCACATGGTAAGTCACACCATCTGTTGTGGTGGTATTCAGACGCTCCAGAGCCCCTCTCCGGAGAAACCCTAGCCCCGCTGGGGAAAAAGACGGAACTACCGTTCTGGCCTCTCTACGTACATGAGCCGGAAGGGGGTAGCAAAGTGGAACCAATTTCTTGGTTGTGTTAGGTTAGGTCCAAGGAACACCCAAGGAAATGGTATGGCACACCTTTTGGCAAGATTCCATCCATTCTGTCAGATTCGGGAGTTTTGGGCTCTAAGTAGTCCTAGAGCCCGCCAAAGAGAATCTGACGGCGCCGTTGAAGCCCTAACATAGATAGTGAGGGAATATTCGGCATCCAAGACCCATTCCACACTCTAACACACATTTTAAGTCATACCATCCATTGTGGTGGCATTCAGAAGCTCCGGGGCCCCTCTCCGGAGAAACCCTAGCCCCGCTGGGGAAAAAGACGGAACAGCAGTTTTGGCCTCTCTGCGTACATGAGCCGGAAGTTGGTAGAAAAGTGGAACCAATTGCTTGGTTGTGTTAGGTTAGGTCCAACGAACACCCAAGGTAATTGTAGGGCCCACTTTTTGGCAAGAGTCCCCACGTTCTGTCAGATTTGGATGTTCCGGGCTCTAAGTAGTCCCGGAGCCTGCCAAAGAGAATCCGACGCCGGTGAAGCCCTAACACAGAGAGTGAGGGAATCTTTGGCATCCAAGACCCATGCAACAGTCTAACACAAATGGTAAGTCATGAAGGGTTCGTTGCATAGCAAACAAAATATTTCCTACGCGAGAGATACCCGAAAGGCCAAGATCTAATCTAGGAGATGAAGTGCAACGGGGAGAAAGAGTGTGTTAAGAAAACATACCCTCGAAGACTCTAAGCGTTACGAGATCAAATCTCGTTGTTGGCGTAGTCGTACTCACACCGATGTCGAGAGAGAGAAGATATGCACCGCAATCCGAGGGTGCCTCCGTGATCGGTCACATGTACGGCTTGATGAATACCTCTGTTCCCATGATCCAGCGGGGTAGCGGAAGTAGAGGATCCCCCGGAACTCCAGAAGCACGGTGGCGTGGTGGTGGTGAAGAATCCCACGGTGAGGTCTTCGCCAAGCCGGAGACCATGGAATGGAGCAGCGGGTGGTGAGAAAGGGAGGTGGTCAAGTGTGTGGAGGAGGGAGAGCTCTCACCCTCCTTTTATAGGGGAGGGGGAGGCAGCCCAATGGGTGTGCGTCCTGCCCATGGTGGTGCCCCCACCTCTTCCCTCTGCATGTGAGTGGACACTCCACTCACGCCCACTCATGCTCCCATAATTTCCCACTTGGAAAATCCAAAGGTTTTTCTTAAATAAATAAATAAAACATTTTTATTTCTTTATTTCAGCATTTGTTAATTTTATTAACAATCATTTGCATATAGCACCTCGAATCATTTGTTAATTCCATTAACAACCATTCGACAAAAAACCCCTTGAACTATTTCAATTTTCCCCGAAACAATTTCGGTGCCGTCCAAAACATTCTTCGATATCCCGTATCCTCTCAAATGCTTCATCGAACCTTAAGTGTGTCACCCTACGGTTCGCGAATAACATAGACATGATCGAGACACCTCTCTGATCAATAATAAACAGCGGAATCTGGAGATCCGTGATGACTCCTATATATTCAACGATGACTCTCATGGTCGTGTGAACCATCAATGTCGTAACTTGTCGCACCCGGACTTCTAAAGGATACTCGCCGTTCCGTTGAACAGTAGTAGATTGGATTACGGGGCTTACCGGCACCCGCGTCCTCTTACGAGTAGGCCAACACACGTATGTGTGACAACCAACCCCTATCTGTTCAGCGTCGACGTAAACTATCCCATAGAAATCAGGACACTACCATTGACGTACTTCATACCATACACACATGGTACGTCAACGGCTTGTAACAGAATGATAGCACAACATATCTCTAAGACACAAAAGATTGAAATACGTTGCAACTAGCCCTCACTAGGGCAGAGATAGCAAATACAATCATCCAGGGAACACATGTCCCAACATATCATCATTACATAGCAGCGGAAACACTCAAAGGGTCTGAGTACAGACAAATCCAAATAGGCTTAAGAAGCCGGGAACTGAAAGAAAGACAGAGCCCATCCACGTAGTCTCGGATTCTGCCCGGGTCCGCTACCTACTCGTCAGCAGCCTCGTCAAACTCCACGTAGTAGCCGTCACCTGGATCCTTGTAAGCGTAGTCTGCGGAAACCACAGCCCCAAAGGGGTCAGTACATAAACGTACTGGCAAGCAAGACTCACAGTTCACCAAGGTGTAGCCCGTCAACACCAAGCACAGATGCCTTGGGTTCAACGGAAGAAAGGGGAATGTCAAAGATGCTGCAACTGGCTGCGCTAACCAACTACAGAGATTCTACCACTCCGGCTAACAGAAAGGAGATAAGATCGAGTATTGTAACCAACTGAAAGATAACTTCAAACAAACCCATCCTGGATCTCGCCCCTTATCCGAAGAAGCAATCCGAGGATAACTCACACAGTTGGATTAAAGATGAATCAAGTTATTGTGTCAATAATCCTATTACTAGTCAAGTTGGTAATCATTGGGTGTGAGATTGTGAATCATTAGGTTTAAGTTGTCCTGAGTACTTGTTAGCCAGTACTTTCACCAAGTTAACCATAACCGCGGAAAACACGGCTTCTCGAGAAGATTTATCCCTGCAGGGTTGCACCAATTTGGCCGTACACGTATGAATAACCCGCCAGATGGGATGCCTCCCACCAGGCGGGGCACTCAACACAACTCAACTCTTCTTCGCATCAAGCCCAAAGCACCTTGGGCGCACGGCTAATCAAGCCCCGAAGAAAAGGGACCCTCATAGCACTCTAAGACCGTGTCCCCCTATATGCCGACTACAAAAGTTCCACCCTGCGCTGGGCTCGCAAAAACATGCATGCGGCAAATGGAAAACACGAACTAAATGAGGCGATTTTGACGAGATGCGGATCGAATCAAATTGAGGGGGGCGCCCATACTCGCTTCCCACATGCGGGTAGTGCGCTCATCATGGATCAGTAGACAAGACCCTTTTCTTATTAGGGTCGACACTAGCAGGCCTCAAAACCACAAAGGGCCTCCTGCCGGTGCCTTATCATCAAATTATTATTCAACATTAACATTAGCATGATTGATTGATTAAACATCGAGCCCCCAGAACAATAATAGAGATATAGTAACAGAAAGTAACGGGTAACAGACTCGAGCAAAACAACCTAAGCATGCTAGTAAGACACTGGCTCAAACAAAGGGGTTGTAGGAGTGGTGGTGAGGCAATACCAGGGTTAAGGGATTCATGTGATAGGTTCGTAACAGAAACAACTACTACTATGGCTTAACAGGAATAGACAACGGAAAGTATCGGTAACCAATGTTGAAAGGAACACAATGGTTCATGTGAGTGATAACTTGCCTGCAAACTCAGCAGCCCGGTACTGAGCTAGATCCTCAGAAGGGTGTCGTAAAGATCGTCGTTCTCAACGTCGTCGTCTATCCGAGAAGAAGCAAACAAACAATGCAGAAAGATAAACGATCAATATCATGGCATAGTGCACAATCATGGGATGATGCATGTCAATTTAATGGATGCATCAAAATAAACTAGTTGACATGGTAACACAATTTAAATGGTCCCATATGCAATTTTGAGTTGCATATGAAAAAGGTCCATGAATTAAGGTGGAAACAAATGATCTACAATTTAATTACCATGTGAGAATTTATTACCATGATGCATGCATGATGATAACAACAAAATAACAACAATAGATGCAAGTGGTAAAGGATTTTAACAAGTTGGGAAAATATTTATTAAGTTTGGAAATTTTGGGTTACTTAAAGATGTCACACAAGCATTTGTTGTTTTCATCAATTTAAATTGTGCAAAATATATAACAAAATTCATATTTGAAAAGAATACAACATTTTAGTTGGATTACATGTTTCAAATATTGAAAAAGGAATTAGGATGAATTTATTATGACTTAAACAATATTAAACAAGTTTTAAATGAATTTAAACAAGCATGAATTTTATTTGTTCAATACATAAATTCAAATTCATCTTTGAAAAGTTTATACTTTTCTAGTTTGAAAACATATTTTGCATGTTCAAAAATAATTTAATTTGAGCAAGGTATGATTTTATCAAATTTAAATGATTTAAACAAGGTTTAAATTATTTAGGCAATTTAAATTATTCAAAACATGAAATAAAATTTATATTTGAAAAGGTTATTTGAAATAGCATGGAAAACATATTTTATTTGCATTATTTGGATTAAGAATGAATTAGTTATGGATTTTATCAAATTGCAATTGAATTATTTGAATTCAAATTTGAATTGCATTTTGAAAATTCAAAACAGAAAACAAATGTTACCAATAGGTAGATAATTGAATTTAGATCAGTGCACATATTTTATTTTTATTAATTGGAGTTATAAAATAAAAGTTATTCATTTTTTAAGTTTAGGGACCAAATTGTGAATTGGAGGGACTAGTTTTGAAAACAGAAAGGTTTAAAATATTTTGTTACCGCACAGCAGTCTACACTAGACACTGCCAGGGGGGCCCAGGGTCTCGGTGTGCTTGCGTGGCTACAAGGGTGGCTGACAGGGGGCCCTCCCTGTCAGCGCTGCGGTGCAAAAGAATGGGATTTTATCCCGCGAGCCAGGGGCTCGAACCCTGGACCTCGCCCGTGCGCGCAAAGCCTATAACCAGTGCGGTGGTGAAACGTTCCTTGTCAGTAACACATACGCAGACAGGATAAGGTGTTGTTCGTTTACTGAACTTAACTGACGAACAAAACCTTCTGCAACCTGACGGCGACAGACAGCGGGCCGGCGGCGATCACCGGATGCTGCTCGTGCTCGTGGGTGGTGGTGATGTGCGCGTGCTTGCGAGCAGGGTGGAGCAGACAGGGAGAAGGAGGAGGTGGACACGGTGGCTCGCCACCGTTGTAGTGGTTGCAGAGGGTCGAGGAAGTTCCCGCGGCGGCGAACGGCGTGGACGTGGACGGCGTCGTCGATCTGCTTGATCTCCGGGGTAGCTAGGGTGTCCAAAAGGGAGAGGAGGAAGTGGTGGGTTGGTTTCGAGGGTTAGGAGGGTAGGTGGTGGTGAGAGGCGGCGGTGATCGTCGAAGTTCAGAGGACGGCGGCGGTCGGAAGCAGTGACAGAGGTGGTGGAATTCGCCGGGGAGAGAGAGCTTGGCGGCGGCGCGAGGGAATAGAGTAGGTGGTAGGGTTAGGGCGGCGCCAGGGGGCTAGGGCGAGCTCTTATAGGGCGCCAGGGACGAGGACGGCCGTCGGGATCGACTGCTGCCGCCGTGGCATGCGTGGATGCACGGCCGTACTGAAAGAAGACGACGGGGGCGTCTGCGAACCGGTATCGGGCCGTTGCGGGCTGGGCTGCGCGCGAGGAAAAAGGAGAAAAAGGTGGGCTGGCTGCCCACTGCCCTCTGCGCGCGCGTTTTTTTTTTATTTTTGAATTTTATTTGTCCTGTTTTTTTTTTGCAGCAAATAAAAATGGAAGCAAATGATAGGGTTTTGAGTTGATAAAAATTTGGAAAAATTCATGTGAGTTTGTTAGCTCAACATCTACCATTTGGAAACTTAGGTTTTTGAAAATTCAAATTCATTTGATGTTTTTGTAATGACTTGCATTTGGATGAATTTTGGTTAATAATTGGTTATTTAAAACAAGATTTTTAATTATGGTAATCCAATGAGTTTAATTGGAAACAAATGAGTACATTTGTTTTGGTATTTCTTCACAATTTGAAAATGGTGCTGTTTGTTGATTTGAAATTTGAGTTTGGAAGCAATTTGGAATTATTTAATTGAAATAGAACCACCATTTTACTAGTTGATCTAACATGGAAAATAATTGGAAACACAAGTTTGTTTGAATTGAACTTTTATTTGAAAACAAGATTGTAACATGACAAGTATGATAACAAGTTGAATAATGTTTGGATTCCATTATGAAAACAGAATAAAAACAGAAGCAAAACAAATAGTAAACAAATGCAACAAGGGAATAAACATGATGACATGATGCAATACTTTAATTAAACAGGAAATCAAACATTCTAGGGGTATTTCATACTTGGGATGTTACAAAACGCCCCCCTTGAAGGAATCGCGCCCCGAGATTCCTTACTGAGAAACGAAAAGGTCCGGATACTTCTTTCGAAGATCATCTTCGGTCTCCCACGTTGCCTCTTTATCGGAATGATGCGACCACTGCACTTTCAAGAACTTGGTGCTCTTGTTGCGAGTCTTACGCTCGGTCTCATCGAGAATACGAACAGGGTGCTCCTCATAAGATAGATCATCTTGCAGTTCAATGGAATCATGATCAACTGCACGATCTGGATCTTTGAAACACTTCTTGAGCTGTGACACGTGGAACACATCATGCACCTTGGATAGTTTTTCTGGAAGTTCAAGACGATAGGCATTTTCCGCACGCCTTGAGAGGATGTTGAAAGGACCAATGTATCTTGGTGCAAGCTTTCCTTTCACACCAAAACGATGAGTGCCTCTGAGGGGAGTTATACGGAGATATGCTTTGTCACCCGGTGCATAGATCATATCCCTGTGCTTGCTGTCATAGTAGCTTTTCTGACGAGACTGAGCAATCTTGAGATTGTCACGAATGATACGAACTTTCTCCTCGGCTTCCTTAACAATGTCAGGGCCTAAGAGTGAACGTTCACCAGCTCCAGACCAATTGATTGGACTCCTGCATCTGCGGCCATAGAGTGCTTCAAATGGTGCCATGCCTAGGCTTGCCTGGAAGCTGTTGTTGTAGGAGAATTCAGCATATGGAAGGCAATCCTCCCATTTCATGCCAAAGGAGAGACCACATGCTCTGAGCATATCCTCGAGAATCTGATTGACTCTTTCGACTTGCCCCTGAGACTGAGGGTGATAAGCTGTGCTGAACAGAAGTTTGGTGCCCAATGCTTCTTGAAAGCTTTTCCAGAAATGAGAAGTGAATATCCTTCCACGGTCTGAGCTTATTTCTAATGGAACACCATGAAGAGGAACGATCCTTGCTGTGTAGAGCTCTGCTAACTGGCTAGCTGAGATAGTTTCTTTGACAGCAAAGAAGTGAGCTACCTTAGTGAGACGATCAATAACAACGAAGATTGCATCGTTGCCCTTCTTGGACTTTGGAAAACCAGTAACGAAGTCCATTTCAATCATGTCCCACTTCCACTCAGGGATTTTCAGAGGTTGTAGTAGACCTGCTGTTTTCTGATGGACTGCCTTAACACGTTGACAAACGTCGCATTCAGAAACGTATTGAGCAATTTCACGTTTCATGCCAGGCCACCAATACAGAGTCTTGAGATCCTGGTACATCTTTGTACTTCCAGGGTGGATGGAGAGAGGAGTTTCATGAGCCTCCTTGAGAATGATATCTTTGAGACTTTAAATCTGAGGAACTGCAATGCGTCCTTCGAAGAACACAGTTCCCTTGTCATCAATTGAGAAGGACTTGAATTTATCATTGCCTTCTTTGATGTGCTCTACAATCTTCTTGATTTCAGTATCACGAAGTTGTTCAGAACGAATCTTGTCCTCGAGAGTTGGACTGGCTGTCAAGCTAGCAAGGTAACCTTGAGGGACAAGACCAAGGTTCAGCTTCTGGAATTCTTCATGAAGTGGAGGTTGGCTTTCCATGATCATGAGATTATTGCAATAGGATTTGCGACTGAGAGTATCGGCCATAACATTAGCCTTCCCTGGAGTGTAAGAAATGGTGAGATCAAAGTCTTTAATCTTCTCAATCCATCTCCTTTGCCTGAGGTTTAGATCTGGTTGAGTGAAGATGTATTTCAGACTCTTATGATCGGAAAAGATTTCAGTGCGGTTACCCAACAAGTATTGTCTCCATTTCTTGAGGGCAAACACAACTGCTGCATGTTCAAGATCATGTGTGGGATAGTTTTGCTCATGTGGGTTCAACTGATGTGAAGCATAAGCCACAACTTGACGTTCTTGCATAAGAACTGCACCTAGACCTTGGAGAGATGCATCGCAGAATATCTGGAAAGGTTTGGTAGTATCTGGGCCAACCAGAACAGGTGTAGAAGTGAGTTTAGTCTTCAGGAGATTGAAACTCTCATCACATTGTGGAGTCCAAACGAACTTCTTGTCCTTCTTTGTGAGATCAGTGAGAGGTTTAGCAATCTTGGAGAAGTTTTGGACGAAACGACGGCAATAGCTAGCCAAGCCAAGAAAGCTTCTTACCTGCTTTACCGTCTTAGGAGGTTTCCAATCAACAATTGCCTTAACCTTTTCTGGGTCAATGGCTATGCCTTTGGCAGAGATGATATGACCAAGGTAAGCAACTTCTGGAATCCAGAACTCACACTTGGAGAATTTGGCATATAGACGATGCTCGCGAAGTTTCATGAGAGTGAGACGAAGGTGTTCTCCATGCTCTTCCTCGGATTTTGAGTAGACCAGAATGTCATCGAGATATACCACAACGAACTTGTCGAGGTATTCATGGAAGACAGAATTCATGAGTCTTGAGAATGTCGCCGGTGCATTGGTGAGACCAAAGGACATGACGGTGTATTCATATAGACCGTACCGAGTGGTGAAAGCTGTCTTTGGAATATCTTCCTTTCTGATCTTTATCTGATGGTAACCCATCCTCAAGTCCAACTTTGAGAATATTGAGGCTCCAGCAAGTTGATCAAAAAGATCATCGATACGGGGAATTGGATACTTGTTTTTGATGGTTTTCTCGTTGAGAGGACGATAGTCAACCACGAATCTTTTTGTTTGATCCTTCTTGGCAACGAACAGAGTTGGGCAACCCCAAGCGGAGGAACTAGGCTGAATGTAACCTTTCTCCATGTACATATCGATTTGCTCCTTCAACAATTTCAGTTCAGGAGGAGCTATCTTGTATGGGTGCTTAGAGATTGGAGCAGTACCTGGCTCAAGCTCGATCATGAACTCAACTGCTCTGTCCGGAGGCATCCCTGGCAACTCTTCTGGAAAGACGTCAGGGAATTACAAACCACCGGAACATTTTCAATTGCAGGAAGGGGTTTTGCATCGAGGTTGAACAGCTGAACAGAACTTGATCCATATGGAGAATAGACTATCTGGCCAGAAGGGTGAGAGAGAGTTATTGACTTTTGAGCACAGTTAATTTTAGCTTTGTGGGTCTTCAACCAATCCATGCCCTGAATGACATCAATGTCAGAATTTCCCAGCAACATGAGTGAAGCAAGGAATATGCGACCTCCAATTAGGATCTGATTGTCCATACTTATCTTGGAAGTCAACATTTTAGATCCCGGAGAGTGAACAGAGATTTGATTGCTTAGTGGAACCAGAACTAGGTTGTATGCTGTTGCAAAGATCTTTGACACAAAAGAATGCGATGCTCCGGTATCAAACAACACTTTAGCTGGAAAAGAGTTTACGGGTAATATACCGAGAACGACGTCAGCAGCTTCCTCAGCTTTGTCGGCCTTGATATGATTCACCCTCGCGGTCCTCCCGACAGGCCTGTTGTTGGAGTTGAAGGCTTTAGCCGGGGGAGCACAAACCATTGCCTGGTTGGTGTTGGGGCGAGGAGGTGGAGGTAGCTGCCTCTGAGTGCACTTATCAGCGTAGTGTCCAGTCTCCTTGCACTTGTAGCAAGTGACGACACGAGGAGGACCTGGCCTTGGCTGCCCCATTGGAACCCTCTGACTCTGCATCTGAGCTAAGTTGGGTGGGCGGGGAGCAAAGCCTGGAGAAGCTTGGGCATATGGAGCCCGAGTGACAGCACCATTTGGCACCCAGATGCGGCGCTTCTGCGGAGGGGTGGTCATGTTGGAGGAGGAACCACCCTCACGCGAGTGCTTGAGGGAATCCTCGAACGCCTTGCACCCATTTTCCTCATTGAGCGCGGTGTTCACGAGCTCCTCGAAGTCCTTGCACTTGATGTTGGTGAGAGCGTACTTCAGTTCCGGGTTAAAACCTCGGCGGAACCTTGCCATCTTCTTAGCCTCAGTGGACACCTCATCACCAGCGTATCGAGCGAGACGATTGAACTCATTCTGATAGCCAATGACGTCCAGCTTGCCTTGCTTAAGAGAGCAAAAATCTTCACGCATCCTTTCCATGAGACCATCTGGGATGTGGTGCTTCAGGAAGGCATCCTTGAAACAACCCCAGGTGATAGGGTATCCAGCTCTCATGGTCTGGTAGTTCTCCCACCAAGTAGCTGCCTGACCCTTCAGTAGGTAGGTGGCATACTTGACTTTGTCTTCCTCAGCAACGTGAGCAATGTCCAGAGCCCTGGCCATCTCCCGGATCCAGTCATCAGCATCCAGAGGCTCACGTGTTGCCACGAAAGCTCTCGGGCCCATACTGAGGAACTCCTTGATGCTGACCCGTGGAGCATTCTGGTTGTTGTGCTGGTTAGCCTGGAACTGGGCCATCTGCGCCACGACCTGAGTCATCTGAGTCAAGAGCTCCGTGATCGGAGGTGGCTCAGGCGGGTTGCTCCTTGTTGGCGGCATCCTGAATAGACATGCATTTTAGCGCAACAACAGGAAAGGATAGACTTGGTAACCCAAGATAGATTATTCCGACGCATGAATAGATAACCAACAGGTACATCATCACATGTTCAAATACATCAGAATATCCAACAGACCAATACATGGTTCAAAAGACAAAGGATAACTAAACATAGCTAGGAATGGATACATCGGTACTCCCATGCTCATCACGCAGGACGGCGGTGAGTAGTACGACGAGAGATACGGTGAGGAGGAATCCCACGAAAGTAGGTAGAACGACGATCCACATATATCGGGACTGCTCTGAGAGCGACTCTCGGTGTGGTGAAGTAGAAAGCGTCGTCTCCCTGTGCTCCAAAGCGTGGAATCCCAGTGTAACCAGCTCCGAGGTTGAGTAGTGGACCTCTGATCGGCTCGTAACCTCCAGCATCTGGCAGACGACGACCAACTGGCTGATCGAAACGTGCAAAGCGCTCATCTCCAACAAAGTCTGTGGTGTACGTCACCAGACGAGTCAAAGCAAGGTAGAGCTGCTCCCTGACTGAGGCCAACTCCTGAGAAAGTGTGGTGGCAACTGCGTCACTGTGCCTCACAAACTGAGCGGTGGTGTGCAGCCTGGTGTTATCATGCTCGTAGACATCCAGGTTGTCGTAGAGGGTGAAGTGAGCTCCCTCCGAAGTGATGTAACCACGGGGGATGTGGCGATAGATAGAATCGTCAAACCCCCAGTAGTCAGCACGAAGGACGGTGAGGCTCACATAAGCTGCCTGCTGCACAGCCATATCCACTGTGGAACCTACTGCCTCGTAGCGGTGGACAACGCTCATGCCATCATCTGACAGAATGTAGACGATAGCCTGGTAGTAGGTCTGGTCAAACTCTCGCTGCTGCTCGTAGACCTGGTACTCTGGTGCCCAACGGAACCCCAGATAAGTGACCATGTCTCTCAGCATCTCCGGATAACCGGTGGTGCTCTCACAACGAGTCATCCGAACCACCTGCGGGTAGAACCTGAGATCCATCTGCAGATGATCGGGGAAGGTTTTGATTAGACGCCGGTAGAAGAACTGAAGTGGAAGGCAACAACAAGGTTTCAACGGACGAAAGGGATGTTGAGAAGAACAGGATATCGAAGCAACATCGGGAAACACAAGACCAAAAATCCTGAGGTACTACGGAGAACCCAAAACACGTGAAATCCTAACTTGAAAGTTTAGGTGAGAACAGAAAACAACGTTGCACTTCCTTACCAGAAAAGGGTGGGTGGGTGGGGAAAGAAGAAAAATGGCAGAATTCCTACTCTCACGTTTCATTTTTCCTATATAGCTACAAAATAGTTTCTAGACTCAACTGCGACCAGTAAAAGGGATCCTACAGGCAGACAGGCTCTGATACCATTTGTCGCACTCGGACTTCTAAAGGATACTCGCCGTTCCGTTGAACAATAGTAGATTGGATTACGGGGCTTACCGGCACCCGCGTCCTCTTACGAGTAGGCCAACACACGTATGTGTGACAACCAACCCCTATCTGTTCAGCATCGACGTAAACTATCCCATAGAAATCAGGACACTACCATTGACGTACTTCATACCATACACACATGGTACATCAACGGCTTGTAACAGAATGATAGCACAACATATCTCTAAGACACAAAAGATTGAAATAAGTTGCAACTAGCCCTCACTAGGGCAGAGATAGCAAATACAATCATCCAGGGAACACATGTCCCAACATATCATCATTACATAGCAGCGGAAACACTCAAAGGGTCTGAGTACAGACAAATCCAAATAGGCTTAAGAAGCCGGGAACTGAAAGAAAGACGGAGCCCATCCACGTAGTCTCGGATCCTGCCCGGGTCCGCTACCTACTCGTCAGCAGCCTCGTCAAACTCCACGTAGTAGCCGTCACCTGGATCCTCGTAAGCGTAGTCTGCGGAAACCACAGCCCCAAAGGGGTCAGTACATAAACGTACTGGCAAGCAAGACTCACAGTTCACCAAGGTGTAGCCCGTCAACACCAAGCACAGATGCCTTGGGTTCAACGGAAGAAAGGGGAATGTCAAAGATGCTGCAACTGGCTGCGCTAACCAACTACAGAGATTCTACCACTTCCGGCTAACAGAAAGGAGATAAGATCGAGTATTGTAACCAACTGAAAGATAACTTCAAACAAACCCATCCTGGATCTCGCCCCTTATCCGAAGAAGCAATCCGAGGATAACTCACACAGTTGGATTAAAGATGAATCAAGTTATTGTGTCAATAATCCTATTACTAGTCAAGTTGGTAATCATTGGGTGTGAGATTGTGAATCATTAGGTTTAAGTTGTCCTGAGTACTTGTTAGCCAGTACTTTCACCAAGTTAACCATAACCGCGGAAAACACGGCTTCTCGAGAAGATTTATCCCTGCAGGGTTGCACCAATTTGGCCGTACACGTATAAATAACCCGCCAGATGGGATGCCTCCCACCAAGCGGGGCACTCAACACAACTCAACTCTTCTTCGCATCAAGCCCAAAGCACCTTGGGGGCACGGCTAATCAAGCCCCGAAGAAAAGGGACCCTCATAGCACTCTAAGACCGTGTCCCCCTATATGCCGACTACAAAAGTTCCACCCTGCGCTGGACTCGCAAAAACATGCATGCGACAAATGGAAAACACGAACTAAATGAGGCGATTTGGACGAGATGCGAATCGAATCAAATTAAGGGGGGCGCCCATACTCGCTTCCCACATGCGGGTAGTGCGCTCATCATGGATCAGTAGACAAGACCCTTTTCCTATTAGGGTCGACACTAGCAGGCCTCAAAACCACACAGGGCCTCCTGCCGGTGCCTTACCATCAAATTATTATTCAACATTAACATTAGCATGATTGATTGATTAAACATCGAGCCCCCAGAACAATAATAGAGATATAGTAACAGAAAGTAACGGGTAACAGACTCGAGCAAAACAACCTAAGCATGCTAGTAAGACACTGGCTCAAACAAAGGGGTTGTAGGAGTGGTGGTGAGGCAATATCAGGGTTAAGGGATTCGTGTGATAGGTTCGTAACAGAAACAACTACTACTATGGCTTAGTAGGAATAGACAACGGAAAGTATCGGTAACCAATGTTGAAAGGAACACAATGGTTCATGTGAGTGATAACTTGCCTGCAAACTCAGCAGCCCGGTACTGAGCTAGATCCTCAGAAGGGGTGTCGTAAGGATCGTCGGTCTCAACGTCGTCGTCTATCCGAGAAGAAGCAAACAAACAATGCAGAAAGATAAACAATCAATATCATGGCATAGTGCACAATCATGGGATGATGCATGTCAATTTAATGGATGCATCAAAATAAACTAGTTGACATGGTAACACAATTTAAATGGTCCCATATGCAATTTTGAGTTGCATATGAAAAAGGTCCATGAATTAAGGTGGAAACAAATGATCTACAATTTAATTACCATGTGAGAATTTATTACCATGATGCGTGCATGATGATAACAACAAAATAACAACAATAGATGCAAGTGGTAAAGGATTTTAACAAGTTGGGAAAATATTTATTAAGTTTGGAAATTTTGGGTTACTTAAAGATGTCACACAAGCATTTGTTGTTTTCATCAATTTAAATTGTGCAAAATATATAACAAAATTCATATTTGAAAAGAATACAACATTTTAGTTGGATTACATGTTTCAAATATTGAAAAAGGAATTAGGATGAATTTATTATGACTTAAACAATATTAAACAAGTTTTAAATGAATTTAAACAAGCATGAATTTTATTTGAATTTTATTTGTTCAATACATAAATTCAAATTCATCTTTGAAAAGTTTATACTTTTCTAGTTTGAAAACATATTTTGCATGTTCAAAAATAATTTAATTTGAGCAAGGTATGATTTTATCAAATTTAAATGATTTAAACAAGGTTTAAATTATTTAGGCAATTTAAATTATTCAAAACATGAAACAAAATTTATATTTGAAAAGGTTATTTGAAATAGCATGGAAAACATATTTTATTTGCATTATTTGGATTAAGAATGAATTAGTTATGGATTTTATCAAATTGCAATTGAATTATTTGAATTCAAATTTGAATTGCATTTTGAAAATTAAAAACAGAAAACAAATGTTACCAATAGGTAGATAATTGAATTTAGATCAGTGCACATATTTTATTTTTATTAATTGGAGTTATAAAATAAAAGTTATTCATTTTTTAAGTTTAGGGACCAAATTGTGAATTGGAGGGACTAGTTTTGAAAACAGAAAGGTTTAAAACCTTTTGTTACCGCACAGCAGTCTACGCTAGACACTGCCAGGGGGGGCCCAGGGTCTCGGTGTGCTTGCGTGGCTACAAGGGTGGCTGACAGGGGGCCCTCCCTGTCAGCGCTGCGGTGCAAAAGAATGGGATTTTATCCCGCGAGCCAGGGGCTCGAACCCTGGACCTCGCCCGTGCGCGCAAAGCCTGTAACCAGTGCGGTGGTGAAACGTTTCTTCTCAGTAACACATACGCAGATAGGATAAGGTGTTGTTCATTTACTGAACTTAACTGACGAACAAAACCTTCTGCAACCTGACGGCGACAGACAGCGGGCCGGCGGCGATCACCGGATGCTGCTCGTGCTCATGGGTGGTGGTGATGTGCGCGTGCTTGCGAGCAGGGTGGAGCAGACAGGGAGAAGGAGGAGGTGGACACGGTGGCTCACCACCGTTGTAGTGGTTGCAGAGGGTCGAGGAAGTTCCCGCGGTGGCGAACGGCGTGGACGTGGACGGCGTCGTCGATCTGCTTGATCTCCGGGGTAGCTAGGGTGTCCAAAAGGGAGAGGAGGAAGTGGTGGGTTGGTTTCGGGGGTTAGGAGGGTAGGTGGTGGTGAGAGGCGGCGGTGATCGTCGAAGTTCAGAGGACGGCGGCGGTCGGAAGCAGTGACAGAGGTGGTGGAATTCGCCGGGGAGAGAGAGCTTGGCGGCGGCGCGAGGGAATCGAGTAGGTGGTAGGGTTAGGGCGGCGCCAGGGGGGCTAGGGCGAGCTCTTATAGGGCGCCAGGGACTAGGACGGCCGTCGGGATCGACTGCTGCCGCCGTGGCATGCGTGGATGCACGGCCGTACTGAAAGAAGACGACGGGGGCGTCTGCGAACCGGTATCGGGCCGTTGCGGGCTGGGCTGCGCGCGAGGAAAAAGGAGAAAAAGGTGGGCTGGCTGCCCACTGTCCTCTGCGCGCGCGTTTTTTTTTTTTTTTTGAATTTTATTTCTTCTGTTTTTTTTTGCAGCAAATAAAAATGGAAGAAAATGATAGGGTTTTGAGTTGATAAAAATTTGGAAAAATTCATGTGAGTTTGTTAGCTCAACATCTACCATTTGGAAACTTAGGTTTTTGAAAATTCAAATTTATTTGCTGTTTTTGTAATGGCTTGCATTTGGATGAATTTTGGTTAATAATTGGTTATTTAAAACAAGATTTTTTATTATGGTAATCCAATGAGTTTAATTGGAAACAAATGAGTACATTTGTTTTGGTATTTTTTCACAATTTGAAAATGGTGCTGTTTGTTGATTTGAAATTTGAGTTTGGAAGCAATTTGGAATTATTTAATTGAAATAGAACCACCATTTTACTAGTTGATCTAACATGGAAATAATTGGAAACAAAAGTTTGTTTGAATTGAACTTTTATTTGAAAACAAGATTGTAACATGACAAGTATGATAACAAGTTGAATAATGTTTGGATTCCATTATGAAAACAGAATAAAAACAGAAGCAAAACAAATAGTAAACAAATGCAACAAGGGAATAAACATGATGACATGATGCAATACTTTAATTAAACAGGAAATCAAACATTCTAGGGGTATTTTCATACTTGGGATGTTACATAACTATTCCCTTTGTCTCGCGATATTTTACTTGTCCGAGATCCGATCATTGGTATCAACCATACCTAGTTAGATCTCGTTACCGAGAAGTACTCCTTTACTCGTTCCATGATATGACATCCTTGTGACCTAGTCACATGCTTGCAAGCGGTGTCGATGTGATATCACCGAGAGGGCCCAGAGTATATCTATCCTCAACTAACACTTTCAAACTAACCAACGACACCTTTATAGTCACCCTGTTACGGCGTGCCGTTTGATGACATCAAAGCACCCTTCCGGTATTAGTGATTGACATGATCTCATGGTCTAAGGAATAAGGTTACTTCGTATGTAAGAAATAACAACATAAACTAAATGACTTGATCGTATTGTTATACTTAGTTTGGGTTTATGTTCATCACATCATTCTTCTAATGACATGACCCCATTATTAACAACATCCAATGTTCATGATCAGAAAACCTTGATCATCTATTAATCAACGAGCTAGTTAAAAGAGTGGCTTTACTAGGAACCATTGTTTGTTTATTAAACACACATGTATCAACGTTTCCGGTTAAGACAATTCTAGCATGAAAATAAACATTCATCATAAACAAGGAATAAGATAATAACCACTTTATTATTGCCTCTCGGGCATATTCCCTTCAGTCTCCTACTTGCACTAGAGTCAATAATCTAGTCTGTAAGCACTTAACACAAATGGTGTTCCTGTGTTATTACCATGCTTCGCATGTGGTAAACTTCATCAAAAGATCTAAACTCTACAGGTCCTATTGTATTTTCATATCTTTGCGTCTACACGCATCACTCATTCTCTAATGAGATGGCTTTGTATATATTTGGTCAACCGGTGAGACCTTAATTCCTCAGCTTAAGCCAATGTTACTAATATTGTGAAATGTAGCTTCATAGTGTCAGCATTCTTGGGAATACACCAAGTTCAACGAAGAACTCCTTGACACAAAATACTCTTATTATTTGTTTTCAACACAACAATATACTTTAGCCTTTGTTGTAGTACCGTCACAATACTTTAATTTTGAAACTCATTCAAATCCAGCATGGAACTTTCTTCCAGCCTATTGTGCTACCTTTCATCACATGTTTTAATTGATATAAATTTATTTGAATAGATGACAAGACTATTAGTGTAACACATTGAAATGCATATTTTGTCATTACTATATAGGAAAACATATCCATTAGCATTTCTAGAAAATGGCATAAGGATCTCTCCCACTGTTGTCTAATCATCACATGAATTATCCTGCTATAACATTTTATAGCACATGATTCATCTGGTTGTGTACATAGCATGGAACACATGACTTAGAAATCTCAATTTCAATGATGCTCATCATGTGTCAAAACACTTGAATATTTCTCAATTCTTTTCCATGTGACAAGAACTCCTTCTTGTCATTTCGATATTGACTTACTTCAATATTTCATCTATGTAATTTGGCTCAACCATATCAGGCGCTTCAATCAATCTCTTATAGATATCGATGCCAATATCTCCTAAGCCTTTCATCAATATGAAAATCTTAACCGTGTTAATTTAAAATACATATTTTCCAATCAACCATATGTCATCTACATAAAGCATTGGAAATATGTCTTAGCGCTCCCACTTAATTTATTGTAATTCTACAAGCATCTTTAACGTTCATGATGGAATCAAACCTTTTTTATAACTTCCATAAAGTAAAGCTTCCAACTTCGTTATGCTCACTTCAACTATTGAAGTGTGCATACCTTTCCAACAACCTTTTGAATTTTACAAAACTCTCAGACTATGTCAAGTACACATCCTTGATCAAACTTCCTCGAGAGGAAAGTTTATTTTTGTTATTCAACTGCCATATCATAATATGTAACTTTTGCTAGAACTATCCGCAAAGACTAAAGCATCACTACGGAAGATCAAAATCTTGTAGTACTCAACTCTTTGAACTTCGTCGAAAACATCTTTTCGACAAGAATGTCTTTGTCCCTATATAGACCCGTTTGCTATCGTTAGGCATCATGCCTTTCGAAAAGACTACCAAGTCACATACTTGATATTCATACAGGAATACTATCACGGATATAATGACTCATAGCCAATTTTACGAAGTCAGGGCCCATCATTTGCTTCCTTTATAAGTTCCAGGTCCTTTGTTGTCAAAACAACACTTTACTCTTAAACCACAAGTTGGTCTAAGTACAAAGTTCTAGGACTTTTGTGGTTCGTTTTGCAAACTCATTCAAAGTATCTACAACACATGTAGTGTCTTCTACTTTTTCAAAATAGGAAACCCCGGAACAACTTCCAGTGTTGCGCTAATCTTGACATGTTAACAAAGATTCTATAATCTCGTTGAGTTTGTATTGTCCTCCCACTCACTTGTTTTGCAAGAACTATTTTCTCGAGAAATCAACCCTTTCTGACAACAACATTTGTCTCTGGTTTGGTGACAGGAGAAATACCCAATGTATTCTTTGGGATAACCCTATAAACATATATTTATCCTATTTTGGTTGTAAACATTTTACACATGCTATGCATACCAAAACTTAAGAAAAAGAAAATTCGGGTCACTACCCAAAACATATCTTATATGGTGTCAATTTCAACGGATTATGATGGCGCTCTTTTCAGTGTAAAATAGGTTGTCTCTAATGTATAAACTACAAAATTATAATGGCAATTTTATTTATCTTACCATGTCCAACAAGTTTTGATTTTGTCTCTTGAATACTCCAAACTAATGTGGGGTATTCGAGAAATATAAGTTGTAGAACAAATCTGCAACTCCTCAGATGTTTTGCTAAACTTGTAACTCAAACTTTATCCTTTATGATCCAATCATAAATACTTTATTATCTTGTTACAATGATTTTTTACTTCATACTTACAACAATTTGAACCAAATCAAAAAATGTCAAACTCCGTTCTCTTTAAATAGATATACTCATATATCTACTCAAATCATCAACAGAATTTTATGAAGGAAAAATTAATCCACCACTCATGACTACACATAATGGACTATATACATCAATATGTATAATCTCCACTAAATTAGTCGTCCATTCTACTTTGGCCTATGAACGGAATTCTAGTTATCTTTTGGAAGAGGTCTCACAAGCGTCACTTTATTCAAAATAAAATGACTCCGGAAGTCCATTAACATGGATTCCCTTCATGTTTTCCTTTCCGATATGAACTAAAATGGTGGTGTCACAATTTAAGTGAAAATCTTTTACGTTTCGCAACGTTTAGCATTTAGTCTTATAGATGTACACTTTACCAACACGATTTATATTAACTTATCCATCAATTATGGAATATGGTCATAGTTTGAACAATCTCATTTGTTCTCACAAAAGACCGGAACAAAATAACAACTTATTAACTTCTTAAAATAAATCTTGAATGTTTGATTCTATACGACAATGAACACAATAACACTTTTATCACTGTTCTTGTCATGATCGATTTCACATCTTCTACTAGTTCCTTTTAGGCCCTTGTATTTCTTGCATTGTGTTGTTTTGTATGACAACTCATACCAACCAATCTGGTATCAAAATACCCAAAAAATACTTTGTTAACTAGTAATACATCTATAACTTGTATATCAAGCATATACACCTGAGCTGGACTTTTCCAGTTATCTTCTTTTCTGCCATATATCATCTTGTAATTCTATTTTCAATATTTCCTTTTCTTTACAGAAGAATCATTCAACATCAAACAACTCTAGTCACACTAGCACATTTTCCTTAGCGTGTTAGTCATCACCCATTGAGTCATACTTTGAGTTTGATTGTTCTACTAATATGACCATATTAATAGCATTCTTCTGGATTCCACTCTTAGCAATCCTCAAGCAAGGTAAACGATTTTACCCATACTTTTAATCCATCCCATCATAACAATTTTTTGATTAAGCTCCTATAGCTCGAAAGAAGGAATTTAGAGGATAATTTTTAGCGCCCAACTTTTGGAAGATTCAAATGCCTAGCGTCTTCAATCATTGCATATATTCAAATAATATAAGCATACAATGCCACGCTAAATTATACTCAGTCATGTTGCCACAAATAAGTTTCTAGATACCAATATATCTTTCACTTGATTGTTTCTGAAAACAATTATTTTCAGTTCCTAAATCACCTTGATCAACAAAACATTATTTTGAAGATAAAGTAATATGGAAGCAATCATGACTCTAGATTCTAAATAGGAATTATTTGCTCTCTAGATCAATCAATCATTAACCATATGGAGCTAGGTAGGAAATACCAAAAATCTACAATAGGACTCAATTTTAAATTGCACTAATACGGTACCAATCTAAATGGTTTTACCAGATCATAACAGTTATATCTCAATTAACAATCTAAGTGTAAGGTGGTTTGTGGATGCCAATGAATACTATAATTTATGCAAATTCACTTTGATTGGTTGTTCATGATAAAATAAGTTCAAGTTAATTCAAAATTACTACATGAACTGCCACTCAAAAAACAACATCCCTCTAGACATTTTTAGTGATTATACAAACCAAATTCACTACACCAAAACCGATCATCATGTGAGATGATGTAGCTGCAAAGGCGAACATCGACATGTTCATCATATCATCCATATGACTCATGCTTTACTTTTCGGTTACGTGTTCCGAGGCCATGTCTGTACATGCTAGGCTCGCCAAGTAGAACCATAGTATTGCTTGTGTTCCGAGGCCATGTCTGTACATGCTAGGCTCGTCAGCACCCGTTGTATGCGAACGTTGAGTCTATCACACCCGATCATCACGTGGTGTCTCGAAACGACGAACTTTCTTAACGGTGCATACTAAGGAAGAACACATTATTATCTTGATATTAAGTGAGAAGGATCATCTTATAATGCTACCGTCATGATCTAAGCAAAATAAGATGCATAAAAGGATTAACATCACATGCATGGATAATGTGACATGATATGGTCCTTCTTGCACTTGATCTCCATCTTGTGCATCATGGTATGATCTCCATCATTCCACCGTCGTGGCACCAAGGTCCATGGCACCTCCATCTTGATTTTCCATCAAAATTACAACATATCACATGGATATGATATACAACACGCAGGCCATAAATAATAAGAAAACCATATGGATACTGTCGGTATGTCAATAATTTATAAAAGATATCATCTCATACATAAAATTTGTAACATTGACCATATCACATCACATGCCCTACAAAAACAAGATGGACGCCTCTAATTTATTTTTGCATATTTTATGTGGCTTGGTCTTACGAGGATAGAACCGTTCATACCTACATACAAGAGCCACAACATTGATAAAACATATTCTTATCAACCCTTCGTAGATTAGATTTTAACTATAGTAGGAGAAACGGACACCCCCTCAGCCACAAGTGAGACAGGTCTCGCATACAAATTACACGTAAAGTTTGTCTAGGGAAGCTTCATCCTACTATGACACTAAGATCATAAAATACTTAAGGAGACAAAAACATGATCATCAACGCCCATATACACCTATGTGTTCTACCCGTACAAATCATCTATGCATAGATCCGGCTCTGATACCACTGAAGGGTTTGTTGCATAGAAAACAAAAAATTTCATACACGAGAGATACCCGAAAGGCGAAGATCTAATCTAGGAGATGAAGTGCAACGGGGAGAAAGAGAGTCTTAAGAAAACATACCCTCGAAGACTCTAAGCGTTACAAGATCAAATCTCGTTGGTCGCGTAGTCGTACTCACACCGATCCCGAGAGCGAGAAGATGTGCACCGCAATCCGACGGTTCCTGCGTGATCGGTCACACATACGGCTCGATGAATACCTCCATTCCCTCAATCCAGCGGGGTAGCGGAAGTAGAGGATCCCCTGGAACTCCAGCAGCATGACGGTGTGGTGGTGGTGGTGAAAAATCCCACGTTCAGGGCTTCGCCAAGCCGGAGACCATGGAATGGAGCAGCGGGTGGAGAGAAAGGGAGGTGGGCAAGTGTGTGGAGGAGGGAGAGCCCTCACCCTCCTTTTATAGGGGAGGGGGAGGCAGCCCAAGGGGGGTGCGGCCAGCCCATGGTGGTGCCCCCACCTCCTCCCTCTTCATGTGAGTGGACACTCTACTCACACCCACTCATGCTCCCATAATTTCCCACATGGAAAATCCAAAGGTTTTTCTTTAATAAATAAACAAAACATTTTTATTTCTTTATTTCAGCATTTGTTAATTCTATTAACACACATTTGCATATAGAACCTCGAATCATTTGTTAATTCCATTAACAACCATTTGAGAAAAAAAAACCTTGAACTATTTCAATTTTCCTCGAAACTATTTCAGTGTTGTCCAAAACATTCTTTGATATTACGTATCCTCTCAAATGCTTCATCGAACCTTAAGTGTGTCACCCTACGGTTCGTGAATAACATAGACATGATCGAGACACCTATCTGTTCAATAATCAATAGGGGGAGCTGGACCATGATGACTCCTATATATTCAACGATGACTCTCGTGATCGTGTGAACCATCAACGTTGTAACTATTCCCTCTGTCTCGCGATATTTTATTTGTCCGAGATCCGATCATTGGTATCAACCATACCTAGTTCGATCTCGTTACCGACAAGTACTCTTTTACTCGTTCCGTGATATGATATCCTTGTGACCTAGTCATGTGCTTGCAAGCGGTGTCGATGTGATATCACTGAGAGGGCCCAAAGTATATCTCTCCGTCATTTGGATGGACAAATCCCACTCTTGATCTATGAGCCTCAGCTAACACTTTCCGAATACCCAACAAAACATTTATAATCACCCTGTTATGGCGTGATGTTTGATGACATCAAAGCACCCTTCCAGTATTAGTGATTGACATGATCTCAAGGTCTAAGGAATAAGGTTACTTCGTATGTAAGACATAACAACATAAACTAAATGACTTGATCGTATTGTTATACTTAGTTTGGGTTTATGTTCATCACATCATTCTTATAATGACATGACCCCGTTATTAACAACATCCAATGTTCATGATCAGGAAACCTTGATCATCTATTAATCAACGAGCTAGTTAAAAGAGAGGCTTTACTAGGAACCATTGTTTGTTTATTAAACACACATGTATCAACGTTTCCGGTTAATACAATTCTAGCATGAGAAATAAACATTCATCATAAACAAGGAATAAGATAATAACCACTTTATTATTGCCTCTCGGGCATATTCCCTGCAAGTCATACCATCTGTTGTGGTGGCATTCAGACGCTCTGGAGCTACTCTCCGGAGAAACCCAACCCCGTTGGGGAAAAAGACGAAACTGCCGTTCTGGCCTGTCTATGTACATAAGCTGGAAGGGGGTAGCAAAGTGGAACCAATTTATTGGTTGTGTTAGTTTAGGTCCAAGTAACACCTAAGGCAATGGTAGGGCCCACCTTTGGAAATATTCCCCCCGTTCTATCAGATCCGGGAGTTTTGGGCTCTAAGTTGGAACCCGCTAGAGAGAATCCGACGTCGGTCAAGCCCTAACACAGAGAGAGGGAATCTTCTCCATCCAAGAACCATTCCACACTCTAACACACATGGTATGGCATAAAATGTGTTGTGGTGGCATTCAGAAGATCCGGAGCCCCTCTTGGGAGAAACCTTAGCCCCACTGGGGAAAAAGGCGAAATTGTCATTCTGGCCCCTCTACATGAGCGGGAAAGGGTTAGCAAAGTGGAATAAATTGCTTGGTTGTGTTAGGTTAGACCCAAGGAACACCCAAGATAATGGTAGGGCCCACCTCTTGTCAAGATTCCCCTTGTTCCGTCAGATCCGGGAGCTTCGGGATCTAAGTATATAGTCCTGGAACCCGCCAGAGAGAATCCGACGCTGGTGAAGACCTAACACAGAGACTGAGGGAATCTTTGGCATCCAAGACCCAAGACACACTCTAACACACATGGTAATTCATACAATCTGTTGTGCTGGCATTCAGATGCTCTGGAGCCCCTCTCCGGGAAACCCTAGCCCCGTTGGGTAAAAAGACGGAACTGCCGTTCTGGCCTCTCTACGTACATGAGGCGGAAGGGGGTAGAAAAGTGGAACCAATTTCTTGGTTGTGTTAGGATAGGTAGAAGGAACACCAAATATAATGTTAGGGCCCACCTCTTGGCAAGATTACCCCCGTTCCGCTAGATCCGGGAGTTTAGGCTCTAAGTAGTCCTGGAACCCGCTAGAGAGAATCCGACGCCGGTGAAGCCCTAACACGTAGAGTGAGGGAATTTTGGGCTTCCAAGACACATGCCACACTCTAACACACATGGTATGGCATACCATGTGTTGTGGCATCATTCAGACGCTCCGAAGCCCCTCTTCGGAGAAACCATAGCCCCTTGGGCGAAAAGATAGAACTATCGTTCTGGCCCCTCTACGTGAGCCTGAAGGGGGTAGCAAGGTGGAACCAATTGCTTGGTTGTGTTATATTAGGCACAAGGAACACCCAAGTCAATGGTAGAGCCAACCTCTTGGCAAGATCCCTCCCCCCCCCCGTTTTGTCAGATCCGAGAGTTTTAGGCTCTAAGTAGTCGTGGAACCCGCTAGAGAGAATCCGACGCCGGTGAAGCCCTAACACAGAGAGTGAGGGAATATTTGGTATCCAAGACACATGCTACACTCTAACACACATGGTATGACATACCATGTGCTGTGGTGGCATTCAGACGCTTCGGAGCCCCTCTCCGGAAAAACCCTAGTCCCTTGGCATACCATGTGCTGTGGTTTCGAATGTCGTCCATGTACATACCTATCGAGTGTGCCTACATGCTAGCACAACTTGAACGTGCCAATACAACGTATAGTACATGCTGAAAAGTTGTGAGAGGATCCGCGCCGGTTGTGCACGTACGTGGCAACGCACACGTATGTTGCGTACGTGCCAACGTACCGCTGCGTGCGTGCAGTTGCAAGCGGTGCGTGGGTTCGTGGGTGGATTACTCGTCTTCTCCCTCTTCCTCTCCTCCACCCTGCTCTATTTAGGGTTTTCTTCTCCCTCCGCTCGTTCGTGCATTTCTTGCCTAGAAACCAACAGTTCTTCTCCTTGAAGCGAAATCAGTTGTCCCTCCGCCGCTCGTTCGTACCTTTCTGCTCGTCGCCACCGACGATGTTGTCTTCTGCTGCAACAAGGTATTTGTTTCAACATGATTTATTTCAATAGTTCTTCTTTCCTCATTCCGATTCCACCTTTTCAATTCATTTTGGATTTATTTCAACATCTGGTTCCCCTTTGTGCAGGGCCGGTGGTTCTAGTGTCCGCACCGGATCGCCTTCACTGTTGGGGCCGATGGGCGTCGTCGATTCGCTCAAGACCCATTTGGCGGAACTGGCCGAGGAGTAAAAGAATCTTGAAGAGGAGTGTAGGGAGAATGGTCACAAGGCTAAAAAAGCTATTGCCTGCTATCAGGAGGCAGAAAGGGATGTGTCGGAAACATGCCATGAGCTGAATGTAAGGGACGTTCCTTCTAGAGTGGGGCTTCCACTTAAGCTCCATTGCTCCTGCATGAGCGTGTTTGGGGCTTGTCCCAGGTTACCTGCTATCCATTTCTTTCAGTTTAAGACTTGTTTCGAACTATGTTTAAGTTGTGTTTTCTAATTTTATAGTTTATCTCAATAATTTGTTTCTTAAGAATGCTCAGGAATATTTCGACTACGTTTGAAAGTAATCACTACACATGAGATAGTTTGCAACAACAGTTCTCATGAGATAGTTTCGTAAGATAACAAAAGACAACATTACTGGTACTACTACATTTTTATATGAGATAGTTTTGGTAGGACAAAAAAATACAACATTTCTGGTACTACTACATCTATACACGAGGAATATACATGTTAATTAATTAAACAATTTAACACAAGTTCTGACCACCAAACTAGCGGATAAAACAACAACACAAGTTTGTTATCATTCTCTAAAATTACTTAGAACTTCTCACCAACTAGCTAGACTGTCAAGTTCACTACCCCCATCGTCCTCCTGTGATTCCACGTCGCCGTCCGAATTGTCACTCACCACCTCTACGACCAGCCTGATATAGTCCCGCATCACCTTTACCTGTATGACGATAAGATCATCTAATTGGATTCGCGATTGAACAACGAATTCAGACCAGCCCTCAGTGAATTTGAAGTAATAAGGTTCTTCTTCATCAATGTGATATGAACCCAATAGTTTATTGGCCCCACCAGCTTTCATGCACATACGAGATTTCCCGTCTCTTGGCACTGGTAGAAAAAAGGCCTTCCATACGCCCCCCATCAGTCCCCAAACTTTGCGCACCGTGACTAAAGGGGTTTTAGTCCCGGTTCGGGAGGAGACCCGCGACTGAAGGTCATGCGTCGCGGGTTGGGAAGCGCGTGGAGGGCTTTAATTCCGGCTGGCCTAGCCACCCGCGACTAATGATCCAGTCTGCTGGCCTCCATGTCTTTAGTCCCGGTTGGCCTGGCCACCCGCGACTAAAGATACAAACTGCTCGCCTCCCGCGCGGCGGTTTTATTTCCCGAGCGAGAGGCAGAAGGCCATTGCTACAGTGCGCACCCGAGAGTCTCTGTTTCTTCTTTTCTCTTCTCTTCTTCCTCTCTTCTTCCTCCACCAAGCACCCATGGGTTCTCAAGTTTGGAACCTTCTCCGTGTGGCCACACCATGCCGCAAGAGTCTCGACGTGGCCTACACCAATATGTGCGGGAGGCTCCCCGATTCTCTTAAGAATTTGAGCAATCTCTATGAAGAAGCTGATGAACAACATAAGTTCTTCGGGCTTGATCTAGAGTATACGGCGAATCAACGGGATGTTGCCGTCATCCAGATTCCCTTCAAGGAGATCGTTTTGGTCTTCCAATGGGCAAGGTAACGCACACGTACAATCTCTCTTGTATAGGATAGTGTTGCATTTTCGATTTGTTTGTTGCATTGAAAGAATACATGTGTTGCATCATATCTAACACGTGTTCTATTTTTGTTGTTGTAGTAGTTCAAAGCATTCTCCGGAACTTGTTGATTTTCTTGTCAACAAGGGGTACGACTTCTGCAGCGTTGACATCACTCAAGACCGGCAGAAGTTGATGCGCTTGGGTATTGTGATACCTCAAGATCACTACATTGATCTTCAGGACCTTATCCATTTTGATGAGTTGTACGGTCACAAGACCGGGATGGCTCCGATGGCAACTGCCTTCATCCACGCCGACTACAAAACCATGAAGTCTCGTTTCCCCTCCAAGAATCACATGTATTGGGGGAAGAACCCACTGGACCGGATCAATCTCGACTATGCAGCCATAGATGCATACGTTGCCTACGAGTTGTTCCGCATCTACTCGACGGAGCTCGAGTAGATGTTGTTTGTGTACCGCATCTTGCGTTCGATATATGCATGTAATGGATATATTAGTATGTAATGGATATATTATTGTGTAATGGATATTATTTCTATATTAATTCCTAGCTATATTATTTCTATATTATGTCAAACACACATTTCAAAACAAACAAACAAAAACACATCAAGAAAACAAACAAAAACACATCAAGAAAACAAAACAGAAAAACTACCGTTTCTATATATCTGTTCACCAAAAACTACTGTTTCTATATCTGTTCACCAAAAATAAATCTAGAGGTCCAAAAATTAATCTAAGCCAGGAAAACATAGATCTAGTCAATACCAAACTCATCCAGTTGGATTTACTTCAAAATACATTTTTGAACTCATTCTAAAAATAATAGAAGAGCCTACTGGTCTTTTATTAAAAAGGATGGTATTTTCATTTGGTTGTTGACCTTGATGTGAGGCTAAGTGCTATGGATAGATCTTTTCAATATCTATCCAGAACATTTTAGTTTGTCCATTTTGGTTATGTATTTTAAAAGTTAGGTTCAAATCATTCTCACAGATAGTCATTGCCAAAACAGTTCTTGTGTCCAAAATAATAGTCGAAACTTGGATCTGCAAATTTTGTATGGTTTAGATTTCATATGGTTTGGTTCATGAATTTTATCAGATTTTATTTTGCATTTAGGAAAGGGGAAAATGAATTAGTTTTATTTTCCTGAATTTTTTGATATATTATTTGTATTTTTAAGATTTTAAAATGTATTAGTTTTATTTTTCTGAATATTTTGATATATTATTTGTATTTTTAAGATTTAAAAATGAATTAGTTTTATTTTTCTGAATATTTTGATATATTAATAGTATTTTTAAGATTTTAAAATGAATTAGTTTTATTTTTTTGAATATTTTTTAGAAATAATACAAATTAAAAAGTTAATGTTTATTTATTTATTCAAAATTATTAATTACATTATTACTTTTGTTTACTAAAAGATTTATTTGAAATTCAGACAATAAAGAAATATGGCATCAACCAACATGTTAATAGGATTGATATGATACTAGTATCACATACATGCGTGCGCAACACTTGGATGCGGGACGGGATGGAACTCGGAAGTTAAGCATGCTAGTGCTAGAGTAGTGGGAGGATGGGTGACCGAGCGAGAAGTTTGACCACGAGTAAGAAATTTGACTAGAGATAATTGTAGTTAGACACTAAGCAAATAATAAAAATTCTGAAAAAAAGGGAATGAAAAAAAAGGGAGTGAAAAAAAGGGAGTGAAAAATAATTAGAAACCCACATGAATTAAAGAAATAACGAAATAGCATGTAGTCCCGGTTCGTGTGGCCAACCGGGACTAAAGGTCCTCCGCCCCCGGCGCACGCCACCCGCCCACGTGGACGGGCCTTTAGCCGCGGTTCGTATGAGGGGCGACTAAAGGGGGGGGGGGGCTTTAGTCGCGCCTATTTAGTCCCGGTTGCGCGGCCGGGATTAATGGCCTTTGCGAACCGGGACGATAGGCCTATTTTCTACCAGTGTGGAAGTATATACCCATTTATGCATTTTAAAGGGACATCCCGAGCAAGTACATTTAAGACTGATATCAGAAATGCATACATAGCTAAATGACATTTTTTTTCAAATTAAACAGTAAAAGAATGATCATGTAATTAACTAACTAACTCATTAAGTTCTTCTTGATCCTGCACCATGTGTACAAAGAACTGAGGGACTACAATGTGCTCCCCATTTTCTAGGTCCATCTTATTTTGCTTGTAAAAAGCCTAGGATATCGCTTTCATTTCAGAACCAATGACCTCACATGGGAACTAATATGCTCTTCTTTAGTGTCATCTTGCAAGATGGTACGATAGGACGACACTCTGATCGCAAAGGAAAAAACACGTGAATGTGCAACTACATAACCAAGGCAATCTTGGAAAGTTTGAAACATATATATTAACTAGCTAGTAAATTAATGTGTAAGGAAAACAAGCCAATGTGCAATTACATACCAGGGTCTAGAACCCAAGATTTGACCTCATTGTTTGCATTAGTTACTTGAACGTCAAACATACCGAATTGATCATCATAATCAAACCTCCCAAGATCGTTCGGTTGAATGTCATAAGCTTGACAAAATGTTGTCCAATATGGTCCACATATATAAGTCCTTCCAGGCCCATGTTCCATGTAGAAGTGGTATTCATTGATATCGCAGACAATCCATGCCTTATGTGAACCAATAGCAAATTGCTCTATACGCTTATGGAAAGAACAAGGCAGATCCTACATAGTACACATATATATAATTTAAAAGAATAAGCACACATATATTCGTCAACAAAATCAAAAGCTCAGGAACAACATAATTGGAATGTCAAGGATACTTACTACCGCTTGATGACATTATTATGTAGACACCCTCATCCTCACTCTAAAAGTCAATAATGGCAGTTCAATGCCGGCGAGACACATGTCAGGTTCATGATAACAGAACTCACATAGGTTTTGAGCCATTCCTGATTTTTAAACACAAAAACAACCGTATTAATTAGAACAGAATCCATGATATAGCTACACAAATAACAACACTAATGATCAACAAAATTATTTCTACTAGTACTAATCTGCATAAATACTACAATTTTAGTACTAAATTAGCACAATCTGCAGAAACCCCTGCAAAAGACTAGTACTAATTAGTACCCCCTCCGTTCTGGTAAGCCTTTCTAGCAAGCTAGTTTATGGAACGGAGGTAGTAGTACTACTTGTACTGTTCATCCGCCATGGCCGGCAAAAAAAACCCTGCAGATTCAAACCGACGATGACCGCTGATGAAGAGAGTGCTTACCGATGGTGAAGAGCATCGTCGCCGGTGTTTTGCTGACCCTTTGCGTCGTCGCGGATGATCACCCCCAGCGGTGGATTCGGCCACACGTACCGTTGTATGCATGCACGCAAAAATGTGAGATTCACTCACCTCGCGCTCGCCATGCGTGCGGAGGAAAAAGAAAGGAGAAGGGAAATGGAAGAACCTCGCGGCTTGTGAAGAAGAACGGTGGCAGCGGCGGCGGCGGTTATCTCCCTGTGGAGAATAATGGCGGGGGTTTTCTCTCACTAGAAGGGGACAGAGTGCTCTCTCTCCGCGTCTGTTCGGCTATTAACTGAAGTGGAGAATAAAGTCCAACGAAAATCAACCTGTGGCAGACATATGGGGCCAAAGAGAATACGTGGAGAACCCACGAAAATTCCGTTGCCGCCCAGCATGCGGAGCTAGAGGGGCTGGCAAGTGGGACCCACCACGGCTCAGACCAAAATCACATTTGGAAACTAGATCCAGTTCTCTCCACCCTTGGCTGCGGCGGCGGCGACAGACGGTTCTCTCCATGGAGCTCACCCCTTCCGTCATTTTTTCTCCCCGTATGCCGTCCACGACTCCTCTCCCTGGGGCTGTTCAAGCCGCCAGAGGCTCATCCCGCCGCCGCCACCACCCTCACCTCCGCGTCCGCCGTCTCCTAGCCCGCCCTCCGCAGCTTACGTCGCCGATGCTCCCCTTTTGGCCGCATTCCCCGCGCACGCCTATACTGTTCGACTAGTTGTGGCTCCCCTTCCGGCCGCCTCCGCAAGCCAAGGTAAAGAACCCTCCCATCCTTGTGCTACTTGCTAAGAATAGCAAGAACTGTTCTGGAAATTGTTCTGGAAATTGATTAGTTTGCTCATGGTCTGTTATTAGTTTGTTGATGGTTAGTGATTTGGTGTTCGTTAAAATCGATTAGTTTGTTCTGCAAATTGCGTAGACTGTTATAAAAAATGAGTACCCCCTTTCAGACAAATCCAATAATAGCTTGCTTATCTCTTTAACAGATGGATAAGCGTTGGATTTCAAGTGGTAGACCTTTGACCCCTCCATAGGTTGATGGAATCAAATAGTGCTTAAACTTAGTCAAGGAGAGAAACGACGATAATTGTCGTGTTCAATGCCCATGCACAAGGTGCCTAAATATGAAGATGCAGCACTTTGGAGAGATGACCCAACACTTACGGATCCACAAATTTTCCAGTACCTACCTTCGGTGGATACATAATGGAGAGCCAAGTGATGTCGTGATTATTGAAGATCCTCCACATAATGATGTCAATGGTTGTTGCACCTGGACTTCTAGAGGATACTCACAGTCCGCTAAATAGTAGAACAAATGGCTTACGGGGCATACCGGCACCCGCATCTCAATATGAGCAGGCCAACACGTAAACGTGTGACAACCATTCTCTACTATCCATCGTCTGCGTAAACCATCCCATAGAAATCCGACTACTTCCATTGACGTACTTCATAACATACACACATGGTACGTCAACGGCATTTGAACAAGTGATATCACAACATATCTCGAAGACACAAAAGATTGAAATAAGTTGCAAATGGCTCTCACTAGAGCGGAGATAGCAAATACAATCATTCAGAGGACACATGTCCCAAAAATTCATCATTACATCACAGCGGAAGCGTCCAAAGTGTCTGAGTACAGACAAGATCCAAATAGGCCTAAGAGGCCGGAAACGAAAAGACGGAGCCCATCCACGATGTCACGGATCCTGCCCGGGTCCGCTATCTACTCGTCAGCAGCCTCGTCATACTCCACGTAGTAGCCACCATGGGGATCCTCGGAAACGTAGTCTGCGGAAACCACAGCCCCAAAGGGGTCAGTACAGACAAGTACTGGCAAGCAAGACTCACAAGATACCAAAGTGTACCCGGCAACACCAAGTACAGATGCTTTTGGTTCAACGGAAGAATATGTGATACAAAAGTGCGGCAGCAGGCTGCTCTAACCAACTACAGAAACACGCTACAACTTCCGGCTAAAAGAAGGGGATAAGATATCGTATCGTAACCAACTACCACTATCCTCAAACAAACCCATCCTGGATCTCGCCCCTTATCCAAAGAAGCAATCCGAGGATAACTCACACAGTTGGATTAATGATGGTTCAAGTTATTGTGTCAATAAGACTATTACTAGTCAAATTGTTAGTCATTAGGTGTAAGTTGTCTGAGTACTTGTTAGCCAGTACTTTCACCAAGTCATCCATAACCGCGGAAAACACGGCTTCTCGAGAAGATTTAACCCTGCAGGGATGCACCAATTTGGCCGTACACGTAAGAATAACCCGCCAGATGGAATGGACCTTCCACCAAGCGGGGCACTCAACACAACTCAACTCTTCTTCGCATCAAGCCCAAAGAACCCCGTGCAATTGAGCGCACGGCTAATCAAGCCCCGCGAAGAAAAGGGGACCCTCATAGCACTCTAAGAACGTGTCTCCCTAAATGCCGACTACAAAAGTTCCACCCTGGCCTCGGGTTCGCACCTGCAAATGCATGCGGGAAATGGAAAACCCGAACTAAATGAGCCGATTTGGACGAGATGCGAATCGAATCAAATTGAGGGGGGCGCCCATACACGCTTCCCACATGCGGATAGTGCGCTCATCATGGATCAGTAGACAAGACCCTTTTCCTAATTAGGGTCGACACTAGCAGGCCTCAAAACCACGCCGGGCCTCCTGCCGGTGCCTTATCGTCAAATTAGCATTACCTCAAACATTAACAGGTTGATTGTTTAAACATCGAGCCCCAGAACATAAGTAATATGGTAATAGAAATAACGGACAACAGACTCGAGCACAAACAACCCTAAGCATGCTAGTAAGACATAGGCAACAAGCAACAGGGTTTTAGGTGTGGAGGTGAGGCTATATCAGGTATACAGGATAACATATGATAGGATCGAACACAAGCAACGGTTCATAGGGCTAGCAGGATAGACAACGGAAAGTATCGGTATCCAGTGTGGAAAGGAACACAATGGTTCATGTGAGTGAATACTTTCCTGCAAACTCAGTAGCCTGGTACTGGGCTAACTCCTCAGAAGTAGTGTCGTAAACCTCGTCTGTCTCAGCGTCGTCGTCTATTCGAGAAGAAGCAAACAAACAACACAGAGAGACAAACAATCAATAACATGGCATAATGCACAATCATGGGATGATGCATGACAATTTAATTGGTGCATCATAATAAGCTAGTTGACATGGTAACATGTTTAAATGGACCCATATGCAATTTGGATTGCATATGGAAAGCCCATGAATTAAGGTTGGATTAAATGATCTAAACTAAACAACATGTGAAAGTGGATTAGCATGATGCATGGATGAGGAAAACAATAAGAAAAACAACAATAGACTCAAATTGAAAAGGTGTTTACCAAGTTTGAAATTTTATTTATTAAGTTGTGAAATTTTGGCTTCTTAAAGGAGTTACACAAGCATTTGTTGTTTTCACCAATTCCAAATGTTCAAAATAGACAACAAAGTTCATATTTGGAAAGAACACAAAATTTTAGGTGGAATGCATGTTTCACCTGTTGAAAAAGGATTTATAATGAATTAATTATGAATTAAACAAGTTTAAACAAGATTTAAATGAATTTAATTCAAGTATGAAATTATTTGAATTTTTATTTGTTCAAAACATTAAATAAAATTCATATTTGAAAAGATTATAATTTTCTGGTTTGAAAACATATTTTATATGTTCAAAAAGAATTTAATTTGACCAAGTTATGAATTTAGGAAATTTAAATGATTTAAACAAGATTCAAAATATTTAACCAATTTTAATTATTCAAAACATGAAACAAAGTTTATATTTGAAAAGGTGGTTCAATTTAGCATGGAAAACATATTTTATATGTGGCATTTGAATTAAGTTTGAATTAGTTATGAAATTAACCAAATTTGAAATGAGTTGTTTGAATTTGAATTTTGAAAACATTTGAAATGTTCAAAACAGTAAACAACCTGCATATTTGGAAAGTTTATTTTATTTAGAGTGGATTACATGTCTTACATTTTGAATTTGGATGAGTTTTGCAATTTTTATAAGGGTTTGAAAACTAGGGACCAAACTGTAATAAAACAGGGACTTAAAATTAAAAAGAAAAGGGGCAGAACGAAATCCACCTCGCAGTGGCCCAGCCCAGGCCACTGACGAGGGGGCCCTGGGCCACGGTGGCGCGTGTGTGTGCACGTGGATGCACGCGTCGCTGACAGGGAGGCCCCACCTGTCAGCGAACGGTGCAAAAGTGTGGGATTAATCCCGCGGGGGGCAGGGATCGAACCCGCGACCGCGGATGCGCGAGCAGTGCGCTGTGCCACTTCAGTACTGAATCGTGTTTGTACTAGGAGGGGGACTTGGGGGTTTTGTGGTTCAGATGCACCAGTTAACTGAACTTTGAAAGTTCAGTTAACTGCGCTGCCTGACCGCGGCTGACGGGCGCCGGCGGCGAGCTGCGCTGCTCGTGGACGTTGGACAGGTGCAGGGGAGGTGTGCGTGCTCGTGCTCGTGATGCGCGGAAGCAGAGAGGGAAGGAGGAGGAGATGCTGTGCTCACCGGGAGGGAGGAAGAAGGGCTCGGGAGGAGGAGGTGCTCGACGGCGACAACAGGTGGACGGCGGCGTAGTTCCGGCGGCTCTCAGCCACCGAGGAGGTGTCGAGGAGGACGGCGGCAGTACGGGGGCCCGATTCCCGTACTTAACCAGCGAGGAGGATAGCCATGTCGACGGCGATCGACGGAGGTTCAGTGCGGTGGCGCTCGGTGGAGTTCAGAACAGAGAGCTGCAGAGGAGGGAGGAAGGAGAGATAGGCGACGGCGGCGAGAGGGAGAAGGAGGAGAAGAACTAGGGCAGCACGGGAGCCCTAGGTGGTGGCTATAAGGAGGAGGAGGCGCCGTGGCCGTCCCATCACGCCACTGTCGACGTGGGCATCGCCGATGGCGTGCCGTACAGAGGTGGAAGAAAGGTAAGGGGGGTAGCAGGTCGTGGGCTAGCTGGGCTGGGCCTGGGCCTGCTGCCTCTCCCCTCTGCGTTTTCTTTTTATTTTTTTCTGTTTTGTTTTTTTTTTGCAGAAAAGAAAAGGAAGAAAAATGAGAGGGTTTTTTATGATAGAAAAATTTGGGGATAATTTTATATCTTGTTATTTACAAAACCCAACTGTACCAAGTTTGTTTTTTCAAAATTTGAATTTTTGGTTGCTGTTTGTATTTCATTTGAATTTTGAATGAATTTTGAATTAATTAGATTATTTAACTTAAGCAAGTTAATGGTTTGATCTTCCAACTTTAATGGAAACAAATTGATGTTTTGATTTGAACTTTTTATTTGAAAATTGTAACAGAACAAGTATGAAACAAAATTTGAAATTTGGTTTGAAATTCAAATAGAAAAACAAGGGAAAACAAAGGAAAACAAATGGAAAACAAGTGCAAAACTTATGATGCCATGATGCAAAACATAATTTAACAGAAAGCAAACATTCTAAAGGTGTTTTTCATACTTGGGATGTTACAAAACGCCCCCCCTTGAAGGAATCGCGCCCCGAGATTCCTACTGAGAAGAGAAAAGGTCCGGATACTTCTTGCGAAGATCCTCTTCGGTCTCCCACGTTGCCTCTTTATCGGAATGATGGGACCACTGCACTTTCAAGAACTTGGTGCTCTTGTTGCGAGTTTTGCGCTCGGTCTCATCGAGGATTCGAACAAGGTGCTCCTCATAAGAGAGATCTTCTTGCAGTTCAATGGAATCATGATCAACTGCACGATCTGGATCTTTGAAGCACCATTTGAGCTGTGACACGTGAAACACATCGTGCACCTTGGATAGCTTTTCTGGAAGTTCAAGACGATAGGCATTTTCTGCACGCCTTGAGAGAATGTTGAAAGGACCGATATATCTTGGTGCAAGCTTTCCTTTTACACCAAAACGATGAGTGCCTCTGAGGGGAGTTACACGGAGATATGCTTTTTCACCAGGTGCATAGATCATATCCCTGTGCTTGCTGTCATAGTAGCTTTTCTGACGAGACAGAGCAATCTTGAGATTGTCACGAATGATGCGAACTTTCTCTTCGGCTTCCTTAACAATGTCAGGGCCTAAGAGTGAACGTTCACCAGCTCCAGACCAATTGATTGGACTCCTGCATCTGCGGCCATAGAGAGCCTCAAATGGTGCCATGCCTAGGCTTGCCTGGAAGTTGTTGTTGTAGGAGAATTCAGCATATGGAAGACATTCCTCCCATTTCATGCCAAAGGAGAGACCACATGCTCTGAGCATATCCTCGAGAATCTGATTGACTCTTTCGACGTTCCCTTGAGACTGAGGATGGTAGGCTGTGCTGAACAGAAGTTTGGTGCCCAATGCTTCTTGAAAGCTTTTCCAGAAATGAGAAGTGAATATGCTTCCACGGTCTGAGCTTATTTCCAATGGAACACCATGAAGAGGAACAATCTTTGCTGTGTAGAGCTCTGCTAACTGACTAGCTGAGATTGTTTCTTTCACAGGAAAGAAGTGAGCTACTTTAGTGAGACGATCAATGACAACGAAGATTGCATCGTTGCCCCTCTTGGACTTTGGAAAACCAGTGACGAAGTCCATTTCAATCATGTCCCACTTCCACTCAGGGATTTTTAGAGGTTGGAGAAGACCAGCTGTTTTCTGATGAACTGCCTTAACACGTTGACAAACGTCGCATTCAGAAACGTATTGAGCAATTTCACGTTTCATGCCAGGCCACCAATACAGTGTCTTGAGATCCTGGTACATCTTTGTACTTCCAGGGTGTATGGAGAGAGGAGTTTCATGAGCCTCCTTGAGAATGACATCTTTGAGACTTTGAACTTGAGGAACTGCAATGCGTCCTTCGAAGAAAACAATTCCCTTGTCATCAATTGAGAAGGACTTAAATTTCTCTTTGCCTTCTTTGATGTGTTCTACCATCTTCTTGATTTCAGCATCACGAAGTTGTTCAGAACGAATCTTGTCCTCGAGAGTTGGACTGGCTGTCAAGTTCGCAAGATAGCCTTGAGGAACAAGACCAAGGTTCAGCTTCTGGAATTCTTCATGAAGAGGAGGTTGGATTTCCATGATCATGAGATTATTGCAATACGACTTGCGACTGAGTGCATCGGCCATAACATTAGCGTTGCCTGGAGTGTAAGAAATGGTAAGATCAAAGTCTTTGATCTTTTCAATCCATCTCCTTTGCCTGAGGTTTAGATCTGGTTGAGTGAAGATGTATTTCAGACTTTTATGATCGGAAAAGATTTCAGTGCGATTACCCAACAAGTATTGTCTCCATTTCTTGAGGGCAAACACAACTGCTGCAAGCTCAAGGTCATGAGTGGGATAATTGAGCTCATGTGCGTTCAACTGACGTGAAGCATAAGCCACAACTTGACGTTCTTGCATAAGAACTGCACCTAGACCTTGGAGAGAAGCGTCACAGAATATTTGGAAAGGTTTGGTAGGATCTGGGCCAACCAGAACTGGTGTAGAAGTGAGTTTAGTCTTCAGGAGATTGAAACTTTCATCACATTGTGGAGACCAAACGAACTTCTTGTCCTTCTTTGTGAGATCAGTGAGAGGTTTGGCAATCTTGGAAAAGTTTTGGACGAAGCGACGGCAATAGCTAGCCAAGCCAAGAAAACTTCTTACTTGCTTCACCGTCTTTGGAGGTTTCCAATCAACAATTGCTTTAACCTTTTCTGGATCAATGGCTATGCCCTTGGCTGAGATGACATGACCAAGGTAAGCAACTTCTGAAATCCAGAACTCACATTTGGAGAACTTGGCATAAAGACGATGCTGGCGAAGCTTCATGAGAGTGAGACGAAGGTGTTCTTCATGCTCTTCCTCGGATTTTGAGTAGACAAGAATGTCATCAAGATATACCACAACGAACTTGTCGAGGTATTCATGGAAGACAGAATTCATGAGTCGAGAGAAGGTCGCCGGTGCATTGGTGAGACCAAAGGACATGACGGTGAATTCATATAGACCGTAGCGAGTGGTGAAGGCTGTCTTTGGAATATCCTCTTTTCTGATCTTTATTTGATGGTAACCCATTCTCAAGTCCAACTTGGAGAATATTGAGGCTCCAGCAAGTTGATCGAAAAGATCATAGATACGAGGAATTGGATACTTGTTTTTGATGGTTTTCTCGTTAAGAGGACGATAGTCAACAACGAGTCTTTTTGTGTGATCCTTCTTCGCAACGATCAGAGTTGGGCAACCCCAAGCCGAGGAACTAGGTTGAATGTAACCTTTTTCCATGTACATATCAATTTGTTCCTTCAACAACTTCAGCTCGGGAGTTCCTATCTTATAGGGATGCTTAGAGATTGGAGCAGTACCTGGTTCAAGTTCGATGACGAACTCAACAGCTCTGTCCGGAGGCATTCCTGGCAACTCTTCTGGAAAGACGTCAGGGAAGTCGCAAACCACCGGAACATTTTCAAGTGAAGGTAGAGGTTTTGCATTGAGGTTGCACAGCTGAATGGAACTTGATTCATTTGGAGAATAGACTATCTGGCCAGAAGGGTGGGATAGAGTTATTGACTTTTGAGCACAGTCAATCCTTGCTTTGTTAGCTTTCAGCCAATCCATACCAAGAATGACATCAATGTCAGAACTTCCCAGCAACATGAGAGAGGCAAGGAAAATGTGGCCTCCAATTAGGATTTTATTGTCCTTACTTATCCTGGAAGTCAACATTTGAGATCCCGGGGAGTGAACAGTGATCTGATTGCTTAGTGGAACCACCATTAGGTTGTTTGTTGTGGCAAAAATCTTTGACACAAAAGAATGCGATGCTCCGGTATCAAAGAACACTTTAGCTGGAATAGAGTTTACGGGTAATATTCCGAGAACGACGTCAGGAGCTTCCTCGGCTTTGTCGATCTTGACATGATTCACCCTTGCGGTCCTCCCGACAGGCCTGTTGTTGGAGTTGAAGGCCTTAGGCGGGGGAGCGCGCACCATTGCCTGGTTTGTGTTGGGACGAGGTGGTGGTGGAGGTAGCTGCCTCTGCGTGCACTTGTCAGCGTAGTGCCCCGTCTGCTTGCACTTGTAGCAAGTGACGACACGAGGAGGCCCTGGCCTTGGCTGCCCCATCGAAGCCCTCTGATCATGCATCTGAGGAGGGTTGGGTGGGCGGGGAGCGAAGTGTCGTGGGATAATCACGGCAGATGTTACCGGGGGTAACTGATCTAGGGGCAAGTCGACACAGGTATTTGGGAGAGGGTTTAGCTCGAAGGAAGACATGGCGAAAAGCAATCTAAGAGCCGGAAAACAACTCGCCGGATCTCGATATGATTATACTAGATACTCGATAATAGGTGTTACAGTTATGACTTGAATCTCTCTCAGGCGAAGCCTAGGGGTTGGTTTATATAGTACTCATACCCCCTTTGGCTTGCCATACAAAGCGCTCCTTGAGTCCTGCTCGAACTCTATATACAAACCTAACTTTCCTTACCATAACCCACAATCCGGGTTACGATCCTTACAAGCCCTGGGCCTTTCTGAAGCTTCTTTGTTCTTAGCCGGATTTGGTCCATCCGCCGTTTGGGCCGGATTACACCTGGGAGTTGGCATACCGGGTTACTATCCCCTCATCAGTAGTCCCCAGGATAGCGCGGGCTTCATGAATTCATTCTTGAGGCGCTCGCTATCCCGATAGCTCGATCCTTCCTCGAACGCCTAATGGGCCTTTCCATATTTGAACCCTTGCTCCGAACGCCCACAACGCCAAATCCGCGCGGATAATTACTGTTCCGCAATTTCCGGCTTTCTGGCCGCGGGTGAGCTCACTACCTCCTTTATAAATATCAGCAGAGGGTAACCCTAAACCATTCACCTCGTTTCGTCATTTCTTTCTCCTCGCTCCCTCACAGTTCCGGCCGCCGGGCTCACGCGCGCTTCCAGAGATAAGGCCACCTCCGGCCACACCCGACCTCGAGCTCTCCAGCGCCGCCATCGAGCCCCGCCGCCACGCTCTTGTTTCTTCCATCAAGGACTGTGGTGAGACACTCAAGCCGCGCCGCGCACCGGCCTCAGTTCGGACCTCAACTCCTTCGGTAAGCCCCTCTCAATCATCCAACTGAAACCGGCAATTTCATCAATTTGACCAAGATTGGATCTGAGTCAACCCGCGAATCAATTTTAGGGAACCATCAAATTAGTCCGCTTCGATAGTCCTTAGCTTCTTCAAGCACCTGATACGCAATCACCACTCATTTCCGCGCCCTTATTAACCATTAAACTTCATATAAGATTACTTGCAAGTCCTTCGATTCTAGATCCGTTCCGCCTTGTTTTTTCCGCCTGCCGCATTAACACCCGGATAATCCTTCTTTTCCAGTTAATCCCTCCTCAGTAAGGTATGGGCAACCATCCATGTTCACCCAACCCACCTCAATACGTAAGTAATTAACAATTTACTCAACTTCATCCGACACCCGGAAAAATCTTCAGCACTTAGCTTCGTAGCGCATTACCCGGGTCTTGTTTTAGCCTTCAACGCCTTGACGTCTCCAAACCCGAATGATTTGATGCTCCGAATCTCACTCCATACATTTCCTGTCCCTTGCAGGTCAACTCCATGGCTCCTAAAAGACAAGGAAGACATCCGGCTTCTGCAAAGGCCCCTCAAACCACTTCTGCCAACTGGGGTCGGTCTTCAACGACAAAGGCCAAGCTAGATGGGATGGCCGAGCTAGGAATCCTTCCTTCTCAAAAGGAAATACACTGGAGGGCTCCTGGCGATGAGACCCGTCCCACTCCTATCGGGAACGAGGTAATTTGCTTTACCGAGCATGTGACCCGGGGATTCCGTCCTCCGGGTCACCCTTTTTTCCGGGAAGTCTTGAGCCACTACGGCCTCCGGGTGTTCGACATAGGGCCTAACTCTATGCTGAACATCACCCACTTCATAGTTTTGTCCGAGTCGTACTTACGCACTCCGCCAAACCTTGTTCTTTTTACCGAATTATTCCAATGCGAACCATGCTATGAGAACGGTAACGGAACGCTTCTTACCTGCGGCGGGGTGTCTATCCAGCGCCGCAAACACTCACTGATGCCACCTCTCAACCTGAACTCTGACGCCAAAAACTGGCAATTATCCTTCTTTTATTGCCACGACACTTCTCCGGACGGTGAGAGGAAACTGCCGGGTTACTCGGAGACCCCCCTCGAGCCGTCCGAGTCTTTTAGTGCTTTCGCTCCTGACTCTGATAGGGAAGCGATTCGGCCCCTTTTGGCCGAACTATCGGCCCTTTCAGCCCATGGCCTTCTCGGACTTAACCTGGTAAAGACTTGGGTGGAGTTCCGGGTTCAACCCAACTCCATCCGCTCAAAGTCGCTGCACGAATACTCGGGTCACGTCACAGATTCCCTTCGCTATTCCACCAAAAACTTCCCTGCCGGTAACACCAACAAGACTATCAAGGGCTTCCTGACGGAGAGACTAGATGTCATAAAGAACACTACCGGGTTATCCCCGTTCACTCGGGAAAACCCCGCCCCAGCGGTAAGACCTGACTCCTTTTTCTCATTTCATTACTTTCATCCCTTATAGCCTCTAACCACCACTTGTGCTTATTTGTTCACAGGATAACGACCCCTTCTGGAAAGTTGAAAATCCTCCTCCTTCTCAAGACCCTGAAGAGGAAAACGAGTCTGCTGACGATGATGAGGGTACTCTCCCATACCCTTCACACCTGCCCCTCACCTGTGTTATTTCTCTTATCTGATACCTATCCGGTTTTCAGGGTCGGGGGATGAAGAGGAGGAAGAAGAAAATGACCCAGAGGCCACCGAGTCTGACCAGGAGCCCCCTGTTGGAAACAAAAGGAAGGCTAGAGGGGTAGTTGAAAAGGTTCCCTTCTCTTCTATGTCTCGTGCGCCTTACTCCTTTGCTGCTATGCATGAACTTAACGAGCGATTATCACATTCACCCTTCTTGAAGGACCCTCTCCCGACTAAACGTAGGGTGACCCGGAATTCTCCGGGGGATGATCCCCTTAACCCGGGTATCTCCACTTCACCCACTCATCGGGCCAGTACCCCTCCAGCTCAACCTTCCCAATCTCCTCAACGTCATCCATCTCCTAATCATCCACTTGCCGGGCAATTTCGCGTGCCGCAGCCAGTGCTCCTGCCGACATCATCCGCCTCCAGCGGCGAGCTTCCCCCGGACTATGCCGTGAACACCGGGTAACTACCTTTACTTACATTTTCTCGTATTAGTTACTTTTCTTTTTTCCGTATATTCCGCCGATCCATGTCCTCCTTCTTGTCTTCAGCGCCACAGTTACGCTGAGCGACCAGGATATTCCTGAACCGGAAGGACAGGAAGAGGAGAAGCCGAGTGATGACATGGACGTTGAGATTGAAGACGAGGCCGAGGACGGAAAAGAAGAAGACCCTTTCAAGGACCCAATTCCACCGAAAACTGCATCACCCCAGCCTTCTGAAGAAGTGGACGAAGACATCATCTTGGAGACCAAGCCGGGCTCTCCTAACCCGGACGTTCAAACGACCCAGGTTTCGACCCCCAGACCCGGAACAGCTCCTCCACAAGAGGGCCAATCCTCCGGCCCTTCTCAACTTCGTCCTGAAGACATGACCTTTGCTCAGATGCTAGATGCCCTTCATACCTTGAAGGGTGACGAAGAAAACTTACTAGATGCCTTAATACTCAAGCACGAGGTAATCCCGACTAACACCAATTGATTCCATATATAGTCCCCAAGTTCCGAGTAAATTACTAGGTAACTTGCTTGGAACTTTGCATAATGTTTCTGGCTGATCCCTCTTCATGCTTCTTGACAGGATTATGTTTCACAGTTGGAGAAGAAGCTGGCCAAGTCTACCAAGCGTATTGGAAAAGAAACGGCCCTTCGTGAAGCTGCTGAGACTGAGGCTCGCAGGTGCCAAAAGATGACGAAAAAGTACAGGAAGAGAGCTCACAGGGCTAAGGAAAAACTTACAACTCTTTCCGCTCAAATTGCTGATGTTCACCGTACCGCGACTGGTAAGATTTTTGAATTTCACCTTTTTATGACTCGGATTGCTTTGATTTGAACACTTGCACTTGCTTGCCTACTATCTTTACTCCTTTTGCCTTTCTTAGCAGGCCCACGTGATGCTGCCCCCGAAGAAGATGATGCTGCCAAGCTTAAAACCATCAAGAATACTCTTCGCCAACTTTGCGGCGGAATTAGCTGGATACTTGATGAGCTGCGACTGCCGGATGTCAAGCCAGATAATATGAAGAGATTACTGGAATTCTGCTCCACGATCCCCGAGTGGATTTGGCATTGGAAACGATCCTCCTGCCGAGTTGGGGTAACCCGGGGGCTCGCACTGGCTAAAGCATACGCCCCCAAGCTACAACTTGCCAAACTTATGAGTGGATTTCCAGAGTTCAACTTGGATGGGTCCAAGTTTTTGCCAAAGGACTTCAAGGCTATTCAGAAAGAAGTCCGCCATCCGGCTAGCGTTATTGCTGACAGCTTAGAGGTTGATGAGATTCTCCCTGCTTATGATGCTAATGACAAGGTTGTCAAGGCGAACCGCCCCCAGCCGTTCGATATGCTTGCCCGTTGGAAGGAGCAGGCGATCAAGATGAAGGAAGAAGCCGCCAAGAAGGCCGAGGCCGATTCTGCTCCTGCAACTTCTGCTGCACAACCCGGGACTGCTACCGACCCGAGTGGCGCCGCAACTACTGGTGGCGACAAGGGCAAGGCCAAGATGGATCCTGCAGCTTGAAGTAATGCCTATCATTTCACACACGTCAGCCGGCAAAGCATCGTTAAAACAGTCTTTACTATTCGTTTAAGCAGAGCGCCTGTGCTCTTTTGATACTTCATGGTTTTTGTAACACTTTTATTTAAACTCCCAATGCACTTTGCGCCCCCTTTGGGCTTTTGATGAATGTGTCTTTGCATTTACTTATTCTTGATATCCACTTGCTTTATTCTCGATACCTTATACTTTTCCTTATGCTTTCCTTAGCAAGACCCGTCCTCCGGGTGTCGTTGGCGTCTAGGGACCAGTTTTAGACCTGAATCCCTAAGCTCCTGAGACCCGGATGCGTGGCTTGTTTTAATTTTATCGGCTGGATGATGCTGTTTCTTCCTTAGAGCTCATAAGTCCCCAGTCCGGGTTTCTGCGTCTAGGGCACATGATTGTTTTCTTTCAAGGAAACAAATCGCCTGTCGCTGAATGCCCAAGACTTCAGGACAGCTTCTTATGAGGTTTGAAGTTATGCTTGATAATCGTTGAGTTTCCGGCTATCGGCCTTATACTCTGCATAACTTGTGGTTTAGATGACCCTTTCGACTATCTTGTACTATAAGCCGGCTTTCGCGTGGATACCATGTTGTTACATCAATACGAAAACGGGGTCAAGCAAGTCCCGTTTGGGTCTCATGACCGACATTTAATCGTAAGCGAACGAATCATGCCACTTCGTTGCGAGTCACATCGAGCTTAAGTAAGAATAGCCGAGAAATTTGGACTTCTTTGTCCGGTTATAAGATTGTAGCCGCACTCGTTTTTTCGAGTGACGGCCCCTATAACTCATTGGCATCAAGGCCGGGTCTTTTTTGAGTTTGCAGCTGTGCTTGTAGGAGCAACTAGCCCTCAAGACCTAAATATTTTACGCCGTATAAATGACAGTTGTCTCTTTTCTCGATAATCCCCTTTTTATTTGATATGAGAAAATTAGGCCAGCAAGCCGCCTCATTAAAAACCCATCCAGTCCCCAAGGGTGCCCTGGATAGGAAAAGAGTGCGTCTGAAACCTGCTGCCTGTTACATCATTTTCTGCTAAGTATAGTATGGACGTAGCTGAGCCACGTTCCATGGTCTATCTCTTTCTTGCATAGGTGCAGTAGTATGAGCAGTGTCGTTGACTGTGGCCGATTCTTCTCTTGCATCTATCAAGTAATATGACCCATTATGTAGACTCCGGCTTATGATGAAAGGTCCTTCCCATGGCGGCGATAGCTTGTGTTTTCCCTCGTTTGTTTGAACCAAGCGCAGGACCAAGTCTCCCTCCTGGAAGACCCGGCTTTTTACCCGCCGGCTATGATATCTTCGCAAATCCTGCTGATATATGGCTGACCTTTCTAAGGCTTGCTCCCTTTGTTCTTCTAACATGTCCACGGCGTCTTGCCGGTTCTTCTCGTTCTCCACTTCGACGTAGGCTGTCACTCTTGGTGAATCATGAATGATGTCGCTTGGTAATACTGCTTCTGCGCCGTAAACCATGAAAAAAGGCGTCATCTGGGTGGACCGGTTAGGGGTAGTATTGATACCCCAGACCACGGAAGGGAGTTCTTCAACCCACGCTCCAGCGGCCCTGATACAAGGGACCCTTAGCCGCGGTTTCAATCCTCGAAGTAGCTCTTGGTTCGCCCTCTCCACTTGCCCGTTGGCTTGCGGATGTGCCACTGATGCCACATCAAGCCTGATTCCATTGTTGCCACAAAATTTTTCCATCTCTCCAAGGGACATGTTGGTTCCGTTGTCAGTGATTATACTGTGGGGATATCCAAACCGGTATATGATTCTTTTCAGGAATTTGACTGCTGTGGCCGCTTCACAATTGGTAACCGGCATAACCTCCACCCACTTGGTAAACTTATCGACAGCCACTAAAAGATGTGTCTTCTTGCATGGTGACATATGGAAAGGGCCAACCATGTCCATACCCCAAACAGCGAACGGCCAGGTTAGTGGTATTGTCCGTAACTCCATAGCCGGCACATGAGTTTGGCGAGCGTACCTTTGACATCCATCGCATCTTGCCACTATCCGCTCCGCGTCTGTTAAGGCCGTGAGCCAGAAGAACCCATGCCGATAGGCCTTAGCCACAAGGGATCTTGTGGACGCATGATGCCCACAATCACCTTCGTGGATCTCCTTAAGGATTTGTCGGCCTTCTTCCGGTGTCACGCAGCGCAGAAAGACTCCTGTCGCGCTTCTCTTGTACAGCTCCCCATTGATAATAGTATATCCTTTTGCCCGCCTCAAGATTTGTCTTGCTAATACTTCCTGTTCTGGCAATTCGCCCCGTGATAAATAGGCCAGATATGGCTCTGTCCACTCGGGAACAGTACGTATTGTAGCCACAAACTCCTCATCCGGGTCTCGATTTGCTAGTTCTTCCTCAGACTCGGATTTAACTGACGGTCGCCATAGCTCATCCAGGAAAACATTAGGTGGAACCGGCTCTCTACGCGAGCCGAGTCTGGCGAGTGCATCCGCTGCTTCATTTTTTCTTCTGTCTATGTGCTCCACTTCATACCCGGAGAAACACCCGGCAACCCTATCAACCTCTCTGCGATACGCTGCCATAGTGGCGTCCCTCCTATCCCAGGTTCCTGATACCTGCTGCACCACAAGATCCGAATCCCCAAAGCATCGTATCCTTCTGATGTTCATCTCCTTGGCTATCTTCAAGCCGTGCAGTAGGGCCTCATACTCGGCCACGTTATTCGAACAATCGAAGTGAATCTGTAGCACGTAACTTAGTTTGTCCCCCTTTGGCGACGTCAGCACCACTCCAGCTCCTGACCCTTCGTACTGCTTTGATCCATCGAAGTGCATGGTCCATGACTCGGAATTTGGGACTATAGTAGCCATTCCAGTGTGTGTCCAGTCGTTAACAAAATCGACCAAAGCCTGTGACTTGATTGCTGATCTGGGCTCGTAGCTGATATGATAATCTCCCATCTCTATTGCCCATTTGGCTATTCTTCCCGTTGCATCCGAGTTTCTGATGATATCCGACATTGGTATTGAACTAACCACTGTTATGGGATGTTCTTGGAAATATGGCTTCAACTTCCGGCTGGCCATAAAGACCCCAAACACCAACTTTTGCCAATGTGGATAACGCTGCTTTGCTTCCGATAACACCTCGCTGACATAATAAACCGGCCTTTGGACCGGGTATCCCTTCCCATCCTCCTTGCGTTCTACGACAACTACTGCGCTGACGGCCCGGGGACCGGCGGCCACGTATAATAACATAGGTTCTTTAGGACCCGGGGCTGCTAGTACTGGTGCTTCCGACAATTGCTTTTTTAGCGCTTCAAACGCCTCATCTGCCTCCTGATCCCACACGAACTTATCTGACTTCCGCAAAAGCCGATACAAGGGTATTGCCTTTTCTCCAAGCCTGGATATGAACCGGCTCAAGGCTGCTACGCAGCCCGTGAGCTTTTGAACATGCTTCAAATTTTCCGGTTTCTTCAAACTTTGGATGGCCTTGATTTTGTCCGGGTTTGCCTCGATTCCTCTCTCGGAGACTATAAAGCCGAGTAACTTCCCAGCCGGGACTCCAAATACGCACTTCGTTGGGTTAAGCTTCATCTGGTACCTTCTCAAGTTTTTAAATGTCTCCTTCAAATCATCAATGAACGTTTCTGCCTTCCGGGTCTTAATAACCACGTCATCCACATACGCGTGCACGTTGCGCCCAATTTGGTCCTCGAAGCACTTCTGAATACATCGTTGGTAAGTTGCGCCCGCATTTTTCAATCCAAACGTCATGGTTTTGTAGCAGAAGGCCCCAAAAGGGGTTATGAATGACGTTTTCTCCCAATCCTCCCTTTTGAGTTTAATCTGGTGGTACCCCGAATATGCGTCCAGGAAACACAGCAAGTCGCTTCCGGCTACCGCGTCTATGATTTGGTCTATCCTTGGTAGTGCGAACGGATCCTTTGGGCAATGCTTGTTGAGGCTCGTGAAATCGATACACATCCTCCATTCATTTGTCTTTTTCATCACCAGAACCGGGTTTGCTAACCAGTCGGGGTGAAATACTTCCATGATAAAGCCTGCGGTTAATAGTCGCGCGATTTCCTCACCTATAGCTCTTCTCCTTTCCTCATTCATCTTTCTCATACCTTGCTTCACAGGCCTGGCCTTGGGATCCACGTGCAAACTGTGCTCTGCCAACTCAGTGGGAATACCCGGCATGTCGCTGGGTGTCCAAGCAAACACATCCGCATTTGAACGGATGAATTCCACCAGAGCCTTTTCTTGCGCATCATCTAGATTGGACCCTATAGTGAACTGCTTGGTGGGATCTCCCTCCACAAAATCTACTTTCTTGGTATCTTGAGCTGCCTTGAACTTCGCTCTTTCGTCTTCAGCATCTGGCCTTCTCAACGCTGTACCATCATCCGGATCCACCTGCGACCGGTAATACTGAAGCTCTTCCTTCCTGCAGGCTTGTTCGGCCATTACTGAATCTCCCTCATCGCACTCGGCTGCTATATCCCGGTTTCCATGGATAGTGATGGTCTGCTTGGGGCCCGGAATCTTTAATTGCAGATACACGTAGCACGGCCTAGCCATGAACTTAGCATAAGCCGGCCTTCCGAACAGAGCGTGGTAGGGGCTGTGCAGCTTGACTACCTCGAACGTGAGCCACTCCACCCGATAGTTATCTACCGATTCTCCAAAGGCTACTTCCAACGCAATTTTTCCTTCGGGGCGTGCCGAATGACCCGGCACGATTCCATGGAACACCGTCGAACTTTTTTGTAGCTGGGACTCCTTGAGGTTCATGCGCAAGAAGGTTTCCCAATATAGGATGTTGATACTACTCCCTCCATCCATCAAGACTTTCTTCAGCTCGTAACCATTGACCTGGGGTGCCACCACTAATGCCAAGGTTCCGGGGTGCTTTATTCCTTCCGGGTGATCCCTTCTGCTCCATGTTACCTCTTGCTCCGCCCATCTCAAGGATCCCGAAGTGGCCGAGGAGGCTGGATCCACTGTTTGCTTCAACGCCCCTTTGTCCCATGCCGATGAAGATGTTGATTTGGCCGATTGACACCATGGATCCGGATTCGAAGTGATCCGGCTCCAACTCCCACCCGGAATTGTCCACTATCTGCTCTCCTTCGTCATTGGAGTAGATCTCGCCGACGACAAAGTTCTCCATACTCTTCCGAGCTTCTCCCGTGATGTAAACACCTTTGGACGCAGGCCCCACGGTGGGCGCCAACTGTCGTGGGATAATCACGGCAGATGTTACCGGGGGTAACTGATCTAGGGGCAAGTCGACACAGGTATTTGGGAGAGGGTTTAGCTCGAAGGAAGACATGGCGAAAAGCAATCTAAGAGCCGGAAAACAACTCGCCGGATCTCGATATGATTATACTAGATACTCGATAATAGGTGTTACAGTTATGACTTGAATCTCTCTCAGGCGAAGCCTAGGGGTTGGTTTATATAGTACTCATACCCCCTTTGGCTTGCCATACAAAGCGCTCCTTGAGTCCTGCTCGAACTCTATATACAAACCTAACTTTCCTTACCATAACCCACAATCCGGGTTACGATCCTTACAAGCCCTGGGCCTTTCTGAAGCTTCTTTGTTCTTAGCCGGATTTGGTCCATCCGCCGTTTGGGCCGGATTACACCTGGGAGTTGGCATACCGGGTTACTATCCCCTCATCACGAAGCCTGGAGAAGTTTGGGCGTATGGAGCCCGAGTGACAGCACCATTTGGTACCCAGATGCGGCGCTTCTGCGGAGGGGTGGTCATGTTGGAGGAGGAACCACCCTCACGCGAGTGCTTGCGAGACTCCTCGAACGCCTTGCGCCCATTTTCTTCATTGAGCGCGGTGTTAACGAGATCCTCGAAGTTGTTGCCCTTGAAGTTTGTGAGGGCATACTTGAGTTCCGGGTTAAAACCTCTGCGGAACCTTGCCATCTTCTTAGCCTCAGTGGACACCTCATCACCAGCGTAACGAGCGAGGCGATTGAACTCACTCTGATAGCCAATGACATCCAGCTTGCCCTGCTTGAGTGAGCAAAACTCTTCACGCATCCTTTCCATGAGACCATCTGGAATGTGGTGCTTCAGGAAGGCTTCCTTGAAACAATTCCACGTGATTGGAAAGGCAGCTCTCATGGCCTGGTAGTTTTCCCACCAAGTAGCTGCCTGACCCTTCAGCAGATAGGAGGCATACTTGACCTTGTCTTCCTCAGCAACGTGAGCAATCTCCAGAGCCTTAGCTATCTCACGGATCCAGTCATCAGCGTCCACAGGCTCGCGTGTGGCCACGAAAGCTCTCGGACCCAGACTGAGGAACTCCTTGATGCTGACTCGTGGAGCCGTCTGGTTGTTGTGCTGATTAGTCTGAAACTGGGCCATCTGTGCCATGACTTCGGTCATCTGAGTCAACAGCTCCGTGATTGGCGGTGGCTCAGGCGGGTTGTTCCTTGTTGGCGGCATCCTGAATGGAAATGCATTTTAGCACAACAATAGAAAAGGATAGACTTGGAAACCGAAAGAGAGATTATTCCGACGCATGAATAGATAACCAACAGGTACATCATCACATGTTCAAATACATCAGAATATCCAACACACCACAAATGGTTCGAATGCCAAAGGATAACTAAACATAGCTAAGAATGGATACATCGGTACTCCCATGCTCATCACGCAGGACGGCGACTAGGAGTACGGCGAGAGGTACGGTGAGGAGCACGCCCATGAAAGTAGGTAGAACGACGATCCACATAGATCTGACGTGGTCTGAGAGCGACTCTAGGTGTGGTGAAGTACATAGCGTCGACTCCCTGTGCTCCAAAGCGTGGAATCCCAGTGTAACCAACACCAAGGTTGAGGAGTGGACCTCTGATCGGCTCGTAACCTCCAGCATCTGGCAGACGACGACCAACTGGCTGATCGAAACGTGCAAAGCGCTCATCTTCAACAAGGTCTGTGGTGTACGTCGCCAGACGAGTTAAAGCAAGGTAGAGCTGCTCTCTGACTGAAGCCAACTCCTGAGATAGTGTGCTGGCAACTGCATCACTGTGCCTCACAAACTGAGCGGTGGTGTGCAGCCTGGAGTTATCATGCTCGTAGACATCCAAGTTGTCGTAGAGAGTAAAGTGAGCTCCCTCTGAAGTGATGTAACCACGGGGGATGTGGCGATAGATAGAATCGTCAAATCCCCAGTAGTCAGCATGAAGGACGGTGAGACTCACATAAGCTGCCTGCTGCACAGCCATATCCACTGTGGAACCTACTGCCTCGTAGCGGTGGACTACGCTCATGCCATCATCTGACAGAATGTAGACGATAGCCTGGTAGTAGGTCTGGTCAAACTCTCGCTGCTGCTCGTAGACCTGGTACTCTGGTGCCCAACGGAACCCCACAAAAGTGACCATGTCTCTCAGCATTTCCGGATAACCGGCAGTGCTCTCGCAACGAGTCATACGAACCACCTGCGGGTAGAACCTGAGATCCATCTGTAGATGATGGGGAAGTTTTGATTAGACGCCGGTAGAAGAACTGAAGTGGCAAGCAACAACAAGTTTCAACGGACGAAAAGGATGTTGAGAAGAACAGGATATAGAAGCAACATTGGGGAAACACGAGACCAAACACTCCTGAGGTACTACGGAAAAACCCCATCCGGACTTCTAAAGGATCAATATCTACTGCTTAAGGAATAGAGGATCTGCTTCCGGGGCTTACACGCCTCCGTTCTCAATCATGAGTAGGCAACATGATAAATCATGTCACAACCACCTCCATTCCTATGGTCTAGTAGATATAACTATCCTAGAGAAACCAGGATACGTGAAACCCTAACTTTAAAGTTTAGATGAGAAGAGAAAACAACGTTGCACTTCCTTACCAGAAAAAGGGAGGGTGGGTGGGGAAAGAAATAAAAGAACAGAATTCCTACTCTCACGTTTCATTTTTCCTATATAGCTACAAAATAGTTTCTACACTCAACTGCGACCAGTAAAAGGGATCCTACAGGCAGACAGGCTCTGATACCATTTGTCGCACCCGGACTTCTAGAGGATACTCACAGTCCGCTAAACAGTAGAACAAATGGCTTACGGGGCATACCGGCACCCGCATCTCAATATGAGCAGGCCAACACGTAAACGTGTGACAACCATTCTCTACTATCCATCGTCTGCGTAAACCATGCCATAGAAATCCGACTACTTCCATTGACGTACTTCATAACATACACACATGGTACGTCAACGGCATTTGAACAAGTGATATCACAACATATCTCTAAGACACAAAAGATTGAAATAAGTTGCAAATGGCTCTCACTAGAGCAGAGATAGAAAATACAATCATTCAGAGGACACATGTCCCAACAATTCATCATTACATCACAGCGGAAGCATCCAAAGTGTCTGAGTACAGACAAGATCCAAATAGGCCTAAGAGGCCGGAAACGAAAAGACGGAGCCCATCCACGATGTCACGGATCCTGCCCGGGTCCGCTATCTACTCGTCAGCAGCCTCGTCATACTCCACGTAGTAGCCACCATGGGGATCCTCGGAAACATAGTCTGCGGAAACCATAGCCCCAAAGGGGTCAGTACAGACAAGTACTGGCAAGCAAGACTCACAAGATACCAAAGTGTACCCGGCAACACCAAGTACAGATGCTTTGGGTTCAAAGGAAGAATAGGTGATACAAAAGTGCGGCAACAGGCTGCTCTAACCAACTACAGAAACACGCTACAACTTCCGGCTAAAAGAAGGGGATAAGATAGCGTATCGTAACCAACCACCACTATCCTCAAACAAACCCATCCTGGATCTCGCCCCTTATCCAAAGAAGCAATCCGAGGATAACTCACACAGTTGGATTAATGATGGTTCAAGTTATTGTGTCAATAAGACTATTACTAGTCAAATTGTTAGTCATTAGGTGTAAGTTGTCTGAGTACTTGTTATCCAGTACTTTCACCAAGTCATCCATAACCGCGGACAACACGGCTTCTCGAGAAGATTTAACCCTGCAGGGATGCACCAATTTGGCCGTACACGTAAGAATAACCCGCCAGATGGAATGGCCCTTCCACCAAGCGGGGCACTCAACACAACTCAACTCTTCTTCGCATCAAGCCCAAAGAACCCCGTGCAATTGAGCGCACGGCTAATCAAGCCCCGCGAAGAAAAGGGGACCCTCATAGCACTCTAAGAACGTGTCTCCCTAAATGCCGACTAAAAAAGTTCCACCCTGGCCTCGTGTTCGCACCTGCAAATGCATGCGGCAAATGGAAAACCCGAACTAAATGAGGCGATTTGGAAGAGATGCGAATCGAATAAAATTGAGGGGGGCGCCCATACACGCTTCCCACATGCGGATAGTGCGCTCATCATGGATCAGTAGACAAGACCCTTTTCCTAATTAGGGTCGACACTAGCAGGCCTCAAAACCACGCCGGGCCTCCTGCCGGTGCGTTATCATCAAATTAGCATTACCTCAAACATTAACAGGTTGATTGTTTAAACATCGAGCCCCAGAACATAAGTAATATGGTAATAGAAATAACGGACAACAGACTCGAGCACAAACAACCCTAAGCATGCTAGTAAGACACAGGCAACAAGCAACAGGGTTTTAGGTGTGGAGGTGAGGCTATATCAGGTATACAGGATAACATATGATAGGATCGAACACAAGCAACGGTTCATAGGGCTAGCAGGATAGACAACGGAAAGTATCGGTATCCAGTGTGGAAAGGAACACAATGGTTCATGTGAGTGAATACTTGCCTGCAAACTCAGTAGCCTGGTACTGGGCTAACTCCTCAGAAATAGTGTCGTAAACCTCGTCTGTCTCAGCGTCGTCGTCTATTCGAGAAGAAGCAAACAAACAACGCAGAGAGACAAACAATCAATAACATGGCATAATGCACAATCATGGGATGATGCATGACAATTTAATTGGTGCATCATAATAAGCTAGTTGACATGGTAACATGTTTAAATGGACCCATATGCAATTTGGATTGCATATGGAAAGCCCATGAATTAAGGTTGGATTAAATGATCTACAACTAAACAACATGTGAAAGTGGATTAGCATGATGCATGGATGAGGAAAACAATAAGAAAAACAACAATAGACTCAAATTGAAAAGGTGTTTACCAAGTTTGAAATTTTATTTATTAAGTTGTGAAATTTTGGCTTCTTAAAGGAGTTACACAAGCATTTGTTGTTTTCACCAATTCCAAATGTTCAAAATAGACAACAAAGTTCATATTTGGAAAGAACACAAAATTTTAGGTGGAATGCATGTTTCACTTGTTGAAAAAGGATTTATAATGAATTAATTATGAATTAAACAAGTTTAAACAAGATTTAAATGAATTTAATTCAAGTATGAATTTATTTGAATTTTTATTTGTTCAAAACATTAAATAAAATTCATATTTGAAAAGATTATAATTTTCTGGTTTGAAAACATATTTTATATGTTCAAAAAGAATTTAATTTGACCAAGTTATGAATTTAGGAAATTTAAATGATTTAAACAAGATTCAAAATATTTAACCAATTTTAATTATTCAAAACATGAAACAAAGTTTATATTTGAAAAGGTGGTTCAATTTAGCATGGAAAACATATTTTATATGTGGCATTTGAATTAAGTTTGAACTAGTTATGAAATTAACCAAATTTGAAATGAGTTGTTTGAATTTGAATTTTGAAAACATTTGAAATGTTCAAAACATTAAACAACCTGCATATTTGGAAAGTTTATTTTATTTAGAGTGGATTACATGTCTTACATTTTGAATTTGGATGAGTTTTGCAATTTTTATAAAGGTTTGAAAACTAGGGACCAAACTGTAATAAAACAGGGACTTAAAATTAAAAAGAAAAGGGGCAGAACGAAATCCACCTCGCAGTGGCCCAGCCCAGTCCACGGATGAGGGGGCCCTGGGCCACGGTGGCGCGTATGTGTGCATGTGGATGCACGCGTCGCGGACAGGGAGGCCCCACCTGTCAGCGAACGGTGCAAAAGTGTGGGATTAATCCCGCGGGGGCAGGGATCCAACCCGCGACCGCGGATGCGCGAGCAGTGCGCTGTGCCACTGCAGTACTGAATCGTGTTTGTACTAGGAGGGGGACTTGGGGGTTTTGTGGTTCAGATGCACCAGTTAACTGAACTTTGAAAGTTCAGTTAACTGCGCTGCCTGACCGCGGCTGACGGGCGCCGGCGGCGAGCTGCGCTGCTCGTGGACGTTGGACAGGTGCAGGGGAGGTGTGCGTGCTCGTGCTCGTGATGCGCGGAAGCAGAGAGGGAAGGAGGAGGAGATGCTGTGCTCACCGGGAGGGAGGAAGAAGGGCTCGGGAGGAGGAGGTGCTCGACGGCGACAGCAGGTGGACGGCGGCGTAGTTCCGGTGGCTCTCAGCCACCGAGGAGGTGTCGAGGAGGACGGCGGCAGTACGGGGCCCGATTCCCGTACTTAACCAGCGAGGAGGATAGCCATGTCGACGGCGATCGACGGAGGTTCAGTGCGGTGGCACTCGGTGGAGTTCAGAACAGAGAGCTGCAGAGGAGGGAGGAAGGAGAGATAGGCGACGGCGGCGAGAGGGAGAAGGAGGAGAAGAACTAGGGCAGCACGGGAGCCCTAGGTGGTGGCTATAAGGAGGAGGAGGAGGCGCCGTGGCCGTCCCATCACGCCACTGTCGACGTGGGCATCGCGGATTGTGTGCCGTACAGAGGTGGAAGAAAGGTAAGGGGGGTAGCAGGCCGTGGGCTAGGTGGGCTGGGCCTGGGCCTGCTGCCTCTCCCCTCTGCGTTTTCTTTTTATTTTTTTCTGTTCTGTTTTTTTTTGCAGAAAAGAAAAGGAAGAAAAATGAGAGGGTTTTTTGTGATAGAAAAATTTGGGGATAATTTTATATCTTGTTATTTACAAAACCCAACTGTGCCAAGTTTGTTTTTTCAAAATTTGAATTTTTGGTTGCTGTTTGTATTTCATTTGAATTTTGAATGAATTTTGAATTAATTAGATTATTTAACTTAAGCAAGTTAATGGTTTGATCTTCCAACTTTAATGGAAACAAATTGATGTTTTGATTTGAACTTTTTATTTGAAAATTGTAACAGAACAAGTATGAAACAAAATTTGAAATTTGGTTTGAAATTCAAATAGAAAAACAAGGGAAAACAAAGGAAAACAAATGGAAAACAAGTGCAAAACTTATGATGCCATGATGCAAAACATAATTTAACAGAAAGCAAACATTCTAAACGTGTTTTTCATACTTGGGATGTTACAATGGTGGTGATGAGTGACGAAGGGATGAATCCTGGACCTATCGGGTGAGCCCACCCGGTCCAAGGCCTAGGACCCAAGCTCGTAGAGAGATGCCATGAACAGTTCTAGAAGGCCCACCCGCAAAGCCTTGTGGGTTAAGAAAGGAAACCTGTAACCGACTTTAGGTTAGGGTTTGTAACCCCCCCGGGGACGGTTTGAGACTTGGCCACCTATATAAGGCCAGGAGAACCACCACGAGGGGGACCAAGCAATACCGCACCACCTAAGCCTTGAGATTGAGATCGACTCTCGACTCGAGCACCCCCACTGTAACCGATCTATTGTGCTAATACAGACCGACAGAAGCAGGAGTAACGGTTTTACCTCTACGAGGGCCCCGAACCTGGGTAAATCGCGCCCCTGTTAGCCGATGATTTTCACCAGCGCCTACACGTTCTCCTAATCGAAACCCTATCGGTTCACCCGAGGGACTTGTTGAGATGCATATTCGACAATTGGCGCTGTCTGTGGGAACGCCGGGCGCTAGATCTACGACATCTTCGGCCTCATCATGGCCAAAATTCAGCTGGAGCCCCGGAACTTCAACTCCAACCGATCCGATCCGAATCGGGTCTGTCATCGTCGCGCGCCACTCGCCGGAATCGTGCCCGGCGTCAGCGACCTGGAGAAAAGCGTCACCCTGACGTTCGGGAGCTTCCAATTCTACGCCAACAAAGCGGGGATCCTGCACTTCCCTGAGAAAACCAATCTCGAAGGATCGGACTCTGAGTCGGTCTCGAAGCATGAAGTTGTCGACTCGTTACCCAACTACGCGAGTCGCGACCTAGCAAAAAGCGGCGAATCCATCCGCCTAAGCACTCGCAACTTCTACACCATCTCTGCAAAGGAACCTTCTCGGGTTGGGAAAGCTCTCCAATCCATGCCTAGGACTCACAGGCCATATCTGGCTCAGGTCTGCATGGCAGGATCAAGTGACCCACCCGAAGAGACAGAAGAGAGCGCTAGGGAACGCGAGCTCATCAAAGTATCGCGAGTAGCTTGGCTCAAGGCAAAAACGGTCGTACACTCAGCCAAGCCGATTGAAGAAGGAGCCCCTCAGGAGGATCTAACCGCATACCACTACCATCTAGTGAAAGCGGCAACATTGATCAAAGAAGCTCGCAAGGATCTGGCCGAGCGGAAAAATCTAGCGGATGAGTCAAGCCAATGCCGTGCGGCACTCTCCAAAACGCGTTCGGTAGGGAACTATCCCGGGAGAAAGAGACACGTCTCGAAGACCGCAGCCATGGACGGCGAATCTCTGAGCGGGATCAGTAGAACACTCGAAACCTCCCTCATGCGCGTCGACGATGACGGCAACATACACCCGACAACTCCTGTTGCCGCAGTTCTAGCCGCAGCCACTTACCTGCAGGCAAACCAGCCAGGGGAGAACGACCCCCGCGCGGAGCAATACAGACAAGTCCAGAAGGGGTTGGGCATGGAAGCCGCGAGACTCGCGGCCCAAAACCGCAAGAACACGACTGAAAAGGAGGCCGAGAAAACCCCTCGGAAAGACAAAGGAATGCACCGCGGAAGCAGGAATACATCGCCTAGAAGAGAGAAGTCACCTCGGCGCGCCCGAGGAAAATAGGCTCGATGACGCGGTGACAGCCCGAGTAGCAGCGATGACAGCCCGAGGGATCGAGATTGCAGTCCGCGGCACCACAGCAGCCGCTCGTGACCCCGCGGCAGGGAGCCGCGGAAGGAGGTCGATCGCGACCAGCCTGGATACAACGCGCGATCTGACATCGCGCTAAACAAAGTCGACAAGGCCCGAGCAGCCAGGAACCGCGCACGTTCCCCATCCACCTCTTGTGACGAAGAGGCCTGCGGCGCACTATGCTTCACTCGGGACATCCGCGAGGCACCAATGCCCAGGAGGTTTAAACTTACCACGGAAGTGCCAAAATACGACGGTTCGCTGGAGCCCAAATCCTGGTTGTCGGATTACCTCACGACAGTAAAATGCCAACGTGGGAACAAGACCACAGCTATGCAGTACCTTAACCTACATCTTGAAGGCGCCGCGCGCAGCTGGCTCGAAGGAAGACCGAAGGCGTGCTACGGATCATAGGACGATCTAACCTTTGACTTCCGCAAGAACTTCCAGGCAACATATAAAAGACCCGCGACCATCGAAGAGCTGCAAGCTTGCAGGAAAAAGACTGGTGAGTCTACTCGCAAATACATCCAGCGATGGACAACGCTCAGGAATACGGCGGGAAATATATTGGAAGAGGTCACAGATGAAGCTTTTACCAAAGGAGCTCGGCGAACCGCCTTCAGAGAAGAATTGGGGCGAGCCGCACCCAAAACCATCGGAGAGCTAATGGCTATAGCCGACAGATGGGCCAACGGAGAGGACTCGGTGCGCAATGAAAAAGCATTTTCACCAGCACCTGAAGACGACCGCCATGGTCGAAAGAAGAGGAGAAAGCATTACGATCACGACGATCGTGAAGAACTGGTGGCGGCGGAGTTCACGAGAAATCGCGACAACGGACATCGTGGAAATCGCGAATGGAAGCCAAAGCCAGAGGATAAAACTCCCGAGGAGGACCTCGATGGTTACTGCACGCTACATCTATTTACAGATAAGCGCACTGGCAAAACCAAGGCAACACACCTTCTCAAGGATTGTCGAAAGTTCCTTGACATACACGAGGCCTTCTCGAAGAAAAACAGAGCGGCAGTCAATCAGGGCTACCCACAGCTCCCAGGAGGAGGACACCAGGGTTTCCACCCTCCGCAGGCCCTACCTCCACCAGGAAACCAAAACGCAGCGCTGGCTGCGCTACCTGCTCCACCCGCCGCAAACCAGGGAGGCAATGGGTACCCGAACCCAGCGGGACTCCTAGGGATGATACAGAAAGTCTGCCCGTCCCGCAGGGCCCAGAAAACAAACACTCGACAAGTATTCATGGTTGTCCAAGCTCCACCGTCCAAACCCAAGTATTTGAAGATGGCTGACCAACCGATAACCTTCTCCAAAGAAGACCATCCCCCGTGAGTTTATCGGCCAGGACACGTCGCGCTCGTCATCCAGGCGCAGATTGGCAACTATGAACTTGCCCGAGTGTTCATGGATGGAGGCAGCGGGATCAACATCATTTACGCGGACACACTCCGTAGGATGAACAGGAACCTGGACGGACTCGCGGAATCAGAGACATCCTTTCACGGGATAGTACCAGGGAATCTAGTCCGCCCACTCAGAACAATCAACTTGGAGGTGGTGCTCGGCACCCTAAGCAATTACAGACGAGAATTCCTCGACTTCGAAGTAGTCAACTGGCCCTCACAGTACCACGCTATTCTTCGCCGAACAGCATTCCCCAGATTCATGGCGGTACCACACTACACCTACCTGAAGCTCAAGCTACCCGGGGAACATGGCACCATCACCATCGACGGCGATTTCCAAAAATCCAATAAGTGCGACATCGAGTTCAACAAGATCGCCAAATCATTTGGAATGCAGGAGGAGCTGTAAGAGATAGCAAAAATCAGGGATCACTCTGTGATGCCTCTCACCAAAAAGAACGCCCCATAGCTCGAGTTCAGCGCAAATAGCGACACTCGAAAGCATCAAGTGCACCCGACGGAGCCTGCGAAGACGGCGATGGTGTCCACCACCCTCTCGCCAGCATAGGAAGGAGCTCGTCGAACTCCTTCGTGAGTACTGGGAAATCTTCGCCTGGCAGCCTTTGGATATGCCTAAGGGATACCCAGTGAGTTCGCCGAGCACTCACTCGAAGTCTACAAAGATGCCAAGCCTATCAAGCAGACAACCCGAGGGTTCTCAGAGCCAAAGCAAAAAGCACTTGGAGAAGAAGTAAACAGACTACTCGCCGCAAACTTCATCAGAGAAATAAAGATATGCACTTGGTTAGCAAACCCAGTGTTGGTCCCGAAGAAAAACACTCACATCCTTTGCGTGTGCATCGACTACAGTCGTTGAACAAACACTGCCCCCAAGGATAATTTTCCCCTACCACGTATCGACCAGATCGTGGACTCCACCGCAGGTTGCCAGCGCCTCTCCTTCTTAGACGCCTACTCGAGCTATAATCAGATCAGCATGAAGAAGGAAGACAAGGAAAAGACAACATTCATCACACCTCACGGTGTCTACTGCTACACGACAATGCCCTTCGGGCTAAAAAACGCAGGCGCAACATATCAGCGTTGCATGCAAAAATGCCTCACCAAGCTCATTGGCAAGAATGTACTTGTGTACGTTGACGACATCGTCATCAAGACTCGAGTGGAGGACACGCTCCTCGACGACATTAGAGAAACATTTGACGCTCTGAACGCATACAGGATCAAACTCAACCCGACCAAGTGTGTCTTTGGCGTCCCTGCAAGACAACTTCTCGGGTATTTGGTGTCCGCTCGAGGAATCAAAGCCAACCCAGAGAAAATCCAAGCGATCCTGACAATGAAGGAGCCAACCAACCTCCGAGGTGTGCAGCAACTCGTAGGACGACTAGCCGCCCTGAGCAGATTCATTGCGAGGCTAGGCGAGCAAGCATTGCCTTTCTACAAGCTGTTGAAGAAGACATATAAGTTCGAGTGGACACCCGAAGCAAAAAAGGCGTTCCTTGATCTGAAGCAACTAATGCAGAGCAAGCGCGCCCTGGCAACACCACAAGAGAAGGAGCCCTTATACCTATATCTAGTTGCAACTAACCAAGTCATCAACACGGCCATCATGGTCGAGCGGCCAGAAGAAAGGAAGGCGTATGGCGTCCAAAGACCAATATATTACATCAGCGAGGTACTTCCGTCGTGCAAACAGCGATACCCTCATTACCAGAAACTCGCGTATGGCGTGGTACTCACAGCTCGAAAACTCAAGCACTACTTCCAAGAACATACCGTCACGGTGCTAAACGACGCATCACTCGGTACTACCATGAACAATCCCATGGCATCAGGAAGAATTGCAAAGTGGAGCATCGAGCTCGGCGCCTGGGACATCATATATGCAGGGCGCAACTCTGTGAAATCAAAGGTACTCGTGGAATTCCTGAGCGAGTGGACAGAACTACAAACACCAGGACCGCCAGAATACTCGAGCAACTGGATAATGTACTTCGTTGGGTCGAAGAGGAACAAAGGAGCTGGAGCCGGGGTCGTCCTCATATCCCCCAGGGGAGACAAACTGCAGTACGTCCTGAGGTTGGATTTCCCACCCGATGACCCGGCATCCAACAACGACGCAGAGTACGAGGCCCTCCTTCACGGCATGAGAATGGCGATAGCCTGCGGAGCCACCCGATTGATGATCTATGGAGATTCAAATCTCATCGTACAGCAGACGATGAAGGAGTGCGACGCTATCGCAGATAACATGGTCGCCTATCGGGATATGTATAATCTGCTTGAAGGAAGTTTCAAAGGGTGCGAACAAAAGCACATTGCACGATCCAGAAACGAGGAAGCAGATAAACTGGCAAACATGGGGTCTACAAACACGAACATACCGCCAGGAATATACTTCGAGCGAATGATCAAGCGTTCAGTCAAGGTCAAAAAGCCAGCGGGAGCACCCGCAGCATTGGAGACGGACGTCAGCCCGCAAATTGCTGTCATCGAGCTCAGCCACAATATTTCAAGACAAGTTTTTCTGGTCGAGCCAGTCTGGACGCAGAAATAGCTCGACTACTTGTCCAACAAACAGCTCCCAGCAGACGTTTGCGAGGCCCGACAAATAGTACGACGAAGCAAAACCTTTCGGGTGCTCAACGAAGCGCTATACAAATAGAGCATATCAGGAATATTGCAAATATGCATAGCACCCGAGGATGGCAAGGAACTGCTGCGATACATACACCAAGGAGATTGCGGATACCACGCCAGCTGGAAGGCAATCATGGGCAAAGCTTTCCGGGCAGGATTCTACTGGCTCACGGCAGCCAGAGACGCAAAGGACCTAGTCGACAAATGCAATGCTTGCCAAAGATTCACGCCAAGCCACACGCCCCTTCCACGGAACTACACATGATCCCCATCGCCTGGCCCTTTGCGCAATGGGGGCTAGACATGGTAGGGCCACTACGCAAGTCGACACCTGGAGGATATACGCACCTGCTAGTAGCAGTTGAAAAATTCACAAAGTGGATAGAGGCTATGAAAGTCACCGCCGCCAGCGCCCAGTGTGCCATGAAATTCCTCGACTCCATTGTGTGCAGATTTGGCATACCACACAACATCATCACCGACAACGGCAACAACTTCATAGCGAAGGAAACACAGTAATTCTACGAGGAAAAGGGAATCACCCTCAGCTTCGCCTCGGTGGCTCACCCGCAAACTAACGGTCAAGTCGAGCGATCCAACAGATTAGTCTCAGCTGGCCTCAAGAAGAGGCTACTCGATCGCCTGAACCCAGCAACAGGGCACTGGGCCGAGGAGTTACCATCAGTACCGTGGAGCCTCCGCACAATGCCAAATCGGTCAACAAATTATACGCCATTTTTCATGGTCTATGGAGCCGAGGTCGTCCTACCCGAAGACGTCAAATTCAGCGCTCCCCGAGTCGTCGCGTACAACGAGGAAACCTCAAACAGGGCACTCGCAGAAGACGTTGACGCACTCGACGAAATTCGAGACATCGCACTCGCAAGATCGGCGGTATACCAGCAATCACTGCAGAACTATCACAGCCGTCGTATACGCCACAGATCTTTCGTGGTAGGAGATTTGGTGCTGCGGCTCAAGAAGATGGAAGGACACAAGCTCGCGCCACCATGGGAAGGACCCTTCATAATACACGAAGTTATCCCAGGTGGCTCTTATCGATTGAAGAACCCGGAGACCGGTGGCATCTACTCCAATCCATGGAACGTTGCGCATCTCCGCAAGTTCTATCCTTAGGATTATTCTATTCGCAAAAAATAAGGCTATACTAGGCATTTTGTAGCTCGAGGAAATACATGGCTTCTCAGCCATATCAATAAACACACATGGTTCTTCAACCATAGCTATTCGCGTCTTTTATTTTACATGCTAAAACAACAGGTATACACCCCAAACGCACGGGGGATACACCTAACTAAGCATTAGATAAATAATTTAAATACAAGGTACAACGAGGTTCACACCATATAAACACCTTAAAAAATATCGAGTGAGGGGAAAAGTCAATTGGAGAGTTGGGAAGCCGCGCCACCGAGTTAAGGTTGATCTCAGGATGCCACACCCGAACAAAGGCGAGTGCTACCTGCGCTCCACAGATAAGTTGCTGGCGAACGCACTCCCGAACCTCTCCTAGTCGACTACAGACGCTTAGCAAACCGCTCCATCCTTCTGGAATGGTACCCAATGGATAAAACGTCCGATGCACTGAAGAAAGAGCCTTGCGACAAGACTCCAGAAGAATCTTCGCCTGGCTCGCCCGATACTTCAAAGTGGCCAAAACGAAGCCTCGACTGCGGTCTGACCAAAAATTGGCTGCATGTGGTTTGGAGCTACCCGCCTCATAGGAAATGTGGGTATAGACCCAGTGAGTCTTGCAAGGACCGTCGGGTTCAACAACTGCAAATCCACCAACACGTCAAAACAGAAAGGGAAGCAAGCAGCCAAACACTCGGGGGCTTGTGGGCTTACAAAGCATATCCTTCGGAACGGCCGCCAGCTCCTCCATCACAAACTTTTCACGATCAGCCGCGAGTCTCTCCTTTGATTTGGTGACATCAGCCACGCCCCGCAGCGCTTTCATCTTGCGCTCGCCATCCGCAACGCGATCACGGAGCGAGGCAAATGTACTAGCAGCAGCAACAAGGGGGTCCACCCGCGCAGCAGACCCACTCGAAGACTCTGCGCTAGGACCCACTACCTGGAAAGACATGAAGCAAGTTCAAAAACACTACAAGACCCCACTCGAGAAATAAACCACCTATCTAACAGGTGCTCGGGGGCTACTCCCATCGGGAGCTCATAGCAGTTAATCGCAACAAATCAGGCATTCAAGATATCAAGGAACACTTTGATTAAAGCAAAGTACGGGAATACATCCCAAGGTTCATTACATCGACGTACAAAGTGAAAAATAAACTATCCTACGGGGCTGCAGAAGTACTGCCACTCGCAGCAGGCTGCCGCTTGCGACTAGCACGGGCAAGCACTTCGGAGAGCTTCTTGTCAAGTACCTCAGCAGGAGCGCCAAAGGGACGGAGCGCTACCTTTCTGCCTGTGACAACGTCGTAAGCAAGACTCGAGTACACCTTCTCCAGGTCCGAGACTCCGTGCGCCAGCGCGAATTGGAAAGCCGTCCTAGCCCCGCATTCAGACTGGGCGACTGAATAAGTATGGAGGAGATTTTCATCCTCCAAGAAAACTTTCTGAAGGCCTCCCAGCGTAGGAGGAACCAATGCATCCACCAGAAAGCGCTCGCGGAACTGCGTCAACACCTGGGTGGCTTCACCAACGAGGGAGCAGATCCCACTCGCATGCCCCTGGAGCTGGGTGCAGGAATCCATCAGGGCGTCCACTCGCTGGCTCCCAGGTAGTTCCAACGCTACCCCAAGGACATCTACAAAAAAGAAGGGGATATCGTAAATTCCCGAAAGAGCAAATTAAGATACATTGCAGCAGAGAGATAGTCAATAATAACTTACCCGCGAACTTCTGAGCCAAGGAGCGGATGATGCCAACAAGGTCAGTGTCATGTTTGGCACCCGCCTCCTCTAACTGCTTCAGCGCCTCTTGAGCCTAGACAAGCTTACCCTCGAAGTCAGCTGAATGCTTGCGAGTGGAATCCAGCTCCTTTCGGGAGGACTTCAACTCAGCCTCAAGAGTTTTCACCCGAGCGATGGCTTCAGCTTTCTCGGTCTTCAAGCGGGTAACTTGAGCTACAAAGCAATACAGCTTAAGCAATTTTCGCGATCAACAGAAACAACAAAACGGAGTGGGTTAACCTACCTTGAAGAGATTAGCCATCCTGGATGACTCGATCACGATCCACCCGAAAGGAAGCGCAATCCGCCTCAGCTGAAAGCACTCGACGACCAATGGCAGCAAGGGAGTCGAGAAGAGACTGCAGAAGCACGAGAAAAAAGTTCGAGTAAGGGGGGGGATCTCTTGAGCCTATTCACGACTGTACACAGTCGAGTATAGCCTCGGGGGCTACTCCCATCGGGAGCACTCCGTGCACCCGATAAAATCAAGAAAAGTAAGATAGGAAAAAGCTTAAACTTGAGTCCGTGGCCAACCACAAGCGATTAACCACGGCCTCGGGGGCTACTCCCATCGGGAGCACTGTCGTGCACCCGATAGAAATTGTGATCAAGCGAAGCAGAAAATACGGAGGACGCAACGAAAATTACTTGGCCTTGGGCGGTGGACAGAGGGTCCGCCGAGCAACCCGAAATTTCTTTGCTCGCCGAGGCTCCACCTGCGAAGCTAGGCAACCCGTAATCTGGAGCCGCGGCTGCTTGTGCGGGACTTGGGGACTTTTGGATGGCCTCCGCAACTGGAGTTTCGCTCGCGACAACCTTTTTCCTCTTCACAGAGGGAATAGAAGAAGCGTACTAGCCGGGGCTGATGGCTTGGAGGTTGCTATGGAAGAAAAGGAATTATTAAACAAAGACACAAATAAAAGGGGAAAGATTCTCGACTAAAGAACAACAAATTCACTCGTCCTCGTCGTCGTCATCCAGAATGTCCACATTCCAGGCGGTAGTAACCTTCGACTTGAGGGCCGGAGGAGGAAGCACATTCAGAGGCGTCACCTGGAGAGGCTCGGTCGCCTTGCCGGATCCGCCACCCAAGGAACTTTTTTTGGAGGTGGCTTTGTAAGGACCCCAGACCGGCAGTCTGAAACCCTACGTATGCATACATTCACGATCCCAGAAAGATCAGTCGTGAACAACATACACAGTTGGCACACAGAAATACATCATCCATTACACGAATACATAAAGGTATTACACAAATGATCACATGATCAAGTTTAACGCAATTGCCACAAGGGCAGGCAACTTAACAAACACAGCGGAAGACAAATAAAACACAACGTAGTTGAGCCCAAGTCACGCCTTAACCTACAGGCTGCTGACCCGGAGACGATCCTAGTTCGCAAAGCCGTCAACTCCGGACTTCTCTTCATAAATCTCCTTTTGAGGCTCCTTCTCAAAATCTGATAAGTAGATACCAGGGGCGAAACCATAATGAGTACATTTGAATGTACTCAGCAAGACATCCATCATGTCACTTACCAACATGCAAGTATGCTTATATGTTGGAATAGGTAGGCTATAAATATGGTTCACTATCAATGGTGTTCATATATGATGACACCACAGTTGCAGTTAGGTTAATCTGTATCTTCGTTGAAGAAGATACTTCAAAAGAAAATAATCTAGTTTTATTTCTCTTGTAGATATCACATGTACAAGAGGTTTCGTTAAGTTTTGTTAAAGAAGGTTTTTCTCTTTGCAAAACTTCTTGGAATCAGTTTCCAGAATTCTTGCTTAGAGTACAAAAGGTTTTGTTTGCAAAACATTTTGTTTTGTATAACATCATCTGGCTTTTCATCATCGACGATACCTCCACGGTATAAGTTTCCATTCTTTTCCGAACTTCACAAGTTCAACACTTCCTTTCCAAAGATTCCCTTTCAAAAACTCTTTTTGAAAACATTGACACAATGCTAGCTACATGGCCATTCAACTGTCCATATCCGAGGACGCGGCTTCTTCGAAAAAGTTGTACTCTGCAGAGGTGTACACATCCACCAGATCCAGTACACCTCCCGTGAACAATCACGGACTGTAACAACAGTATGTAAACATCAGGTATCTGATCATAACCATCCACTATGTTCAAGCTAGTATATGCCTATCTCTCGATTGAGGTTGTTCTCCCCGGCATCAAGTCCCACCCTGCCTAGCCAGGAGCCTCAATGAATGCATCCGGAGGGAAAATTAATCCCACACTTTATATGCCTCAACATTGGGAGTTTTGACGACATTCGGTTCGAGGGTACGACGCCCCTTATAGCAAGTGAGATAGCACACACTAATAAGAACAAACTTCAAGTTAAGCCCCTTGCCCATGTTGGGGTAGGGTGGCAGTACGGTAAAGGTTGTCCGGCGAAGACTAGGTTATGTGTCATTTTTGAAAACACCACTTTCTCAAAAATGACCACTTCCACATTCCTCCGGAGAACAAGGATCCGCCTTTTCTCCGGGTTTTTCCGTAAAGCCTTTGTTTCGTAGAATCACAATTTTAGGGGGTCCACTTAGGGACTAATATATTTGATGGTAATAAATACCATATGGTGGCCTATGGGCTTGGTATTACCAAGTTTAACTACTGGCATAATAGTAACCTATATACTAGTATAGTAGTAATAGCCACATCAAAAATAGTTTTGATAATCAAGTTTTTGTAAAACTTCAAAGGTAAAACATGCATGATATATAATGGTAAGTATTGTATCAGCAAGCAATCAGGATGCTTGCCTGGTATCTCTTTGTGTCCCTGGTTGTTGGAGTGACTGGAACTTGAAACACAGCTTCCCGACACTTCCTTCCTCTTCGTTTTTCTAACGTCGTAAAAAGAATAAAGGACACACATTCAGAACCAAACAAGACAAACAATGCTACAAGTAATACATACAGCAAGCAATCAAGAAGTACCACCCAAGTTCTCAATTTTTCCCTTAAGAAAAATTGGCATAAAAACTATAGTTGAAAAGTCTGCTTTTTTCCTAGTGTTTATGTGTGGCCACTTCAATGATTTTTAGTTAAGAACATAATGGACCAGTGGGGTAGAGAACATGTTACTAGACAGTAGGGTGTCACATAAAACACATTTTTATGTCTAAAAACTTCCCCAACAATCTCTATGGCTAGCATATATAATTTGCTAAAATACTCAAGTGGTGAAAAAGGCTCATGACAACAAGTCAAGCCTATTTTCCACCATGATGCAAAAGTACCAGTGGGTGTTCCACTAGCAAAAATGCTCACCAAGAGGTTAATAAGCCTCTGGTCACTTTTATAAAAGTGCTCCAAACAAACAATCTAGCATCAAAAACTCCTACTCATACTAGTAGAAAATTTAGGAAAAATACTAGACTAGTTTAGGCTACACTAGTTAATTTTATGCACAAGTGTGCAAGCTAGCAGAGGAAAAATACTCCTCTAACCAGTACCATAAATGCTACTGGATTTCACAAAATAACATAAAAAACATAGCTAGGAAACAAGGAAAAACTATGCTTAAAATGCTACACATGTGAGGAGATTAATTCCTAGTCATCCAAGTGTTATTCATGCTTTTATGCTACTTAAGAGGAAACCTATCAGAGGTGAAAACCCTAAGATAATAATGCCACAAGGACATTCCATCCTCTGGTTTCCATACCAAAGATTCATATTTTTCCCTAGGGGAAAACAAGACAAAAAAGCATACATGAATATCCTAGTATGAAATTTAGACTTTAAGCATTTCTATTTAAATCTATTTCAAACACAAGCACCAAGTATCTTGAGGTGCTATAACCAAAATAACAGTACCTAAATGGTACTGGTTTCATGAGAATTAATCTAGCAATAAGCCTAAAAAGCATTTAAAGATCTACTCAAAACATATATAAAAGAAACACATCTAGTGTGGGGAAAATAATGTTTCCACCAAAAATGCAATGAAACCAGTGGGTGTTCCACTAGCATAACAAAGCATTAATAGGTCACAATGCCTCTGGTCCATTTGCTAAAAATTAACAAAAAACTAAACTAGCATCTAGTGCATTAACAATACTAGCAGAAAATAATAGGGTGCTTAAATAAGCAAGGCACTGCTACTCATGTTATTGTTTTCACACAAGTGAAAACTTTAGGGGTCAAGTACTCATAATAACATCATCAAAATGCTACTGGACCTATGGATACAACCCAAAAATATGTGGTCACAAAACCACAAATGATTATGTCAAAATTCCACACCTGAGGGAATTTTTCCATAACCATTCTCATAGTCATGACAAAGCTAATAGTGCTTTTCTACCAATTCCAATGCAAGATAGCAGAGGTGATAACAACACAAACTAAGTACCAACATGGTACTGGATACACTCAAAAAATCCAAGTGCTTTGCACATGAATTCATCACTCAAAAATGCTATGCAAATATTAACTAGAGAATAATCAAATGTTATTAACAAAAATTCTATTTCTTCTCAACTCAAGTCCACACAATCTAACATGCTAAAATAGCTAAGTAACACTTAGAAAACAAGTTCACACATCTTAAACATGCTAGAAAACAATATTGTAACACAAAAATATCATCACACAAATTAATTAACTAAAATGCCAAAATGGCAGAAACATGCATTTTAAAGATCTGTCCACCAAATTTTGTAGGATGCTCTAAAAATTAAACCCTTCTAGGTATGGATAGCCCTAAACATATACAAGACCATCCAGTTGAGTTTGCATCAAAAATCATTTGTAATAATTTTATAAAAATCACCAAAGTGCTCTCTGGTGTTTTACCAAAATGCATGCCATTTCAAAAATACAATGAATTTGGAAACGAGGTTAAATGCTCCTGTTAGGAAATTTCAAGGGCTTTCCAATGCAATTGGCCTCACTTCATTCTGAGTTGTGAAATTAAAATGGTGCTCATTTTGGTGTTTCTGGTAGCTGTTGCCAAATCATTTTTCATTTCAAATCTGTTCATCCAAATGTAGATCTACAAGTTGGAGGTGGTTTAGATTTAGTTGCTTTACATCTGTGAATTTTGGTTTGGCCAAATTCATATTTTAAGTTGCCTTTTTGAGCCAAAAGTAACCATGCACTTTCTCTGTAAAATTAAAATGGAAAAATACACTTGTTGGGCCAGATCTGAATCTGGGCCGGCCAAAACATTCGTCACCGCGGCAGAACCCAGCCACTGAGGCTGACTCGCGGGCCAGGCGCCACGGGGGCTGCCACGCGGGCCAGCGCGAGGGCCACCAGCCGGTTTGACCGTACAGCGCGGGGTCAAGGCGATGACGCAAGCGATGCGTCATGCGCGCGTCACCCGCCGGCGGGATTGCTCCGGCGAGCACGAATCCGGCGTTTCCGTGCATCATTTCGCAATCATCTAGTACCAACACGATGTGCTCGACGAGGGGAACCTACTAGGGTATGTTTCGTTTCCTGGGAAGCGACCGGAGCGCGGCGGCGACGGACGGCGTACGGTGGCCGGAAACGAGCAAGGCGCGGCGGCGTTCTAGTGGGTTAGGGAGGGGGGAAAGTGGTCGGGGTGGCTCCCCTGCTTACTGTGATCACGTGGAGACGCACGGCTAGGGCGGAGGAGGGTCGTGGCAGCCGGAATGCCTCGCCGGAGCCCGCCGGACCCGCAGAAGGGAACCGGACGGCGCGGGCTCCACGAGGGCTCCCGCCTCGATTCCATTTGCACCTAGGACCACCACGACGATGCGGAGACGATGGGACCACCGGCGACCGGCGGCGAGCTCGGAATCGGCCGGAACGACGGCGACCTCCATAGCTAGGGTTTCGGGTTAGATATTTTGAGAGGAGAGAGAGAGAATTCGAGGGGGGGAGAGAGAGGGGGCAGGTGAGAGGTGCACACGGGTCTTTTAATCATCTAGATTGCTTACCTTCGAAGCATTGGAAGCATGGGCTCCCATGCCCCTCTGCTGCGTCATCTACAGGAAGAAGAAGACCATGTGTGACTAGGATTTCAATTTAGTCCCTGGAAAATTACAAGTAGGTCCCTGTACTCTCAGAAAATGGATGTTTTCCCTAGGCAAACAAAGTTATAAATTTAAATCCTTTTGCCCAAAATTCTAATTAGTTGAGATGCACCACATATATGAAAATTGGCTCATTTGCCTAAACTTGATAATTCAAAGTTGTTCAAATTTGAAATCTTACAGAAATGGACATTGAATTTATTAACCTACTTAGGAGCTTCCAAAAATGATAATTTTTGGCACACATTACTTATTTGATGTGTTCCTTATGTGGTAGAAAATTCAAGTCATTTAGAGTTACTTCATAGAACAAACTTGTTCAAATTGCTAAAAGGTGCTGTGAAGAAAACAGGGGTTTTTGGAAACTTAAACAATTCAAAAACTTGTTTCCTTTTGGTTTTCATCCTTATTTATGATATAGAGCATGTGGTATTTATTTCATGGCATTTGGGAAAAGTTTGTAGAACAAACTTGTTCAAAATCCCAAATGTTGCTGTGGAGAAAAATCATGTTTTCAGGGCTTTAATGGATTCAATTCTTGGTCTCCTCTTGTGTGTGTTCCTTATTTGATATAAGGAAGCAATGGTATGAATTTCAAATCATTTGAGGAAAGTTTCCAATAGTAACTTGTTTTAGTTTTCTGTTTCTAGAAATATTGGAATTTCTATTTAATAAAGCACTAGGCTTTTCTTTATCAATGCTTTGCCAAAATATTTATGTGACTAGAGATAGCAAGTCAATGCTCTCCAATACCTTTGTTTTTAATCTTGCAAGGTTGGAAAAACATTTGATAATCTTTTGGTGAAGCATTTAAGAATGCCTCTTTTTCTGATAATCTTTTTAGGGAAATTTATTAAGTGTTTCCTCTTTCTTAATTTAGGCCTTGGAATTATATTCAACAAGTATGAGATTCATAAGATGTTTTTGGAAAACTCTTTGATCAATATTTACTTTAGAAAATGTTGTCAAATTCATTGGAACAATATGTTGAATATTTTTATCCCTGGAACAATATGTTGAATATTTTTAGTTCACTGCTTTGCTATCCTTTTAAGTTTGCAAGTTTATATAATTAGTTTGTTTGGTTGAACTTAAACAACCACAAACAAACACAACCAAGGTTTATTAGTAAAGCAAATAGCAAAACAACTGTGTTAACAGGTATTCCAAAATTGGGATGTGACAGGTCTTCCCCCCTTAAAAAGAATCTCGTCCCCGAGATTCACAAGCGAGGACTAAGGGAGGGCCAACAAACACAATGTTAGTGTTTGAGTGCCGGTGCTTCCCCCCTTTGACTTTTCTTGGGAGGAGGGGTACTTCCCTAAATTATCAAATTCACTATTAAAAGAAGTACACCAGTACTTGTTTTAGGTCCAAAACTTTTGTTTCAAGTTTGAACAAAAATTAAGGTTAGTGCAGGACTACCTGGAAAAATACCGTCAATTTTTACATGAGTTCCTAGCTATATCCCACATCTTACATAACACATATGGAGTGGTATACCACTCTCATAATAAGGTATATAAGAAGCTAAAAATATAGCTTGTGGGTGCAAAGGTTAGGTTGCTAAGGTAAAATAAACAGACGGAATAATACCCATGGCAGTGGGTATTACTCACCACAAGCAACTATCACTTAATGTGTTCATGATTTTAGTTGAATGTTTTACTTTCATAAGATACTCTTAAGCACAATCATAACACAAGTATAAACTCATGCTAAGGTAAAACATTTAAACAAAATCCAATAAGCAAGCAAACAACACCACAGATGAATAGACTATTTATTCACTAGGTTATTGTTTATTAGAGGTTTTGGAATCCATCAATCATGAACAATTAGCAAACAACCAGTAGCTAAAAACTAATGAATTCAATAATAAAGATACTCTAAAACACCATCTTTACACAAGGTAAAACTTCTATTATACAGGCATAAAAACAGGACTGCACAAATAACACACTAGTATGAAAAAAACTACACCAGCATGCTATAAGAGATAATCATATCCTATAACCATAGAACATGCAACTAAATAATTCATGGCATGATAACAGAAGTAATAACTTCCTAAACATGCTATATCAACTCATATACCCAAAAAAAAATAAAAAGAGGGTAATACTAGAGCAAAAATCACCATTTTCTAGTGGTGAAACTAGTTTCACTCTAGAGAAGCAAACAATGCTATAATTGATGTTTATACTTAAACAAGCAAGTCAATGAATATAAATGTACCTAATAACAGTGCACAAAACTTACTCATGTTAGTAAGCCCAAACATCAAAACAATCCCATGATACAACTATTAAACATGCATAAATTAATTCTAGCAATTTATGTTTTTCTTAAACAATTACTAGCAAACAAGCAAGGTATAACCCACACAACCAGTGGCTATGCAATTAATGAAAAGTTATCTAAACCTTTCCAAAAATCCATACACTCAATTTAAAATTATTCACAAACAATCTACCAATCAAGGGGAATTTATTTTATTTGCGAACAATTTAATTTCAGCACACGATAGTGAGACATTTCGTAACATGATACCCCTAAGGAATATTATGCTAACAAAAGGATCACACCTAAACATATTAGTATTTACTAATAAGAAATAAACTTCTCATTTGCATAAGTGAAAAAAAAACAGTTATATTTTCCATGGTGGAAAATAGAAATCAATCACATAGTGAAACATGCTATTTTCCCACATGTGTATGGTTGGGGATTTTCATCCTCAAGCCAAAATACAATGGGACCAGTGGGCTATGGCCTACTAATACCAAGGCAAAAATAGGTACTAAGCCTCTGATTACTCATGAAAAACTTTGCATACCAGATAAAAATATAATGCTATTTAATCTAGTGAAGCAATACTAGTGCATACTGATAGTAATGCTTACACATGCTTTACTATTAAGAGACATGCAAGCTAACATAGGTACAAGCATCAAAATATCAGTACCTAAATGGTACTGGACTCAAAGAAAACATAGCACAACATTTATCAAAGCATTCACACAAAGATCTAGCTTTCACAATAATTCCAAATAATAAAAACTGGAAAAATAGCAAATGTTACTCATGCTTTGCTATAAGATCACATGCAAGTTAATGAAGATAACAGCATATAAATAACAGTACCAAAATGGTACTGGATCTATCATAACCATAACAAAAATCTAGGTACAACAAATCTATAAGGATTTGCCCACTCAACAATCCAAATAATAAGCTAGAAGGTAACAAATGCTATTCATTTTTATTCGAGTTTTCAATAATGCACACACTTTCTAGGGTAGATTTCTTGTAAGAAAACAACATAATCACAAGTCCTAACAACTCCATATAAGTTAGGAAGCAAGATTGAATAAAACACAAATTTATTTCAATCAAGAGCACACAAAGAAACAAAAACAGGAAAACTGTTGTTTTCTAGGTCTATTATAACCATTCCATCGTTCACTTAATTTGTAATCCCCGAATTTCATAGTAACTACAATGTATTATTAAAATTTGGTTTCCAAAGTAGATACACATGATATCTTATTGACTAGTAAACGAATAGGTCATCATTTATTTTCTCGTGACTTCTCCTTTTTACCAACTAGATTAAAAGGTGTCTTAAGTCACTTAATTCCTTGGTTTAGAAAGAGTTGTCAGTAGTTTGCATGCTTTGGTTAGGTGTCAACCTAAGATTAGGCAAAGCATGTTAGTCTTGTTAGCTTTCTATTCAATAATGTTTGTCCGACAAGATACGACTAGCGTCATCGTCGAATATTGAATTGTGCTCTTTTGATTGGCTTTCTGAGGGGGTTGCGCATCATGGCATGTGAAAACTTCTTTTGCATTTTTCTCCAGAGGAGGGAGGTATATAACTTTTAAAAGGGGATTTCTCTTGTTTGGTCTTTTAAAAGGGAACATAAAAAGAATGCGACATTTAGCCAACATGGTAAAAAGAGTCTTTTGCAAACAGACAAACATAGAGGTTTTGGTCAGTATTGGTTGGTTTTCTTCACGCCTTTTTTTTCTTTGAGGATTGTCGTTGTTGGAGCTTTATATGTTGGAGTGCATCACTGGTAGCAACGCTATCAGCTCAAGTGGCTTGATGGTCCTCTATATAGGCCCAATGGTGCTTTCATTAAATGTGGGAGAGATGGTGGTGGTTCACGACGGTGGCATTATGAAGCGAAAACAAGTATAAGTCTAAGCAACAAATTCTTGTTTTTGAATACTATACTAACATTTTTGCTTGCAAAAATTTAACACGAGGCGATTCAAAAACAAGAGCGGGGCAAGCACAAATCTGCAAATTTTGAGCACCCCACAAACATATAGAAGCCTAGATGAATCAAAATCTACACCACACAATAGCACAAAGTCCTACGGACACACATAAGTAAGCAAAAACACTCAAGCAAGACTCCATTGGGGCTACGTCGGGGAAGGCTACTCATGGAGTCATCGCTAAATTACTCCAAACTAGACTGATCCAAAATCCTAGAAGTGGCTGAAGAACTATATCTACTTCTGACCATCATTACTGTAGAGCTAGGCAATTATTTTGGTCTCTCGGGACATCGGCAAGTATATAAAAAAAAATTTGTAAGAAAACAAGATAAATAGAAGTAAAGTTTTGATAAAACTTTATGCAACAATCTGTTTTTGAAACTCCAACTATTTTCTGGACAGAAAACTTCAAAGACGAGAGATGTTTCAAAAACAGAGCGGAGCAGTTGCAAACAAGTAAGAAATAACTCTTAACCGAGAGACATACCAACTCTATAAGGCCCGCCCTTCGAATCACTGTTCAAGGACGCCCTTAATATGCATTTAGAATCTTTTTGAAAAGATAACAAGGAGGGGAAAATATACTAAAATTCCCTTAGATAAAAATAATGTAGATAGTAAATAGGTTTTTTTACTCAAAAATACTTTTCTTTCCTATCTGACGTCCATGCTAACTAAGGTCTCCTAAGGTCAGGATGGCTCTGATACCAACTCTGTAAGGACCCCAGACCGGCAGTCTGAAACCCTACGTATGCATACATTCACGATCCCAGAAAGATCAGTCGTGAACAACATACACAGTTGGCACACAGAAATACATCATCCATTACACGAATACATAAAGGTATTACACAAATGATCACATGATCAAGTTTAACGCAATTGCCACAAGGGCAGGCAACTTAACAAACACAGCGGAAGACAAATAAAACACAACGTAGTTGAGCCCAAGTCACGCCTTAACCTACAGGCTGCTGACCCGGAGACGATCCTAGTTCGCAAAGCCGTCAACTCCGGACTTCTCTTCATAAATCTCCTTTTGAGGCTCCTTCTCAAAATCTGATAAGTAGATACCAGGGGCGAAACCATAATGAGTACATTTGAATGTACTCAGCAAGACATCCATCATGTCACTTACCAACATGCAAGTATGCTTATATGTTGGAATAGGTAGGCTATAAATATGGTTCACTATCAATGGTGTTCATATATGATGACACCACAGTTGCAGTTAGGTTAATCTGTATCTTCGTTGAAGAAGATACTTCAAAAGAAAATAATCTAGTTTTATTTCTCTTGTAGATATCACATGTACAAGAGGTTTCGTTAAGTTTTGTTAAAGAAGGTTTTTCTCTTTGCAAAACTTCTTGGAATCAGTTTCCAGAATTCTTGCTTAGAGTACAAAAGGTTTTGTTTGCAAAACATTTTGTTTTGTATAACATCATCTGGCTTTTCATCATCGACGATACCTCCACGGTATAAGTTTCCATTCTTTTCCGAACTTCACAAGTTCAACACTTCCTTTCCAAAGATTCCCTTTCAAAAACTCTTTTTGAAAACATTGACACAATGCTAGCTACATGGCCATTCAACTGTCCATATCCGAGGACGCGGCTTCTTCGAAAAAGTTGTACTCTGCAGAGGTGTACACATCCACCAGATCCAGTACACCTCCCGTGAACAATCACGGACTGTAACAACAGTATGTAAACATCAGGTATCTGATCATAACCATCCACTATGTTCAAGCTAGTATATGCCTATCTCTCGATTGAGGTTGTTCTCCCCGGCATCAAGTCCCACCCTGCCTAGCCAGGAGCCTCAATGAATGCATCCGGAGGGAAAATTAATCCCACACTTTATATGCCTCAACATTGGGAGTTTTGACGACATTCGGTTCGAGGGTACGACGCCCCTTATAGCAAGTGAGATAGCACACACTAATAAGAACAAACTTCAAGTTAAGCCCCTTGCCCATGTTGGGGTAGGGTGGCAGTACGGTAAAGGTTGTCCGGCGAAGACTAGGTTATGTGTCATTTTTGAAAACACCACTTTCTCAAAAATGACCACTTCCACATTCCTCCGGAGAACAAGGATCCGCCTTTTCTCCGGGTTTTTCCGTAAAGCCTTTGTTTCGTAGAATCACAATTTTAGGGGGTCCACTTAGGGACTAATATATTTGATGGTAATAAATACCATATGGTGGCCTATGGGCTTGGTATTACCAAGTTTAACTACTGGCATAATAGTAACCTATATACTAGTATAGTAGTAATAGCCACATCAAAAATAGTTTTGATAATCAAGTTTTTGTAAAACTTCAAAGGTAAAACATGCATGATATATAATGGTAAGTATTGTATCAGCAAGCAATCAGGATGCTTGCCTGGTATCTCTTTGTGTCCCTGGTTGTTGGAGTGACTGGAACTTGAAACACAGCTTCCCGACACTTCCTTCCTCTTCGTTTTTCTAACGTCGTAAAAAGAATAAAGGACACACATTCAGAACCAAACAAGACAAACAATGCTACAAGTAATACATACAGCAAGCAATCAAGAAGTACCACCCAAGTTCTCAATTTTTCCCTTAAGAAAAATTGGCATAAAAACTATAGTTGAAAAGTCTGCTTTTTTCCTAGTGTTTATGTGTGGCCACTTCAATGATTTTTAGTTAAGAACATAATGGACCAGTGGGGTAGAGAACATGTTACTAGACAGTAGGGTGTCACATAAAACACATTTTTATGTCTAAAAACTTCCCCAACAATCTCTATGGCTAGCATATATAATTTGCTAAAATACTCAAGTGGTGAAAAAGGCTCATGACAACAAGTCAAGCCTATTTTCCACCATGATGCAAAAGTACCAGTGGGTGTTCCACTAGCAAAAATGCTCACCAAGAGGTTAATAAGCCTCTGGTCACTTTTATAAAAGTGCTCCAAACAAACAATCTAGCATCAAAAACTCCTACTCATACTAGTAGAAAATTTAGGAAAAATACTAGACTAGTTTAGGCTACACTAGTTAATTTTATGCACAAGTGTGCAAGCTAGCAGAGGAAAAATACTCCTCTAACCAGTACCATAAATGCTACTGGATTTCACAAAATAACATAAAAAAACATAGCTAGGAAACAAGGAAAAACTATGCTTAAAATGCTACACATGTGAGGAGATTAATTCCTAGTCATCCAAGTGTTATTCATGCTTTTATGCTACTTAAGAGGAAACCTATCAGAGGTGAAAACCCTAAGATAATAATGCCACAAGGACATTCCATCCTCTGGTTTCCATACCAAAGATTCATATTTTTCCCTAGGGGAAAACAAGACAAAAAGCATACATGAATATCCTAGTATGAAATTTAGACTTTAAGCATTTCTATTTAAATCTATTTCAAACACAAGCACCAAGTATCTTGAGGTGCTATAACCAAAATAACAGTACCTAAATGGTACTGGTTTCATGAGAATTAATCTAGCAATAAGCCTAAAAAGCATTTAAAGATCTACTCAAAACATATATAAAAGAAACACATCTAGTGTGGGGAAAATAATGTTTCCACCAAAAATGCAATGAAACCAGTGGGTGTTCCACTAGCATAACAAAGCATTAATAGGTCACAATGCCTCTGGTCCATTTGCTAAAAATTAACAAAAAACTAAACTAGCATCTAGTGCATTAACAATACTAGCAGAAAATAATAGGGTGCTTAAATAAGCAAGGCACTGCTACTCATGTTATTGTTTTCACACAAGTGAAAACTTTAGGGGTCAAGTACTCATAATAACATCATCAAAATGCTACTGGACCTATGGATACAACCCAAAAATATGTGGTCACAAAACCACAAATGATTATGTCAAAATTCCACACCTGAGGGAATTTTTCCATAACCATTCTCATAGTCATGACAAAGCTAATAGTGCTTTTCTACCAATTCCAATGCAAGATAGCAGAGGTGATAACAACACAAACTAAGTACCAACATGGTACTGGATACACTCAAAAAATCCAAGTGCTTTGCACATGAATTCATCACTCAAAAATGCTATGCAAATATTAACTAGAGAATAATCAAATGTTATTAACAAAAATTCTATTTCTTCTCAACTCAAGTCCACACAATCTAACATGCTAAAATAGCTAAGTAACACTTAGAAAACAAGTTCACACATCTTAAACATGCTAGAAAACAATATTGTAACACAAAAATATCATCACACAAATTAATTAACTAAAATGCCAAAATGGCAGAAACATGCATTTTAAAGATCTGTCCACCAAATTTTGTAGGATGCTCTAAAAATTAAACCCTTCTAGGTTTGGATAGCCCTAAACATATACAAGACCATCCAGTTGAGTTTGCATCAAAAATCATTTGTAATAATTTTATAAAAATCACCAAAGTGCTCTCTGGTGTTTTACCAAAATGCATGCCATTTCAAAAATACAATGAATTTGGAAACGAGGTTAAATGCTCCTGTTAGGAAATTTCAAGGGCTTTCCAATGCAATTGGCCTCACTTCATTCTGAGTTGTGAAATTAAAATGGTGCTCATTTTGGTGTTTCTGGTAGCTGTTGCCAAATCATTTTTCATTTCAAATCTATTCATCCAAATGTAGATCTACAAGTTGGAGGTGGTTTAGATTTAGTTGCTTTACATCTGTGAATTTTGGTTTGGCCAAATTCATATTTTAAGTTGCCTTTTTGAGCCAAAAGTAACCATGCACTTTCTCTGTAAAATTAAAATGGAAAAATACACTTGTTGGGCCAGATCTGAATCTGGGCCGGCCAAAACATTCGTCACCGCGGCAGAACCCAGCCACTGAGGCTGACTCGCGGGCCAGGCGCCACGGGGGCTGCCACGCGGGCCAGCGCGAGGGCCACCAGCCGGTTTGACCGTACAGCGCGGGGTCAAGGCGATGACGCAAGCGATGCGTCATGCGCGCGTCACCCGCCGGCGGGATTGCTCCGGCGAGCACGAATCCGGCGTTTCCGTGCATCATTTCGCAATCATCTAGTACCAACACGATGTGCTCGACGAGGGGAACCTACTAGGGTATGTTTCGTTTCCTGGGAAGCGACCGGAGCGCGGCGGCGACGGACGGCGTACGGTGGCCGGAAACGAGCAAGGCGCGGCGGCGTTCTAGTGGGTTAGGGAGGGGGGAAAGTGGTCGGGGTGGCTCCCCTGCTTACTGTGATCACGTGGAGACGCACGGCTAGGGCGGAGGAGGGTCGTGGCAGCCGGAATGCCTCGCCGGAGCCCGCCGGACCCGCAGAAGGGAACCGGACGGCGCGGGCTCCACGAGGGCTCCCGCCTCGATTCCATTTGCACCTAGGACCACCACGACGATGCGGAGACGATGGGACCACCGGCGACCGGCGGCGAGCTCGGAATCGGCCGGAACGACGGCGACCTCCATAGCTAGGGTTTCGGGTTAGATATTTTGAGAGGAGAGAGAGAGAATTCGAGGGGGGGAGAGAGAGGGGGCAGGTGAGAGGTGCACACGGGTCTTTTAATCATCTAGATTGCTTACCTTCGAAGCATTGGAAGCATGGGCTCCCATGCCCCTCTGCTGCGTCATCTACAGGAAGAAGAAGACCATGTGTGACTAGGATTTCAATTTAGTCCCTGGAAAATTACAAGTAGGTCCCTGTACTCTCAGAAAATGGATGTTTTCCCTAGGCAAACAAAGTTATAAATTTAAATCCTTTTGCCCAAAATTCTAATTAGTTGAGATGCACCACATATATGAAAATTGGCTCATTTGCCTAAACTTGATAATTCAAAGTTGTTCAAATTTGAAATCTTACAGAAATGGACATTGAATTTATTAACCTACTTAGGAGCTTCCAAAAATGATAATTTTTGGCACACATTACTTATTTGATGTGTTCCTTATGTGGTAGAAAATTCAAGTCATTTAGAGTTACTTCATAGAACAAACTTGTTCAAATTGCTAAAAGGTGCTGTGAAGAAAACAGGGGTTTTTGGAAACTTAAACAATTCAAAAACTTGTTTCCTTTTGGTTTTCATCCTTATTTATGATATAGAGCATGTGGTATTTATTTCATGGCATTTGGGAAAAGTTTGTAGAACAAACTTGTTCAAAATCCCAAATGTTGCTGTGGAGAAAAATCATGTTTTCAGGGCTTTAATGGATTCAATTCTTGGTCTCCTCTTGTGTGTGTTCCTTATTTGATATAAGGAAGCAATGGTATGAATTTCAAATCATTTGAGGAAAGTTTCCAATAGTAACTTGTTTTAGTTTTCTGTTTCTAGAAATATTGGAATTTCTATTTAATAAAGCACTAGGCTTTTCTTTATCAATGCTTTGCCAAAATATTTATGTGACTAGAGATAGCAAGTCAATGCTCTCCAATACCTTTGTTTTTAATCTTGCAAGGTTGGAAAAACATTTGATAATCTTTTGGTGAAGCATTTAAGAATGCCTCTTTTTCTGATAATCTTTTTAGGGAAATTTATTAAGTGTTTCCTCTTTCTTAATTTAGGCCTTGGAATTATATTCAACAAGTATGAGATTCATAAGATGTTTTTGGAAAACTCTTTGATCAATATTTACTTTAGAAAATGTTGTCAAATTCATTGGAACAATATGTTGAATATTTTTATCCCTGGAACAATATGTTGAATATTTTTAGTTCACTGCTTTGCTATCCTTTTAAGTTTGCAAGTTTATATAATTAGTTTGTTTGGTTGAACTTAAACAACCACAAACAAACACAACCAAGGTTTATTAGTAAAGCAAATAGCAAAACAACTGTGTTAACAGGTATTCCAAAATTGGGATGTGACAGGCTTCATCATCCCCCTTCCTGCAGCGCTTGCGGTGATGAAGCTGACCGCTACCCGACTCTTCCACGTCGTCTAAAGAACCGTGCTCGGAGCTCGAGTCGGCTTCAGCAACACTGGTGTCGAGAGGGGTCTCAACATTGCTCGCTAGTAGGTCCGAGGCATCCTCAGCCGAGACTAGCGGGTAGCATGTTGCTATTTTCAAACTCTACGAAAGAAGAAGAAGAATTGAAGATAAACCTCAGTCGATAGATTTTCAGATGGAAAAAAGAATAAAAAAGAGACAAGAAGAAAACTCACCTCGGATGAAGGGGGCTTTGAAGCCTCAAATGGCTCAAGAGAGCAGGTGGGGAAGCACTCGCCTACCTTAAGCTTGGTGATAGCCGCAATCTTCTTCTCGAATTCGGCTTTCGAGAGGATATATTGGCAGACACGGCTAGGGTCTTGAACGCCCTGATACTCCCACATAGTCGACGGCCTCTCTTGTAGAGGCTAAATCCTACGCCGAAGGAAGACGCTCGCCGGGTGCAAGCCATTCAACGCAACCCCCATTGTATGATCGTGAAGGTTCGCCACTTTCGTGAGTAGCGGGGAGACGATCCGGCTATCTTCGACAGTGAGCTTGTGCGCCCAGGACTTTCTTCGCTTCAAAACAACGAACGGGTGGAATTCGTGAGCCCCACCCGCGCTGTTGTCGGCAACATAGAACCACTTCCTCCGCCATCCTTGCGTGGAGTCGACGAAGTGCATCTCCAGATAGGAGTTATCCGTCTTCGCCTGGATCCCGAAGCCGCCGGTGCGAAGCGGCTCCCCCAGCTGGTCGCCTAGCCGCGACTTCTCATGGAAGACCCGCACTTTGAACAGGGCCTTCCAGAGGCCCCAGTGCGGGCGAATGCCCAAGAAACACTGACAAAGTACGAGATGTGCTGAATCGCATTTGGAGGCAGGTCATGGAGCTGTATGCCGTAGACATACAACAATCCAAGAAGGAAAGGATGAAGAGGGAGAGAGAGGCCGCGCGAGACGTGATCCGCGGAAATCATGCGCTCGTTCGCGCGGGGATTCAGTACCTCCTCCTTATTGCTCATGCGAACGCGCTTGTCGCCCTCGGGGGGCAGCAGCCCCTTCCTCTCCATCTCCTTGATGCTCTTGTTGGTGGTGCTGGCGGAACGCCAGTCGCCCGTCCTAACGGCGGGTGGCGCGGGGACGTCCTCAGCCGCTTTCGATGACGATGCGGTAGCGCCACGCTTCTTCCCTCCAGCCATGAGAGCTCGTGGGTGCTTGGAAGAGAAGGAGGTGTGTGCGAGGTGGAAGAAGGAGAGCAAATGGCCAGGAAATTTACTTTCCACCTAAGGGCAATTACTTATACGCAAGCCAAATCGATTTGAACCGTAGATCTGGTGACATGGCACCCATCGCGGCTGCCACGCATGGAGTGGAAGCGAGGCGGCGGTACGCAGTTACCTCTGCCACGATTTTTACAGCAGATCGTGCGCATTTACAGCGCGTGGCTCGCGGGAAAACCGGAACCGACCTCTCGTTTCCGGTCAAAGGCTGACAAGGTGGGCCATCACGCTCTGCTCCGCTCTGTCACGTCCCATCGAGAGTAGCCAGAACAAACAAGTGTGTAATGACATCATTGCATACCTCATCAAATCCGAAAATCCCCTCGGGTGCGATCCCTGACACGAAATTTCTTTTGTATGGGCATATCAAGACGCGAAAACTCTTTCGCATAAGCCCCTGACACGAATTTTTCTTCGTATGGGCATATCAAAACGCGAAAACTCTTTCGCATAAAAGCCCCTGACACGAAATTTCTTTCGTATGGGCACAACAAGGCTTCCAGACACGCAAACTCTCTCGTATGGACAGAAAATTACAAATGCAAAAATCTTTTTGTGTAAATACAACAAGGAAAATATCGAGACAATATTCGCGAGTGAGCAGTTCCTGCCACTCTAACACACGATGTATACACATCCTCACCCTGGATCGTTCAGTCGACTAGGCACATCCGGATGCCGTATTCTCTCGGATATGAAGGTAACACCCAAAAGATCTCTCTTGAGGGCCTGGAATCGCACTCAAGTTGCGTCCTCCGATAAATTTCCGTGTCAACAACACGAAGAAAAATCCTAGCGGACACGCCGGGTACCCCTATAGGTTAAGTTCGACTCGGTTAGACCTCCACGGCCCAGTCGCAATGATCACCTCGCCGGATTCGAGTCGGAGGTCTCGAGTATGCGTAGGCCAGAACTGTTTTTGCCCTAGATGCAATTAATTGGCCCTGAGCTTTCGGGAGAGCCAAGCAACTGAGCCACATCCTTCTGCGAAAACAGCCAACACACAGGCTCCTTCACCGCTCGATACTCAAGTACAAGAAACGCATCGTACACGGGGTACACGCCCTCTAAATACCAAGCGATTGAAGCAATCAATCGAAAAGAAATCAAGACGAACTTTGAGCGTTTACCAGACAAATTCTCAATCGAGTAAAACGCTCGGGGGCTACTGACAAAGGGATGAATCCTGGACCTATTGGGTGAGCCCGCCCGATCCAAGGCCCAGGACCCAAGCTCGAAGAGAGTTGCCATGAACAGTTCTAGAAGGCCCAATCAACACTAGTAGGAAACAGCTTATAGCCACCCCTATACTACTGGCGAACAAAATTAACGATTCTCCATCGCTATTACCACTGGCAAACAACATTTCCAGCTCGCCAGCGCTTTTGCTACTACTGCTGGCGAACAAGCCAGTGCATTCGCCAACGCTAAGGGTGGGACCCTCCTGCGCGCGCACCCGCCCCTCCCTGGAACTACCGCTGGCGAACAGGCACCTTTGTTCGCCAGCGCTACGTGGGCTACCGCTGGCGAACAGCTCTGCCCGTTCGCCAGCGCTAACATGTGGGCCCAGGGCGCATGTTAGCGCTGGCGAACAGGCAGAGCTGTTCGCCAGCGGTAACCCACAGATCTGCCATAAAAGTGACCCCCCACCCTCCACCCACTATCCCCTCCGCTCCCCACTCTCTTCTCAACCTTGACCACTAGCTTCTCTCTCTAGCTCAAATTAATGCCAATTTCCCCACCCTCCTACTCTCTGTTGAACCAACTAAAATTATTTTAGTTGGTATATCTAGGTTTATCTCCCTCCCAACACCCTTTCTACCCAAAGTTTTCCCTTCCTAGGCATCTAGATCTAAAATTACCCCCTCTCTCCAAAGCTCCAAAATTCTCCGGATATCATCTCGTGTAGCCATCTAATCAATCATTTGAGGTGGTATGAATGCAAATATATAATTAAATGAGTTTGTATATGAATTTTGTCTGGATACACGCGATATGCAATATGTGTAAAATTTCACCGGATTCAAATATGGTCGAGTGATGGAGACGTTAAATGTGTGAAATTTGTTGTGGAATAAAATTGAGTAGCCAACTATTGCCGAAATGTTGATTCATTTCCGTCTCGGCATAGTTTGGCACTCCCTAATAACCTACTATTTGTAGGAAGGTCATGCCGAATTTTTTCGTGAATACGACATGAAGTGAAATTTTGGATATGAAAATGAGTTGCCACTTTGCCGAAATGTTTATTTACTTCCGTCTCGGCAAAGTTTGGCACTCCTCTAACCTCCAATTTGTAGGATGGTCATACCGATTTTTTCGTGAATATCGATATATATATATATATATATATATATATATATATATATAATGTTTAGTTCTAATATTATATTGGCGCGCTCTCGTGCAGGCGACAAATAATGGTGGTCGTTAAGAGTGAACGTGTCGTGAATATTTAATTGAGACACGCGACAGAAGACATGTTACAAAATGGCCGCAAGGAGATACGATGTCCATGTCGAAAGTGCAAACTAGGGGGCTTGCTCAACCCCTTTACCGGAGACTTGCTCAGTCACCTCCTCAGGTATGGTTTCATGGATGGGTATAACAGTCAGTGGATAAGTGATGATGAAGATGATGAAGTCCATGGGGCGGCGGTGGTAGGAAATGATGTGCAACAGGAGAATAACAACGATCGACAAGAACTACAACAGGACCAAGATCAGCCTCATGATCCTGCACATGATCATGGAGAAGATGCTGAACAAGACGTGAAAGAAGACGAGAACACAGGGACACCCCTATTGGAAGTTGTGTGTGACCCTCATCTGAAAGAACTGCTTTTGAGAAAGACGACTAACTCGAGATCTGCTGCTAGAGAGCAATCTAACCTGGCGCAACTAGAGATAGACTCGAAGACACCGTTGTATGCAGGCTGCGGTCCGGGAGAGTCCCGCCTGAGAGTGGCACTCGATGTTCTGCAGATGAAGGCGAGATACAAATGGAGGGACATAAGCGTCGATGCAAGCCTGCAATACTGGCACGATATCCTTCCAGAGGGCAACAGCTGTCCTAAAAGTTGCGACGAGGCCAAGAAAGTTGTGTGCCCTTTTGATTGACGGCACGAAAATACCATGTGTGCATAAACGATTGCTAAGAGGACGCGAACAAGACCATTTGTCCAGTTTGCAACGCCGCTCGATACAAGAAAGGGAAGAAGAAAGCTCCTCGAAAAGTTGTGTGGTACTTTCCGCTCATTCCCCGTCTGGAACGGTATTTCGCGGACCGCAAGGAAGCAGAGCTGATGCGCTGGCACGCGAAAAGGAGGAATAAAGTTTTGAAAGATCCAAAGCGGAGTGAAAAAGTAAATCTGACACATCCTTCCGATGCAAGTCAATGGAAAGCAATTGACTGTGAATATGCAACGTTGGCCATCGAAGGTGGCTACCCAACAAAGACCCGTGGAGAAGGCGAGGAGACCTTTTTAACGGTGAAGATGAGCTCCGGGGACCTCCACGTAAGAGGTGCGGCAAATAAATATAAAAGTTGATGAATGATTGGAAGGAATGCCCAGAGCCGGGAAAGAAGCAAAAAGCGCCAAAACCGCTTCTGGATGTATGGAAGACGAGGTCGGTGTTTTGGGACTTGCCATACTGGCCCATTCTCGATACGCCTCACTGCCTTGATCTGATGCATATCACAAAGAATGTGTTTGAAAGTTTGTTTGGCACGCTGCTCAACATGACGGAGAGGAGAAAAGTCGGGGTGAAAGCAAGAAACGACATGAAATGTTTTGGTATTAGGGTAGATCTTCAGGGGGGACGCCCGGATGATGACGACGACGATCAATCGTGTGATGAGGAGACGGAGGGTCGCCAGGCCAAAAGGGTTAAGAGGAATGACTATTACTGCCCTCCTCCTGCTTCACTCTTAGTCCGGACGAGATCACAAAATTGATGATGTGCCTTCTCGGAGTCAAAGTCCCTTGCGGTTACTCAGTGCTAATAAGAAGATTCCTAGACGCACAGAATAAAAAGTTTAGCGGGATGAAGTCTCATGACTATTACGTGATGATGACGCAGATACTTCCGGTTGCGATCCGCGGGATAATGGACAAGCACATCCGGGAAACCCTGTTTGGACTGTGTAACTTCTTCGACGTGATATCTCGAAAGTCGATCACGGGGAAGCAGATCTCAAGGCTGCAGGAAGTGATTGTCGTGATACTATGCGAGCTTGAGATGTACTTTCCACCATCATTCTTTGACATATGTGTTCATCTGTTGGTCCATATCGTGGATGATATTATCCATCTCGGGTCGTTGTTCCTGCATAACATGATGCCGTTTGAAAGGATGAATGGGGTCATCAAAGGATTTGTTCGCAACAGAGCCCGTCCGGATGGAAGCATCGTTCGGGGCTTTCTCACCGAAGAGTGCATCTCTTTCTGCACGAATCATATTGACGTGGAGGACCATGTTGGTCTGCCCAGAAAGAAGCACATTGGCAACCTCGATGGAGTTGGTCACAAAAATGGACGTAGAGAAGTGCATGTGGATCGAGCTTGTCGACGCACCGACTTTAACAGGGCAAACTTAGTAGCTCTCCAACATATTGACATGGTCGATACTTGGGTGGAGAAACACAACAGCTCGATTAAGAAAAAGTACACTGAACAAGGCAAGCGGAGGACCGAAGGAGAAATAACCAGAAAGCATAACTCCACTTTCTTGCGTTGGTTTAAAGATGAGATCGTCGCTAATCCACCGCCAAGGGATTGTGCGAAAAACAAACTATTGTACGCCTTGGCACATGGCCCCGCTCCCAACCTAGCGACGTTTCAAGCATATGATATCAACGGGTTCACTTTCTACATGGAGGAGAAAGACAAAACTTTCGATTATCAAAACTCAGGGGTAAAGATGGAATCCTACACCGGTGGCAAAAAGTTAAGATACTACGGAAGGATCGAGGAGATATGGAAGCTTAAATACTCTAGAGAGAATGTGCCTATGTTCCGCGTCAGATGGGCTAGGATGTCGACCGTCAGAAAAGAAGACCAATACTTTAGAACCATGGTTATTCCCGAAGCCGGAACTTCATCAAGCGCGAATGTCACAACGCAAAATGAGCCATGGGTATTGGCTAATCATGTGTCCCAATGCTTCTTCATAACGGACCCCGCAAGGCCTAGCCGTGTTGTCGTGAGGAGAGGGAAAAGAAATATCATCGGACTGGATGGAGTCGTTGACGAGGACGAGTTCGACACGTTCGGCGACCCAAATATTGACGATGATCAAGAAGATGATGATGATAGTCATGCAACCTACACCACAAGAAGAAGCAGAACAACGCTACCTAGGCATGGTGTTCCATTCAAAAGAAGAAGTCATGATGTGGGATAAATTATGCAACCGCGACCAAAAAAGGCAAAAAGATCAAACGCTGAGGAACTATGCATGTATATATGTCTGCCTTCTATGCGACGAAACTATGTATATATGCATGGATCAACTGGTCTGATGTGCACTTATTATAAATTTAATGTACCTTGTTCTGTATTTAAAATGTGTGGACTTATTATTTGAAACATAAAGGAAATAATGGAAAACAAAATAAAACATGAAGGAAAACAACTGAAAATAGTAGAAAACAAAAATAAAACAAGAGAAAACATGAAGGAAATATTAGAAAACATAAAGGAAAACAAAATTTAACAATAGAAAACAAAAAGGAAACAAGAGAAATCATGAATGAAATAATGGAAAACAATAGAAAACATAAAGAAAAACAATAGAAAACATGAAGGAAATAATGGAAACAAAATAAAACATGAAGAAAAACAACTGAAAACAATAGAAAACAAAAATAAAACAAGAGAAAACATGAAGGAAATATTAGAAAACCTAAAGGAAAACAAAATTTAACAATAAAAAACAAAAAGAAAACAAGAGAAAACAAGGGAAATAATGCATGGAAAACAATAGAAAACAATAATAAACAAAAAGAAATCAATTCAACGAAATAAAGAAAAAAAAATAAAACCGTAGTGTTTCTCAAAGAAATGTGTTTGAATCAATTTAAAGAAATAAAAAAATAAAACAGTAATGTGTGTCTCAATTATTATAAACATAAATCAATTCAAAGAAAAAAAAAAGAAAAAAAGTTAGGGCTGGCGAACAAACGTGCCGCTTCGCCAGCGCTACATTACGGCTGGCGAACAAGCGCTCGTTCGCCAGCGGTAATGTAGTGCTGGCGAAGCGGCAGGTTTGTTCGCCAGCGCTACGCGTCGCCTGTGTGCCGCTTACATGCGGGGCCCCTCCTCTTCCTTACAGAGCACAGAGCAGGGGACTTAGTCGTTTTTCGAACGCGCACGCGAACTGCTCCATCGCCGGCGACTTCACCGGCGCCGCACCGGCCAGCGTCCACCGCGCAGCCCCTCCCTCTGCTCACCTCCCCCGCGCCGCACCCTCCCCTCCCCTCTCCTCTGCTCGCGCGCCCCTCCCTCTGCCCCTCCCCCGCGCCGCACTGCCACGGGTGCCACACCCACCTGCGCCCTGCCGCCGCATCGACGCCGGCGGCCCCCCCCCCACACGACCTCGCACGACTCCCGACGCTCCCCCGCACGACCCCCTGCTCTCCCGCGCGACCCCCTGCTCCTACTGCTCGGCTGCTGTTCTCAGCACCACCACGCCCTGAAGGTGTTCGATAGAAGGTCTGCAAGAAAAAAAACTGGTTACTATTTTTTTACTGTTTTTGGTACTGTTTTTGGTCGTGGATAGTTTCGTGGATGTGCTGTGTATGTGGATGGTGGTGGTGGATGATGGTGGCGGTGTGTGGATGTCGTAAGGGGTATGGTGGTGGTACGGTGGATGATGGTGGATGTGGTGGAATGATCGATGATCGACGATGGTGGGTGTGTGGATGTGTGATGGCAGTGAGATGGTGTGGTGATGGCGGTGTGGATGTCGTGAGTGTGTGGTGATGGTGTTGTGTGTATGCCGGTGATGGTGTGGTGATGGCGGTGATGGTGCGGCGGTGTGGATGTCGTGGATGCCGGTGATGGTGTGGTGATGCCGGTGATGGTATATATGCATGTGTGGGCCCACCTTCGTGTGGATGTCGAAATTTGGGATGAAATTTGGGGTGGGATTTTATGTGCAGGTACTCCGTGAGGCCCTATTTGCCGGAATATTGATTAATTTCCGTTCCGGAAAATTTGAGTACTCCATTTGTGATATTTTTAGCAAAGGTCATGCCAAAATTTTCCTTGAATTTTGGCATGATCTTTGCTAAAAATATCACATATTAGAGTGCCCGAGAAATTTGGACTCATATGGGGTATATATCATTTAAATTGCAGGACTTGTTGAACTAATTTCGGATTTTCTCTCCTTACTTAGATATGGCTCATAACGACGAGGCGGGTGGTTCTGGGATCGGACGCGGGGACGACGATGCATGGCTTTCTATGCTTAGCGCCGGAGGAGGACCCGTAGATCTGCGACTGGAGCTAGAGACGCAGGGCGATGCAGATGACAAGATGGAGGAAACCATTCGTCAGGAGGCGTCGTGCACCGATACATCGGGCGGAGAAGGTCAAACCGGTAGTGGCACCGGGGATGTCACCTCCGGTAGCGAGGCGCCGCGTAAGCGCAAAGAAAGACGACACAACATGCTCGCCACCATCCGGCAAGAGTTCACGGAAGTGGACCCCAAAAGCGGTGCTCCTATCGAGCCGGAGATTTACGCTAAGGGGTATGGAAACCAGATAGGCTGCATAGCTCGAGACTTTGGCAATGTTAATACGGGCCAACTCAGAGATAAAGAAAATAAGGCTATGGCCGCCCTGCTGATTGAGAAGCTGCACACGAGGTACAAGTTCCCGGATCCTTACGACAACCAGAACCTGAAGAGCAATCTGGTCAACTCGTTAGCACTCGGGAAGTTCACCAATGCGTTTACGAATTGGAGATCCAGTTTGCGGGAGATGATTGCGAAGGGTAAGGGTTTCGATGAGATCCATAAAAATGTGTCCCTCCATTTCCGAGGAAGACTTGGCCCAATTCAAACTCGACGAACTCAAACCGGAAAGGATGGCACTGAGTAAATGGGGAAAAGATTTCAGAGCAAAGAACATTGGCCCTCACAATCTCGGAAGCCAGGGTTACCTTGGGAAGCAAAAAGTTTGGGCTAAGGAGGATGCGGAGAGAAAAGGGCCGAACCCGTATGACAAGATCCCCGACCCGCATGTGTGAAATTTTGTCAGGGCCCATTATAGGGAAGATCCTCAAAAGCCCGGCGATCTTATGTTGAACGAGAAGGTCAAAGAGCTCGAGAAGAAATATCTCGAGGAAGAAGAAAAATAACGTCTATCTCAGTCTAACGGGGGGTCCTCGGCGACGATGAACAAAGACCCGTATGACACCCCTTTTATTAGGGCCCTTAACGCGATGAAGGGAGTGGCCATTGACAAGAAGCCGCATCGTGGCCATGTGCATGGCCTCCGAAAGGGTGATCGGCATGTTCACTACAACCCGGACACTAAGGAGAAGAGAAAGGAGCAGAACAAGGTGCCGTAGAAGACGGCCGACGAGCTAGTGAACGAGAGGGTCAACGCGCTCCTCCCTAGCATCTGTACGTCCGTCGCTCAGTCCTTAGCGCCGTGGATGGAAGGTGGAGGACAAGGGCCTCCCGCCGTGATCAATATAGCCCCCATCGTGGCGCCTGCTGCGCAGAACGTGGCCCCCATCGTGGCGCCTTCTGCGCAGAACGTGCCCCCCATTGTGGCGCCTATTGCGCAGAACGAGGCGGACGCCAACCCTGAGTCGCAAGGTCGCAAAGATCCGTCGCTGCCCCGCCACATCTCTGCAACGCCACCGCCGACACTTAGCAGTCCATCGGCCTTGTCCGAGCTCAATTCCCTAACGGTAATTCAACGTCCACAGCATAATTATATATTATGACTTGATTCGTGACGGTCTCAGTCTCTAACGATGATCGCGCGATGTTTCGCATGCCGACGAGACGAGATGCACATTGCTCCTTCGTGTCAACGGCGAGTTCAAGGACGTGGATAAAGGAAAGATCATAACACCTCTCAACCGCGTGTACCACGGCATCCGTATGCCCGACGACGTGTTCAGGGTGACATTAAGTTGGGTGCTTCCTGGTTGCGGTGCTCTCGATCCTCCGAACCAACCCCCCACAGCCAACATCGAGTTAAACCTGGAGCAGTGCTTGGTTTGGCCATTGACATGGCCAAAATCACTAATTCGTTTGGAAACTACTCCTGTCAACACTCCAACACCGGTCCAGGGGTCGGGGCACCCAAGCCAACACAAGGATTTTTCACCTGCAAAGTCCGTGCGACACGACGGCGACGATGCTGATGATGAGAAACCCAATGACTACCTCGTCGACGATCCTTACGAGGGGGCCAACCTGGATGATCTTGATGAACTTCTCTTGCCAGCGGCGGAAGCGGATAAATATCGATGCACAAAGCGTCTTCTCTCTTCTCAAGAACCGGCAGCCCCCGAGCAAGAAGTCATCATCCAGGACGCCCTCAAAGAGGCGGTAGCAGATGTATTTCAGAATCAGCCTAAGAAGACGTCACGGAAAAGAACTAAGAAGAGTTCTGCCGTTGCATCCATGAGCCAACCGGTGGAGGGGACCAAGTCTAAGCCGCCGACACAACGGGTATTGGACATGATACCCATACACGACTGGCATCAGATCCATGAGTTGGGAAAACCGATGCTTCCGCCGAGGTTGGCCTCCTTGTTGACAGGTTATATGCTTAGCGTCCATGACGGTGTTCAATTTATGGAGACAATGCTTCTCAAAGAGAAAAATCCAACGCTGCCGGTATTGGTCGCAAAGGTGCCATCTAGGGTGGGATTTGTCACTAAAGGCAACGCAAGCAAGATCATTGTGAGATTTTTATGACATTTTTCGGATGTTCCACATGAAATCCCTCCACTCATCAATCTTCTACGAGGGCCCCGAATCTAGGTAAATCGCGCCCCCTGTTAGCCGACGATTGTCACCAGCGCCTACACGTTCTCCTAATCGAAACCCTATCGGTTCACCCGAGGGACTTGTTGAGATGCATATTCGACAATGAGGATGATAATGCCGGTCATGGGAATCATAATATGGATATGGATGACGAAGATGAGGCAGATAGAGAAGCCGATGAAATGGAAGCAATGTTGAAAGACCTCACGGGAGAAACAGCCCATAAAGGAACAGAAATTCAGGTCGAAGGTGCGTATGATAAAGTATTTGAAAAAATGTTGGCAGAGTCAGAGCGCCCGCTTTACCCGGGAAATAAACACGTCGGTAGGATTGCATTAATGATAAAGCTACTTCATCACAAATCATATTACCGGGTTAGCAACACTGCTTTTGATGCTTGGATGCGTATATTTGCCAAGACACTTCTGGACGGCAATACACTACCCAAATCATATAGAGAAGCAAAAGCTTATATGAAGGAGCTGGGTCTTTCATATGACAGCATAGACGTGTGCCCAAACAACTTCATACTTTTCATAGGAGATTATGCTGATAAGGACAACTGCCCAGAGTGTTAAGCATCAAGGTGGAAGTATCCGGAGAGAAAGAGATCTGCTGTTAAAGTGTTGCGTTATTTTCCTTTGGCCCCGAGGCTGAAGAGATTGTTTGCTTCGAGGAAAACAGTGGAGAACATGGAGTGGAATGCGTTAAAGAGGAAGCCTGAAAATGACATATTGACTCATCCGCCTGATGGTGCAGCGTGGAAGGCTTTCGACGATGACTTCAAAACATTTTCGGGCGATCCTAGAAACGTAAGGCTCGACATTGCCTCTGATGGCTTCAATCCCTATGGAACCATGAACACAAGCTACAACATGTGGCCTGTGTTTGCCGTGTCGTACAACCATTCACCAGAGGAGTTCAGTGATCCATCATACTACATGCTTTGCTTGCTAATCCCTGGCAAAACAAGTCCTGGAAAGGACTTTGGCCTTTTCATTCAGTCGTTGCTTGAAGATTTCCAGGACCTTTGGAAGGGTGTGCGGACTTATGATTAATTTTGTAGGGAAATTTTTAATCTTCATGCTGCGCTACTCTGGTGCATACACGATTACCCAGCTTGTGGCACTATGTCTGGGCGTACCACTCAAGGCTATGATGCATGCCTGCATTGTGACAAAGATCCTCTATCAATTCCCATAACCAACAAATTGTGCTACATTGGGCACCATCATTTCCTCCCCCATGGCCACTACTGGCGGGGAAAGACAGACCTTCAAGGTCACCATTTCGTCAAGAACGAGCGGCCAGAATCATTTACTGATAAAGAGTTAGAAGCTGAGTTGGAGAAGGTTAGACATATAAAACCGCGAATTGGTCCCCAGAGCATCAGCAAGAAGAGGAAGCGTGGAGAACCTAAACCGATCTGGAAGCGTAGGCTTGGTTGGTGGGACTTGGAGTACTGGCCAAAGTTGAAACTTCGGCATAATACCGACGTGATGCACATCGAAAAGAACATCTTAGACAGCATCCTTGGAACCGTCCTTGAACTGGAAGGCCCTACACATTGTAGCTATTTGTCACAATTACACTCTCTGGTTTGCAGAAAGTTCAGGAAAAAGCTGGAGGAAGACGGGACGCCCGATGTTGGAGTTAGGGTTGAGCAGGATTTTCCAAGATGGTTCAAAGAGCATGCAAGTTTCCTTTTGCATTTCTCTCTGACCTTTTGCATTTCATTGCATGATTTTTACCATATTGTTTTTCTTTATTTCTGCGGCACACAGATGATGAACAAGGCACGGGAAAGACCAGAAGTTCATGAAGATGAGTTGTTCGCATAGGCACTTGGCCCACACAGCAAAGTTAAAACATATTCAGTTTGCCATGTCAACTTAGTTCGGTTTGTCACCGCTGAGCGTGAAAAAGGCAAGAAAACGCAAAACAGTGGAGTCATGGCTGCTGGAGATCACAGCGGGGCCGCAAGAGATTTTTATGGTGTCCTCAAGGAAATCAAAGAGCTGACTTATATCTCTACCGAGAAACATAAACGGACAGTTAATCTGTTTGGCTGTGACTGGTATCGTCTTGAAGGAGGCAGGGTCATGGGCAGGTTTAAAGGGAAAGTATGATAAACTGTTCAGGATCATCAAAATTTCCAATTTGTGGTACGAGGATGATAAGTATATCTTGTCAATCCAGGCACAGAAAGTGTTTTATGTGCCAGACAATGTAGGGGGGAGAACACTGGCGGATAGTTCAAAAATTGGAGCATGGGCGGACCTTTGATGTGTCCGAACATGATAAGGACAAAGATGAGGAGGACAACGATGAGGAGGAGAGGCTTAGTATTCTAGCACATCAATATGTCGAAGTATCTGATAATGAGTATGTTCCTGCTGACCCGATATCCCATCCTCCGCCTCCGGCTACTCTAGAACGCACTGACATGGCTCCCTGCATCCTCTCAGCAGATGAGATTTGGGCTTATATCAAAGATCGGAAAAAAGTATGTGCAGCATAAGGAAGGTGAAGTACAAGATAGTGTCAAAGAAGTAGAAGATGGTGACGATGAATTACAAGTCAGCGACGATAAAGTAGACGACACATATGAGGAGTATGACAATGAACCGGGTGCACTGCCCACAGATGATAGCGGTGAACACTAGTGTTGCATGCATGTGTGCAAGCTTGTGTCGAACTGATTTTGCATACTTTCTGTGCATGCTTCTGTTGAACTGATGTGTATGCATGTTTGCATGTTGTGTGTTTAACTGTTGTGCATGCCTGCTTGCATGCTTGTGTTGAACTGATGTGCATGCGTGTGTGCATGCTCATGTTGAACTGAAGTGCATTCTTGCATTTTCTTTGAATTTTGTTTGTGCGATTTTCAGCTATTTGTCTCGTATATGTCAAAACCATAGCATTAAATATAGAATACATACAAATGCTCATAAAATTTACCGCAAACATGATATTACTCAAGTTCTACCATTACCCAACTATCTTCCGTACATTCCTAATATGAGATTACTCAACTGCTAGACATCATCATGCGAAGACACATTGCAAATAAAACTTGAAAAAACCCAAATCATCAATAGATTGTGGCCATAATCTTGAATCTTGGCTTCATGAGCAGGTTTTCCAGCAGCTTCATCGGAACCTTCTCTGTGTACCCCTTGCCGCAAAACCTAATCTAGCTTCTGCCCTAGTGCACTTATCTCTTCCTGCAATGTGCTATTCTCGTCCATCTCTCTAGACACTGAATTATGCAGTTGAAGAACCACTTGTTCCTGGAATTCTGTCCATTCTGGGTCATGCCATGAGAACTTTCTACAACCATAAGGAATGCCAGACTTCAGCAAACAAAATAAGATAAAATTTGACCAAAAGCAAAATCTTGCAACCAAACTGAAACTAAAGCATGAATCTTTACCAAGCGTCTTTGGCATGTCAGGAATCTCCGGCCTGGATTATGGTCGGTCCAAGAAATCCACATGGCCATCTTCAAACCGCATTCACATTTTGTTTCATTGAAGTGGTCCAAGGGCGCCGGAGTGTATGGGACCGGTTTGCGGCGGCGAGGAGGAAACCCCCCTTCGTGCGACAAGCACGAACTCTCGCCGCTAGAGGCCATGCTTTCCCTGCGCGCCATGTGAGAAAGGGGAGACAGGGAAGAACCTTAGAATCGCCAAGGGAGAAAGAGGAGAGAGGGAATTTTAGCTGCGCGCCCTCGTCAGCAGCAGCGGTGTGGTAACGGCGGAGAATTTAAGGCAACGGCGGCGGAGGATTGACGGCAGTGGCTTTGCTGTGGTGTGGTCGAGTTATTTAATTAGTACGTTCAGCTGTGTCAATGGCTAAATTGGGTCCCACAGTATTAACGGCTACAACGGTGCACACGGCCAGACACCAAGGGCGTGGTCGTTGCCGGTCAAAGCAGTCAAACAGGACAGGATGTGTGGTCCGACAAAAATGCGCGACGTTCTACGTGACCAAGCCAGTTTCGTTGAAAGCAATTGGGCTCTTAGTGGGCTACTGGGTCGGAGAAGAAAATCCACGACGTAAAACTAGCAAAAAGTCAAGCAAAACCAGTCTGCGACGGACCAAACCAAATGTCGAGAGCAAACTCCACTTTTCAGCCATCTGCGACGGAAACACGCGACGTTGTCAAAACGTTGCGTTCAAAACGTCCCTGACCGCGCGGAATTTGGTAGTGGATGATGAGGCTCAAGAAAATGCGCGTCATCTCCGTAATTACCGCAATGATCAAGAATGTCCACAACAAGATCATGAGGGTCAAGTAAATGCGCCTCGCCACCATATTGACCGCCATGAGCAAGAACATACTCAACATCATCATCATGATCACGAATATAATGAGCGTCATGAACACTAGTACCGAACCGTGCTTTAGAGACTCCCCAGGTGCACATGCCTCAGCCGGTTTCTCGATGCGGCTCCAAGCGATGGTCGCTCAATGTACCATGACGGAGCCGTTTAAAATACTTGTATGTGATGACTGTCACGACCCCGGACCCAGAGATATACACACTGTTATGTGCTCCTAGCCATGGACTCACAAGGGCTTCAGGGTTACCAGCCCCGGCCGCACCAAACAACGGCAGGCAGACCGGATTCATCGGCACGTAGTCCGGATCCCCGGTCTACTACTCCTTGTATCCATGCTAGTCATAACCAATTATGCATACCCAAGCGTCCACGAGTCGGATGAAACTGAAGGAACGGGACCAAAGTTATACAGAGCTGCTATGTGTCCAGAAAGTGCAACAACAATCGAGGGTTACTGGGGTTACCTCGCCCCAGGCCGATCACATCGACAGGCGGGCTCGGACATGGATCATCGGCTCCACAACCCCTCGACTGCGACAACTATGCAGGCATAGCCAAAACTGTATAACAATGAGCTCGAAACCGACAACCGATCAAAGCAGTACTCTAAACATGAAGCGGTATTAAACAGGTATTACTAGAGTATAGCTTACAAGCAGAGGTCACACGACCCAACATTACATCAGACAACGGAAGGCAAATTATGTTGCTAACCAACAAGAACCAAAAAGGCCTAAGAGGCCGCAACATAAGGCGACGTCCCAGCCCATAGATTCCAGGCTGCTACCTGGGAACCCCAAACTACTCGTCGATGTCCACGTTGAACCACCACTGAAGTGACGAACTCCACCTGAACCAAATTAAGCAAACCTGAGTACGGGAGGTACTCAACAAGACTTAGTTAACCTATTATATATCTGCTAACTTCAGAAAGGGTTTTATGAAGGTTGTTTTGCGTAAAGCAATATTTGTTTTCCAAATCGAGGAGGAATAACACGTCTCAAGGAATGTTTTCAAAACAGATGAGAAACTCAACTACTGTAATCATCATTCTTTTTATCCACCAACATCATTCCCAGCACCTCACATACTACAAGGATCACCCCTCCCGGCATCTCCGGGGAGGCACCCTTCATCTATTGCCTCCATGCTTTGTCAACATCTTTTACATCATGTTCAAGTTATCTATGGCCAAATTTGACGTGGGGTTGTCACGGCATATGCTACCATGGGGTAACTTTGAGTTTAGGGCCAGGCGAAACTGGTGTCCAGGAGTTGGTCTAGCTCTACGAGGGAGAAGATATTTTTTACCCAGGTTCAGGTCCCCTCGGTGGAGGATCCCTACATCCTGCTATAAATCACTATATGACAACATGTTACATGGTGCGCCAATGGCGATCGCCGGGTTTGGATGACTCCGGCTTGAGAGCTCTCTCTATTTTGTCTATCTTATTTTTCTTGTGTTACTTTGTTACTTGTCTCTCTATGACCCAGGAGCCGGCTTATAAAGACATCCGGGTTCTAGCCGTACTCAGAGTCCTATTCTATCTCTTCTAGCTCTTCGTGTCCTCCAAGTCTTGCACTCCGTGACGTGCACCGCCTCCGGATCTTCTGGATCCTTCCTTGTGTAGGCCGGGTTATCGACAAGCTCGCCGGCCTACCAGTGTAACCCGGCCCACGATGACAGTTAGCTGGACTCGCCCGGCCTCCTGCCTGGCGGGTCATGCTTTACTCTTCATGGGCCTACCGGGTTATAATCCCCCCAACATTAGCCCCCAAGTTTAACTTGGATGTGAGTTTTGGCTTGCTCCACTTGATGTTTTTGTCATTGCTTTTCATGCCTTGGTGTAGCTGCCAACACGATCATCCTGGCTAAACTCTGAAAATAAGATAAAAAGAATAAAGGGAAAATAACCCGGGTTAGACTTGGTAGGCCATCTCATTTTGGAGGTCCATTTTACAACTCAGTTTTTTCTTTCCTCCTGGGTTCATATGCCTCCAGGTTTATCTCAAGAACATATCTTTCAAGACCCGACTTTTGAAGACCCGGCGCAGATACCTCCAGTTTTACTTGCTCTCAAGAATATGAATTTTTGAATTTTCTCGTGTATATAACCTGTAGCCCCCCAAGCTCCGAGTTTATCACCTCGCGATAACTTGGTGCTTGTGATAGATAGATAAACACTCTGAACCATATAGCCCCCAAGTGCCAGATTGTGTGCCTGCAGCAACCTGGGACTTCTGCATCTTGTACTTCTAAGATAAATTCTGAACTTCAAATACTGTAACCCCCAAGTGACGGGTTGCATGCCTGCAGCCACCTGGGACTTCCTTATCACTTCAAAAAATTTAGCTTCAAACTGTGTAGCCCCCAAGTGCCGGGTTGCGTGCCTGCGGCCACCTGGGACTCAAGCTTTTCCTTTTATAACCTCGTAAAATTTAAAGTACTGTAGCCCCCAAGCGTCGAGGTGTACGCCTGCAACAGCTCGGAGCTTGTTCTTCAATATTTGTATCACCTTATAATATTTCAACTCTTGTAACTCCAAGTATTCGTTCATTCGCCTGCAACAATCTGGGACTCAGTCTGCAAAACTCTTGTCTTTCAGCTTCAAATACGGCGAGTCATAGAACAAATACGGCGAGTCACAGAACTAACAATTATCGCAATGTTGGCGAACCGGCCACGGACACAATTTCTGAGGACCCGGGCAATCTGGACAAAGCCGGCCGTGTTGGGCACGAGGCCAAGCTAGCCCGGCTGGGTTGAATCGTAAGCAGGCCACTCCTTTTCTTTTCTTCATTGAAGACGTAATGACCTCCTGTGATTTGTATTGGTACTTTTATCATCCGGCTTTTACTTCTACCTTTCTCCTCTCTCTGTTTTTTTTACGTCCAATGTTTTGATTACATGCATGCACATTCACGTGACCAGGCAGCAACTGTTTCTCCCCTTTGAACCTTGAACTAGTTTCAACGAACTCGCATGCACCGATACTGACGATCAGCTTTTTAACCTCTTGTTTTTTGTACATGATCTGCACCCTAGCTTGCTTGCATCGATCAGGTTATTTGGCTTCTTGTTTCTTCATTGCAGCTTCGATTTATTCGCACAAATACAAACAGCACCCGGCCTTTTCTTTTTTTTTCCTGGACCTGGAACTTTGCTGGAGTAATGCCTTCATATCCACTTGAAATGCTGGTAACACCTTATATAATATCCTTTGTTTTGAGTCGCGAGCGTCGTCACATCGAGGCAGGAAATTCCTTTTACTCTCTTTCGTTGGAGATAATAACACATGGTCTTGCTGCTCTTAACGTGAAACTTTTTCTGACTTTCTAGATACCAAGCTTGATGACCCGGCTTCTACAGCCGGGTTATAGATTAATCCTGCAAGAAATTTCCCTTGCGCATAAAACAACATTATACAGTATGATAGACTTGTAATAAATCAATAACTTCTGAATATCTATCTTGATGGTGTACATGCACCCTGAGGATTTGCTTTTTTCATGAACGTGATCCGTCGTTCTGCAAATCCTTTGGTTTAAATGACCCTTTTGATTTCTTTAACTATGAGCCGGCTTTCGCATGGATACCCTGTCGCAACCTCTCTGAAAAAACAGGGTCGAACCAAGTCCCTTTGGGCTTCATGGTTGATTGAATTTCCAGGTTAGCAATCAGGCCATATAAGTGCGAGTCACATCGAGCTTAAGCAAGATAGGCAAGGATTATACTGGCGGCATAAAAGCCAGGTCTTAGGATTGCAACTACAAACTATTCAAGTAAGAGCCCCCAAGACCCGGATCAATGTTTATAAAGTAAAGGCTTAATTGTGCAACATTACCACATTGATCCACATACTGTTGCCAAGAACTCTTTGAGCAACACTAACCGAAGTTGTGAAGCACTCTTGGACTAAGCTTATACTAATAGGATATTTCTCAATATTGCGAAGCACTCTCGGACCAAGCTAATATAAATTTTCGCGAAGCGCTCCGGGCCATGCTAACCGAAGTTGCGCAGCACTCTTGGGCTAAGCTAATATTAATAAAATATTTTACAATATTGCGAAGCACTCTCGGGCCAAGCTAATATAAATTTTTGTGAAGCGCTCTGGGCCATGCTAACCGAAGTTGCACAGCACTCTTGGGCTAAGCTAATATAAATTTTTGCGAAGCGCTCAGGGCCATGCTAACCGAAGTTGCGCAGCACTCTTGGGCTAAGCTGATATAAATTTTTGCGAAGCGCTCTGGGCCATGCTAACCGAAGTTGCGCAGCACTCTTGGGCTAAGCTGATATAAATTTTTGCGAAGCGCTCCGGGCCATGCTAACCGAAGTTGCGCAGCACTCTTGGGCTAAGCTGATATAAATTTTTGCGAAGCGCTCTGGGCCATGCTAACCGAAGTTGCGCAGCACTCTTGGGCTAAGCTGATATAAATTTTTGCGAAGCGCTCCGGGCCATGCTAACCGAAGTTGCGCAGCACTCTTGGGCTAAGCTGATATAAATTTTTGCGAAGCGCTCCGGGCCATGCTAACCGAAGTTGCGCAGCACTCTTGGGCTAAGCTGATATAAATTGTTGCGAAGCGCTCCGGGCCATGCTAACCGAAGTTGCGCAGCACTCTTGGGCTAAGCTGATATAAATTTTTGCGAACCGCTCCGGGCCATGCTAACCGAAGTTGCGCAGCACTCTTGGGCTAAGCTGATATAAATTTTTGCGAAGCGCTCCGGGCCATGCTAACCGAAGTTGCGCAGCACTCTTGGGCTAAGCTGATATAAATTTTTGCGAAGCGTTGAAACTAGGAGATGTTTCATAGATTTTCCTCCAATAGGTTCCACGTGTGGTTCAGTGTTTGTAACCCGAACATCTTCACGTGCGTCCATTAAGTGGTAGGATCCATGTCTTCAACCCAACAACCAACAACAACAAATAATACTATGAAAAGGTTTTAAACAATTATATGACTAGCTTTGTTTGAACGTTCTTGATGTTGATGCCCTTGACCTTCTAAGAAATCCAATGCGAGCGACCGCTCGATTTTAATAAATCCACTTGCAAGGATAGATAGCTCGACTTTTAAGAAATCCATTGCGAGCAATAAATAATCTCGACTTTGATAAATCCATTGCGAGCGATAAATAACCCGACTTTGATAAATCCATTGCGAGCGATAAATAACCCGACTTTGATAAATTGGCCTGCAATCTTTTGGATGATCTTTGTAATTTCCTCATAAGCGGAACATTTAGCTCTAGGGATTAACTCAAAAGGAGACATATTTAACTGACTGAATAAATAAATAAAATATGAACTTTAAATATAAATGCAACTTAGCTCATTTTGTTTTCCTGCGTTGATGACGCTATGTGGGGACCGTTGCTGTAGACGATCGTGTTGTGGGAGAAGCCGACCCGCAGCCGGGTCGTTGATCCTTGAACCTTGCTCCTTGCGAGATTTTCTGAAGCCGGCCTGTGGCCGGATCGTTGATTTTTGGCTAACCCGGCAAGCGGCCAGGTCGTCGTCGATGGTCGTGATATTCCATCTAAAGCCGGTCATGAGACCAACCACACATATTCTCTTTCTTTTCTTCTTTTTCCCAAACAAACAGCAATACACAGGGGTAGCGCTCAACGGCAACTCTCTGGCCGCTGCCAATTTTCCGTTGGGCTTGAACTTTACGCTAACCGGGCTGGAAATATACTCGGACTCGTGCGCCAGCACGAAGCCAATCCCATCCTGCTCGTAACCCGGCTGGCGGCGTACTTCTTTTCTTCTTTTTTCTTTTCTTCTATCGCCTTGGAGACCGTGTCTCACATGGACTGTTTAACCGTGTTGAGTGCTAGTGCTACTCGATTTGCTTTTTTCCTTTTCCATCCATACGGGACTTGATTCTCTCGAACTGTCTTTTTTTTTTTTTCTTGCTGCATCCATACGTATTACGTACACATGCAAAGGCAAAACCGGACGGCTCTCAGCCACGTCCAGCTCGACATGCTTGTTCGTGCTGCTTGCGGAAAAACAGAACTCGCTGTCCGGATTTGAGTAGAACCCACCGTAACTTTCCAATCTTCGGACTGTCGGGATAGGATCCGATCTGGTCGGCCCTCTATGACCCTGTAATTTCTTGATATTCCTGATTCAGTTAATCCTGGCTGCATGCGATTCAATCAGACCTAGCTTGCAAACGATACGGAATCTGTCCGCCGGCCGCGCTTGACATGACTTTGATGATGATGACGCCAATCTGCTATTGCTGTCTCTCCCGGTCTTGTTTCTCCATGGCCGGGTTTCTTTTTTGCTCTTCTGGCGAATCTGCTTTCGGCCCTTCACCCCTCGCAGCGCTTCTCCCTTGATGAGGGCACACTTGGACGCAGGCCCCACGGTGGGCGCCAAATGACGTAGGGTTGTCACGGCATATGCTACCATGGGGTAACTTTGAGTTTAGGGCCAGGCGAAACTGGTGTCCAGGAGTTGGTCTAGCTCTACGAGGGAGAAGATATTTTTTACCCAGGTTCAGGTCCCCTCGGTGGAGGATCCCTACATCCTGCTATAAATCACTATATGACAACATGTTACATGGTGCGCCAATGGCGATCGCCGGGTTTGGATGACTCCGGCTTGAGAGCTCTCTCTATTTTGTCTATCTTATTTTTCTTGTGTTACTTTGTTACTTGTCTCTCTATGACCCAGGAGCCGGCTTATAAAGACATCCGGGTTCTAGCCGTACTCAGAGTCCTATTCTATCTCTTCTAGCTCTTCGTGTCCTCCAAGTCTTGCACTCCGTGACGTGCACCGCCTCCGGATCTTCTGGATCCTTCCTTGTGTAGGCCGGGTTATCGACAAGCTCGCCGGCCTACCAGTGTAACCCGGCCCACGATGACAGTTAGCTGGACTCGCCCGGCCTCCTGCCTGGCGGGTCATGCTTTACTCTTCATGGGCCTACCGGGTTATTAATCCCCCCAACAAAATTACTTCCACCAAGGCGTCCTTAACCGCGGACACGGCTTCTCGAAAAGATTTATCCCTGCAGGGGGTACACTTTACACACACGTACCATCCGACTCTTAGCGCCACATGTACGCTCTTCCATGGAACGCGGCAGAGGGTGGCTGGCCACGACCTTTACCTTACCCGACCCGATCCATGAGTCAACCCAAGACAGGGCCACCCCGTCAACAGGGAGTTGGCCATCCTCCTGACGGCACCTGTCTCTGTGAGGCGGGGTCAAGATCCGTGTACGTCCATCACTTGGCCCCGGTCACGCCCTAGCGGAGCATTTTGTTTTCAAAACCGTTTAAAAGGTTTTATTTGCGGTGCCGAAGGGAAATCTCAAACTACGTGACACATGGATAAAGCCAGCTAAGTTAGTCGGTCGGCGAGGCTCATGGCCATCGCGCGTGGTTGTACGCTCAGTCTTGGCTTCTGCGTCCGACCTTACTCCTAGGGGTGGCAAGTACGGAACGAACAACCACTTCCCAAGTGGCCTTCCGTACAAGCCTTAATCAAGTTAACCACACAGTGCTCATCTTACCACGTCATTATATCATACTAGGTTATCGCAGCTCTGATTCATCAACCGGATGGAGCAGAGGTAAACAACATATAAGATTAAGCGAAGCAGATATGAGGCTTTGGCGATGCGCACAAGCAAATCTATGGCGGCTAGGAGCAGTGGATCAGGATATTGAGGCAATGCAGTATATAGGTGAACTATATCTACTAGCATCGAATACTTTGGAATCGAATGCAAAGTACGAGAATCAAATGTTGTTCGAAAACATATATGAGCAGATAAGAGGTTATGCTTGCCTTGGTTATAAGAAAACCAGATAAAGGATCTTCGGGGATAAGTGCTTGACTCGTCGGTTAGGATCAAGTATTCACCATTGGATTGCTGGCCTTCTCTTCGGAGTCACGTTCTACCGAGGGGGAAACAACACCGAAAGAGAAATAACAATCAACATGGCATCGATGCAATGCGCAATATGTATGCATGAGCAAATTAATGCACTGAAATAAAGCCCTAGACAGATTCAATGGGTTGCTAGGGTTCGTATGTTAGTAAAGCAGTTTTACTGAAATTTGCCCGAAATAGACCCCGGAGGGGCAATTCGGACGATACTGAAAGTGAGTACAATTTTAATAGCTCAAATGGGTTTGAAAACATCATAACTAGATTCCATTTGTCATTTTGAGCAATTTGGTATATAACTTTTAATTTTCTAATTTTAGTGAATAAAACTTATTTTTCTATTTTTAAATGATTAAACAACATTAAATAAAACTCATTTTTGAACTTTGTCAAACATAATTGAAAATTTTATATTCCTATAGAGTTTATTTTTCTGATCAATTTGATACCTCATTTTTATTTTTCTGAATTATAAAACAGAAGTTATTAATTTTACAATTATTAATCATTTTCTGGAAAACAAAAGAAACAGGAATATGACGTCACCATGACGTCATCCTTGCATCATCCTGAGAAGAATCTCTCTGTTGCTCTCAAATTCGAAAGATTCGTCGGTTCGTTCGTGAAATTGATCGCGGGACTAGCTAGAGGGGGCTCCGGTGAACGATATAGTGGCGGCGGAAGAACCATATGGTCACCGGAGCCTTGCCAGCGACCATGGACACGGCGGCGGCCGGCGAGGTACGGTTACAGCGAGCTGCGGAGGGGGAGGGGCCTAGGTGAGGGCATGGGAAGGCTCACCAGCTCACGGCGAACCTCAGCGGATGGTCGCGGACGGACGAGGTGGTCGGGGACGGCGGCATCGACCGCGGCGACCACCGGCCGGACTTGGAGAAGAAGAGGTCGGGGCGGCGTCTGTGGGCTTTCCCGGCTCGATTCGCTCCACGGGAAGGTAAAGGGGAGGCCTACGGAGCTTCACAGGAGCTCGGTTCATCGCGGGGCAGCCGGAATCGGCGGCGCCATCGACGACCGACCCGAGCTAGGGTTCAGTACCATGGAGCTAACAGAGAGAGGGAGCAACGGGTGAGAGGATAGGGAGAGTGAGGAGGGGCACGGTTTCTTCCTGAGCGCCTCGGCCACGCAAGCAGATGGCCGAACAGGAGGTGGCGGCGGCGCGGTCGAGCTGCCACGCAGCTCCTTCTTCTGTCCCAACGAAGAAGACAAAGTGCACTTTGCGAAAACCCCCAGAAAAAGCTGAATTTTACAAAGAAGTCCATTTCTCTTTAAAAACAGAAGAGAAAACAAAGTTTTGGGGCCCTTTTTCAAGAATAAAAATTGGCAAAAATACATTTTGGAAACCTTGTAAAATTTCCAACAAAACCATGTGTTTGTTTGGTGAAATTGAATTACTTTTCAATACAAAATTTTGGAACCCAAATTAAGTGCTATTTGTGAGATTTTCTCAATTCATTTAAATTCACAGTTTTAAATTGGTTCAGGCATGGTTTAAAATTTTGTTTTCATGCATGTATGAGATGAACACAACACCACACACTTTTGTTAGCAAAAATTGGGATGTTACAATGACCCTATCCCTCAGATGGCGGTGAAACCTAACCGTCTAGGAAAATATACTTTTAGAGGTAGACGTACAAAATAAGCGTCTCCCCTGGCCGGATGTAAAAACTAGCCATCTCTACTTATAAATCACTAAAATCAGTCGTAGTTCGTGGCCGGCTCCTGTTTGCGTTGCTTCCAACACCGTCCCGTCCAGAATATTTTTCGGACGGTCTGATCATATTACACAGCTGAAATAATAATTAATAATATGCAAATCACAACACATAATTAAGTAATACGTCTACAAAATATTGTTCACCAGTCTCACAAATATACCATTCGACTTTCACCAATACCAAATGTTCCCAATTATTAAGAAACAAAACAGAAATATACTTCTCATAGCTTTAGGGTCTTGAGGCACTTTTAGGCCTCGGAAGTGTCTGAATCATCCTGATCACTCTCCTCTTCGGTGATGCCATAATTCATAACAACAACAGAGATCTTAGGATAAGGTCATGACATAGTAAAAATGAGAAGCTCTGCCATGTTCATATTGTTCTTCGTGAAGAAGTCTTCCCATCCTTTGTCGTGCAACCGGGTTCTCTTTTGTCCTTTGGACACAACAATGTTGTACGTTCTCCCGAGCGCACAAAACAACACAGTCTTGCCTACTGCCTCGTTGAAGGAATGGTGAATGTTGCATGGTACAAACTATGTATGCAACAGAGAAAAAAGAAAAAAGAACGGAATTGTAAACACGCCATTTCGTATAAAATACACAAAACAGTACACTAAATAGAGTTGTCTTACTAGTGACTTCGGTTGAGAGTCTTGTCGAAAGACACTAAAACTGGATCGACTAAATTTCCTAGTTATGCGATCATTTTTGCAGACTGTGCATGCCATCTCCTATTAAATAATATATATCCTAATTAACATAGCCTATATTAAAATTTTATCTCTTGTTAAATAATTTCAGAATGAAGCACACAGAAAATATATATCGTAATTAACATGCTAATAACACTACCAAATTAACACTACCAAATATCTGCCAGCAAGACTCCAAAACCAACAGATTATATACACGAAATCCTATGAATCAAAGGAGGCCTAAATACATATGGTTGTTGCCTAAATCCATGTGGATGTGTACTAAATCCATGTGCATGAGATGCACGGTCGACGATAGAGAAAGATATACCTCACCGGATGGGGATAGATTGAAGATGTGAGGCTTGGAGATGCAGGGTCGACGATGAACGGCCGCCAGCGGATGGGAGGAGATTTGGCGAGGAGAGAACCCGGCGAAGCCGCGGTGCGGCGCAGGGGACGTCGACGGAGAGTTGGAGGATCTGGCGAGGGGAAAGTAGACGCGACGGCAGCGGCGAGGGGCGCGTTTGTATATAAACGAGGGGGCAGAGGCAGGAGATGGGGATTTGTAGATAGGCAAATAAGGGGGCAATCCCCGTCCCCGTTACGAAATTTTGAGCAACGAAATTTGTGTTTTCCCGCCAACCAACAACTGTACGGACGGTCCGAATTTACTCGGACGGTCCGGTAGATGCCATGATAGAAAAATCATCTTTTCTGAAACAGAAATGAAAATAAAAGGCAGGTCCAATCTTGTGAAATCCAGATGAACCTTTATAACATGTATTTTGTGCAAAAAATGGACAAATTACATGAACTACCACAAAGGAATAGTTCGATTGATGTGCGCGGTAAAATGTTAGACGCTTTCGTCAATGCACTTCGTGCAACGATAACTTCAACGCAAAAAATCTGCAACCGTCTAATTCATTTACCACAACATTCTGTTGTAATATAGTGACCAAAATATAATCTCATTTTTTTTTGACAATTTTACTTATAGTTTTCGTGTAGATAAAAGTCCGGAGCAGACCTGGACCTTACGGATATTTGTTTTGACACTCTACCGTCGAGGCTATACAACCTCTGACCTGTGGATCTAGCCGGTCCGGTTTGACCGGAGCGAACTCGGAGCGTACCCGGACCCCAGGGATATTTGCTTTTTACACTTAACCGCCGAGGCTATACGGCCGCTAACTTGTGGGTCCGTTCGGTCCACTTTGACCGCTGAGAACTCAGAGCATACCCGGACGCAACGGATATTTGCTTTTGACATTTAACCTTCGGAGCTATACAGCCGCTGACTTGTGGGTCCGGTTGGTCCACTTTGACCGGTGCAAACTCGAAGCATACACGGACCCTCTGGACGAATCCGCATGCACCGGTGGAGAGAGAGGCGCCTCTGCGCGATAGCGAGGAGGACGTGACCGCCCGTCAAAGCGTCGTGTCCCATCGCGGCTTTATTATAGTTACTGGTTCCATCGCCGCGACGCACCCCCACACGTGTTGTCGCTCGCCGCACTTCATCTCCCCCAAAAATAAAACCCAACTTCCTCGCTCACGCAGAACATCGTCGTCATGGTGCGCAAGAGACCGACCATGTGGATGTAGATGACCGACGAGCGCTACGCGGAGATGTGGGCGGAGTTCCAGGCTTGACAAGCCTTGGAACCTGTGGTCGCCAGCTGCAGTGACCCCACACACCACTGCATGTGTAGTGCACAAGTCGTTGACATAATACTCACAGAGATTATCCGTGAATATTACATCCCTCAGAGTGGTACAAATATGTTCATGACAAAATATTGAGAATCTCTTTGAGGTATCAAAGAAGACCTCCTGCAAATGAAACATCAGAAGAAGCAAACCGCAACTCTAAGCTAGAGAAGAAACCTAGCTCAGAACCTAATCCACTATGGCTGATATCAGCACTAAACTATGGCTTCCGTGAATCTAAGTCTAGGAATGGACTCCACCTACACCTTGCTAGCTTCTATTCCACCAGCATTATTGGTGACGTCGCTTCATAGGTTTAGCATAATATGACTCCTCCTAGCTTCAATAGATGGTGATGGCTCCACGATGAAGATCTCCCTTAAGGCTTCAACTCTAAGCAGGTATCAAACGGGGACAAATGAGTAACAAGCGTTACTCAACAAGTTCATTATATATAGAGGGTAGCTTGATGCACTAACTACAGCTTTAGACTCTAAAGAGTCATAAGAAAATGCAAGGTTTTGTAAATTTTTCTTCAAGAGATTGCTTTCAATATCGAAAACTATGCCCGTCAGATCATCATAGGGGCTAAAACTTCATGGAGTTCCTTTCCTGTAGCATTCGCAGATCCTTCCCAAAATAGTGGGATAACATGTCACATCATTTTACACTTTGCAGAGGTGCGTTACTTTATCATAGGCGATCAAGACCATGTTGCATAACCACGTGTACATTCCTGTCCACTCTTATTCAGGTGTGGGGCCCGATTGTTGATCCAAACCAAACCATGCTTCTCCGCACAACACATGCCCACCCATTTCTACCGTGTAGGTTTACCTCTCATTCTACCCCTCACGATAGATATCTAGGCTCCTCGGGAAGACTATCATAGACCCAGAGTCCGTGGGACGCAAGGGCTCCCACCCATGTGCATGTAGTCCCGCAAGACCTACAGCGTATGTCTCTAGCAATCCGTTGATATGTGAACGGTAAAAGATCACAGCTGGCTTACTCGCCTCACACAAGACTCACGGTTAACGCGGTATTTACAGCGCACTGAGCTATGACAGCATTTGTTGTTAAGTTCTAGGTAATACTTTCCCATGCAGATGGAACCTTCCAATGATCGATTCTTCTTACCATAATTCTATCCGCCCACCAAATAGAACACTACCACTCGGGTAGTCATTCAATTAGTCATATTATTATAAAAATAGGATCATGCATTTTATTGAGATTAAGTTCGTAATACGATAGGATTTTGCAAATAGTTCTTAAGAAACACTTCAAAGGATATGAGCAAGTGATGAACTTGCCCGAGATAGAAATAATAATAATCCATGTCCTTTGGGTTCGAGGGTTGTGTGGAAATCCCAAGATCTTAAAGATAGAAAAGTAGTCCCGGTAAGGACTACTGAAACACTAGCAAGATGATAACATGCGTAGTAATGAGATGTATCGCAAAATACCCAGAGAAAATACCCCAGCTTATAAGTGTATGCTCCGTTTGACACGACATTTTGATTCCATTGAGTTTAGGTGACTTTGAGTTGTTTCATTACTTATGGTGGTGATATTGTTCAATTAGAGAGTTAATAACATTAAGGTTTGGAAGTTTGAAATGCTTTACTTATTTATGTTAGGTAGTTACTTCTTTTAGACTTATGTGTGCTTCACTTTTATTTGGAAAATCAATTGTGATCATGTTTGAAACATAAGCCTTTGTCACTTGATTAGACAAGAAAATAATATCATATCAAAAATAACTTTCAAAAGATAACAAACACATTCTTCTAGGTTGTTAAAAGATGCAGAGCTATGATAAAGGATCCTAATTGAAAATAAGAATCTAATACAATTATCTCTACCATCTAATAGTTCAATAAGGGTTGTGACGGGAGTTTAGGAGGTGTGAAAACATTAGGGGCTCTATATTAAAAAAATGTGGTGATGGGTAGTCATGGTTATATTGGAATAATATAGAATTCCATTATAATTTTCAAAATAGGTTTGCTCCTATTTCTAAAACTTATAACTGAATATCTTAGTTTCACTTTTAGCAATATGAAATACTAGTATATCAAGTATTTAGAAGATATTGAGTGTTGATTTGGAAACATGAGGTAGCCATTTTATTATGTTTAAACACCTACCAGATGGTATGAACATACCCAGACACTATTGTAATGTTATATAATAAATATAAAGTTTGAATCCTTAAGACACTCCTAGTAATTGCAATGAAGTTGAAATGCCCATGGTATGGCATTTCATAACCTCCATGTTTCAAAAATAGGGTTTATGAGTTCATTTGTCGTAACATGGTTCAATGTTGTTTGAACCAATATGATTTGGACACAATTGGTTTGAAATTGTTTTTATCTTTAATTTGTTTTGTTATTTGATTTTTTTCTTAAAATGTTTGAATAGCTTATTAATTTCCCAAATTGAAATGAATTAAATGGCTATCCAAATATTTTATTTTAAAATTTGATCAAACGATTTTGAAAACATCACAAATGAGTTGCAATTGTCTTTCTAAGCATTTTTGGTATATAACTTGTATTTTTCTGAATTATTGAATTATTCCTTATTTTTCTCATTTTTAAATGAATTAATTCAAATTCAGATAAGGTTTAAATTTGAACTTCATAAAAAAAATTGAAAATTTGACAAACATTTAGATTATATTTTTCTAAACAATTCCATATTTTATTTGTATTTTTTTGATAAAAAAGATATCGATTTATTAAGTTTATTCATTTTTCTGCCTTTTTAAATCGACACGTGGGACCCGCTTGTCAGGTTTGAATTTAATTAAACAAGAAAAGCTTCACGATGTCATGCTGACAGCATCAGAAGTGAGGAACTCTTTTCTGTTTGATTTGATTCTAGTGATTTGGCTTGAATTAATCTGATTCATTTGTACTACGGGATAGAGAACGACTTGACGAATCTAGGGGTGGTGGAGTGGTGACCCAATGGTCACCGGAACCTCATTGGCGGCGAGCTTGCGCGGCGGCAGTGACAGCGGCTCGGTGGAAGAACGATTTCATTGACAAACAATTAAAGGAGAAGCACCATATGGTGTGTGAGCTCACCAGGAGCGCGTGGAAGTTGTCGACGACGGTGATGGTGTCCGGAATCAGCGCCGGTGTGAGATGAAAGGTGGCGGCCGGAGAGGAGAACGACAACAAAAAATTTGTACTCCCGGGCTTCCCAGCACGCGATACTCGACGGCGAGAGAGAGGAGAGGACGGAGGTTCCATTGGTGGCCTCCGTTCTTCGAAGGGTGACCGGAAACAACGGCGGCGACCGGCGGCAGTGAGAAGAAGGGTTAGGGTTTTCGGGTTCTTCATAGAGAGGTAAAGAGACTGAGTGCGAGGAGGAAGGAAGAGAGATGCAGACGTCTCTTTGGGGTCTTATAATCACGCAAAGACGGTGAGGAGGAGGTGGCATCTACCTCCACGATGCAATGAGTCCCTCTGCTTTTTGTCTCGAGGCAGAAGAAAGGAAATGAATCACCACTTTCTGAATAACCCCTGACTTGTTTTATAAACTGTAGATAGGTCCTTCTGTTATTAGAAACTAAGAAGAAAAGCTTGTTTTCTGGGCCTTTTTGTAAACAGAAAAATATTAAAAATCATATTTGAAATCCTTATTAAAAATATAACCTCGCCATGTTTTGTTTTTGTTAAATTGAACAAGATTAGAATTTTAAACTTGGGGTGCAGAATTAAGTGATTTTTGTTATTTTCACTCAACTTAAATTTTAAAATGGATTAAATTTATTTTAGGCATGATTTAACATGAGCTTACACACCAAGAATGTGGTTGCCAAAGTGGTGCCTTTTATTGGAAAATTTTAGAAACAATGCATTTAGGAAATAATCTGTAAAACTACGTAGTAATGCTTTTTATGCATTGTAGTTAAAATCACCAAATAGGAAATTTTATTCCATGTCACACCAATTGATTTTGGTTAGAACCTAGACTTTTTTCTCTTGTGTGGCTTTGTTATCTTCCTATTTGAGGTCTTTATTAATTCTGGTGGACATATCCTTATATTGTGTGTAAGCCCTCTTTAATATATTAAGTACTCTGATCAAGTGGAAAACATGAGTGACTTTGGTTCTTATTAACACTTAATCTCAATGGAATTTTATTTGTTTCTTTTCCACCCAGGTTACAAGTATAGCTATTATCCCATGTTTGTTTTAGAACATGTAATCATTTGCATGGTTATGTATAGATGAATTTTTGTTATTATAAATTTGTCTTATGTAAGACAAGGATCTGGAAAACAAGGTAGTTAAGCTTGTTACCATCCACCTCTGCATATCACAAGACATGTGGATGAAATGACTTGCTTTCATTTTTCCTTGATAATTGATTCCACTTAAGAGATTCACATGTGGCCCTTATCTTTATAATCTTTCTTCCTTAGAAACTCTAATGTGTTGCTGAAGTTATAATGTGGTTTATTATTTCCTTCTTGATATTCTTCTCCTTGTATGGATCATGGTTGTATCTATTACAGAATGTAGGTGTATTTAATAACATCAATTTTCCCTATGCATATAAGAAGAATTTGTTGACAAGTTTGCAAGGCTTGCCCCCAAATTAATTTTCATATACAAATGGCTAGATGTGCTAGGTTATCTAACCTTTTGTTTATTTTTATATGACATTCAATTGTTGGAGTATACAAAAGTGATTTGTTAAAAGGGTCTAGAAATCGGTTACCAGACTACTTCTATGTAACACAAACATTAGAATATCACACTCTTTCTGGAGGAATTAATAAGATCATATTAAGATATAAGAGTTTCCAAATACTCTTATGATAGATTGGAATAGCACTTCTAGAACACTCTAAAGAATCCTTCTGCGGGTCTTTTTGTCGAAGTTCTTCCTTTCTTGTGGGTTGCTTCTCTTGTAGAATCACTTCGAGAAGATTGGGAAAGAAGATAATAAGATGGTCTAGACAATGAAGGTGTGGAAAAAACACTCCCAATGGCGGCTCCCTGGCGACTCCCACCCCCCTAAACCCTAACGCCGACGATCTCCCTTCTCCGGCGTCCAATCCCCCCTTCTGATCCGACCAAAACCTTCCACGTGCCCTAAAACCCCTCTCCTAGCTATGTTGGCTCCTGCATGGTGGTGGAAGATCTCCTACACCACGTCGAAGGACCTAGATCCCGGTCGCGAAAATTCATATGATGGATCTCTCGACCTTTGACCTCGTGGACATAGGATTGCTTTGCGTAATGCAAAGGGATCTACGATCGCTGGCCGCCATCTCATCAGACGGGAGGTGATCTCCCCCGGAGCAAAGGTAATTCTCTCCTCGTACATCGTGACATAAGGTGATTGTTTGAAGTCACCTACGGATCTGCATCATTATGTTGGTTCGATTTTCACTGAGATGGCAAGTTCCGACAAAAGTCAGCTGGTTAATCCAGATCTTGAGGACACTCTGGTTTATAATAAGGATTTTCCATGGCGGTGCATGCATCTCTCTCTTTAGGGCTAGATTTCTCTCCTGGTGAGGGTTTTGCCAAGACTGTTAAATATTTATTTCATACCACGGTGCACCCCTCACGTGATTTAGGACACTTTATTATGGTGGTCTCTTTTGGAAGATCATCCTTTAAACTAGAGGAGGATTTGGTTAGCATTACCCTTGAAGCAGCTATTGGTGGGTTCTGTGGTGAATTAATTGTTTCTCATCTGGATGATAGAACCTTCTCTTTCAATGTGTCGTGCAAGAAAGTTGGTTTTCGTATCTATAACCTTAGAGATTTTGAATGTACACAATTCAAATGTGTGTTCAACCTTTGGGGCAGAGGAGGTCCTAATTGGAAGAAGGAATTTAAAAGATGGCAGCAACAGTCCTAATTGGTCCGAATATGTGACACTCGGCAAAGATTCGAACACCGCTCCACGTGGCGCTACTGGGGAGGCCTGGTCTCAGGGTCTTTGCCGAGTGTCGACACTCGGCAAAGCTTCGAACACCGTTCCGTTATGGGGCTAAGGAACGGAGCCTGTTCCAGGATTCTTTGCCGAGTGTCCTCTGTATATACTCGGCAAAAAGTTCGCCGAGCAGCCCGCGCTTTGACACTCGGCAAACATTCGGTTGTCGAGATGAACGACGCTGAGCCCTGTGTGCCGAGTGTGGCACTCGGCAAAGAGGTTTCCGAGTATTTTTCAGCCTTCGCCGAGTCTTTCTGATACACGGCGTACTCCCAGATTCCAGTAGTGAGGGGAATCTATCTCCACTACTCTTAAAATCTACTACTGTTAGAAGAGCAAACCTTTTTTTTTCTGGCATCTCTTCGAGTTTTGAGTACCGTTTCGTGACCTACCGCTCGGAGGCGATCGTCGAGGCGACTAGGGTTTTTACTCCCTCGCGGTGATTTCATCGCTGTGAGGTCTACGTTCCCGATCCTGATCCCGACTGGCTCCTCGGGTCGGTTTCGCATCCTCGGTTTGGTTTTCCAAATCGCGAAGCTCATAAGCGGGAGGAATCAATCAGGGATCGACGTTTCTTGGGGAAGACAGATGGCGAGCGAGTCGGGTTCGAGGAAAGAGGAAGCAATCGATGATCTTCTTAATAGGCTTGGCATCGATGAGGATGAGATAGAGGATCTTGTGTTTGAGGAGGAAGAATCGGCACCGAAAGTGGGATTAAAGTGGATGGCATTGGCTAGGGTTCACATGACGAACACGTTCAGCCCGCAAACGTTTGAACAACATATGCGCGTTGCATTTTTTTTTTGATAAAGGGGAGTATATTAATATCGCGAGATACAAATTACACCCGGCCTCTGCAACAACGCAATAACCATAGTCATTACGGATGCACACAGCCGAAGGACAATAAAAAGAAGAAGTAAAAAAGAAAAAGTCCCGCTACAGAGATACAGTCCTTGCAGTAGCCGCACAACCACCACCTAAACAACAGCTGATGTCCATCTCTTCGAAAACAACGTCTTCAAGAAGAACGGTGCCAGGCACAACCAATTAAGGCCAGACCTTGGGTTTTCACCCTGAAGATAATCCTCGCTCTCAAAACAACGGCTCCAAGAAGACCAATGCCAGGCACAACCAATTAAGGCCAGACCTTGGGTTTTCACCCTGAAAGGTAGGACTTTGGACTTCACGCATGATGTCGCCCCCTTTTACATACGGCTGCCACGAATCTTGTAACTCCAAGCCAGATCCCGATCGATGCAAAGACTCCGAACTCCGTTGCTAGTCCTCCAATCTCACCATCGATGACTGAGCATTGCGACCGAATTCCACCGATCCAGCAATCTCCAGGCGTATCCCATGGGAGTTCGCCGGCGGAGCCTTTCGGTCGACACCCCGGCTTGATCAAAGAGAATCTACATCAGGATCTTCATCTTCGCACGATGGGAAACCCAGGGACCGCCACCTTTATTCTGTTATCTCGCAGCCCCTTGCATGCCGAGCTGTGAGGTATAGTCTTCTCCTCTCTATTGCTTCATCAGAGATAACTGTTCGTGCGCACGATCCTGATATGGCGGCGCGTCTGAAAAGCCGTGTCTGATTACAATCGTCTTCATTCCCACTTCCGCCGTAACTTAGCGGTCACGACTCTTCTTGTATCGTTGAGATATTTTCTCTGACCTTCCGAGTGCAACCACTGTGCATACCCTGCCTCCTCCAGCGCCGAAGTAATCAAAACACACTGTTGTGATCGATGTGTCGATGGTGCTGACAGAAAGTAGGGCTTTCCACCGCCAAGGTCGGTAGCCATCAACCACGGCAGCGCCAAGCATCCTGTACCATGGGCTGCACCAAGCCGGAAGCCAGCTAGCCTGGGTGGCCCGCATGTGCAGAGCCATGTGCCCATGTGTACGCGTATGCATCTCACATCCAGGCACCAGCCCCGCATGCATGGCATGCATGCTTTGATCTTACGTTATACCCAGAACATCATCCAGATCAGAAGACCGCAATCCGCGGCAAGCTGACAGATCTGGAGTTGCCAAGCGCACGAACTTGATCCAGATCAGGAGACCGACAATCAGCGGCATAACTGTCACGACGGGGATGCCGGCAATCACCAGTGAACCGCTAGATCTCAAGGACGACGAAGGCCAGATCGGGAAGACGGTCACATGGAACAGCGGTCAGATCGGGAGACGACCACATGGTAGAGGAGGAAAAGGCCACCAGGCGGAAGAAAAGAGAAACGGTCATAGAACGCCTCGCCGCCGCCGTCCGCCGGTCGGCCGGCCTCCTCCGGCGGCGGCGAGGTAAACATGGCTACGAGGAAGGGCCTTCTAAGATGGGCGTGGCGGCGCCTCCGGAGTCGCCCGAGGCGACCCGGGAGGCTAGGGTAGCGTTATAACTCCCTTTGATAGAGAGATAGTTAATCTATATGCGCGTTGCATTGAGTCCTGCAAAAGAGATCGAGTTTCATCATCTTGAAGGGAATATATTTACTGTTCAATGCTTTTGCCTTGGAGATTGGTTGAAGGTGGAGCAAGAGGGACCTTGGCTGTTTCGCCAGAACGCAGTCTGTATTGAGCCATATGATGGACTGGAATCAGTGGAGAACATCAACCTGAACTATATAAAAGTGTGGATCCAAATCCACAAATCGCCAATTGGATACAGGAATGAGACTCTTATAAAGAACCTTGTGGAGAAGAAAGTGGGAAAGGTAATCAAAGTGGTGACAGATGTCCGTGGTGCTGGCAATTTTGTGCGTGTCCGTGTGTGCATTGACGTTAGGAAGGCCCTCGCTCGCTTTGTATCAATCTCTCGAGCGGGTCAGAGAGAGATCTACGGTATAAAATATGAGAAGTTCCCTAAGTTCTTTGGCGCATGTGGTTTTCTAGGACATACGCACCTGGAGTGTGGTTCCGGGGAGCATGTCGAGGAAAATCTAAAGTGGGGGGAATTCTTGAAGGCTGATTGGGGAACATGGTATACTAGGGGATATAATGGTAACAGAAACAACACTCGAGGTGGATTTGCAGGACGAGTGGATGGCTATGATGACCAGATGGGCGATAGAGGGAGAGGAAGAAGCTTCCGTGGTCGTGGGGCAAGTATTTCAGCTTGGCGCCATAATGCAATCCCTAACCAAAAGGAGGGAGAATCTTCGGAAGGCCCAACGGATGATACTGCTAGCAGCCCTGCCAAACCTACTGACATGGAGATGCTAGATCGGGAGACTACTGATCCTTATGTTAAACGGAGGATAGACATGGGAAACAGCAGCTCGGATATTGGTTATGATGCTGATGGTAACATGGTTGATAAAGAGACACCAATGGAAGTATCTGTACAAGGTGGTTCGAGGACGGATGGAACAGGTGATACGGAACACACAAAACGCTCAAAGAAGGCTGGAGCTATCTCCCCTTCACTAGGATCGGCGGGCTCTTTCGAGGAGTCCGTACGGTCGCAATGAAAATATTATGTTGGAACTGCCGCGGCCTCAAAAATGCTGCGGCAGTTCGAGCGCTTCTGGACGTCCTGAGGCGCTATAATCCAGATGTGGTGTTCTTGTCTGAAACTCATCTTGATGCTTATCCGGCTGAATGTCTGAAGAAAAGAATATGGATGGATTTCTCAATTGTGCAAAATAGTGACGGAAGAAGTGGAGGTATTATGATGCTTTGGAAGAGGGAAATCAGTTTGACACAAATCTATTCACACCCAAATTATATAGACATTTTAATTAAAGAGGAAGATCTGAGATGTTGGAGGTTTACGGGGATGTATGGTGAACCCCGGTGGCAAGACAAATACAAAACGTGGGACAGGATCCGGTCTCTTCATTCACAGAATAATTTGCCATGGCTTCTCATGGGGGACTTGAATGAGATCTTGTTTACTCATGAAAAGGAAGGGGGTAGAAGAAGACCGGAAAGATTTTTGAAAGCGTTTCATGATACATTAGATGATTGTGGTCTACATGATATGGGTTTTGTTGGTGATGTATTCACATGGCACAGAGGAGACTTACGACAGCGCCTTGATAGGGGTCTCGCCAATGCTAATTGGAAACAATGGTTCGAAAACGCTGCGATGCTACACCTTGAATACAATATTCAGATCATAGGCCAATTTTGATGGATACGGATTTCTATGGAGCAGCTCCTGCTATTCCGCGTGACAGACCTCCTATGTTTGAAGCCAAGTGGTTTAGGGAGGAGAATTTCCGCGATGTGGTTCGGAAATTGTGGGAGGAAGCTGGTGCGGGGCGCTGCCCGATCGACGTACTCGGTCGTTTCAAAGCCATGCATAGTGGGCTTCACGCATGGGACAAGGCCGAGCTCCGCCAGCCCAAGAAGAAGCTGCAGGCGGCCCAGCGAGAGCTCGAAGGGGTTATGTGAGGCCCAATCAATGATGTCAGTAACAGGAAAAAATTGGAACTTGCGCAGTTGATTGAAAAACTATTGGAACAAGAAGAAATCTCATGGAGTCAAAGAGCGCGAGTAAATTGGCTCAGCAATGGGGATAAAAATACAAAAAAAATTCATTAGGTCGCATCTTCAAGGAGAAAGAGAAATTATATTAAAAATTTGAAAAACCATGAAGGTGATCTGGTGGAAGGTACGGATGATCTAGACCCTGTGATTCAATCCTATTTTACTAATCTTTTCTCTTCTGAGATTAACCAGACGGATCCTAATTTTCTGGAAAAAATTGCTCCTCGGATCTCTCATGATATGAATGAGAGGCTTATGACTCCTTTCTCAGCCGATGATGTGAGGAAGGCTGTATTTAGCATTGGGGACCTCAAATCTCCTGGTCCGGATGGACTACATGCTTTATTCTTTAAGAAATTTTGGCATCTGATTGGTACAGATATTACTCATGCAGTTCTTCAGGCTATTAATGATCGAGCAATTCCGGAAGTCTGGAATGAAACAGTCATTGTCTTAATTCCAAAGGTTGATAATCCTGAGGAGGTATCACAATTTCGTCCTATCTCGCTTTGCAATGTAGTTTATAAAATCATTTCGAAATTGATTGTCTCAAGGCTTAAGGTGATTTTACCGGAAATTATCTCTCCCACTCAAAGTGCTTTTGTTCCGGGAAGACTTATTACTGATAATATTCTGGTTGCATATGAATGCATTCATAAAATCAAGAATAAGAGGAAAGGGAAGACAGGAATTTGTGCAGTTAAATTGGACATGCACAAAGCCTATGATAGAGTGGAGTGGATATTTCTGAGGAATATATTGAAGCAAATTGGTTTTCATGAGAATTGGATTGAACTTGTTATGGCTTGTGTCACCTCGGTGACCTATTCTGTGAGGTTTAATTCACAGGTAACCGAGGGCTTCACTCCTACTAGGGGGATCCGACAGGGAGACCCCCTTTCACCATATTTATTCTTGCTTTGTGCAGAAGGTTTATCGAGCTCTTTGTTGCATGAAGAGGAGGTTCGTGGCATAGAAGGGATAAAGGTGTGCAGAAATGCACCGTCAGTATCACACTTATTATTTGCTGATGACTCTTTAATTCTCTTGAAAGCAGATCATTCAAATGCAACCTCATTGCAACGGGTCCTTGATGACTATTGTGCAAACTCTGGTCAGTTGGTCAGTGGAGGGAAATCAAGCATATTTTTTAGCCCTAACACGGATGTGGATACAAGAATCGAGATCTGTAATACTCTGAACATTAATAATGAAGCCCTATCAGATAAGTATTTGGGTCTTCCAGCTATTGTTGGAGCGGATAGGAGTGATTGCTTTCTTCATTTTGTGGAGAGGATTATTCAACGAATCAAAGGCTGGAAGGAAAAGCAACTATCAATAGGAGGTAAAGAAATTTTGCTTAAGGCTGTGGCTCAATCTATCCCTGTTGTTGCGATGTATGTCTTTCTACTTCCCAAAAAAATTTGCAAGAAAATGACTGATGTGATAGCCCAATTTTGGTGGGGTGACGATGACCAAGGTAAAAAGATGCACCGGTTCGCTTGGTTCCCTAAAAGTGAAGGAGGGATGGGTTTCCGTGATTTACATGCTTTTAATCTTGCCATGTTAGCCAAACAGGTGTGCAGGCTTATTACTAACCCGGAATCTCTATGTGCTCAAATATTTCGTGCAAAATATTTCCCTTCGGGTGACATATTGAATGCGGGGCCAAAAAGTGGAAGCTCATTCACGTGGCAAAGTATAGTGGCTACATATGGCGTATTGGAAACGGAAATTTAATCAAAATTTGGAGTGACCCGTGGATTCCTCAAATCCCAAATCGGCGTGTTACAACGGTAAGAGGGGCCTCCATTCTCACTACAGTGGATGAGCTCATATGCCCGTTAACGGGACAGTGGGATCAAGCATTGGTTTCTAGTCTTTTTAATCCCGTGGATGCTCGGAGAATTTTTCAAATACCACTCAATTTAAATGCTTTTGATGACTTTATTGCTTGGAATGGCAACCGGAGTGGGATGTTTTCGGTTCGGTCTGCATATCATATGGAGTGGAAACATAAGTATAATGGCCATACATGCCACTCTTTGGTACAAGGTACGACTATTGATAGCCCTATTTGGAAATCTCTATGGCGCTTAAAGGTTTCAGCTAAAGTTAAAATTTTCTGCTGGCGCATTATGCATGGTATCATACCGACAAGATCAATACTACATGGTAGGCACATTGGCGATTCTGATCAATGCCCACTGTGCTGTGACCATACGGAGGATATTCTCCATTTATTATTTACATCTGATGATGCGAGAAGTATTTGGCGAGAACTTGGTATCTCGGATACCATTGCAGACGCTAACCGTGGGGGGAGATCGGGGTCCAAGCTGCTGGAACATCTCCTCACGGTGGGACCGGCCACGATCCCGGGCTACTCATCTCTGAATTTTCAGGAGCTCATCGCGACGGGCTGCTGGTACATATGGTGGATGCGGCGACGGCGTACACATGGTGAGACCGTTCCCCCTTCTCACAGATGCGCTCTATCCATTAAGGCAATTACTGCTAGTTATGCAACCTCTTCCTCGTCAAATGATTCTATGGTGAAGATCAATTGGTCAAAACCTAGTGCAAATACGTGGAAGCTGAATGTGGATGTTGCGTTCTCGGAGGAGGAGGGCTCGGGGCGGTGGGATGTGTCTTAAGAGATGATCATGGGGTTTTTATTGCAGCGTCGGCACACTACTTGCCTCATTTGTCGTCTGTGGCTACGGCTGAAGTTCTCGCTATGAAATATGGCCTTGAATTGCTCAACTGAAGGGGGCTAATGTGTTGGAAGCGGAATCGGATTCTTTGGAAGTTATTCAATATTGCTCTGGACAGGAAGACATGTGGAATGAGGCAATAGCAATTTATGCTGATTGTATCTTGATAGCGGGGGCAATTGGAAACGTGGAGTTCAACCATTGTAAAAGAGAGTGCAACAAGGTAGCTCATGAGATTCCTAGAGAGTGTTATGTCTCAAAAATCCAGTGTAATTAGGACGATGATCCCCCTAGCTTCCTCCTACAACCACTCCTAAACGATGTAACTATGGGTTGATCTCGGGGCAGCAAGTTTCTTACGCACTCTTTTCCTAACCAGGGTACCGAAAGGGACTGGAAGGTTTTTAATGAGGCGGCTTGCTCGCACTTTTAAATTTCAAAAAAAAACTTACTTTTTTCTAAATGCATCCAGAAATTGTACACAAGACAGCAAAAACCATTTAACACCTCACGATTAGACCCACTTAATTAGATCTAATGGTCAGCCAATAACCTAACCCCACCGAAGCGTACCTTTAGCAATTTGGCAAGGCAGATGAAAACTCTGCCAACGAATGGTTCCGCCCCTATCGTACGCTCCGCACCAAAAAAGGAGGCTAAAATCACGGAAGCAAATCATGATATGTTCCCCCGTCGTTCGGCACCGCCCCCTCCACGTTTGCCTATCCAGCCCAGGCCGTCCGGACGCCCCATGCGGTGCGACGCTGTTACGCTGCACATCACGCGCCGCCAACCTGTCATGTGTCGTCGCCATCGGGGCCTCTCCACCGGCGCGCCTCTTCCCCATCGACGTGCAGGCGGCGGTCGTCCTCCTGACAGCGGCGAGGATATCAGCTCCAGCCCTGCCCGAATTCCTCCTCCGGGGAGGTCGCTCCATCCGTTGTTCCTGCCTCCCAGCCGGCGCTGCATATGAGAGGATGGGGAGCGCATGGGCGCACGGGATACGGCTGGGTGCCCCGAGAGAGATAGTGGCGTCCATGGCGGAAACTCAGAGCTGTCCTTCCGCATCTTGCACCGTGGATACACGACCACCCTCCACTCTAACGTCTTCTCTTCGGATAATAAGAAGCACATGTATATGCAGTTTACTTTACTAACTGCAAGGTAAATCAAGCTTTGGAGCATCCAGATCATCTCCTAATTACGGTTCAACTCTAGGATACCCACATGTCAAGAAAACAAAAACTCTTGGATACCCAATCTAGAGAATTATTATGACTCGACAATTCGTCAATGTTAGAATACAGGATTTAGGAAAATTAAGATGGTCCATCAGAAGTATACTGGAGTGGACATGGTAAATACTGATTTGGAATGCCGACAATGATGGAATATGGATGATAAATTTGATATAGATATCCATGCTAGGTGAGTTTATTTTGAGCATTCTGTTTCACCTACAGTTCACATTACATACATTTTTGGTAACTCTGCACTGTTAGCCCATGCGATTCAAGAGAAGATTGATGGTGCAACAATGGTGTAGTGGCCAAGGTAAATGCAAATTTTTGGAATAGTAAATTTGATTAAAAAATATGCTTTGCTGGATGATCTTGGACCGGTGTGTTTTGCTATTTATATGCACTAACGACCTCAAGTACCATGTCAATGTTATCTGTACATTAGGAGTATGTTTGTTCTTCGTCCGTGTGCTCCTGGTAAATGGGATGGATGAAACATCTGACAATTATTATCACTGTCGACACATCACAAACGTCTGTGATCTTATGAGATCTGTTATCATGAAGAAATCTTACAAGATCCTGTAGAGGTGTGAAGGTAAGTAAAGAGTTGGGGCTGTTAGAACGTAGGTGGATTCACATTGCCCATTTACAGTTAGAAACTTCGTTTCCTAAATCACACAATGGTTTTGGATATCATTGGTTTTACTTTGCCAGTTTGATATTGTGCAGTACTACTTAGATTCAGTCTGGATAGTATTACCATTTTATAACTTGAGCCTGATTGTTTGTTCTATGGATTAATTTTGATGTGTTTCAGCTGCGAGCATGAAGTGCAGTGTCCTGGTGATATTTCTCTTGCTGAATTTATGTCATTTTAAGCTTTCCTAATTGGTGAGTACTCACAGAAGCTAAGAAAAATATGCAGAGACTATGTGAACTAGCTAAGAGGCCGCAGAGGACGAGACTGAGAATTCCATTGTGCTGCGTCCATATAAGTATTTTTCAGACCAAGGAGTTACATTAATGTCACATGAATAGGATAAGAAGCATAATTATATGGCTCCTATTTCTGTTTCTTTTTTACCTTGCATGTTGCATAAAGTTAGGAAGTACTAGCATTTTGGAGTTGTTTGTTAACAGATGTGTCAATTTAAATGGTTTTGGTTGGGAGACGGACTTTGCTTTAGTAATTTCTGCGGAGATATCATATGTTTCTTAGTATTTATCGGGATACTATAATTATTTGGAACATATTTGATTGTACATTTTGAGAATATTTGTAAAATTTACTATTTGAGATTATTCGTAAACCCAGCCCGTCCCGCCAAATCAAGGGCGCACCAATTTTTTGGCTAGGGAATCGTCCGCCCCTGTTTCGCCGGTGATGGGCGCAGAATTGGCGGTGGTTATAAAAAATTTGGTGGTGCACCGATAGTTAGGCTTCAAACCAAACATTAGCCGATGCCATCAGTCAAAGCCAAAAATTTGGAATCACAATACAGGCCACGATTCAAACAACCCCTACATTTTATGTGGAATTTAATCTTCTTTATTTTTTTTATACAGAGTAACATTTTTATTGGATCTAAGATATTTATACGAGCTGATCTTGTTGTGGAATTATGACTGTGTTTGACCTGATTTTCAGAAGTGTGCTAGCTTACACTGGGACTAGAGTGCCATTATTATGCCCTCCTCCAGATACATGTCCCCATTCTGGATATCCGTCAATGTAATTAGATGCTTGTCAGCTGCAATAATTCACTTTCACTATGTGTGCCCTCTTTTTTGTAAAAGTAGCACCAACGCCAAACAATGGGCTTGGACTCTATAAAGCATCATTACAATGAACAAATAGATACACGACGTAGATGCTTATTCTAAATAATGATTGCACCGTGTAGACAAGTGTCATTGATGAATATTTGCTCACGGGTATATTCTTTCTCTCACTAAGCAACATCTGAACATTGCAAGCAACATTTTGACATGATATGCTTGTCACAAACTGACTTATTTAAACATATTTCTGTTTCAGGAATTTTGAATATCGTGAGTAGCATAGTGAAGAGAGATATTTATGCATTCAATTATGTGATCATTATTTAGAGTGTCCACTAGTGAAAGTAGGATCCCTAGGCCTTGTTTCCAAGCATTGAAACACCGTTTTCCGCCCATTCTTCTACATGTTTGCTTGCTGCCATATTTATTTCAGATTGCTATTATTACTTATAACCATCCATATTACCTTCATTTCACTATCTCTTCGCCGAAATAGTGCACCTATATACCTGACAAGTATATTGGGTGTGTTGGGGACACAAGAGACTTCTTGTATCTTAATTGCAGGGTTGCTTGAGAGGGATATCTTTGACCTCTACCTCCCTGAGTTCGATAAACCTTGGGTGAGTGTAACACCTGGGGTGTTACCTGTTTGTTTGTTTGCATCATATGCATCACATTTGCATTGCACCATGTTTGCATCACAACTGGAAATTTCAAAACAATTTAAACTTTCACCCTTGCTCAAATTTCCAATTTCAAAATTGCAAACTAAACCACTCTTTGTTCTCCAATAGTTTGAAAATTGTTTAATCCAATTGCTTGTTAATTTACTCCCCTCTTGTTAAACCCTAATGACTACTTCCAAATTTCAAAAACAAATCACTCATTAAATTGATGGTTTAATCAAGTCATTAATTCAAGCAATTAACTTCAACTCATTTCAAATTCAAATCTATTCTCAAAATCAGTACCTTTTTGAACCCATAAATTTCACCACACCTTTGTACCATTTAAATCATTTTAAAAACCTTAGGGGTAACCCTATTGAAAAGGCTTGTTTTTTCTAATATTATGTAATATTGAAAATTTCATTAATTTGGATTCAAATCCAAACAGCAATGTAAAAAGTGAAATTTTCAAAAAATCCTTTTGCCAACTGTTAGCTTTTGAGCTAATATGGTCCCCTGAATTTTCTCAGGATTTTTAAAATCCAAAACATTATCAAATTCATCACATCTTGTTTTCAGCAAAAAAAAATAAAGCAGAACAAAATAATAAAAGAAAACGCAGCGCACCTAACCTATCTACCGCGCGGCCCAGCCCACCTAGACCACTAACCCGCGCGCGCAGCAGCCCAATCAGCCTACGTACCGATTCGCCGCGCCAAGATTCGTGCTCTCGTCTGTTCCTCCTTCGTCACCTCGTACGGCCAGCCATCGGGGGCAGCCACCGCAACCCCATGCGACTCCGGCGGCCTCCGACGCCCTCCGCGCCTCTATAAGATCCCCTCGACCCTCCCGCACCTAACCCTAGCCCCCTAGCTCCTTCTCCCTCGCCCGCCGCCTCCGTTTGCTTCCTCCCCGTCGAGATCTTCTCTCTCTCTGTCCGTCCTCCACGCTGCAACCACCGGAGCTATCTCTGAATCCCAGTCCGCCGCCGCCAAACCACCGCACCACCCGCCTTCCTAACCACAGGAACTAACTCACCTCGTCACCCTCTCTCTGCTGAACACCTGAGCGCGCCCGGAGACGCCCTGTGCCTTCGCCGCCGTCCACGACCGTGTCGCCGTCGAGCTCGACGTTTCTCTGAACCCCGACAGCCAGCGGCCGTCCCCGTGCACACCCTGCTTCGCCAACTGCGGGAACGAGACCGCCGTGCCCACCTCGAGCCGTTGGACACCTGCCTGGAGGTCAAGGAGGCCTGGATGCGCGCCGTCATCGTCGCTGCTGCCGCCGGCGTCGACCACGTCCACGTCGCGCCGCTGCCTCGATGACATCCGTCGGTGAGCCTCCAATCCCTTCATCCTCCTCTCTGTAGCTTGCCAAGCGCGCACTTCACCACACCCATCCAGCGCACCCGCCAGCAAGCCGTCGCGGTGATCACCGCCGGCCCCGATTGATCTCCGCCAGTCAAGCACGAGTTGGTTCTTCAGTTCGTCAGTTAACACCTGGGACTGAATCGTTAACCTCCCTGCGCGTGTACTCCTAACAGACGAACGCACACACCGCACTGGCACGCATCGCTGCGCACGGGCTCGAGGGCGCAGGATCGAATCCTGCTCCGCTCGATAAATCCCCAAACTTTTGCATCCCTCGCTGACAGGCAGGGTCCACCCGGCAGTGACCCTGCCTGCCACGCCAGCGTGCGCTCGCCACGCTGGCCACGGGGCCCCCCCTGGCAGCGTGCGTGTACCTGTCCAGTACGTAACAAAAGTATCAAAATGAATCTGTTGAAATTTCTGTTTCTTTTTAAATGACAGAATTAAGCACAATACTTCAAAAATCAATACCTTGCAATCTATAATTCTGTTGGATAAAAGTTATACATGTTTTCTGCTCAAAATTTAACAAACTTTCCAAATAACTTATTTGTGTTCTGTTTTGAATTTTCAAAATGCAATTTAAATTCAAATTCAAATAATTCAAATGCCACTTGTAATAATTCATAAATAATTCATTGTTATTCCAAATAATGCAAATAAAATATGTTTTCCATACCATTTTGAATGCTCTATTCAAATATAAACTTTGTTCTCTGGTTTGAATAATTTAAAATGCCTAAACAATTTAATCTTGTTTAAATTCAATTAAAAATTGTTTAATATTGTTTAATTCATAATTAAATAATCCAAAGTCCAATTTCAAAATGTGAAACATGTAATCCAACTAAAATTTGATAACCTTTTCAAATATCAACTTTGTTATTTGTTTTGAACATTTTGAATGGTTGAAAACAACAAGTACTTGTGTGTTCCCTTTAAGGCACCCAAAATTCCCTAAGTTAATAATAAAATTCTAAATTGCTACACCCTGTCTTAAATTGATTCTAATGTTGTTATTTTGCTGTTTCCCTTTTGCATGCATCATACTAAACCACTAGCACCTGTTGATTAGTTGGAAAACAAATAATTTAACCATAATCCATGGGCTTTTCCTATGCAACTCAAATTGCATATGGGTCCATATAAATTTGTTTAACTTGTCAACTAGTTTATTTTTTTTATGCATCAATTAAATTGTCATGCATCCATACCTTGATCATGCTGGATCTTTTGCCGTAGTAGTAATTGTTGCATCCGGTGTTTGTTCGAGGTTCGTTGCTTCTTCCCGGATAGGACGTTGAGATGATGTGAGCAACGACAAGTTCTGCTACCTTGCGGGATCTCAGGCAAGTATACTCACTTGCATGCCACATGGCTGCCTTTCATCACTTGTTACCGATTCTTTCCGTTGATTCTTTTCTGCTAGCCTTAGTGGTAGTTGTTTCTGTTACGAACCCATCACATGAATCCCTTAACCTTGATATTGCCTCACCTCCATACCTACAGCCTTTGTTTGTGCCTGTTCTTATCTAGCCTGCTTAGGTTGTTTTGCTCGAGTCTGTTACCCGTTACTTCTGTTATTACTTAATTATGCTCTGGGGCTCGATGTTAATCAATCAAACCTGTTAATTGCTAATGGTAATAATAATAATAATTTGATGATAAGGCACCGGCAGGAGGCCCTTTGTGGTTTTGAGGCCTGCTAGTGTCGACCCTAATAGGAAAAGGGTCTTGTCTACTGATCCATGATGAGCGCACTACCCGCATTTGGGGAGTATGGGCTCCCCCTCAGTTTGACCCGATTCGCATCTCGTCCAAATCGCCTCATTTAGTTCGGGTTTTCCATTTGCTGCATGCATGATCTTGCGAGCCCTTGGTACCCGGGTGGAACTTTCGTAGTCGGCATATAGGGGGACACGTTCTTAGAGTGCTATGAGGGTCCATTTTCTTCTGGGCTCGATTAGCCGTGCGCCCAAGGTTCTTTGGGCTTGATGCGAAGAAGGGTTGGATTGTGTTGAGTGCCCCGCTTGGTGGGAGGCATTCCATCTGGCGGGATATTCATGAGTGTGGTTACTATGGTGCACCCCTGCAGGGATAATCTTCTCGAGAAGCCGTGTTTTCCGCGGTTATGGATTACTTGGTGAAAGTACTGGCTAACAAGTACTCAGGACAACTTCCACATAATGATTAACCATGTTACACCCCATGATTAACAACTTGACTAGTAACAGGTTTATCCACACAGTAACTTGTTTCATCTTAATACAACTGTGTGAGTTATCCTCGGATTGCTTCTTTGGCTAAAGGGGCGAGGTCCAGGATGGGTTTGTTTGGATTTACTTTCAGTTGGTTACAATCCTCGATCTTATCCCTTTTCTGTTAGTTAGAAGTGATAGAATCTCTGTAGTTGGTTAGTGCAGCCTGTTGTCGCTTATTTGCAATAACCCCCTTCCTTTCCGTTGATCCTAAAGTATTTGTATCTTGTGATGACTGGCTACGCCGGTAACTTGTGAGTATGGGTTTTATCCCCCTTGCCAGTACTTAACCGTACTGACCCACGAATCTCTTTCGTGGCTGCAAATTCCAACTTGCAGTCAACAGGTTTGAAGTCTGACGACGTTAGCTTGGGAATCCCTCCGGCTTGGCCTGGGCAGGGATTGGACGCCTCCGGTTATCTTCAGGACTCTTAGTCCAATTTGGATCTTGTCCGTAGACGGACGTTTGTTTCTTCCGCTGTTATTGGGATCTTTGTAATGTATCAGTTGTAACCCCGGCTCGTTTGAGTCATCTTGTATCTATCTGTTTCTGTTGTAATTGTGGATTATTCGTGAACTATTGTAATGTTATCATAAATGGCAACCTGGAATCGGTTATTATGCGGATTTGGCGGGAATGCTGAATTCTGCATAGTGCCCGATCCTGGGGCGTCACAAATGGTATCAGAGCCTTGGTTCCGATTCCCGAGATTGTTTCGATACGAATGGTTATCGAAGCAACGGGTCTGCAAAGCCTGTAGGTCAACCTCGCTAACGGTCGTTGTTTCTAGAGTGTCGAAAACTATTTCTGCTAAACTATTTTGGAAAACCTCTCAATAGGATTCTTGTTTTTCTCCTTATCCCTATTCTATTTCCCCTCCCAATCTTATTTGTTTTGGAGTCCCCCCTCTGGTCTATCTTTCAAAGTGTTAGGATCCTACGTGGATGGACGTTTTCTGAGCCTTTAACCTAATAGGTTCGATCATCGGAAGATTCCTGGTGGAAGAGCATCGTCGTCACTCCGAGCAAGAATCCCTTGTTAGTGGTGTCGAGGAGATCAACTGGAAGCACGAAGAATCGATAGTCGAACTTCTTTCCCCTCCCGGGTTAGCAGGTGGATTGCGAGGGCGCAATCCCTTGTTAGTGGTGTCGTCTGTAACACCTGGGGTGTTACCTGTTTGTTTGTTTGCATCATATGCATCACATTTGCATTGCACCATGTTTGCATCACAACTGGAAATTTCAAAACAATTTAAACTTTCACCCTTGCTCAAATTTCCAATTTCAAAATTGCAAACTAAACCACTCTTTGTTCTCCAATAGTTTGAAAATTGTTTAATCCAATTGCTTGTTAATTTACTCCCCTCTTGTTAAACCCTAATGACTACTTCCAAATTTCAAAAACAAATCACTCATTAAATTGATGGTTTAATCAAGTCATTAATTCAAGCAATTAACTTCAACTCATTTCAAATTCAAATCTATTCTCAAAATCAGTACCTTTTTGAACCCATAAATTTCACCACACCTTTGTACCATTTAAATCATTTTAAAAACCTTAGGGGTAACCCTATTGAAAAGGCTTGTTTTTTCTAATATTATGTAATATTGAAAATTTCATTAATTTGGATTCAAATCCAAACAGCAATGTAAAAAGTGAAATTTTCAAAAAATCCTTTTGCCAACTGTTAGCTTTTGAGCTAATATGGTCCCCTGAATTTTCTCAGGATTTTTAAAATCCAAAACATTATCAAATTCATCACATCTTGTTTTCAGCAAAAAAAAATAAAGCAGAACAAAATAATAAAAGAAAACGCAGCGCACCTAACCTATCTACCGCGCGGCCCAGCCCACCTAGACCACTAACCCGCGCGCGCAGCAGCCCAATCAGCCTACGTACCGATTCGCCGCGCCAAGATTCGTGCTCTCGTCTGTTCCTCCTTCGTCACCTCGTACGGCCAGCCATCGGGGGCAGCCACCGCAACCCCATGCGACTCCGGCGGCCTCCGACGCCCTCCGCGCCTCTATAAGATCCCCTCGACCCTCCCGCACCTAACCCTAGCCCCCTAGCTCCTTCTCCCTCGCCCGCCGCCTCCGTTTGCTTCCTCCCCGTCGAGATCTTCTCTCTCTCTGTCCGTCCTCCACGCTGCAACCACCGGAGCTATCTCTGAATCCCAGTCCGCCGCCGCCAAACCACCGCACCACCCGCCTTCCTAACCACAGGAACTAACTCACCTCGTCACCCTCTCTCTGCTGAACACCTGAGCGCGCCCGGAGACGCCCTGTGCCTTCGCCGCCGTCCACGACCGTGTCGCCGTCGAGCTCGACGTTTCTCTGAACCCCGACAGCCAGCGGCCGTCCCCGTGCACACCCTGCTTCGCCAACTGCGGGAACGAGACCGCCGTGCCCACCTCGAGCCGTTGGACACCTGCCTGGAGGTCAAGGAGGCCTGGATGCGCGCCGTCATCGTCGCTGCTGCCGCCGGCGTCGACCACGTCCACGTCGCGCCGCTGCCTCGATGACATCCGTCGGTGAGCCTCCAATCCCTTCATCCTCCTCTCTGTAGCTTGCCAAGCGCGCACTTCACCACACCCATCCAGCGCACCCGCCAGCAAGCCGTCGCGGTGATCACCGCCGGCCCCGATTGATCTCCGCCAGTCAAGCACGAGTTGGTTCTTCAGTTCGTCAGTTAACACCTGGGACTGAAGCGTTAACCTCCCTGCGCGTGTACTCCTAACAGACGAACGCACACACCGCACTGGCACGCATCGCTGCGCACGGGCTCGAGGGCGCAGGATCGAATCCTGCTCCGCTCGATAAATCCCCAAACTTTTGCATCCCTCGCTGACAGGCAGGGTCCACCCGGCAGTGACCCTGCCTGCCACGCCAGCGTGCGCTCGCCACGCTGGCCACGGGGCCCCCCCTGGCAGCGTGCGTGTACCTGTCCAGTACGTAACGAAAGTATCAAAATGAATCTGTTGAAATTTCTGTTTCTTTTTAAATGACAGAATTAAGCACAATACTTCAAAAATCAATACCTTGCAATCTATAATTCTGTTGGATAAAAGTTATACATGTTTTCTGCTCAAAATTTAACAAACTTTCCAAATAACTTATTTGTGTTCTGTTTTGAATTTTCAAAATGCAATTTAAATTCAAATTCAAATAATTCAAATGCCACTTGTAATAATTCATAAATAATTCATTGTTATTCCAAATAATGCAAATAAAATATGTTTTCCATACCATTTTGAATGCTCTATTCAAATATAAACTTTGTTCTCTGGTTTGAATAATTTAAAATGCCTAAACAATTTAATCTTGTTTAAATTCAATTAAAAATTGTTTAATATTGTTTAATTCATAATTAAATAATCCAAAGTCCAATTTCAAAATGTGAAACATGTAATCCAACTAAAATTTGATAACCTTTTCAAATATCAACTTTGTTATTTGTTTTGAACATTTTGAATGGTTGAAAACAACAAGTACTTGTGTGTTCCCTTTAAGGCACCCAAAATTCCCTAAGTTAATAATAAAATTCTAAATTGCTACACCCTGTCTTAAATTGATTCTAATGTTGTTATTTTGCTGTTTCCCTTTTGCATGCATCATACTAAACCACTAGCACCTGTTGATTAGTTGGAAAACAAATAATTTAACCATAATCCATGGGCTTTTCCTATGCAACTCAAATTGCATATGGGTCCATATAAATTTGTTTAACTTGTCAACTAGTTTATTTTTTTTATGCATCAATTAAATTGTCATGCATCCATACCTTGATCATGCTGGATCTTTTGCCGTAGTAGTAATTGTTGCATCCGGTGTTTGTTCGAGGTTCGTTGCTTCTTCCCGGATAGGACGTTGAGATGATGTGAGCAACGACAAGTTCTGCTACCTTGCGGGATCTCAGGCAAGTATACTCACTTGCATGCCACATGGCTGCCTTTCATCACTTGTTACCGATTCTTTCCGTTGATTCTTTTCTGCTAGCCTTAGTGGTAGTTGTTTCTGTTACGAACCCATCACATGAATCCCTTAACCTTGATATTGCCTCACCTCCATACCTACAGCCTTTGTTTGTGCCTGTTCTTATCTAGCCTGCTTAGGTTGTTTTGCTCGAGTCTGTTACCCGTTACTTCTGTTATTACTTAATTATGCTCTGGGGCTCGATGTTAATCAATCAAACCTGTTAATTGCTAATGGTAATAATAATAATAATTTGATGATAAGGCACCGGCAGGAGGCCCTTTGTGGTTTTGAGGCCTGCTAGTGTCGACCCTAATAGGAAAAGGGTCTTGTCTACTGATCCATGATGAGCGCACTACCCGCATTTGGGGAGTATGGGCTCCCCCTCAGTTTGACCCGATTCGCATCTCGTCCAAATCGCCTCATTTAGTTCGGGTTTTCCATTTGCTGCATGCATGATCTTGCGAGCCCTTGGTACCCGGGTGGAACTTTCGTAGTCGGCATATAGGGGGACACGTTCTTAGAGTGCTATGAGGGTCCATTTTCTTCTGGGCTCGATTAGCCGTGCGCCCAAGGTTCTTTGGGCTTGATGCGAAGAAGGGTTGGATTGTGTTGAGTGCCCCGCTTGGTGGGAGGCATTCCATCTGGCGGGATATTCATGAGTGTGGTTACTATGGTGCACCCCTGCAGGGATAATCTTCTCGAGAAGCCGTGTTTTCCGCGGTTATGGATTACTTGGTGAAAGTACTGGCTAACAAGTACTCAGGACAACTTCCACATAATGATTAACCATGTTACACCCCATGATTAACAACTTGACTAGTAACAGGTTTATCCACACAGTAACTTGTTTCATCTTAATACAACTGTGTGAGTTATCCTCGGATTGCTTCTTTGGCTAAAGGGGCGAGGTCCAGGATGGGTTTGTTTGGATTTACTTTCAGTTGGTTACAATCCTCGATCTTATCCCTTTTCTGTTAGTTAGAAGTGATAGAATCTCTGTAGTTGGTTAGTGCAGCCTGTTGTCGCTTATTTGCAATAACCCCCTTCCTTTCCGTTGATCCTAAAGTATTTGTATCTTGTGATGACTGGCTACGCCGGTAACTTGTGAGTATGGGTTTTATCCCCCTTGCCAGTACTTAACCGTACTGACCCACGAATCTCTTTCGTGGCTGCAAATTCCAACTTGCAGTCAACAGGTTTGAAGTCTGACGACGTTAGCTTGGGAATCCCTCCGGCTTGGCCTGGGCAGGGATTGGACGCCTCCGGTTATCTTCAGGACTCTTAGTCCAATTTGGATCTTGTCCGTAGACGGACGTTTGTTTCTTCCGCTGTTATTGGGATCTTTGTAATGTATCAGTTGTAACCCCGGCTCGTTTGAGTCATCTTGTATCTATCTGTTTCTGTTGTAATTGTGGATTATTCGTGAACTATTGTAATGTTATCATAAATGGCAACCTGGAATCGGTTATTATGCGGATTTGGCGGGAATGCTGAATTCTGCATAGTGCCCGATCCTGGGGCGTCACAGTGAGGAAACTTGCAGCTGTTCTACAAACCTCTACACTTGGAGTCCCAACACTGTCTACAAGAATAGAAGCGTGCGTAGACATCAAGCTCTTTTCTGGCGTTGTTGCTGGGGAGGTAAGGAAAAGGTATTCACATCCTCGGGTGTGAGTGCTCGGAGTTATTTCCTTTAGATTCTACAATTTTATCTTTTTGTTTCTTGTTTTCACTACTTAGGCTTATTTTTACTTATTCCTTGTTTTTGTATTCACTAGTTAGACTTAATGGAAAATAACAAAAAAAATGAGAGAGCTTTATAATATTTATCTTGAGTTAGGACATGAAGTGTTTGAAGAGAAAATTAAAAAACCTATGGAGCTATATTTGCATGCTAATAGCAATGTTATTAGTATGAATTCTTTGAACACCATTATTGCTAATGCTATGGAAAAGTCTAAGCTTGGGGAAGCTAGTTTATATGAAAATGATCTTTTTAGTTCCCCAAGCACGGAGGAGAAAATTTGCTTTGATGATGAGCATATGCCTGTTACATATAGTAGTGATCATGATTGGGAGAAACACACTACTTTTGATATTGAAAATCTCTTTGGTACCAATTCTGAAAATGATGATAATTTCTGTACTATTAGTACCATCCATGTTCCTTCCAATGATGATAAAGAAAGCTCTGAGTTTGTGTATGATGTGTTTGAAAATCCTTTTGCTACTGATGATTATATGCTTGATACATCTCTTTCTAGTAAAAATGATGATATTGCTTATGATTATACTATGCCTTCCGTCTTAGATAACTATTATAAAAGATGCTATAACATTGGCTATGATTACAATTATCCTTATGAAACTTTTCATAGTTATGGAGGGATTACTCAAAACCATCTCCCTAATATACACTTGTCTATCATGTTGGAGTTCTTTATGATGATTGTATTGATAAATATGATATTTTCAGTCCACCTACTATTGAGGAGAAAATTAATAATGATTACAATAAGCCTCCTATGTTTGATGATTATGGTGATGAGAATGATAATGATAGCTATTTTGTTGAATTTGCTCCTACTGCTATTAATAAGAATGACTATGCTTATGTGGAGAGTATTAATTCTTTTATGCATGTGGCTCGTGATAAGAATGTTTTATGTGATAGCTATATTTTTAATTTTATTCATGATTCTACTTAAAGTTATTATGAGAGAGGGAAACATGGTTTTATGCATCTCAACAATATTAAGTTTCCCCTCTTTATGTTGACATTTTTGATGTTGCACTTATTTTGTCTTCCTATGTTAGTTACTTTGTGCTTCGTTGACTTGTTTTTCTACAAGATTCTTTTTCATAGGAAGTGGGTTGGACTTAAATGTTTTTTATATTTGCTTCTTGATGCTCTCTTATTGTGCTTAAACTTTTATTCTTATGTGAGCATCTTTTAAAAATCATTGTGCCTTGCTGAAAGGCGTTAAAGACAAGCGATACCGGGAGACAACCCGTTTTATTTCTCTGTTTTCAACCTGTTTTCCTTTATTTTCTTTTGTGTGCTTTGCACCTGGGTGTTGTCTATTTCCTTAGCAACCCTGCTGTATATTTTCTTTTGTGTTTTTGTTGAGCCAAGTAAAGCCTCTAGTGGAAAGTTGAGGCTATATTTCGGATTTCTGCGCAGAAAACAGATTTCTGCTGTCGACTGTTTATTCCGTATAAAATCACATAAAATTCAAAATGACCTGAATTTTGTTGTGCGTAATCTTGGGGTGTATACGCAACTTTTCTTAGTTGACCACCTTTTTATTTGAGCAACAGAAGATTTTCGAAAAAAATCATCTTTACCTGTTGTTCTATTTTGACAGATTTCTGCCAATAATTGCATTTGCATCTTAATCTCTTTGTTTTGGTGCTCTTTTGAGAAAAAGAGTTTTAAAAGAAGTTGTGACAGTATCTAATATGTTTATTAGTGTTAGTCTTGTGTTGAAACTGAACCATGTGAATTTATTATTTCAATTGCACTAACGTTGCTAATGAAGATTGTGAGAAGTTTGGTGTGAAGAAAGTTTTCAAGGGTCAAGAGAAGAGGATGATATGATGTGATCAAGAAGAGTGAAGAGCCTAATCTTGGGGATGCCCCGGTGGTACATCCCAGAAAATTCCAAGAAGACTCAAGCGTCTAAGCTTGGGGATGCCCAAGGTAACCCCTTCTTCATCCACAAATTATTAGGTCAATTCTAGTGAAACTATATTTTTATTCAGTCACATCTTATGTGCTTTACTTGGAGCGTCTTTTATTTTTGTTTTCAGTTTGTTTGGTTTTTTTGCTGTAATAAATGGTTGGTTCTTATCATACTTGTGTGGGAGAGAGACACGCTCCGTTTTTATTGCTTAGAACACTCTAGTTTTCATTCTTATTGTTCTGTGAGTGTTCACTTTTTGTTAGTACCGCGTTTAGCCTTTGTTTTCATGCATCTCTTATTCAGAGCTATTAGTTTTAGTAGTGGTATGTGAGTACTCTCATGTTTGCTGTATCATGTAGAGTATTTTTGTTAAAACATATCTTGTATGGTGCTTGTTGGGAGAAGAAACTGTCGTTTAAAGTAGATTTTTTATCGGTGCAAGTAGAAGCTTGTGTAGACTTTTGCTAGAACTTTTTCATGCCATGCTAAATGTTATTTTAGTTCTAAATCCTTGTGATGTTGAGTAGCATGATTATCCTCAAATATCTGAGAGAGTTTAATATGTCATTAAAAGATTCATGAGTTGTTCTTGTCATAAGGAAACATAAATTTATGGTATACTCTTTCGAATGTTTTATTTGGTTGACTTGGCGCATGCTCACACCATGTTTATGACTATGAACCAGTCACGAATAGCCTCCATGACCACTTAGTTTTTGAACTATGATACCGCTTATGCTTTAATTAATGATGTTTATGTCGATGTGCATGATTATGGCTCTTATGCTCTCTTGATGTGTCGCTCCCAGTCTTTTGCTAGCCTCCACCTGTACTGAGTATGAGCTCTACTCGTGCATCCAACTCCCTTAAACCAAAGTTTTTCCATTGTGTCCACCATACCTACCTACATGTGGTATTTAACTGCTACTCCAAGTAAATTGCTCATGTGTTACCTTTAAAACCTTCAAAATTACTCCTGCTTTATGTTCCTGTTTTTGCTCATGAGGACGTCAATGGAGAATTTTTATCTCACTTGTTGATTGGATTTCACACCCTGGACTAGTAGCTTCATCCGCTTATCCAAATGATAGAATAGCTGGTAGCGGGGTTCCCAACCCCAAATTAATACACACAAAATCTCTTCACTATTTTAGCCCCTGATTTATCAGTTAAAGCATAATTGTAAACAAAAGAGAAAGAGGGATGACCTTCTACCTAGATGCGTCCTTCACATGGGAGCCGCTCTTGTGAATCCAATTGGCCTGTGACGTACTGTATTTTCTGTTTACCATTCGTTGACATTAGCATACATCTCCCAAAATATAAACACTCCTCCACGGTATGTGATTGTTGGCAGGCACCCGAGGATTCGGTTAGCCATGGTTTGTGAAAGATGGATGGTAGGAGTGTCAAACTTTTAATACCTTTGTTTAATAAAATATAAAAGCTCTAGCACATGAGTTGATCCCTGCTTCCCTCCGCGAAGGGCCTTTCTTTTACTTTTATGTTGAGTCTCCATCTTCTAACTTTATGCACAGTTGAGAGAGCATTTTTTCCATTCTTAGTTCTACGTGCATTTGTCCCATAAACATCAATAATTGCTTCATGATGTGATATTATTTGTTCTAAAATTATTTGCTCTAGTCTTCCTCATAAACTTTGAAGGTGTCCTGGCATTTATGGTTTGCCCCACTCTTAAGGACTAGCGAAATATCACTTTGCCATGCTTTCTCTATACATGAAACAAACATTTATCTTTCTTTGCATTATTACTCATGATCCTTTATTTGAGATACTCTTCATGATGAAAAGTGATTGCTTTGCTTTATTATTAAAGTTCTGTTTGTCATGTTTGTGTTTGAAGTTCTATGATCTCAGCTTACATATGCCTTTACATTTTTTTTTTGATCAAGATTATGTTATTAGCATGTCACCTCAGAAATTATTGTTTTATCGTTTACCTACTCGAGGACGAGTAGGAACTAAGCTTGGGGATGCTTGATACGTCATAAACGTATCCTTAATTTCTGATGTTCCATGTTGTTTTCATGTTGTTTCCCACATGTTTTCCTTACACTTTATGTCATTTTTATCGATTTCCCGGGACTAACCTATTGACAAGATGCCACAGAGCCAGTTCCTGTTTTCTGCTGTTTTTAGTTTCAGAAAAGTTGTTCTGCAAATATTATCGGAATTGGACGATTCGAAAGCCAGAAGTCTTAGAAGTCCCGGAAGCATCCAGAAGTCCCGAAGAGACCCGGAGGGGGGCCATAGGGTGGCCACACCATAGGGTGGTGCCACCACCCCCTGGCCGCGCCACCAGGTGGTGTGGGCCCCCCGGCCCCCCCCCCCCGGCATCGCATTTTTGCCTATATATACTCCCTGATGCATAAACCCTAAAAGTATCGACCTTTTCCACAAAATACATCTGTAGCTCCGTCGCCGCCGCCGACAAGTTTCGGGGGACAGATCTCTGTTCTGGCCCCCTGCTGAGACGGGGAAGTGCCCCTGGAATCCATCTCCATCGACTCCACCGCCATCTCCATCGTCGTTGTTGTTTCCTATGATGAGGAGGGAGTAGTTCTCCCCCGAGGTTGAGGGTTCTACCGGTAGCCATGTGGTTCATCTCTCTCCCATGGTGTGATCTTTATGTGATCATGAGCTTTGTATCTAGTTGAATTATTAGATGTTTCTCCTCATGTATTATGCTACTCAAGTGGTTTTGTTATGAGATCTCCGTAAACACTTTGATCACAGTGTAAAGGTGACAGTGTGTGCACTGTGTGGTTTAGCATGATATTTATATCTTGTGTTGGATGACCCTATGAAATTGTGGAGTTTGCTTAGTACCTTCTAGGGCGCTCATAGTGACAGTGTGGGGTTAACTAGACATGGGAATACAAACTTGAGGAGTGATGTTACAGCCCTATGCAATGAAGTGGTGTTTGTTATTTGACCGAAGAGTGGTTAGGAGTAGCATAGTGAAGAGAGATATTTATGCATTCTATTATGCTATCATTGTTGAGAGTGTCCACTAGTGAAACTAGGATCCCTAGGCCTTGTTTCCAAGCATTGAAACACCATTTTCCGCCTGTTCTGCTACATGTTTTCTTGCTGCCATATTTATTTCAGATTGCTATTATTACTTATAACCATCCATATTACTCGCATTTCACTCTCTCTTCGCCAAACCAGTGCACCTATATAACTAACAAGTATTTGGGTGTGTTGGGGACACACGAGACTTCTTGTATCTTAATTGCAGGGTTGCTTGAGAGGGATATGTTTCACCTCTACCTCCCTGAGTTTGATAAACCTTGGGTGATCCACTTAAGGGAAACTTGCTGCTATTCTACAAACCTCTGCACTTGGAGGCCCAACACTGTCTACAAGAATAGAAGTGTGCAGAGACATCACACCCCCTAGCTTGTGTTGGGATCCAGATGCTCTGGAGCCCCCCCTCCATTGAAACCCTAGACCCGGTGGAGAAATACTGGACTTATACGGATACACGCGGTAACAGTGTCGAAAGGGGGTAGAAATGTGGAACTAGCTGCTTGGTTGTGTTAGAACACAAAACAAAAAGGTAGAACCCACCTCTTCGGAAGATTCCGGATGTTTTGTCCGATACGGGAGTTTCACCCTATAAGCGGGTGTAAACTCCATAGAGAGAAGTGGATGCCGGTGAAGCGGCCCACACCCCGGAGTGCAATACTTGACATCCAAAGCACACAACACACCTATACTAACGTGGTATGGAACCTCCTAGCTTGTGTTGGGATCCATACGCTCCGTAGCCCCCTCTGGTGAAACCCTAGACCCGCTGGAGAAATACCGGACTTATACGGAAACACACGGTAACGACGTCGAAAGAGGGTAGCAATGTGGAACTAGTTTCTTTTTTGTGTTAGGGTAGGCCATAGAAACCGAAAAAACATTGATAGAACGCAACTCTTCGGAAGATTCCCGATGTTTCGTCCGATATGGGAGTTTCACCCTATAAGCGCGTGTAAACTCGATAGAGAGAAGTGGATGCCAGTGAAGCGGCCCACACCCCAGAGTGAAATTTTTGCCATAAAAAGCACACAAAACACCTATAACAACATGGTATGGTGCCCCCTATCTCGTGTTGGGATCCAGACGCTCCGTAGCCCCCCTCCGGTGAAACCCTAGACCCGCTGGAGAAATACCGGACTTATACGGAAACACGCGGTAACGGCGTCGAAACGGGGTAGCAATGTGGAACTAGTTACTTGGTTGTGTTATGGTAGGCCATAGTAACCCAAAACGCATTGGTAGAACACAACTCTTCGGAAGATTCCCGATGTTTCGTCCGATACGGGCGTTTCACCCTATAAGCGCGTGTAAACTCCATAGAGAGAAGTGGATGCTGCTAAAGCGGCCAACACCCCGGAGTGAAATATTTGACATCCAAAGCACACAAAACACATATACTAAAATGTTATGGCACCCCCTATCTTGTGTTGGGATCCAGACGCTCCGTAGCCCCCCTCCGGTGAAACCCTAGACCCGGTGGAGAAATACCGAACTTATACGGAAACACGCAGTAACGGCGTCGAAAGGGGGTAGAAATGTGGAACTAGTTTCTTGGTTGTGTTAGGGTAGGCCATAGCAAACCCAAAACACATTGGTAGAACAAAACTCTTCGGAAGATTCCCGATGTTTCGTCCGCTACGGGAGTTTCACCCTATAAGCGCGTGTAAACTCCATAGAGAGAAGTGGATGTCGGTGAAGCGGCCCACCCCCCGGAGTGCAATATTTGACATCCAAAGCACACAACACACCTATAATAACATGTTATGGCACCCCCTAGCTTTTGAGGGGATCCAGACGCTCCGGAGCCCCCTTCAGTGAAACCCTAGACCCGCTGGAGAAATACCGGACTTATACGGATACACACGGTAACGGCATCGAAAGGGGGTAGCAATGTGGAACTAGTTGCTTGGTTGTGTTAGGATATCCCATAGGAACACAAAACAAAAAGTTAGAACCTACCTCTTCGGAAGATTCCCGATGTTTCGTCCGATACGGGAATTTCACCCTATAAGCGCATGTAAACTCCATAGAGAGAAGTGGGTGCCAGTGAAGCGGGTCAGACCCCGGAGTGAAATCTTTGCCATAAAAACACACACAAAACACCTATAACAACATGGTATGGCACCTCCTATCTTGTGTTGGGATCCAGACGCTCTGTAGCCCCCCTCCGGTGAAACCCTAGACCCGTTGGAGAAATACCGGACTTATACGGAAACACGGGGCAACGACGTCGAAAGGGGTAGCAATGTGGAACTAGTTGCTTGGTTGTGTTAGTATAGCCCGTAGGAACACAAAACAAAAAGGTAGAACCCACCTATTCGGAAGATTCTCGATGTTTCGTCCGATACGGGAGTTTCACCCTATAAGCGCATGTAAACTCACGAGAGAGAAGTGGATGCCGGTGAAGCGGGTCACACCCCAGAGTGAAATCTTTGCCATCCAAAACACACAACACACCTATACATACATGGTATGGAACCCCCTAGCTTGTGTTGAGATCCAGACGCTCTGGAGCCCCCCCTCCGGTGAAACCCTAGACCCGCTGGAGAAATACCGGACTTACACGGAAACACGAGGTAACGGCGTCAAAAGGGGGTAGAAATGTGGATCTATTTTCTTGGTTGTGTTAGTATAGCTCATAGGAACACAAAACAAAAAGGTAGAACACAACTATTCGGAAGATTCATGATGTTTCGTCCGATACGGGAGTTTCAGCCTATAAGCACATGTAAACTCACGAGAGAGAAGTGGATGCCGGTGAAGCGGGTCACACCCCAGAGTGAAATCTTTTCCATCCAAAACACACAACACACCTACACCTACATGTTATGGCACCCCCTAGCTTGTGTTGGAATCTAGACGCTCCGTAGCCATCCCTCAGGTGAAACCCTAGACCCGCTGGAGAAATACCGGACTTATACGGATACACGCGGTAACGACAACGAAAGGGGGTAGAAATGTGGAACTAGTTGCATGGTTGTGTTAGGATAGCCCTAGGAACACACAAAAAAGGTAGAGCCCACCTCTTCGGAAGATTCCTGATGTTTCGTACGATACGGGAGTTTCATCCTATAAGCGCGTGTAAACTCCATAGAGAGAAGTGGATGCCGGTGAAGCGGCCCACACCCCGGAGTGCAATATTTGACATCCAAATCACACAACACACCTATACTAACCTGGTATGACACTCCCTAGCTTGTGTTGGGATCCAGACGCTCGGTAGCCCCCCTCCGGTGAAACCCTAGACCCGTTGGAGAAATACCGGACTTATACGGAAACACGCGGTAACAGCGTTGAAAGGGGGTAGAAATGTGGAACTAGTTGCTTTGTGGTGTTAGGGTAGGTCATAGAAACCCAAAACACATTGGTAGAACACAACTCTTCGGAAGATTCCTGATGTTTCGTCCGATACGGGAGTTTCACCCTATAAGCGCGTATAAACTCCATAGAGAGAAGTGGATGCCGGTGAAGCGGCCCACACCCCGGAGTGAAATATTTGCCATAAAAAACACACAAAACACCTATACCTACATGGTATGGCACCCGTGGCTTGTGTTGGGATCCAAACGCTCCGGAGCCCCCCCTCCGCTGAAACCCTAGACCCGTTGGAGAAATACCGGACTTACACGAATACACGCGGTAACGACGTCGAAAGGGGGTAGCAATGTGTAACTAGTTTCTTGGTTGTGTTAGGATATACCAAGGGAACACAAAACAAAAAAGTAGAACCCATCTCTTCGGAAGTTTCAAGATGTGTCGTCCGATACGGGAGTTCCAGCCTATAAGCGCATGTAAACTCACGAGAGAGAAGTGGATGCCGGTGAAGCGGGTCACACCCCGGAGTAAAATATTTGCCATCCAAAACAAACAACACACCTATACCTACATGTTATGGTACCCCCTAGCTTGTGTTGGGATCCATATGCTCCAGAGCCCCCCGGTGAAACCCTAGACCCGCTGGAGAAATACCGGACTTATACGGATACACGCGGTAACGACGTCGAAAGGGGGTAGCAATGTGGAACTAGTTTCTTGGTTGTGTTAGGATAGCCCATAGGAATACAAAAAAAAGGTAGAACCTACCTCTTCGGAAGATTCCCGATGTTTCGTCCGATACGGGAGTTTCAGCCTATAAGCGCGTGTGAACTCCATAGAGAGAAGTGGATGCCGGTGAAGCGGGTCACACCCCAGAGTGAAATCTTTTCCATCCAAAACACACAACACACCTACACCTACATGTTATGGCACCCCCTAGCTTGTGTTGGAATCTAGACGCTCCGTAGCCATCCCTCAGGTGAAACCCTAGACCCGCTGGAGAAATACCGGACTTATACGGATACACGCGGTAACGACATCGAAAGGGGGTAGAAATGTGGAACTAGTTGCATGGTTGTGTTAGGATATCCCTAGGAACACACAAAAAAGGTAGAGCCCACCTCTTCGGAAGATTCCTGATGTTTCGTACGATACGGGAGTTTCATCCTATAAGCGCGTGTAAACTCCTTAGAGAGAAGTGGATGCCGGTGAAGCGGCCCACACCCCGGAGTGCAATATTTGACATCCAAATCACACAACACACCTATACTAACCTGGTATGACACTCCCTAGCTTGTGTTGGGATCCAGACGCTCGGTAGCCCCCCTCCGGTGAAACCCTAGACCCGTTGGAGAAATACCGGACTTATACGGAAACACGCGGTAACAGCGTTGAAAGGGGGTAGAAATGTGGAACTAGTTGCTTTGTGGTGTTAGGGTAGGTCATAGAAACCCAAAACACATTGGTAGAACACAACTCTTCGGAAGATTCCTGATGTTTCGTCCGATACGGGAGTTTCACCCTATAAGCGCGTATAAACTCCATAGAGAGAAGTGGATGCCGGTGAAGCGGCCCACACCCCGGAGTGAAATCTTTGCCATAAAAAACACACAAAACACCTATACCTACATGGTATGGCACCCCTGGCTTGTGTTGGGATCCAAACGCTCCGAAGCCCCCCCTCCGCTGAAACCCTAGACCCGTTGGAGAAATACCGGACTTACACGAATACACGCGGTAACGACGTCGAAAGGGGGTAGCAATGTGTAACTAGTTTCTTGGTTGTGTTAGGATAGACCAAGGGAACACAAAACAAAAAAGTAGAACCCATCTCTTCGGAAGATTCAAGATGTGTCGTCCGATACGGGAGTTCCAGCCTATAAGCGCATGTAAACTCACGAGAGAGAAGTGGATGCTGGTGAAGCGGGTCACACCCCGGAGTAAAATATTTGCCATCCAAAACAAACAACACACCTATACCTACATGTTATGGTACCCCCTAGCTTGTGTTGGGATCCATATGCTCCAGAGCCCCCCGGTGAAACCCTAGACCCGCTGGAGAAATACCGGACTTATACGGATACACGCGGTAACGACGTCGAAAGGGGGTAGCAATGTGGAACTAGTTTCTTGGTTGTGTTAGGATAGCCCATAGGAATACAAAAAAAAGGTAGAACCTACCTCTTCGGAAGATTCCCGATGTTTCGTCCGATACGGGAGTTTCACCCTATAAGCGCGTGTGAACTCCATAGAGAGAAGTGGATGCCGGTGAAGCGGGTCACACCCCGGAGTGAAATCTTTGCCATAAAACACACACAACACACCTATAACAACATGTTATGGCACCCCCTATCTTGTGTTGGGATCCAGACGCTCCGTAGCCCCCCTCCTGTGAAACCCTAGACCCATTGGAGAAATATCGGACTTATACGAAAACACGCGGTAACGGCGTCGAAAGGGGGTAGCAATGTGGAACTAGTTGCTTGGTTGTGTTAGGGTAGGCCATAGAAACACAAAAAACTTTGGTAGAACACAACTCTTCAGAAGATTCCTGATTTTTCGTCCGATACGGGAGTTTCATCCTATAAGCGCGTGTAAACTCCATAGAGAGAAGTGGATGCCGGTGAAGCCGGTCACACCCCATAGTGAAATCTTTGCCATAAAAAACACACAAAACACCTATACCTACATGGTATGGCACCCCCTAGCTTGTGTTGGGATCCAGACGCTCCGGAGCCCCCCTCCGGTGAAAATCTAGACCCGCTGGAGAAATACAGGACTTACACGGATACACGCGGTAACGGCGTCGAAAGTGTAGGAAAACGGGTTAGGCTACACTAGTGCAAATCAAAATTTCTACCGCTCAACCAAGATCTACTGCAAGATATAGATCACGAGATTACCACTAGACGCGTTGTGCCGATCTCGGTGAAGCGGGTCGGGGCAGGGTAGTCGGACGAAGCAAACAAAGCAAAATATTTTTGGATTTTTGAATATTAAACTGCAACTTAAAGATACAGCAAACCAACTAAAGAAACAAATAGAGATAAAACCAACACAAAAATATTTTTGGTCCTTTTGTGTTTTGGAAAGCCAAAACAAAACAATAAAAACAAAAGAAGAGAAATGAAAGAAACGAAAACAAGCGAAAGAAAAGAAAACATGGATATAAAAAGAACCGACCGAACATGATATATAAATGAGTGTGATGTCGGTATACCTCCCCCAAGCTTAGGCTTTTGGCCTAAGTGGAGATCAATCAAAGCGCGGGAAATATCCCCACTGCGGTAGGTCATCCCTCGCGTGGTCGTACTCGGGCGCATAAGAGGAAGATGATGCAGCGGGCACATAGTCATAGCCGGGTATCTGGTATGGAATCCCCGTGGCGTCGTAGGGCTGGACGAAATCATCATCGCCCCCCTCGTCGGCAGCCCCCCTTGCTGGGGATGATGCTCAAGGTATGTGTCCATCTCACTCTCAGAAAGCTCCCATCCTTGCCTGTTATTAAGATTAAACAAAAGAGGTGCATGCAAAAGTACTTCCCTAACAGTTTTAACAACTCTCCACCCGGATCGTTTGGAGAAAGTTAATTCAAAAGATAAATTATGTAAGTGAGCATGGGTAGAAAGAAACTTATGTTGAACCATGGAAACAAGATTAAGCCTCTCTATAGGAAACTGCAAGTCTAGAGGGTGTGGCTCCAAACCATGCAAAGCTAGAGGAAAATCACGGTTATGTGAGAGACGGTAAGCAATCAAAGCGCCAAAATTGCAAGACCTATCACTGTTGGGAATATGACCTAGAGGCAATCGTGTATGATGTAATTCCCAATGTATTCATAAAGTTATTAAGTCGTCCTTGTTTTGAACATCTGATACATGTCATTGAATATGTGATTCGATTGTGGAACTATGTATTCATGTTGTTCATACTAGATTGTCCTTGGTCATTTAGGTTGTACTGGACACACACCCTAGACTAATGTGAGTGTTGGCTGAGGACACGGTTCCACTTGTCATGGGCATGGTGATGCCATTCCAACGTTCATAGACTTGGCTAAAGAGTTTAGCAAGTCGGACTGACCCATATTGAGATGCAACGAGTATGTCGTCATTTGCATGTCTCAATCAATGTAATCCTTAGACCTAAGATTGTCGCACAATCCGAGTTGTGGATCACCGACTTAGGTTCTGTCAAACGCTGTTCCGTGACAAGGCAGTTATAAAGGCAGAGTTCGGGTCGAATGAGAAGCAAGCTGCGTGATGTGGATAATCAAGATGGGATTTTGCCCCTCCAAATGGAGAGATATTCTCTGGGCCCTCTCGAGTGATATGATTCCGGAAGCATGGCCATGCGCAACTCGGTTAAGTGTTAACTGAGTCTGTTGACTAAGAGTTAGTCAGATGAATCATATATCACGGACCGAGAAGAGAGTTGAGCTATTAAGGGATCATGATAAATCGCCTATAGTTCGACAAGGTATATCGTGAGGCAAAAGGGACTAAGATGAAAGTCACATTGGAAGGTATGTTGTCATGACTCAATGGGACTTGGGAGTCGGCACGTTCTGCTAGGAGCCGCTACCGATTGATCGATGGGAGTCGGACTCCAATCGTGTCCAAGTCGCCGTGAGCCTGCAGGGTCACACACTTATGAGCGGGAGCAAATGTATTGGTCGGGTTGGACCCGAACCGGAAATGGACTGAGTTTGTGAGTCGGACTCACAGAGGGAATGGGCCACAAGTGTTGTGAAGCCCACTACGATTCGCTATATAAAGAGGGGCACAGGTTGCCCAGCGGGTACGTTACTCCACCCCCATGCATTGGGAACCCTAGCCCCACTCAGTCCAGCCATCGCACCGGACCTAGCAGTCCGCCGTCGGAGCTCCTCCTCGTACGTGTGGATACCGGCAGAGGTGCTGTACGTTCAGCACTTCGGTTCGCGGGATTGGATCGGCCGGATCGGATCGTGGGACTGCACTGCATCGACGCGCTGCATCGATAATCCCGCAACCGCGCGTCTAGTGGTAATCATCGTGGCCTTCTACCTCGGCTAGATCTTGGAAGTACCGCGTAGGAATTTTTTTTGTTTATCTCTACGCGTTCCAACAATCACATCTTAAAGCAGCAGCAATAAACGCCAAATCATAGACAGATAGCTTGCTGGCAATTTTTCTAGCTAACACACATTTAGAGATAAAGTAGGCAAAGTATCTAATGCTAGGGAGTTGAATCTCACGAATTTTACCGCTCTCCCCTGTGAAGCTTCTTCCTTGGCAAATATCTCCATATAAATCCAGTAGTGATTTGGGCTGCCCACTTATTTTCTCACAAGACCCCCACTCGGGTACTTTAATAGCTGCACAAAAAACACTAAAAGGCAGGCTCACAACTTTATTGTAAATTTTATAATGGACCATTGGGTTAGTTGGGGACCATTTAAAACGAAAATCCTGCACCACAGACATAGTTAGTTTCACATATTGGATAGGCTCATCCTCAATGAAACGGTCCAAACCTGCATTATGCACTAGAGTGTTAAAATCCTGCAGAATTCATGTATCTTGCATAAATTCCCGACACGGATAAATCGATGGAAACACACTCTCTTTGCGGTGCACGAGCATGACCTCATGCAACTCCAACTCCTGCTGGTTTAGTTGATAAGCATTGTGCTCCATATCTGAAATTTTTCAATAATCATCATAAAAATTAATTTCAAGCAACTATAAGGTGGAGACTAGCATAGGGACTTATATGAGAGATAAACATACATCAAAACTACATTATTTCTACTCAAATCAAGCATGCAAACTCACATAAGCTGCAACCTACTATGGCAAAATACTCAAGAAATACTTCACTAAACAAAATTCTACTTGGATCATCGGAGGAGTCACATATCGGAGATCAAACACACCAAAAATCAGCACAAATGATGGGCTTAAGAAGGAGATCAAAAATCCAGAGGAAGAACACCAAGAACACAGGATCTAGGAAATGTTTTCAGTTTGGGAGGTGAGAGAGAAGACTTGGGAAGTGGAGAGAGTAATTGGAGGGCCAGGGGGCCCCACACCATGTGTTGGCGCCACCAGGGGCTGGCCGCGCCACCCTGGGGTGTGCCTGACTGGTGGGTCCCCCTGGGGTCTCCCAGGTGGCTTTCTGCCTCATTTTTGACAAAAAATTTATTATATTTTTTCTGGAATTTTTCGAGAAACTTTATTATTGAGGTATTTCCAGAATTTTAATAATTAATAAAAACCGGGAAAACGAAAGTGAAAACGTGGAAAACAAAACCAAAACCAGCACTACAGAGGTTCTATGACTCTTTAATGAAAGAATATCCAAGGTAAACAAGGGTGGTAGTGGTGAAAACAAAAGTATGGGTGGTGAAAACATGCATAACCTCAGTAATCAGAGTGAAAACATCAGGAAAACATACATAAGGATGGTGGAAAACATGATTGTACTCAAGTAGCAATGTGATAACAGAAGTAAACATGGTGAAAACATAGTGAAAACATTGCCCACTTCATTTAAAATCATTTTGTTAACAAGGGTGATCAAGTCTTGCTACCAAAATAATTTTATATGAAGAAAAACTTTGTTTCTCACTAAATACTTATGTTACCTCAACCTTGATAGACATAGTCCCAATCATAATAATTTCATATTCTTTGGTTGGCTTTGGAATATGACAAAAAAATTCTCCAATCTTGATGGTCTCAATATTTTCAATGGAATTTAGACCATATTTTCTATCAATCTTCTTGGGAAAATAAACAGTGTGCTCTTTATCATTAACATTGAAAGTAACTTTTCCTTGATTGCAATCAATAACATCCCCTGCAGTATTAAGAAAAGGTCTTCCAAGAATAATAGACATAATATCATCTTCAGGTATTTCCAACACAACAAAGTCAGCTAATATTAGACAATTATTAGCAACTTGAACATGAACATTCTCACATATACCCATAGGAATAGCAGTGGACTTATCAGCCATTTGCAAAGATATATCAGTTGGTATCAATTTTTCTAGGAGGAGTCTTTTATAGAGAGTAAAAGGCATGACACTAACTCCAGCTCCTAAATCACACAAAGCAGTTCGAACATAATTATTTTTAATAGAACAGGGAATAGTTGGTATACCAGGATCTCCAAGCTTCTCAGGAACCTTGCCATTAAATGAGTAATTAACAAGCATAGTGGAAATTTCCTCATTAGAAATCTTCCTTTTGTTAGAGACAATATCTTTCATATATTTTGCATAAGGAGGCAATTTAATAGCATCAGTTAAAGGAATTTGCAAGAACAAAGGTTTCATCCATTCACAAAACTTGTTATAATGTTCTTCTTCCTTAGATTTATGTTTCTTATTAGGAAAAGTCATTGGTTATTGTACCCAAGGTTCTCTCTCATTACCATGTTTATTAGCAATGAAATCTTCCTTAGTATACTTTGCAGTTTTAGTTTGCTTTCTAGGTTCAGCTACAGGTTCTTCTTTATTAGAAGCATCATTCTTTTCATTACCACTTTCAGTTTCAGCATCAGAGATAGATATACTATTAGGATCTTTAGAAAGTTCAGAGGATTCTACAGCAGTTTTATGTTTCTTCTTCTTTTTCTTCTTAGTATGAATAACATTATGATTAGTTTGCCGAGAATCTTGTTCAATTCTTTTAGGATGTCCCTCAAGATATAAAGGATCTTGTGTAGCAATACCACTTCTAGTTCTTATTTCATAAGCATGTTTTTCTTTAGAAGCATTAACTAGCAAATTTTTTTGCACTTTAGCAAGTTGATCAATTTGAGTTTGAACCATTTGAAAATGTTTAACAAGCATTTTAACATCATTAGAGGTTCTTTCTATAATACACTGCAAATTATCAATAGCTCCAGAGTTTTCCATAAGGTGATTTTGCACTCTCATATTAAAATTATCTTGCTTGATAACATAGTTATCAAATTCATCTAAACATTGATCAGGAGGTTTATTATAGGGAATATATCTACTACAAAAATATTGGAGAGAATGTACCTTAATGGTGGATGAGTGAGGGATTGGCTTACATTATTCTTCTATAGGTGGAAGATTCTTGACATCTTCAGATTTAATACCCCTCTCTTTAAGAGATTTCTTGGCTTCTCTCATCACTTCATCATTTAATTCGATCATTCCCCTCTTCTTGGGTGTTGGTGTTGGTGTTGATAATGGGGTAGGAGTCGGCTCAGGCTCAATCATAGTCCAATCATCATGATTTTGGCTTTTTAGCCATTAATTCCTCAGCTTCTTCTGGAGTTCTTTGCCTGAAAACACAACCAACACAACTATCCAGGTATGTCCTAGATTCAACAGTTAGTCCATTATAGAATATATCAAGAAGTTTATTATCTTCTAGCTTATGCCCATGTGTAGCCTTAACTAAAGAACAGAACCTTGTCCAAGATACAGGCAATTTCTCTTCTTCCAATTGCTTGAAATTAAATATATTTTGTAAAGCAGCATGTTGAGCACTAGTAGGAAAATATTTCTGAAAGAAAGCATTAACCAAACCAATAGGACGATCAATAGATCCAGGAGACAAATTGTTAAACCAAGTTTTAGCTTCATCTTTTAATGAGAAAGGGAATATTTTAGTAACAAAATAGCTACGTTTCTTAAGATCATCAGAGAACAAACTACTCAGAGAGGAGAGCTCATTCATATGTTTCATAGCACTTTCATTTTCAGTACCACAAAAAGGTTTTTTCTCCACAATATATATATAAGATAAATAAAGAGAGAAATCATAATCATTATCCCTAATATTAATGGGAGAAGTGGCAAACTTAGCATCAGGAAATAATTTATATTTAACAACACAACTTTTAATAAGACTCATAACATCATCATTATCCTTCATAGCATATATTTCATCAATAAGATCATCATGAAGATCAATATAGGAATCATCTAAATCATCACTAGGGTTCTCTATAAGCTCAGGTGAAACAACAGGAGTAACATGATTTTTATCAGGAGTTTCAGTGTTTGCAATATTTTTAGCTTTAGCTATAGTAGAATCTAAGAAAGGACCGAGAGAACCACTCTCATCAAGCAGAGTAGAAGCATCATCAAAAGTATCAGAAGTATTTTCAGATTCAGCAGAAGTAGCATGTGTAGCATGTGGTGGTGTAAGAAGCTTACTCATAACAGAGGGTGAATCAAGAGCAGCAGAGGTGTTCAGAGTTGTACCTCTTCTTGTAGTGGATGGTAATATAGGAAACTTTCCATCACGAGTCTTACCCATGATGAATGGTGGAAGTAGATAATAATACTCCCCAGTGAGCTCGCAAATAAAGCTATTCTCCCCGGCAGCGGCACCAAAAACTAGTCTTGATGACCCACAAGTATAGGGGATCGCAACAGTCTTCGAGGGAAGTGAACCCCAAATTTATTGATTCGACACAAGGGGAGATAAAGAATATTTGTGAGACTTAACAAGTGAGTTGTCAATTCACCTGCAACTGAAAGTACTTTTGTTCGCAGTGGTTTATCAGTAGTAACAGTTTTATAGTAGCAACAGTAGTGAAATAATAGCAGAAGTGGAATGAAAACAGCAGCAGTGGTGTTTGAAGTAAACAACGGAATTAAATACTGTAGACATAGGGATGGATGAACGGGCGTTGCATGGATAAGATAGTTCAAATAATGATCAAGTCATGGGCATTGCAGATAAATATGATAAAGCATCCAAGCACTAAGTAACCATATGCATGTGTTCCGTAAATAGTAGTACGTGCTCGCAATAAGAACTTGCACAACATCTTTTGTCCTACCAGCCCGTTTTCAGCGGGGCCTCAAGGGAACTACTGGTAATTAAGGTGTTCCTTTTAATAGAACACCGGAGCAAAGCATTAACACTCCGTGAACACAGGTGATCGTCACATCACAGCCATCCCCTCCGGCTGTCCCAATCTCTATCACTTCGGGGCCTCAGGTTCCGGACAACAATGTGTGTAAACAACTTGCAGGTATGATCAAGAAAAAAAAATAATCATCATGATTCAATAACATGTTCAGATTTGAGATCATGGCACTCGGGCCCAAAGTGGCAAGCATTAAGCATAACAAGTTGCAACAATGTCAATAGCACTAATAGAGGATACTAGGCACTATGCCCTAACAATCATGACATTATTACATGAACGATCTCATCCAATCCCTACCATCCCCTTCAGCCTACAGCGGGGAATTAGTCACACATGGATGGGGGAAACATGGATGGTCGATGGAGAGGCGTTGGTGATGACGATGGCGATGATCTCCTCCATTTCCCCATCCCGGCAGGGTGCCAGAACAGGAACTTCTGATCCCCGAATCGAGGTTCGGGATGGCGGCGGCGCTCTGTTGTGTTTCTGTGGAATATGACGACCCCCCTCGGGTTTTAGGGTTGGAGGCTACTTGTAGTCGAAAGGGGAGTCCGAGGGGGGCTCTGGGTGGCCCACACCCTATGCTGGCACGACCAAGGGGGTCTTCTCCTGGCCTCCTTCCGGCTCCCGGGGTCATCCGGAGTGGAAACACCAATGGGGTCTTGTCTGGGCAATTTCCCGAAAGTTGATTTTTCTGCACAAAAACAAGATAACAAAGTAATTCTGCTGAAAACAGCGTTAGTCCGTGCTATTTGTACTCAAAACACACAAGTTTAGAGGAAAACAATAAGAAAAGTGTTCGGAAAAGAAGATACGTTTTCAACGTATCAGCTTCTAGCAAAACGTGCCAACTCCCAAACGTACATAAAGATACATCGGACGAACCATCACATGTTTATGCTATTCCTGTTGCCTCACGATATTTGATCATGCTCCTAGCTGATCACTCTTTCTCGATCTTGTGAATCAGATTCCCTTTCCATATTAACTATTAACCTTATTCAGCATGGCCATGCATTTATGGATCCGATCACTCGAGGGGCCCAGAGAAATATCTCTCTCTAGTGAAGAGAGGGGCAAATCCCATCTTGACTGACCATGCCTTGCATCATGCTTCATGACAAACCCGAAAGCTACCTTTATAGCTACCCTGTCATGGTGTAGCGTTTGATAGCCCCAAAGTAGGTCGATTCACATCTCAAGAACATGCGACAATCTCAGGTCTAAGGACAAAGGAATCACAACGTGTAGAGAGAGGACTATTAACATTGTAGTAATATCTCAAGTTGGGTCAGTCCAACACCATGTTCATAACATGAGTTCACATTATTAGTTTAACATCACCATGTCTATGACTTGCGAAACATAGCCATCAACCAATACATGTCCTAGTCTAATGTTCAGGTGTGTCCTCACATGAACTCCGACTAGGGACATATTTAGAATAACCATGTAAGTAAAGAGCTTCACAAACAAGTCACATACTTGCCAATCAATACAAAGCTATTATTCAAGTCACATTATTACAAATCATGGATACATAGATATATCATCATCTCTATGATTGCCTCCCGGGCATATCTCCAACAGTCTCCCACTTGCACTAGAGTCAATCTAGAAGATATCTAATACCCATAGCTCTTGTGCCCCTCATGGTTAGGCTTCGGGAGAGGTTTTGTCAAATGATCAGCAACATTCAGATCCGTATGTATTTTGCATAAGCTTACTTCTCCTTGTTTGATGAACTGTCAAATGAGATGATAACGCCGCATAAAGTGTTTGGTTTGTTGGTGACTCCTTGGCTCCTTTGCTATCACAATGGTCCCACTATTGTCACAGTAGAGATCCAATGGATTTGACGCACTAGGGACAACACCTAGATCATCAATGAACTGCTTTATCCAAACACTTTCCATGCCGGCTTCAGCTGCCGCGATGTACTCGGCCTCCATTGTAGAATGAGCAACAGTTTCCTGCTTGGAACTCTTCGAGCTAACCGCTCCACCGTTCAACGTGAACACATAGCCCGATTGCGATTTGAAATCATCCATATCGGTTTGGAAACTAGCATCGGTGTAACCATTTACAACGAGCTCCTCCTCATCTCCGTAAACTAGGAACATATCTTTAGTTTTTCTCAAGTACTTAAGGATATTCTTTACTATTGTCTAGTGACTTTCACCGGGACCAGCTTGGTACCTGCTCGTAACACTTAGAGCATATGAGACATCTGGGCGAGTACATATAATTGCATACATGATAGACCCAATTGCCGAAGCATATGGAATCCTACTCATGCGCTCTCGCTCATCAGTTGTCGAAGGACACTGAGTCTTGCTAAGATTTATGCCGTGTGACATGGGCAAGAACCCTTTCTTTGCCTCTTCCATGCTGAACCGTTTTAGCACTTTGTCAATGTAAGTACTCTGGTTTAATCCTATTAGCCTCTTTGATCTATCTCTATAGATCTTAATACCTAGAATGTATGCCGCTTCCCCTAAGTCCTTCATGTAAAAACTATTTTTCAATGAGGTCTTAACGGACTCGAGCATAGTAATGTCATTTCCAATCAGTAGTATGTCATCCACATATAAGATTAGCAATACTAGTGAGCTTCCACTTTATTTCTTGTAAACACAAGACTCTGATTCGTTTTTGATAAAGCCAAAACCTTTGACTACCTCATCAAACCGAATGTTCCAACTTCGAGATGCTTGCTTCAACCCATAAATGGATTTCTGAAGCTTGCATACCTTTCCAGCATTTTTAGGATCGACAAAACCCTCGGGCTGCATCATATACACGTCCTCGGTTAGGTTTCCATTTAGGAAAGCCGTCTTGACCTCCATTTGCCATATCTCATAGTCGAAATATGCAGCAATAGCTAGAATTATCCGAATAGATTTAAGCATCACTACGGGAGAGAAGGTCTCGTCGTAGTCAACTCTTTGAACTTGCCGAAAACCTTTTGCGACAAGTCGAGCTTTATGGACATGAACATTTCCGTCCATATCAATCTTTCTCTTATAGATCCATTTGCACTCTATGATCTTATAACCATCAGGCAGATCAACCAAGTTCCAAACTTGATTGTCACGAATGGAATCTATTTTGGATCTCATGGCACTTCGCCATTTCTCGGAGTCTAGGTCCATCATTGCTTCCGTATAGGTCGTAGGCTCATCATTGTCTAACAATAATATTTCCCGTGTATCATTGTCTAACAATAATATGTCTCGCGAGTTATGGAGCCTTTCCGACCTTCGTGGTGGTGGTGCTTCTCTCGCCACGGGTTCTTCAACTCATTCTGCCATTATAGCACCGTTCTTCCACTTGTCTCCTTTGTGAGAAACTCTTTCTCTAAGAAAACACCATTCCGAGCGACAAACACTTTGCCCTCTTCTCGGTTGTAGAAGTAACACCCAAATGTTTACTTTGGATATCCCACGAAAATGGATTTATCCGACTTGGGTGTGAGCTTGTCCGACTGAAGTCGCTTGACAAACACGTCACAACCCCAAATCTCTAGAAAAGATAAGTTGGGACTCTTCCCATTCCACATCTCATATGGCGTCTTAACTACGGATTTAGACGGTACCCTATTTACACTACCAAATTCCGCACGGTCTGTGACGTTTCAATACCGTTGCGGATGGGCTCCAAACCGTCGCTAATGGCAATCTGCGACGGTTTGCTCGACGGAGTGAGAACGTCCCTGATCGACTGTCACGGACGATTCTGCGACGTTAATTTGAACGGGAGAACGTTGAGGATATCCGCAACGTTCAGAAAATCGTCACGAGCATCTGGGCCATCCGGCAACGTTGTTTTTCGTCGCTGTCGGCTGACACGTGGCAAAGGATTTACTAACGGCCGTTAGCGTAATCAGCTGACGTCACAGTACAGGAAGCATATGTCATTACGATCGCAATGTTTTTTTCCGTCAAAAATAGATTCTGTTGAGGCCCCGTTTATGACATCACCAATCCGTTCATGACGTCATAACCGCCGATCCCGTTCACGACGATTTTTGTTCTCGCGGCCTCGACCAATCATGTGAAACCATGTGGACGCCATCTGCGACGAACTTGCTAGTGTCGTGGTATGAGATGACGCAACGAGATGACGCCACGTTGAACAGCCGTACGTCGCCGCGTGTTTTTTTTTCGGCGACGATCTCCGGTCGTCGCGGGCTACGCGGTGACGGATTTGTTTTCCGTCCCAAAACGACGCCACGTGGACCAAGTGCGTGGTATCACGTGGCGCCTTTTCCACGATGTTTCTGTTTCGTTGTGGAACTAACCAGTCATAAACCGACAAGTGGTCCATGGGTACGGTGCCACGTGGCACCTTTTTCGCGACGTTTTTATTTTTGTTGTGGAACTGTCCAACCGTAAAACGACACGTGGGCATGGCATACGACACCTAATCCGGGTCTGTTTTTACGTTACGATACTACGACGTTTTTTTTCGTGCGAGATGGGTGCTTAAATCATCGTTCGAATTGACCTTTCCATGTTCCATATGCAGAAAAGCAAACCACATAGCAGGTATCAAATACAGAAATTGCAATACTCGTGGTTTATTTTACAGAAAAGCAAACCAACATACAGTAATTCAGCTTTCAGCAACACGACCATAGTTTCAATTACCACATATGCACTGAGCTAACTCCTCAAGCAGGGAAACTCCTTTTTGTTGGCACGTTTTTATCTTCTGTTGTTCCTTCCGCATATTTTTCATTTCAAATGCAAACCGGAACCTCATTCGCTCATGTTCTGCATTCGACGCCCTCAAATCAGCAATTGTGCTGCGCATATTGGCATGCTCCCCTATCTCAACATCAGTTTGCACTTGGTGTTCATACTTCGAAATACTTGTTTCCACACGAGATTTCTTTAACAAAGTATGCTTTCCACGATCCAGCATGACACCTAAAGTACCATCCTCATCCTCTGAAGCTGGTGTCGACATCATCCTTTTCTTGCTTGCCTATCAAGCATGCAAAGAAAATAGATGTAAGTATGTACAGAAAACAGATGAAACTATCAGGTGACCAGCAACGTGCAGAAAATAGATGAAACTAACAGATGGCCAGCAATGTATAGAAAATATTTGAAAAATAGCAGATGACAATCAAACAAGCGTGTCTGCAATGATAAATGACCTAGCAGTCAAGCATGTCAGGAGCATAGATGGAAACCATGTTAAAATGACAACCACAACCTTAATTAGCTTGCCAAAACGTCTTATGGTATGGAATAGATGAAGTAGCACAAAATATATGACACGGCAGTAATCAAACTGTTCAACACAAGATAAGTAAGATGTGCCCTAGTTGTTGTTTTTTAAACTAAATGGAGTTTTTATTACTTAAAGAGTTTTAAGCATTACAACCTAGTTGTTGTGATATCATGGAAGAATGTTGAGCTGCCGAATTAGGGAATAACTTGCAACTCATTGTCCTCACTGAATAGGGATTGACATGACCAGTCTCCTTCACTGGAATCTGATTCCTCTTCATCATCATCCTCAGGATTGTACTCAGATCCAGAGTCTTCCTTCTTGATCTTTTTGGGTGTGAATACAATAGGACATGAAAGAATACTTGCTAAAGACTTTATACCCAGTTGATGCATCCTTGCACTGTTTGCGATGATAGTTCTGGCACGCTCTTGTTCCATGGGGTATAGTGGTGATCCTAACATGAATAAATAACTCAAAGTAAGCTCCAAATATAAACACTTGGTAAGAACCTAATACATCATAAAAAATTAAGGTACTCATCCTGTAAGAATAGTCCAGTGTAAGTAATATAAATTCTGATCGTAGATTCGGAACTAAGACTGATAGGATCACAAGCAAAATGAGATTAAACCTAATAGTATACAGGCTGGAAATAAGAAAACTTTTACGGTAGGAAAACAAAGTTGGATGCTTCTATTTTTTTATGCAAGATTAGCAAGAAGGTCCCCCTAACGATTTCCATTAAAAGAAACCATGCAGTCTTTCTACTACGAAAGCAAATAATTAAAAAGGAGCATCAGGAGGGAAACACACCCATTTCCGCTACATATTTGTCAGAATTAACACATGGACAAGCCTCTGTTTACCACTATACAAAGTTATAAATGCAAAGCCAATAACAAAGACAGATATAAGGAACCATCAATCATACAACTAAACAGGGAAACAGTTTAGAGAGATTTATTACATCAAACATTAGCAGGATAATTAATAAGCATCGATCAAACAATTTAGAGAGATTAATTGCATCGAACATAAGAAGAATCAAGCATACAATTAAACAGACAACTAATTATGAAAGATTAATTGCATCGAACATATGAAGAACCATCAATCTTACTGCGTTTCTCACTTTCAACCTTTACCCGTCTCGGTGTGGTTGCAGACATTGACGGTTAAGTTGCGGCGAGGTTGGAGACGAGGTGGCAGATCTGGACGTACGGCGAGGTTAATCGCGAGGTGGCACACCAACGAGCACACAAAGGCGAGGTTGGAGACGAGGTGGCAGATCTGGATGTACGGCGAGGTTAATGGCGAGGTGGCACACCAGCGAGAACACGAAGGAGAGGTTGGTGACGATGTGGCAGACCGGTGAGCACGACGGCGAGGTGGCACACCAGGAAGCACACGACGGTGAGATTGGTGACGATGTGGCAGACCGGTGAGCATGACGGCGAGGTGGCACACCAGGGAGCACACAACAGCGAGGTTGGTGACGATGTGGCAGACCGGTGAGCTCGACAGCGAGGTGGTGGTCCTGGACGGTGACCTGGGCGGGGTGGGGGATCTCGACGGCGACGTCGGTGATCTGGCAAGCGAGCTATACGGCGATGTGTAAGAGGGGTGGGATCTGGTCTGGGAGGACGGGGACTGGAGGGGAGAAGGGGGAGTAGTCGATTCTTTGGGCGAGGGCCGAGGGGATAAGAGAGAGTTTTAAAATGATTACAGAAATGCCCTCCGCGATAAAGTTTGACCGTTGTGTGCGGGAGGGCCGAGAAGTAATATTCTTGCGCGAAATTTTTTGAGTGGGCTGTCCTGGCGCCAAATTTTCGGAGGGACGCGAAATTTTGGCGGAAGTGCGGGAAACTATGCTAGCCGTCGGATGCTGATGGGTGGCTCAAACAAATTGACCATTTATGCAATAATTTACTAAAGGGACCTGATGGGTGGCTTAAACGAATTGACCATTTATGCAATAATTTACTAAAGGGATCTTGTGAGGAAATAAAGAAGTATTATGAAATAATTTTGGAGTTGAGGTCGTCGGGCATAAAACGTGTTAGAATATGCAGAACGGTTCTATGTGAAACCAACAGTAACTAAAGAACTACAGATAACTGAGTACTTGCAACACAACACATACTATTAACTTAATTATAGAGTAGCAAAACACAAAGACAGCACACACAGACGTGTCGACAAGTAAAACACGACGAGTCGACGACGTAGCAGGTTACACATATGCTCTATAAGCGCACTAGTTGCCGCGATGAAGGACACGAACAACCGGACGCACCAGTGGGACGGACTAGTTCCATAGGAGCAAAGGGTTGACCTGGACGCAGCACAACAGGGTGTCGTTCAGCCAGTAGAGGCCGCCGTGCAGATTTGCTCCCGAGCCATGCTCCCAAAGCCTGGCGTAGACCCCGCGGCCATCCTTGCCGTGGTCGATGATGAACATCCGCCGATCGGCGTACTTTGCGCCAAGAACGATGTGCGCGGCGCTCCAAGCAGAGATATTTCCACCAGCGGTGAAGAACTGCACCATGTCGAAGAGGTCATAGCCGTCGGGGCGGACGTACTCCACTTGGTGTGCGTCCTCGAGCGGTTCCTCCCCGATCAGCTCGATGGTCGTCCAGGCCATGGCGTGCGTAGAGAGCACAAAGCTAACCTAGCTCTTGTATTTTGCACAAGCTATCTATTCGAGGAGTGCGTTTTGCAGAGGCCCTCCAAATGCACCGATCGGGTAATATACCAGCGGGGAGAGGGCGGCCTGCGTATCACCAACCAACATTAATTGGTGCCGAGGCCGGCCTTTACCATTGAATTTGCTGTCCGGGCGCAGCGATGACAACGAGCACACACAAACGGCCGGCGCCGACTTCGACCCAGCAGTCCACAGCTAGCCGTTTGTGTGTGCAACAGCAGAAGCGATGCATGGGCATGCATGCACATGGCTGGGCACGCGCGCAGGCACGCATTAAGATCAAGACGCGACGGGTCACGCAGGCACAACACACAACGCACGGAGGAAAAGAGTGCACGTCTCGCGCGGCATGCAGTTAGCTCGCCCAAAGTTTGTAGGCATGGCGTGCAACAGCTAGCTAGCCCCAAAGCAGGCTTAGCACGCATGTAGACAGAACAGTGCCGACGTCCCGTCTTTCCCATGCACTCCTCCATTAGCTTCTCTCGGCCTCCACTATGCACCAACGCCGACGCGACGCGGCCGGACAATGAGCTGCGGGCACCGCCGGAACCTGTCGCACCGCCAGTAAACGCCTTCTTCCTCCCATAAAACTGCCCCATTTGCAGCTGGGCACTTGCACAGCCGGGAACCTGCCCGAACTGCGGGTCTGAGGAGTGCCACCACCTAGTTTAGGCTTTTATTGACTGTAATTATTATTATCTTAATTAAGCTCCCTTCAGTGTGAATGTATTATCTTTATTTTGACTCAAGTTTGATTGAAACTCCCTAAATTTCAGCTCCGAAGGGGGTGTCCCAATTGTATATATTTAGTTTGCCTGTGGTAGGCTTCTCATGCTCAAAGTCAACTTTTTCATCTACCCCTTCCACCGGCCTCGGAAGGGGGTGTCCCAATGGGATATTTTGTTTGGTTGTGTTAGGGTAGGCCAAAGGTACATGGATAACTAATATCTACCACTAGTTCTGATAAGACATTCTCTCAGGTTCGTCTGAAGGGGGAGTTTCGAGATGTAGTGGAAAAACCCTTCCTTTGTACAAGTGATGTCGGTGAAACCGGTCACACCTCTTATTAGGATCTTGGGCCTCTCTCCGCCTCCAAACACACTTGTATAGACATGATTGGACCCCATCAAGGTTTTGTAGGGATTCCTATGCTCCGGAGCCCACGCTTCAGCGAAACTCTTGCATGTTGACCGACAAGTCAACTTGTTCGTCTACCCTTTCCACCGGCGTCGGAAGAGGGTGTCCTGATGGAATATTTTGTTTGGTCGTGTTAGGGTAGGATATAGGTAGATGGAAAACTAATATCTACCACATATTCTCATAGTATTCCCTCGGGTTCGTCCGAAGGGGGAATTTCATGCTCTAAGTAGTCCTCGAACCTGCGAGAGAGAATCTGACGCCGGTGAAGCCATAACACAAAGAGTGTGGGAAACTTGGGCGTCCAAGGCCCATGCCACACTCTAACACACATGGTATGCCAAACCCTTGGTTTGGGTGCGATTCAGATGCTCTGGAACCCCTCTCCGGAAAAACCCTAGGCCTGCTGGAGAAAAAGATGAATCTGTCGTTCTGGCCCCTCTATGTGAGCCGGAAGGGGATAGCAAAGTGGAACTGATTGCTTGGTTGTGTTAGGTTAGGCCCAAGGAACACCCAATAAAATGGTAGGGCCCACCTCTTGGCAAGATCCCCCCGTTCCGTCGGATCCGGGAGTTTCGGGCTCTGAGTAGTCCTAGAACCCGAGAGAGAGAATATGACGCCAGTGAAGCCCTAAGACAAAGAGTGAGGGAATCTTGTGCATCCAAGACCCATGCCACACTCTAACAAACATGTTATGTGATACCATAGGCTTGGGTGGGATTAACACGCTCCGGAGCTCCTCTCCGGAGAAACCCTAGGCCCGTTGGAGAAAAGGACGAAACTGCCGATTTAGCCCCTCTACGTGAGCCGGATGGGGGTAGCAAAGCGGAACTAATTGTTTGGTTCTGTTAGGTTAATTAGGCCCAAGGAACACCCAAGACAATGGTAGGGCCCACATCTTGGCAAGATTCCCCTAGTTCCGTCAGATCTAGGAGTTTCGAGCTATGAGTAGTAGCCCCTAGAACCCGCGAGAGATCGAGAATCTGACGCCGATGAAGCCCTAACACAAAGAGTGAGGGAATCTTGGGCATCCAAGACCCATTACACACTCTAACAGACATGTTATGTGATACCCTAGGCTTGGGTGGGATTAAGACGCTCTTTAGATCCTCTCCGGAGAAACCCTAGGCCCGTTGGAGAAAAAGACGGAACTGCCGATCTAGCCCCTCTACGTGAGCCGGAAGGGGGTAGAAAAGTGGAACTAATTGCTTGGTTGTGTTAGGTTAGGCCCAAGGACCAACCAAGACAATGGTAGGGTCCACCTATTGGAAAGATCCCCCCGTTCCTTCAGATCCGGGAGTTTCGGGCTCTAAGTAGTCCTCGAACCCATTAGAGAGAATCCGACGTCGGTGAAGCCCTAACACAAAGAGTGAGGGGATCTTAGGAATCCAAGGCACGTGCCACAATATAACACACGTGGTGTAACATCCCAAGTATGAAAATATCCCTTAGAATGTTTTATTCCTTGTTTTAATTCAAGTATTGCATCATGTCATCATGTTTAATTATTTGTTTGCATTTGTTACTATTTGTTTTATTTCTGTTTGCATTGTTTTCATAATGAATTTCAAACCTTAATCAACCTTTATTTTCATACTTGTCTGTTACAATCTTTTCAAATAAATAAATGCAAATCAAAAACCTCCTTTGTTTCCAAATACTTCAATAATGTTCAATTAATAATTGTTGGTTTTATTTCAAACAAGTAATTCCAAATCACCTACAATTTCAAATCAATTTCATCAAACAGCACCCAAGATGAGTTAGCACAAGTTTATAAACATTATGAATTTAATCAACTATTTTTAATCTCTTAATCCATAGGGGCCACCCTATTAAAATGCCCTGTTTTCATAATGTTTAAACAATATCAAAATTCCTTTAATTATGGTTTCAAATACAAACAACAATTTTAAATCACAACTTTTGAAAACAAACCTTGGCACTTGGTTGCTATTGGTCTAACAAGTCTAACCTAATTTTTCTATAATTTTTACCAACATAAAACCTACCTTTCTCTTCCAAAACCAAACAATACAAAAAAAAACAGAAAAGCTAATAATAAAAGAGAGAAAAACGGTTCAAGAGGGGGGAGAAAGCCCAGCCCACTTCCACCTTTTGGCCCGATACACCCCCTTCTCCGCTTGACGTCTTCCTCCTAGCAGTACGATCACAGGCACCACCACACGATCCTCCTTCCCCTCCTTGATTTGCAGCCGTACCATGGCCCCTCTCTCCATAAGTACCTCCCCCTCTGCTTGCTAGCCCTAGACCCTCTCCTCTAGCCCTAGCGCCGCCGTTTCTCCTCTCATCTCCCCCACCCGAGCCCTCTCTTTGTATCTCTGAAAAACCGAACGCCACCACCTCTTTTCTCCGGTGGTCGCCGGCGACGAGGGCATCCTCCGCGCAAGCCAACGCCGGGAATTGGTTCCCCTCGCAGCCGGCTACCTCCTCGACACCGCAGCTACCGCCGGGAGCCACTACACCGTCCGCGCCGTCGGGAGTTGGTCGCCGCTGCCCACTGCTGTTTCTCTCTGTCGGGTTCATCTGCGTCCGCGGTCGCCTGCTCCTCCTCGCCTCCCTCGCTGTGAGCGCCCCCTCCTTCCCTCGCATCTCTCCCTCCCTTGTCCCTCTGCGCTGCACGCAGCGCACGTGTGCACCGGCCACCGCACACCGGCCCACGAGCAGCCGAGTCGCCGGAGGCCACGATGCCCCGTCGATCTCTGTCACGTACCTGCACGCACAGAAGAAAAGTTCAGTTAAGAACTTACCTGTCGAAAGTTACACTATAAGCTGCTTCGCTACTGCTACCTAACAACGAACTCGAGCAGGCCGAAGTGGCAACGCTCCACCCGCGCGCTCCGTAGGTAGTGGGTTCGATCCCCCACTCCTGCGGTTTAGGCCCCCCTTTTGGTTGTTTTTCCACACGCCACCCCAGGGCCCACCAGTCAGCGACCCGCTGCGCCACCTCACCTTCCAACCGCGCCACGCTGGCCAGGCCCACGGGGCAGTGACCGAGGTTAGGTCACGGTGCGTAACCAAAGTTTGCCAGCGTTTCTTTTTTTAACCAAGGTCCAAATAAATAACAGATTAGTCCCTGGAAGTGTTTTGTTAATAAAAATTAGTTTTATAACTCCAACAACTGAAAAAAAAAATATGTGTGCTAGTCTAAATTTAATTGCCTACCTTTTGGTAACTTTTGTTTCCTGTTTTGAAATTTCAAAATGCATTTAAAATTCAAATTTGAATAATTCAAATGTAATTTGCAATAATTCATAAATAATTCATACTAATTCCAAATAAGGCAAATAAAATATGTTTTTCATACCATTTTGAATATCCTATTCAAATATAAAATTTGTTTCAATGTTTGAATAATTTAAATTGCCTAAATAATTTAATACTTGTTTAATTCAATTAAATTTGATAAAATTATAACTTGCTCAAAATAAAATATGTTTGAGCATGCAAAATATGTTTTCAAACCATCAAAGTGTGAACTTTTCAAATATGAACTTGAATTTATGATTTGAACAAATAAAATTCAAGTAATCTTCAAACTTGTTTTAAATTCAATTAAAACTTGTTTAATATTGTTAATTCATAATAAATTCATCCTAATTCAAATTTCAATATTGGAAACATGTAATCCAACTAAAATTTGATGTTCTTTTCAAATATAAATTTTGTTAATTGTTTTGCACCACTTTAAATTGATGAAAACAATAATTGTTTGTGTGACATGTTTAAGTAACCAAAATTTCTAAACTTAATAAATAATTTCCAAAACTTGTTAAATCCTTTTATTACTTGCATCTATCATTGCTATATCTTGTTATTTTGTTGTTACCATCATGCATGCATCATGCTAACAACTCTCACATAGTAATTAATTGTAAATCATTTGTTTCCACTTAATTCAGTGGATCTTTTCCATATGCAATCCAATTGCATATGGGTCCATTTAAATTGTGTTATCATGTTAGCTAGTTTATTTTAATGCCACCATTAACTTGACATGCATCATCTTGATTGTGCACAATGCCATGGCAATGATTGTTTACATTCCTGTTTTGTTTGTTTGCTTCTTCTCGAATAGACGACGACGTTGAGACAGACGATCCTTACAGCACCCCTTCTGAGGATCTAGCTCAGTACCCGGCTGCTGAGTTCGCAGGCAAGTTATCACTCACATGAACCATTGTGTTCCTTTCAACCCTGGTTACCGATACTTTCCGTTGTCTATTCTTGCTAGCCTTAGTGGTAGTTGTTTCTGTTTCGAACCTATCACATGAATCCTTTAACCCTGATATTGCCTCACCACCACTCCTACAACCCTATTGATTGAGCCAGTGTCTTACTAGCATGCTTAGGTTGTTTTGCTCGAGTCTGTTACCCGTTACTTTCAGTTACTATATCTTTATTATGTTCTGGGGGCTCGATGTTTAATCAATCAATCAATCATGTTAATATTACTGTTAATAATAATTTGATGATAAGGCACCGGCAGGAGGCCCTGTGTGGTTTTGAGGCCTGCTAGTGTCGACCCTAATAGGAAAAGGGTCTTGTCTACTGATCCATGATGAGCGCACTACCCGCATGTGGGAAGCGAGTATGGGCGCCCCCCTCAATTTGATTCGATTCGCATCTCGTCCAAATCATCTCATTTAGTTCGTGCTTTCTATTTGCCGCATGCATGTTTTTGCGAGCCCAGTGCAGGGTGGAACTTTTGTAGTCGGCATATAGGGGGACACGTTCTTAGAGTGCTATGAGGGTCCATTTTCTTCTGGGCTCGATTAGCCGTGCGCCCAAGGTGCTTTGGGCTTGATGCGAAGAAGAGTTGAGTTGTGTTGAGTGCCCCGCTTGGTGGGAGGCATCCCATCTGGCGGGTTATTCATACGTGTACGGCCAAATTGGTGCAACCCTGCAGGGATAATCTTCTCGAGAAGCCGTGTTTTCCGCGGTTATGGTTAACTTGGTGAAAGTACTGGCTAACAAGTACTCAGGACAACTTAAACCTAATGATTCACAATCTCACACCCCATGATTACAATTTGACTAGTAATAGGATTATTGTCACAATAACTTGTTTCATCTTAATCCAACTGTGTGAGTTATCCTCGGATTGCTTCTTTGGATAAGGGGCGAGATCCAGGATGGGTTTGTTTGAAGTTATCTTTCAGTTGGTTACAACACTCGATCTTATCCCCTTTATGATAGTTGGAAGTGATAGGATCTCTGTAGTTGGTTAGCGCAGCCAGTTGCAGCATCTTATATACCCCTTCTTTCCATTGAACCCAAGTCATTTGTGCTTGTGTTGACGGGCTATACTTTGGTGAACTGTGAGTCTTGCTTGCCAGTACGTCTATGTACTGACCCCTTTGGGGCTGTGGTTTCCGCAGACTACGATTACGAGGATCCAGGTGACGGCTACTACGTGGAGTTTGACGAGGCTGCTGACGAGTAGTTAGCGGACCCGGGCAGGATCCGAGACACCGTGGATGGGCTCCGTCTTTATTTCAGTTTCCTGGCTTCTTAAGCCTATTTGGATTTTGTCTGTACTCAGACCCCTTTGAATGCTTCCGCTGAGATGTAATGATGCTATGTTGGGACATGTGTCCTCTGGATGATTGTATTTGCTATCTCTGCCCTAGTGAGGGCCATTTGCAACTTATTTCTATCTTTTGTGTCGTAGAGGCATGTTGTGTTATCCTTTTGTTCAAAGCCGTTGACGTACCATGTGTGTATGGTATGAAGTACGTCAATGGTAGTGTCCTGATTTCTACAGGATAGTTTACATCGAAGGTGAACAGTAGCGATGGGTTGTCACACATAAGTGTTGGCCTACTCGTAAGAGGACGCGGGTGCCGGAAAGCCCCGTAATCCCATCAGAATACTGTTCAGTTCGTACGGTGAGTATCCTATAGAAGTCCGGGTGCGACAAATGGTATCAGAGCCTGTCTGCCTGTAGGATCCCTTTTTACTGGTCGCAGTTGAGTCTAGAAACTATTTTGTAGCTATATAGGAAAAATGAAACGTGAGAGTAGGAATTCTGCCATTTTTCTTCTTTCCCCACCCACCCACCCTTTTCTGGTAAGGAAGTGCAACGATGTTTTCTGTTCTCACCTAAACTTTCAAGTTAGGATTTCACGTGTTTTGGGTTCTCCGTAGTACCTCAGGAGTTTTTCGTCAAGAGTTTCCCGATGTTGCTTCAATATCCTGTTCTTTTCAACATCCTTTTCGTCCGTTGAACCTTGTTGTTACTTTCCACATCAGTTCTCTACCGGAGTCTAATCAAAACTTCCCCGATCATCTGCAGATGGATCTCAGGTTCTACCCGCAGGTGGTTCGGATGACTCACTGTGAGAGCACCGCCGGTTATCCGGAGATGCTGAGAGACATGGTTACCTATCTGGGGTTCCATTGGGCACCAGAGTACCAGGTCTACGAGCAGCAGCGAGAGTTTGACCAGACCTACTACCAGGCTATCGTCTACATTCTGTCGGATGATGGCAGGAGCGTTGTCCACCGCTACGAGGCAGTAGGTTCCAAAGTGGATATGGCCGTGCAGCAGGCAGCTTACGTGAGTCTCACCGTCCTCCGTGCTGACTACTGGGGGTTTGATGATTCCATCTATCGTCACATCCCCCGTGGTTACATCACGGCAGCGGGAGTTCACTTCACTCTCCACAGCAACCTGGATACCTACGAGTCTGATAGCTCCAGGCTGCACACCACTGCTCAGTTCGTGAGGCACAGTGACGCAGTTGCTTCCACACTTTCTCAGGAGTTAGCCTCAGTCAGGGAGCAGCTCTATCTGGCGTTGACTCGTCTGGCTACGTACACCACAGACTTTGTGGGAGACGAGCGCTTTGCGCGTTTCACTCAGCCAGCTGGGTTTCCGCTGCCAGATGCTGGAGGTTACGAGCCGATCAGAGGTCCACTTCTCGACCTTGGTCCGGGTTACACTGGGATTCCCTGCTTTGGAGCACAGGGAGACGACGCTTTCTACTTCACCACACCGAGAGTTGCTCTCAGAGCAGTCCCGCTCTACGTGGATCGTCGTTATACCTACTTCCGGGGGATTCCTCGGCACCGTATCTCTCGTCGTACTACTCACCGCCGTCCTGCGTGATGAGCATGGGAGTACCGATGTATCCATTCCTAGCTATGTTTAGTTATACTTTGGCATTCGAACCATGTATTGGTCTGTTGGATATTCTGATGTATTTGAACATGTGATGATGTACCTGTTGGTTATCTATTCATGCGTCGGAATAATCTATCTTTCGGTTACCAAGTCTATCCTTTTCTATTGTTGTGCTAAAATGAATGTCTATTCAGGATGCCGCCAACAAGGAGCAACCCGCCGGAGCCACCTCCGCTCACGGAGCTGTTGACTCAGATGACTCAGGTCGTGGCTCAGATGGCCCAGATCCAGGCTAACCAGCACAACAACCAGAATGCTCCGCGAGTCAGCATCAAGGAGTTCCTGAGCATGGGGCCGAGAGCTTTCGTGGCAACACGTGAGCCTCTGGATGCTGATGACTGGATCAGGGAGATGAACAGGGCTCTGGAGATAGCTCATGTTGCTGAGGAAGATAAGGTCAAGTATGCCACCTACCTACTGAAGGGTCAGGCAGCTACCTGGTGGGAGAACTACCAGACCATGAGAGCTGGCTATCCTATCACCTGGGGATGTTTCAAGGATGCCTTCCTGAAGCACCACATCCCAGATGGTCTCATGGAAAGGATGCGTGAGGAATTCTGCTCTCTCAAACAGGGCAAGCTGGACGTCCTCGGCTACCAGAACGAGTTCAATCGTCTCGCTCGATACGCTGGTGACGAGGTGTCCACTGAAGCCAAGAAGATGGCAAGGTTCCGCCGAGGTTTTAACCCGGAACTGAAGTACGCTCTCACCAACGTCAAGTGCAAGGACTTCGTGGAGCTCGTGAACACCGCGCTCAATGAGGAGAATGGGCGCAAGGCGTTCGAAGAGTCCCGCAAGCACTCGCGTGAGGGTGGGTCCTCCTCCAACATGACCACCCCTCCGCAGAAGCGCCGCATCTAGGTGCCAAATGGTGCTGTCACTCGGGCTCCAAATGCCCAAGCTTCTCCAGGCTTTGGTCCCCGCCCACCCAACCCATCTCAGATGCAGGGTCAGAGGGTTCCTATGGGGCAGCCAAGGCCAGGTCCTCCTCGTGTCGTCACTTGCTACAAGTGCAAGGAGACTGGACACTACGCTGATAAGTGCACTCAGAGGCAGCTACCTCCACCTCCTCGCCCCAACACCAACCAGGCAATGGTTCGTGCTCCCCCGGCTAAAGCCTTCAACTCCAACAACAGGCCTGTCGGGAGGACCGCGAGGGTGAATCATATCAAGGCCGACAAAGCTGAGGAAGCTGCTGACGTCGTTCTCGGTATATTACCCGTAAACTCTATTCCAGCTAAAGTGTTGTTTGATACTGGAGCATCGCATTCTTTTGTGTCAAAGATTTTTGCAAAAGCATACAACCTAGTTCTGGTTCCGCTAAGCAATCAAATGACTGTTCACTCTCCGGGACCGCAAATGTTGACTTCCAAGATAAGCATGGACAATCAGATCCTAATTGGAGGTCGCATATTCCTTGCTTCACTCATGTTGCTGGGAAATTCTGACATTGATGTCATTCTGGGTATGGATTGGTTGAAGATCCACAAAGCTAAAATTGACTGTGCTCAAAAGTCAATAACCCTCTCTCACACTTCAGGCCAGATAGTCTATTCTCCATATGGATCAAGTTCTGTTCAGCTGTTCAACCTCGATGCAAAACCCCTTCCTGCAATTGAAAATGTTCCGGTGGTTTGTGAATTCCCTGACATCTTCCCGGAAGAGTTGCCAGGGATGCCTCCGGACAGAGCAGTTGAGTTCGTGATCGAGCTTGAGCCAGGTACTGCTCCAATCTCTAAGCATCCATACAAGATAGCTCCTCCTGAACTGAAATTGTTGAAGGAGCAAATCGATATGTACATGGAGAAAGGTTACATTCAGCCTAGTTCCTCCGCTTGGGGTTGCCCAACTCTGTTTGTTGCCAAGAAGGATCAAACAAAAAGACTCGTGGTTGACTATCGTCCTCTCAACGAGAAAACCATCAAGAACAAGTATCCAATTCCTCGTATCGATGATCTTTTTGATCAACTTGCTGGAGCCTCAATATTCTCAAAGTTGGACTTGAGGATGGGGTACCATCAAATAAAGATCAGAAAGGAAGATATTCCTAAGACAGCTTTCACCACTCGTTACGGTCTATATGAATACACCGTCATGTCCTTTGGTCTCACCAATGCACCGGCAACGTTCTCAAGACTCATGAATTCTGTCTTCCATGAATACCTCGACAAGTTCGTTGTGGTATATCTCGATGACATTCTAGTCTACTCAAAATCCGAGGAAGAGCATGGAGAACACCTTCGTCTCACTCTCATGAAACTTCGCGAGCATCGTCTATATGCCAAGTTCTCCAAATGTGAATTCTGGATTCTAGAAGTTGCATATCTTGGTCATATCATCTCTGCCAAAGGCATAGCCATTGATCCTGAAAAGGTTAAGGCAATTGTTGACTGGAAACCCCCTAAGACGGTGAAGCAAGTCAGAAGTTTTCTTGGCTTGGCTAGCTATTGCCGTCGTTTCGTCCAAAACTTTTCCAAGATTGCCAAACCTCTCACTGATCTCACAAAGAAGGACAAGAAGTTCGTTTGGACTCCACAATGTGATGAGAGTTTCAACCTCCTGAAGACTAAACTCACTTCTACACCTGTTCTAGTTGGCCCAGATACTACCAAACCTTTCCAGATATTCTGCGATGCATCTCTCCAAGGCCTAGGAGCAGTTCTTATGCAAGAACGTCAAGTTGTGGCTTATGCTTCACGTCAGTTGAACCCACATGAGCAAAACTATCCCACACATGATCTTGAACTTGCAGCAGTTGTGTTTGCCCTCAAGAAATGGAGACAATACTTGTTGGGTAACAAAACTGAAATCTTTTCCGATCATAAGAGTCTGAAATACATCTTCACTCAGCCAGATCTGAACCTCAGGCAAAGGAGATGGATTGAGAAGATTAAAGACTTTGATCTCACCATTTCTTACACTCCAGGCAAGGATAATGTTATGGCCGACGCTCTCAGTCGCAAATCTTATTGCAATAACCTCATGATCATGGAAAGCCAACCTCCACTTCATGAAGAATTCCAGAAGCTGAACCTTGGTCTTGTCCCTGAAGGATACCTTGCTAGCTTCACAGCCAGTCCAACTCTCGAGGACAAGATTCGTTCTGAACAACTTCGTGATACTGAAATCAAGAAGATTGTAGAGCACATCAAGGAAGGCAATGATAAATTCAAGTCCTTCTCAATTGATGACAAGGGAACTGTGTTCTTCGAAGGACGCATTGCAGTTCCTCAGATTCAAAGTCTCAAGGATATCATTCTCAAGGAGGCTCATGAAACTCCTCTATCCATTCACCCTGGAAGTACAAAGATGTACCAGGATCTCAAGACTCTGTATTGGTGGCCTGGCATGAAACGTGAAATTGCTCAATACGTTTCTGAATGCGACGTTTGTCAACGTGTTAAAGCAGTCCATCAGAAAACAGCCGGTCTACTCCAACCTCTGAAAATTCCTGAGTGGAAGTGGGACATGATTGAAATGGACTTCGTTACTGGGTTTCCAAAGTCCAAGAAGGGCAACGATGCAATCTTCGTTGTTATTGATCGTCTCACTAAGGTAGCTCACTTCTTTGCTGTCAAGGAAACTATCTCAGCTAGCCAGTTAGCAGAACTCTACACAGCAAGGATTGTTCCTCTTCATGGTGTTCCATTGGAAATAAGCTCAGACCGTGGAAGCATATTCACTTCTCATTTCTGGAAAAGCTTTCAAGAAGCTTTGGGCACTAAACTTCTGTTCAGCACAGCTTATCACCCTCAGTCTCAGGGGCAAGTCGAAAGAGTCAATCAGATTCTCGAGGATATGCTCAGAGCATGTGGTCTCTCCTTTGGCTTGAAATGGGAGGATTGCCTTCCATATGCTGAATTCTCCTACAACAACAGCTACCAGGCAAGCCTAGGCATGGCACCCTTTGAGGCATTGTATGGTCGCAGATGCAGGAGTCCAATCAATTGGTCTGGAGCTGGTGAACGTTCACTCTTAGGCCCTGACATTGTTAAGGAAGCCGAGGAGAAAGTTCGTATCATTCGTGACAATCTCAGGATTGCTCAGTCTCGTCAGAAGAGCTATTATGATAGCAAGCACAGGGATATGATCTATGCACCTGGTGATAAGGCATATCTCCGTGTAACTCCCCTCAGAGGCACTCATCGTTTTGGTGTGAAAGGAAAGCTTGCACCAAGATACATTGGTCCTTTCAACATTCTCTCAAGGCGTGCAGAAAATGCTTATCGTCTCGAACTTCCATAAAAACTATCCAAGGTGCACGATGTGTTCCACGTGTCACAACTCAAGAAGTGTTTCAAAGATCCAGATCGTGCAGTTGATCATGATTCCATTGAACGGCAAGATGATCTATCTTATGAGGAGCACCCTGTTCGTATTCTCGATGAGACCGAGCGTAAGACTCGCAACAAGAGCACCAAGTTCTTGAAAGTGCAATGGTCGCATCATTCCGATAAAGAGGCAACGTGGGAGACCGAAGAGGATCTTCGCAAGAAGTATCCGGACCTTTTCACTTCTCAGTAAGGAATCTCGGGGCGCGATTCCTTCAAGGGGGGGCGTTTTGTAACATCCCAAGTATGAAAATATCCCTTAGAATGTTTTGTTCCTTGTTTTAATTCAAGTATTGCATCATGTCATCATGTTTAATTATTTGTTTGCATTTGTTACTATTTGTTTTATTTCTGTTTGCATTGTTTTCATAATGAATTTCAAACCTTAATCAACCTTTATTTTCATACTTGTCTGTTACAATCTTTTCAAATAAATAAATGCAAATCAAAAACCTCCTTTGTTTCCAAATACTTCAATAATGTTCAATTAATAATTGTTGGTTTTATTTCAAACAAGTAATTCCAAATCACCTACAATTTCAAATCAAATTCATTCAAACATCACCCAAGTTGAGTTATAACAAATTTATAAACATTATCAATTCAATCAACTAATTTTAATCTTTTAATTCATAGGGGCTACCCTATTAAAATGCTTTGATTTCATAAGGTTTACTTAATATGAAAATTCATTCAAAGTTGGTTGAAATACGAATATCAAATAAAAATTCAAACTTTTTGACAATGGAAGTTAGCATCTGTTTGCTAATGGTCTAAATAACCTACACTGAATTTTCCAAAAATTTTACCACATTAAAAACCATCCAATGCTTCCATTTGCTGTTGCTACAAAAAAAACAGAAAAGGTAATAATAAAAAAAGAAAAACGGTTCAAGAGGGGGGAGAAAGCCCAGCCCACTTCCACCCTTTTGGCCCGATACCCCCCCTTCTCCGCTTGTCGTCTTCCTCCTAGCAGTACGATCACAGGCACCACCACACGATCCTCCTTCCCCTCCTTGATTTGCAGCCGTACCATGGCCCTCTCTCCATAAGTACCTCCCCCTCTGCTTGCTAGCCCTAGACCCTCTCCTCTAGCCCTAGCGCCGCCGTTTCTCCTCTCATCTCCCCCACCCGAGCCCTCTCTCTGTATCTCTGAAAAACCGAACGCCACCACCTCTTTTCTCCGGTGGTCGCCGGCGACGAGGGCATCCTCCGCGCAAGCCAACGCCGGGAATTGGTTCCCCTCGCAGCCGGCTACCTCCTCGACACCGCAGCTACCGCCGGGAGCCACTACGCCGTCCGCGCCGTCGGGAGTTGGTCGCCGCTGCCCACTGCTGTTTCTCTCTGTCGGGTTCATCTGCGTCCGCGGTCGCCTGCTCCTCCTCGCCTTCCTCGCTGTGAGCGCCCCCTCCTTCCCTCGCATCTCTCCCTCCCTTGTCCCTCTGCGCTGCACGCAGCGCACGTGTGCACCAGCCACCGCACACCGGCCCGCGAGCAGCCGAGTCGCCGGAGGCCACGATGCCCCGTCGATCTCTGTCACGTACCTGCACGCACAGAAGAAAAGTTCAGTTAAGAACTTACCTGTTGAAAGTTACACTATAAGCTGCTTCGCTATTGCTACCTAACAACGAACTCGAGCAGGCCGCAGTGGCAACGCTCCACCCGCGCGCTCCGTAGGTAGTGGGTTCGATCCCCCACTCCTGCGGTTTAGGCCCCCCTTTTGGTTGTTTTTCCACACGCCACCCCAGGGCCCACCAGTCAGCGACCCGCTGCGCCACCTCACCTTCCAACCGCGCCACGCTGGCCAGGCCCACGGGGCAGTGACCGAGGTTAGGTCACGGTGCGTAACCAAAGTTTGCCAGCGTTTCTTTTTTTAACCAAGGTCCAAATAAATAACAGATTAGTCCCTGGAAGTGTTTTGTTAATAAAATTAGTTTTATAACTCCAATAACTGAAAATAAAATATGTGTGCTAGTCTAAATTTAATTGCCTACCTTTTGGTAACTTTTGTTTCCTGTTTTGAAATTTCAAAATGCATTTAAAATTCAATTTTGAATAATTCAAATGTAATTTGCAATAATTCATAAATAATTCATACTAATTCCAAATAAGGCAAATAAAATATGTTTTTCATACCATTTTGAATATCCTATTCAAATATAAAATTTGTTTCATTGTTTGAATAATTTAAATTGCCTAAATAATTTAATACTTGTTTAATTCAATTAAATTTGATAAAATTATAACTTGCTCAAAATAAAATATTTTTGAGCATGCAAAATATGTTTTCAAACCATCAAAGTGTGAACTTTTCAAATGTGAACTTGAATTTATGATTTGAACAAATAAAATGCAAGTAATCTTCAAACTTGTTTTAAATTCAATTAAAACTTGTTTAATATTGTTAATTCATAATAAATTATTCCTAATTCTAATTTCAATATTGGAAACATGTAATCCAACTAAAATTTGATGTTCTTTTCAAATATAAATTTTGTTAATTGTTTTGCACCACTTTAAATTGATGAAAACAATAATTGTTTGTGTGACATGTTTAAGTAACCAAAATTTCTAAACTTAATAAATAATTTCCAAAACTTGTTAAATCCTTTTATTACTTGCATCTATCATTGCTATATCTTGTTATTTTGTTGTTACCATCATGCATGCATCATGCTAACAACTCTCACATAGTAATTAATTGTAAATCATTTGTTTCCACTTAATTCAGTGGATCTTTTCCATATGCAATCCAATTGCATATGGGTCCATTTAAATTGTGTTATCATGTTAGCTAGTTTATTTTAATGCCACCATTAACTTGACATGCATCATCTTGATTGTGCACAATGCCATGGCAATGATTGTTTACATTCCTGTTTTGTTTGTTTGCTTCTTCTCGAATAGACGACGACGTTGAGACAGACGATCCTTACAGCACCCCTTCTGAGGATCTAGCTCAGTACCCGGCTGCTGAGTTCGCAGGCAAGTTATCACTCACATGAACCATTGTGTTCCTTTCAACCCTGGTTACCGATACTTTCCGTTGTCTATTCTTGCTAGCCTTAGTGGTAGTTGTTTCTGTTACGAACCTATCACTTGAATCCTTTAACCCTGATATTGCCTCACCACCACTCCTACAACCCTATTGATTGAGCCAGTGTCTTACTAGCATGCTTAGGTTGTTTTGCTCGAGTCTGTTACCCGTTACTTTCAGTTACTATATCTTTATTATGTTCTGGGGGCTCGATGTTTAATCAATCAATCAATCATGCTAATATTACTGTTAATAATAATTTGATGATAAGGCACCGGCAGGAGGCCCTGTGTGGTTTTGAGGCCTGCTAGTGTCGACCCTAATAGGAAAAGGGTCTTGTCTACTGATCCATGATGAGCGCACTACCCGCATGTGGGAAGCGAGTATGGGCGCCCCCCTCAATTTGATTCGATTCGCATCTCGTCCAAATCATCTCATTTAGTTCGTGCTTTCTATTTGCCGCATGCATGTTTTTGCGAGCCCAGCGCAGGGTGAAACTTTTGTAGTCGGCATATAGGGGGACACGTTCTTAGAGTGCTATGAGGGTCCATTTTCTTCTGGGCTCGGTTAGCCGTGCGCCCAAGGTGCTTTGGGCTTGATGCGAAGAAGAGTTGAGTTGTGTTGAGTGCCCCGCTTGGTGGGAGGCATCCCATCTGGCGGGTTATTCATACGTGTACGGCCAAATTGGTGCAACCCTGCAGGGATAATCTTCTCGAGAAGCCGTGTTTTCCGCGGTTATGGTTAACTTGGTGAAAGTACTGGCTAACAAGTACTCAGGACAACTTAAACCTAATGATTCATAATCTCACACCCCATGATTACAATTTGACTAGTAATAGGATTATTGTCACAATAACTTGTTTCATCTTAATCCAACTGTGTGAGTTATCCTCGGATTGCTTCTTTGGATAAGGGGCGAGATCCAGGATGGGTTTGTTTGAAGTTATCTTTCAGTTGGTTACAACACTCGATCTTATCCCCTTTCTGATAGTTGGAAGTGATAGGATCTCTGTAGTTGGTTAGCGCAGCCAGTTGCAGCATCTTATATACCCCTTCTTTCCATTGAACCCAAGTCATCTGTGCTTGTGTTGACGGGCTATACTTTGGTGAACTGTGAGTCTTGCTTGCCAGTACGTCTATGTACTGACCCCTTTGGGGCTGTGGTTTCCGCAGACTACGATTACGAGGATCCAGGTGACGGCTACTACGTGGAGTTTGACAAGGCTGCTGACGAGTAGTTAGCGGACCCGGGCAGGATCCAAGACACCGTGGATGGGCTCCGTCTTTATTTCAGTTTCCGGCTTCTTAAGCCTATTTGGATTTTGTCTGTACTCAGACCCTTTTGAATGCTTCCGCTGAGATGTAATGATGCTATGTTGGGACATGTGTCCTCTGGATGATTGTATTTGCTATCTCTGCCCTAGTGAGGGCCATTTGCAACTTATTTCTATCTTTTGTGTCGTAGAGGCATGTTGTGTTATCCTTTTGTTCAAAGCCGTTGACGTACCATGTGTGTATGGTATGAAGTACGTCAATGGTAGTGTCCTGATTTCTACAGGATAGTTTACATCGATGGTGAACAGTAGCGATGGGTTGTCACACATAAGTGTTGGCCTACTCGTAAGAGGACGCGGGTGCCGGAAAGCCCCGTAATCCCATCAGAATACTGTTCAGTTCGTACGGTGAGTATCCTATAGAAGTCCGGGTGCGACACGTGGTATGGCAAACCCTTGGTTTGGGTGGTATTCAGACGCTCCGGAACCCCTCTCCTGAGAAACCCTAGCCCCGCTAGGGAAAAAGACGGAACTGCTGTTCTCGCCCCTCTACGTGAGCCGGAAGGGGGTAGCAAAGTGGAACTAATTGCTCGGTTGTGTTAGGTTAGGCCCAAGGAACACCCAAGACAATGTTAGGGCCCACCTCTAGGCAAGATTCCCCCCGTTCTCCGTCAGATCCGGGAGTTTCAGGCTATATGAGTAATCCTGGAACCCGTGAGAGAGAATCCGACGCCGGTGAATCCCTAACACAAAGAGTGAGGGAATCTTGGGCTTCCAAGACACATGCCACACACTCTAAAAAACATGTTACGTGATACCCTAGGCTTGGGTGGGATTAAGACGCTCTGGAGCTCCTCTCCGGAGAAACCCTAGGCCCGTCGGAGAAAAGGACGGAACTGCCGATCTGGCCCCTCTACGTGAGCCGGAAAGGGGTAGCAAAGTGGAACTAATTGGTTGGTTGTGTTAGGTTAGGCCCAAGGAACACCCAAGACAACGTTGGGTCCCACCTCTTGGAAAGATTCCCCAGTTCCGTCAGATCCAGGAGTTTCGGGCTCTAAGTAGCGCCTTGGAACCCGCGAGAGAGAATCCAACGCGCGGTGAAGCCATAACACAGAGAGTGAGGTAATATTGGGCATCCAAGACCCATGCCACACTCTAACAAACATTATATGGCATACCCCAGGTTTGTGTGGGACTCACACGCTCCCGAGCCTCTCTCCGGAGAAACCCTAGGCCCGCTGAAGAAAAGGACGGAACTGTCGTTTTGGACCCTCTATGAGCCGGAAAGGTGGTAGAAAAGTGGAACTAATTGTTCGGTTGTGTTCGATTAGGCCCAAGGAACACCCAAGACAATGGTAGGGTCCACCTATTGGCGACATTCCCCCCGTTTCTTTAGAACCGGGAGTTTCGGGCTCTGAGTAGTCCAAGAACCCATTAGAGAGAATCCGACGCCGGTGAGCCCTAACACAAAGAGTGAGGGAATATTGGGCATCCAAGGCTCATGCCACACTCTAACACACATGGTATTTCAAACCCTTATTTTGGGTGGGATTCAAATGGTCCGGAGTTGTTATAGTATTCCCTCGGGATCGTCCGAAGGGGGAGGGGGTTGAGGTGTACGTATAGATCCTTCCTGCATATATAGCAAGCGATGCGGGTAAAACCAATCACACCTCGGGTTTGGATCTTGGCTCTCTTCACCTCCTAGCACACTTGTATGGACATGATTTTACTCCATATAGGTTTAGGAAGGATTCCTACTCCGGAGCCCCCTCTTCAACGAAACTCTGGCATGTGTTGACCGGAACTTTTCCGTTTAACCCTTCAACTCGCATCGGAAAGGGGGTTGACCAATGGATTTATTTCCTCACTTTGTTTGGGCATGCCGTACATACATAGAAAACCAAATCTAGCACATGTTAAAACAAGAATTGGAGCCCCCAGTGCAGATTTTGTGTTAAAAAAAGGGTCCAATTGAGACTAAAACAGGATCGAACCCCAAATTCCCCATTTGCTCATCTGCCCAGCTCGCAGACTGAAGTAGGATCGAACCCCAAATTCCCCATTTGCTCATCTGCCCATCTCGCAGACTGAAACAGGATCGAACCCCAAATTCCCCACTCTTCCCCACCGAATCCATAGATCGCGGGCGGCTATTCGCTGTCTCCTTCGTTGATGGCTGCCCGCCGCATGTTCCCGGAGGAGATGTTCCGGACTGGGGAGTCCTCAGTACGGCCGACTCAAGGCCGTTGCGTGCTCGCCCGCTCGCGTGCAATGGAGAAGCTCGAGGAGAAGTGGCACGGTCGCGCGCTCGAGCTCACCGTGGGAGGGCGTCGCCCTCCTTTGTCGCCTGAGGAAGTCCTGGCTGCGCTGGTTGCGCAATGCGCAGTCACCCGTAGGCAGGTGAAGGTGGATGTTAGCGCTCCGCCGGTGGACTTTCTCATTCGATTCCGTTCCGAGGAGGACTGCACCGCCATGTAACATCTGTCCCGGCGCGTCGTCGCCGGTGGAGCGCCGCTCACTTTTATTCGCTGGTGCCGTGGTAGTGCTGCCGAGCGATCTGAGCTACCGTATCTGACGAAGCTCACCTTCGAGCGGTTCCCGTGGGAGGCATGGGAGCCCGTTGCGGTGGAGAAGTTCATCAACTATCTTGGCGGTGATCTGGTGCAGATGCATGTCCCGGTGGACAGCTGGTTCCTGTCGGTGGAGGCCTGGATGAAGCAGCCGAGCGCAGTCCCGAAGACCTACATTGTAGAGTGCCAGAGCCGTACATGCCGGCCATAATGCGCACCCCGACCTCGATGAGGACATTGGAGCACACTATCCTCATCCATGTCTCGGAGGTCGTGGACCCTGGCCCAGTCGTCTCGGACACTCCACTGTGGGACAACGAGAAGGTCGACACCACACGCACGAACCAGTTCCCATTCTTCGGTGGGTGTGTGGATGGCAGTGGCCCTCCTCAGGTGAGGGACGGTGGCCACTGTTTCGGTGGGCACAACGGCAACGGATCTGCCGGAGGAGAATGATGTGCTGACTGAAGAAGATTGAGCTTCTGTTTGAACTGCTATCTGAAGATATCATTTGGCTTATGTTGCAGCTGTTATCTGTTGGAAGTCTGAATTGTTTGTTGTATCGTGCATCTCTAGTCAGTTTGAAAATGTTTGACTTATGTTGCGACTATTATCTGTTGTAATATGTTAGTTTGATCTCTAGTCAGTTTGAAAATGTTTGACTTATGTTGCGACTATTATCTGTTGTAATATGTCAGTTTGATCTCTAGTCAGTTTGAAAATGTTTGACTTATGTTGCGACTATTATCTGTTTTAATATGTCAGTTTGATCTCTAGTCAGTTTGAAAATATTCAAGTTTGTTGTTGAATTTGAGTTGAATCTAAGGCTCCTAATGTTTGACCAATTAATGTTAATTCATGCAAAATAAAACAGTAGCAATGTATTTCATCTATAAATCATGGAAACAAATTTCAGGTGCTACATATTGCACAAAATTACATTAATATGTAAAACAAACATATTTTTCGCGCACACGAACCAGAACACGAATAAGAACACTTATTATCAAGCGCTAAAAACACTTAAACAACTACTTCCTGCATATCCTTTTGCTCGTGCCCTCGTTTCCGCGGCGGCAGCGTGAAGCTTTACCTTCTCTCTTGCACTAGGGGCGGATCTTCTCCAGCCATGTTGGACCTAAACTGTTTTTCATGTCTTGGATCCTTCTGTATAACTCGTAGCTGACATAACCGTCCACCGCTGCATAGTTGCGGCTTGTTGGAGTCATCTCCCATTCCCAATAATGGTGCATGTATGAATCGAATCCAGACTTCATCTCGAGGTACCAACTGTCTATGATATTTCCTGCTAGAGTATCCATTCCAATTTTGGGTACCCCGAATTCCAACTGGATGTTATGGTGGTACTCTGGTGGCAGAAAAAAGCCTGATTGGGCAAGAGCATTCTTGTCGCCCGTCGTGTCCATGCTTGCGAACGTGATCTTGTTTGTTGAAAAGAAGTCTTGCAACAACTTCCGTCCATGATCTGTCTGCGGCGACCTACACCAGTGGTACACGAGGACGTGGTTGCGCATGGCGATTTGGAAGACGGCGATGGCATGGGGTTTGTAAGCATGGCTACGTGTGTACTCAAGGTCGAAGCCCAAGAACTTGTGCTTTTCAGGCTGAGGCCATTGCTCGAAATTGGCCAGGGCAGTCTCCAAGGCACGTTCCTCGTTGGTGTAAATCACCTCCAGCATGTTGCCGCCGTGGACAGGGAGGCTGATAACCTCCGTGGTTGGTCGGCGATCGTCCATGGCAAGTCTCCGCCGTGGGCTTGGAAGAAGAGTCGGGGAAGATGAAGTCTAGATTCGATGGGTTCGATACTTCGATGGGTTCGGAAGAAGAGTCGGGGAAGATGTTGAACGGAAGGAGCGCAAATGGCAACTGCAAATGGCAACCGCCTAAATATCGAAGGCGTGTGTGGAACGAAGGTGTGTGAACCCAAGCGAGTAGATGAACGAACGGGAAACTAATGACAACTGAAAACGAGGCAGAGTGCATATACACGTTCGTCACCGTGTGGAATGAAGGTGTGTGAACCCAAGCAAGTAGATGAACGAACGGGAAACTAATGGCAACTGAAAACGAGGCAGAGTGCATATACACGTTCGTCACCGTGGGTGGCCGTTTGACCTCCCTCGCAAATGACCGTTGTGTTCGCAGGAAGAGAGCAAGTCGTTGGCTCGGTTTGGCTGAATTTGTTCGACTAATAGGTGGCCCTGACTCGTTGTGGCCCCGTTTGACAGTGACTAAATGTCACATCACTCTGTGTTTGACAAAGTCAGCCCACGGGAGAGCCATGCAGAGACATGCATGCGCACACGTCAACAGGCCCAACAGCCCTCGAAATGGCAGTCAGTATAAATGCCCCTCGTGCTTGCATCGCCTCCTTCCCCCACCATTCCGGCCCCAAATCTAGCAAAAAAAAACCCTCTTTGCTCCGGCCCCAACGCCTCCCTCCTTCTCCCTCAACCTTGAGGCGGTTCCGTCAGGAATGGAGGACTCTGTCGCATCATCTGCTGCCGGCGCGGCCCACCATGTCGGTTGGACCTCATGTCCGGATCCGATGCAGGGGAATAACGCCGGCGCGGAATCTGCTGTCGTCGCCGCAGGTGCGGCCGGCCATGGCGGTTCGCTGTCATCGCCTCCTCCGGCGGTGGAAGCGCCGGGACTCCCTCTCCTGTCCGATCTGGGGGACTCCATGGGGGAGGTACTGGCGTTCGAGGAGGTCGTCTCCGACGAGGAGTCTGAGGTGCTTCCCTAAACATATATATCTAGCCCTAGTTTAGTATTGAAGATCCAATGGTTTGTAGAGACATGCAAGCAAGTTGGATCTGGAGACGGGAATTCTACATATGCAGCTGTGACCCAGCGCCCCTATTACCCAGCGGTCAGAACAGTGTAGTTGAAGTTTATTTCATAGAAAAAAAAACACATTAAGCCTTGTAACTGACTGTTTGCCTGGGCTTGAATCTATTCCCGGGTCCGCTAATGATTTTAGGTTCTGGATTCTAGAGCTTGTAGAATAGAGCGATTGGTATATGCAAGTTAGGAATTAGCTATACATGATTTTGATAGTATTTTGTCTATCTGCAAGTTCTATTGTCCATTAACTAGGAATTAGCTATACATGGTTCGAATGTGGGCATAAATTCTAGGCTTGTTATTACATATTAGGTCCATTAACTAACTGGATATATGTGGTACCATTTATATTCTGCTTAAATTTTTGTATGCTATTTAAGCAAAGATTGATGTCATTAGTTTATCAATGGCGTGGTTATTTGATTTAAACTAGTGTTAGTACGTGCATTTTTAAAATGACCTAGAATTGGAGTGTGGTGCTAACTTTTGTTTCATTTCTAATTTGAAGCATTCCGATGACGGCGTATCATCTGACAAGGAGTCCCACGATGCGAAGAGCAGACATGTTCTTAGGAAGCTGCAGAATGAGCAGATTAGGTACCGTCGTCACGCCGGCATGCTGTTGTGCCCCTTCTGCTGCAGGAACATTGACACGAGCATCGTCAGCATGATCCAGCATGCCAGCGGCATTGGACGTGGCTCGGAAAACCGTGTGCCCGTTGTTAGGGCCAAGCACACTGCCTACGGTGTGTTCCTAAAGAAGTTGCTCGCGCGCAATATCCGCTTAGGGCTCGCGCATCCCCATCCGAACCCCAATCACCAGGACAAGAATCCTTGGAGGAGCCAGTAATGCTGTCGCTTGCGTCGAATGCATGAACTTAATTTGAATAGTTGTGCTATTAGCCAATGTTCTGGTTTGGACAAGTAGTATATGTAAGAACTTTATTAGTATTGTGGAAGAATTCCTCGTGTGTATAAGAATTTAAGTACTATATATGTAGTACTTCTATACTATGTTGCTTCAGCCGATCATGTTTTTAGGATGCCTAAATATGATATAACTTAGTGATAAGTGGATGTGTCACGTCCATTTAGTACTCGATCATGCCCAATAAGCCAATCCTTGTCGAAAACTCGTTGATCTGATGGATCAATTGTTTTTAATTCTTCATTTAATTAGTAGAAAATAAAGAACTAATTGTAAGAATGCATCCTTTTTCGTATTAGCAAATATTTACATTTGAAAAACCTTCAATTTATGGGACAACATGCCACAATTGGCAGCTATAGCCCATTCACTAGTACAGAAAGGGTCATCTGTGGCGCACCAAATTTGAATTATGTGGCGCACCTAGGGGCCAGAGGGGTGCGCCACAGAAATCACGCCACTAATTTTTTTTTCTGGGGCGCACCTCAGCCGTGCGCCACAGGAATTTGCAATTCTGTGGCGCACCAAGTAGGGTGCGCCACAGATTTTTTTTTTTTTGAATTTCAAAAAAAAGGCGGCGAGATCTAGATCTAGATCTAGATGTGGCCGCCGGAATTTCGACGAAATTTCGAAATTTCGCCGGAGCTCGTCGGATGCCGTTGTGACCGTGGCCTTAGGTGGCTTGGTCGGTGGTGAGTGGAGGATGGGGGTCACCGGAGTTGGTGGAGGAGGAGAAGCTCGCCGGAGGTGGTGGTGGAGGAGGAGGAGGTCGCTGGAGGTGGTGGTGGGGGAGGTCACAGGAGTTGGTGGAGGAGGAGAAACTCGCCGGAGGTGGTGGTGGAGGAGGAGGAGGAGCTCGCCGGAGGTGGTGGTGGGGGAGGTCACCGGAGTTGGTGGAGGAGGAGGAACTCGCTGGAGGTGGTGGTGGTGGAGGAGGAGGAAGAGGAGGAGGAGAGGTGGTGGTGGAGGAGGAGGAGAAGGAGAGGTGGTGGTGGAGGAGAGAAGTGGAGAGGTAGAGGGGAGATGAGAAGTGGAGAAGTGGAGAAGTGAAATGAGAGAAAAGAGAGAAGGAGAAAGAAGAGGGAGAAGGAGAGGTGTTGGTGGGCAGGATTCAAATTTCGAATCCTGCCCAACAATTCTGTGGCGCACCAAGTAGGGGTGCGCCACAGAATTTTTTTTCGATATTTTTTATTTTGTAGAAAAAAAATCTTCAAACGGCCATAACTTTTTTTTCCTTTTGGAATTTGGCGATTCTAAAAAAAGCTCACAGGCCGAAGGCGAGTGAGGTTGGGTTCCTTTTTCTCTCTAGTTTTTTTTGATATCTTGATCATTTTTTTCGACATTGTATGCAAAAGTTTGCCCATTTTACTTTTTTTAACGAACTTTTGCTCAGAAAGTCGAAATTCATATTTCAAAATTTAATAAAAAAAGTAGTCCTTAAACTCTCCGTGCATCTATAAGGGATTTATTTTTTGATACTTTTTAGACCTCCAACTCTACCGTTAAAAACTAGAAAAGGCGTTCCGGGGGGGGGGGGGTGGACTTCGTGCGTGGACATAAATTTTTGGGATGGGAATTCTGTGGCGCACGTGGCAGTGGTGCGCCACAGAAATGTCATATTTCTGTGGCGCACTAACCACCATGGCCACAAAATAGGAGTGTGGCAATGATTGGTGTGGGCCCCAGCATATTTCTGTGGCGCACCTCTGTCCCGTACGCCACAGAATTCCTCTTTTCTGTGGCGCACCCCTGTCTCGTGCGCCACCGAATTCCGCTTTTCTGTGGCGTATTTCCCCCGTGCGCCACAAAAATAAATTTCTGTGGCGCATAACTACATGGTGCGCCACAAAAAGCCATCCATAGAAAGGCACTTCTCTACTAGTGATTGTACCCTAATTAACACATAGACCCTCAATTTTAAAAAATTCACATCCAAACCTAACATCTGTATGCCTAAATTACGACCGCTAACAGCCGCGCGCGCGCTGAAAAACAAAACAGTCTCACACGGGGTACCACTCGTCAGCGTCATAGCCGCGCGCGCGCTAAATCTTCACCGAAAAAACCTGACACGGGGTCCTACTCGTCAGCGTCACAGGCCGCCGCGCTCCCTCGCCCACTCTCGGCTACTTCCCCACTAAAAGGGATCACTCTGCCCCCCTCCCAACAAAAACCCAGTGCCTCCACTTCGCCCACTGGGTGGCGGCTATCACGGCGGAGCCCTCCCTAGCTTCCCCGTCCTCACTGACGTCCTCAACCAATGACTGGTAAGTGCTGGTTGCCTCCCTTCCCTTCCTCAACCAAACGATTTGATCTAGTTTAGATGGCGGCGGATCTAGGTTAGATGCAGTCGGATGTAGGTTAGATGCCGGCGGCCATCGTCGTTGACGTGTTTTAGGTCACCACCAGCCATGGATTTAGCTCACGCTATCGTCACAGGTATCTCGAAGATCTCTTCCCCCACCCAGATGGAGATCCACCTGAACAAGGCCTTGGAGCTCGCAAGGCCCCCTGTTCTTCAGATCCCCAAGGTAAAAACTAGCATATAAATTAGTATCTCCTTTCGCCTTCGTAGCTACTTGTTTGATTTTTCTTCTTTTCATATTTGGTTGTAGCACTCTAGTCGAGGCTATAGCTTCTGCACCATTTCTCCTTATCCTTATGAAACTCGTAACTGGATGGAGGCGCGTGGCATTCTGGTTAATGGAGTTGGTAAAATTCCAACTCGGGAGGTAAATGTTCTATGATCTCATTAATTTTGTTTTGTGCTTATTAGTATGATGCTACTTTTCTTGTTTTCCATTGCTAAACATCTGTGCTTGATACATGTGCCAATGATTAAACTGTGCACTCGATCTTGATGAGATCATCGAGCATTTTACCTAGTGTTGTGTACAACAACATTGGTTATGCATCTTCCTTGGTAAAATGTTCTACGATCTCATTAATTTTGTTTTGTGATTATTAGTATGAGGCTACTTTTCTTGTTTTCCATTGCTAAACATCTGTACTTGATACATGTGCCAATGATTAAAGTGTGCACTCGATCTTGATGAGATCATCGAGCATTTACCTAGTGCTGTGTATAGCCACATTGGTTCTGCATCTTCCTTGGTAAATGTTTGATGATCTCATTAATTTTGTTTTGTTCTTATTAGTATGAGGCTACTTTTCTTACTTTCCATTGCTTTTGGATCCATAGGAATGCCTTTTGGATCCATAGGAATGCTTTTGGATCCATAGGAATGCCTTTGAAATGTTCGATGATCCATAGGATTCTTTCCTAAGGAATGCCTTTGGATCAAAGGAATGACACCTGCAAAATTCCTATGGATTATATTCGTACACCCAATTTCAGCACAGTCTAATCATCGGTTCCTTTATTTTGTAATCCTATGATCCAAAGAAGCCCTTATACGTGTGCTCATGATTAAACTGTCTATGCCAATGATTAATATGCAGCAATGTGTCTAGCAGTTTGGCTACTATAGCAAATGGCATTGTCGTGGGATAATCACGGCAGACGTTACCGGGGGTAACTGATCTTGGGGCAAGACGACACAGGCGTTTGGGAGAGGGTTTAGCTCAGAGGAACACATGATGGTACTCGATCTGGTAGCCGGCAATCAAGTCGCCGAGTCTCCGATCTCGATGTATTAACTCAACTCTCGTGTTACACTGGATGCTCGATATCAAGCGATATTGCTAGAACTCTTGGATCTCTAAACTAGACCGAGGGGCCGGTTTATAAAGCACCCGGACCCCCCTGGCTTGCCCTCCAAGGCGCACCCTGAACCCTACCCGGACACCGCATACGAGAAACCCTAACTTTCCTTGCCGTAACCCACAATCCGGGCTACGAGGCCTACGAACTTGGGCCTTCCAGAAGCTCCTTTATCCTTAGCCGGATCTTGCGCTGCGTCCATTGGGCCGAGTTACACCTTGGTGTTGGCCTACCGGGTTATCATCCCTCCATCAGTAGTCCCCAGAATAGCTTGGGCTTCACGAGGTTCTCTTTGAAGCGTACGCTATTCCCTGCAAAATTATCAAACTTACAAACTCATTGGAGGCCGGGTTAAATTGCTTTGATAAACAGCTAGGCCTAACTCCACGGTGGCCATATAATAACCCGGCTTTCTCCAAGTCCTTTACTTAGCTTTCCGGGTCAACACCCTAACAAGAATGTTAAAGATCCGATTTTCTTTACTCGATAATTGCCCCTAATGTTGCGGAGAAGATCTCCTTCTTATCTCTGTCCGGATATCTCGTCCAGTACTTAAAGCATATCTCGCAAAATCCGTGCAGATGGCCGTTACTCCGAAATTTTCGGTTCCCGCTCGTTGAGCCAGGTTTATCCACCCGCACCCTTATAAATAAGTGCTTAGGGGCAAACCTAACCCCGACGGCTCATTTCCCCCCTTTCCTCTTTCTCTTCGCTCCCGCACTTAAGTTCACAGAGCACCATCACGGAGACCTCACGCGCGTCACCGGAGCCCATCCGCCGCCGGCTGCGCTCCGCCACGGTTCGCCCCGCGCCGCCGCCGGAACCCGCCGTCGCGCCCCCGACCCGCCCGCCGGGAGTCGCAAAGGGGCACCAAGACTGCGCCATTTGCCTCCGCCGGGCTTTACTCCAATCTCCTCCAGTAAGTTTCTTTTATCCATCAACTTGACCTCGCAATTTCTAGATTTATTTCAGATTGGATCTAAGTCAACCAGCCGGTCATTTTTCTCGCCACGCCGAATTAGGTCGCTCAAATTCCTTTTAGCTCATCCATTGGATTGAATATAGATTCCATTTCATTCCCCTACTGCCTATAGTCATTAATTTCACCATGAATCTGGAAATGAAATCTCCAATCTAGGCTCGGGCCGCCCAAAATTTCCGCGCTTGCCGTTGACACCCGAAAAATTCTTTTCTTCCGGCTCTTTTGTCTGCAGTAGATACATGGGTAACCATCCATCTTCCCCAAACACCTTTCAACACGTAAGCCCTTCATAGTTTTTGTAACGATGTTTGATACCCGGATAGCTTGTAACCTTGCTCCACAGAATGATACTCGGATAATTCTTTGCTTCCATGTTTTCTCGATATCACTCGCAAATATTCGGACGACTCATGGTTTCCGAGTCTTATTTCTTGTACCCTTCTATCTTGTGCTTTGCAGGTTAATCCCATGGCTCCCAAGAGGCAGGGGAAGCAGCCGGCCAAGGCCAATACCACCAACTCCATATCCGCCAACTGGGCGCGGTCCACGGTTACGAAGGCCAAGTTAGAAGAACTGGCCGAGTTAGGGGTTCTCCCCCCTCAAAAGGATATCCATTGGAGGGTGCCGGGTAACGAGACCCGCCCCACACCTGCGGATGATGAGGTAATATGTTTTGTGGAGCACGTGACCCGGGGGTTCCGTCCTCCGGGTCATCCTTTCTTTCGAGACATTCTGAGCCACTATGGCCTCCGAATATTTGACATAGGGCCTAACTCTGTGTTAAATATTTCCCACTTCATCGTTCTTTCCGAGTCATACTTGTGCACTCCGCCAAGTTTGGCTCTCTTTATCGAACTTTTTCAGTGCAAACCGTGCCGCGAAAGCGGTGACGGAGCACTTCTTGCTTGCGGCGGGGTCTCTATCCAGCGCCGCAAGAATTCTCTAATGCCACCTCTTACTCTTAACTCCCACGTCAAACACTGGCAACTCTCATACTTTTATTGCCGGGACACCTCCCCACCCGGCGAAAAGAGGTTGCCGGGTTACTCAGAGGGCCTCCTCGATATCTCCGAGACCTTCAACGCTTTCGCCCCTGACTCGGACAGGGAGGCAATCCAACCCTTATTGGCCAAAATAACTACCCTCTCGGCCCAAGGTCTCATTGGGCTCAATCTGGTAAAGACTTGGGTCGATTTCCGGATCCAACCCAACTCCATCCGCACAAAGTTAATGTGCGAGTATTCCGGGCACACCACGGACTCGCTCCGATACTCCACCAATAGCTTTGCAACCGGAGATACCAACAAGACTATCAAGGGCTTCTTGACAGAGAAGCTGGAGGTAATCCGGAATATAGCCGGGTTAGAACCCTTCACTCGTGAGAACCCGGCGCCTGAGGTAAATATCCGACTTTCATACTCTTACCTTCACACTTTCCACTCGATACTGTTGTTAACCTTCATTCTTACGTCTTCATCTCAGGCCGATGATGCTTTTTGGAGTATTGATACTCCCCCTAACTCTGAGCGCCCAGAGGAGAAAGAGGACGCCGTTAACTCGGATGAAGGTACATTCCGAGTTTTACTTAGTTACTTTAAGCTCGTCGTTGCTCTTTCGTCATTTTCCAACTATAAACCTTGACAATTTTCAGAACAAGAGGACAAAGACGAAGAAGAAGAATCTGAAGGCAAGGTAGAATCCGCCAGCGACGAGGAAGAAGCTGAGCCGAAGGTCAAGGCCGGAACAAAGAGGAAACCCCAAGGGGTCATCTTCAAGGTTCCATACCTTTTCCTTGCCTCTAAACCATATTTCTTTGATAACATGCACGAGCTAAACCGGAAATTATCCACTTGGTCGTATTTGAAGAAACCGCTCGTGACCAAGCGCCGAATAACTCGGAACTTTCCAGGTGATGGCACTCTTAATCCGGGTATTCCGTCGTCTCCGGCTCGACGCGCTGGTATTCCCTTAATCCTTTCTTAAGTATCAAAGTCTTCCCGAACCATCCCCTTACGGGACAATTCCACATCTCGCTCGATGTTTTTCAGTTTCGTCCGGGTCCAGCAGCGAGTTCCCCTCGGACTATATGGTGAATCCCGGGTAAAATTCCTTTCCTGATGCTTTATCGTTTTTTCATCACTTTTTCCCAGTTGTACGCTAACTGCTTTACTTATACTGCCCGTAGGGTCACGATCACTGTCAACGACCAAGATGATATGGAAACTGACGACCCGGGTAAGGAGAACCTGACTGATGATATGCATGCCGCAGCTGGCGGAGAAGAACAACAAGTGCCACCAATAAACCCGGCCGACCGAGAGGCCGAGTATCCCATAGCCTCGCACGTACTCGAGGAGGAAGAAACTGCAGGCTTGGGCACGGGAGGAGGGGAACCAGACTCCGATACTCGAACGACCCGGATACCCTCTTTCAAGAAGAGAGCCCCTTCTCCAAGTCCCCAAGATCCCGGGTCTTCTAATTTGGGCAATGATACTTTTGACCAGATGATGAGCGCTCTCCTTGCTATGAAGGCCTCGGAGAGAGATGTGCTAGAGCGCATGGCAGCGGAGCACCAGGTACTGTAACCTAATATCTCTTCTTACCCATCTAGTTCCCAAGTGCCGAGTATAATTTGTTGAAATTGTGCTCGGTATTCTGCGCGATACTCGGCTTGCCATGATACCCGACTAATTCTCATACTTTGGTTTCTCACAGGTACAGGCCACCCGGTCTGATGAACTTTTGCTCAAGACCGAACAACTGCTGCTTCCCGAGGTAAAGCGGAGAGAGGCCCTTGAGGATGAAGTGGAAACTTTGAAGAAAAATGTTTCCAAATATAAGAAAAGGTGCACCACTGCTCGAACCGCACTGAAAAAACTGTCGGCGCAAATTACCGATACTTATCGTATCTTGCTTAGTAAGTTTCTTGCTGCTGATTGCTTTCATGCCTCTGTTTTGTTACATGATACCCGGAATTACTGATACGACCTTTCTTTGTTTCAACTGCAGGTGCTAACCTTGCAGCCCCAGAAGAAGATGCTGTTGCAAAGGCTAAAACTTTAAAGACTGTGCTCCGGACTTTCTTTGCCGGCACCAAGTGGATATTGGATGCCGTGAAGTGGCCAACTGAGGTATATCCGGGTGAAGAAAATCTTATCCAAGCCTGCTCCACCGTGCCTGCATGGATCGAGATCTGGAAGCGCTCGGCATGCCGGATTGGTATGACCCGGGCCTTTGCGCTAGCTAAGGCTTACTTCCCTAAGCTTGAGCCGGCAAAGGTTATATCCGGGTTTCCAGAATTCAAAGCGGATGGCTCCAGGTTTGGGCCCAAGGACTTCAAGGCCGTACAATCCGCGGTGCGTCACTCGGCAACCACTTTGGCCGATAGTATGGATCTGCGTACGCTTATGAGTTCGTACGATGCTGAAGACAAAATCGTGAAGGAGGAAGCACCCCCACCCTTCGACATTTTAGAGAAATGGGCTGCCGATTCGGCCAGGAGGAGGGAAGAAACCGCGAAGAGGGAGGCCGATTTAGGATCGGAGCCAACCACCTCTACATCGGTTGTCCTCCCGCCTGTCCGTCCTGATGCGAAGAATCCGGGTGACGATGCCGGGAGAGCTGCGGAGCAAGCCCAGGACCAAGACCCGGAGGGCAAGGGCAAGGGTGTGGACCCTATTCAAGAAGCCGAGTAAACAAATGCCATCACGATACCTTGGTCGTTTCGATGCTTTTGTTCGAAACAGATATTCTTTTGTCGGTGCACCTATGCACCTTTGATACTAGAACCAAGACTTGTAACGTACTTTAATTCCTTGATATACCTCGTGCCTCTTCTGGCCTCTGGATGAACTTGATATTTATCTGGTTTTTGAGTTTATTCTTGATATCTGACTTTCTTTATGGTTCCTTTTGTGAGACTCGGTTTCCGAGTTTCATGGATTTCGACAAGCGGACTTTTCTCTAAGTCCCCTAGTCCCCAAGACTCGGATGTTTGGGTTTTTTGAGTTTTAGCAACTAAGCAACTTTTCCTTTTTTCAAAATCCCCAGTCCCCGAGACCCAAAAATGCCGAGTCTGGGATGTATGGTTTTTCCAAGGGAACAAGTTGCTTGCTGCTAAGCCCAAGCCCAGAGCCGTTTCACATAGGTATTGAAGTTATGCTTGATAAACGTTGAGTTTCCGGCTGTTAGCCCTGTATTCTGCATAACTTGTGGTTTAGATGACCCTTTTGACTATCTTGTATTGTACGCCGGCTTTCGCGTGGATACCATGTTGTTACATCTATACGAAAACAGGGTCAGGCAAGTCCCATTGGGCTTCATGGCTGATTGTAATCGTAAGAGAGCAAATCATGCCACTTTAGTGCGAGTCACATCGAGCTTAAGTAAGAAAAGTCAAGAAAATTTGGATCCTTTGTTCGGTTATAAGATTGCAGCCGTACTCGTTTGCGAGTAATCGGCCCTTATAACTCATAGGCATCAAGGCCGGGTCCCTGGGTTTGTAGCTGTGATGTTCAAGCAATCAGCCCCCAGGACCTATATATGTGCAACATACTTGATGATACTGATGTACTGATAGCAATAAATAATGCTTACCTGTAACCGAAGTAAAGATCATAACAAAATAGGACTTGATAACCATCTCTTTATTGATACGAGAAAGTTTGGGTCAGCAGGCCGCCTCATTAAAAACCTTCCAGTCCCCTTAGGTACCCTGGATAGGAAAAGAGTGCGTCTGAAACATGCTGCCCGTTACATTGTTTTAGTTCTTCTTGGGATTCTGTCCGGAACTGACGTAATCGATGCACATTCTCCACTTGTTGATCTTTTTTACTATGAGTACCGGGTTTGCCAGCCAATCCGGATAAGGCGTTTCCATGACGCGGCTGGCTGTGAACGGCTGCGCAATTTCTTCTCTTGTGGTGGATTGTTTGAGTGAATCACCCTTGATGAAAGCCACCATCTTGGTATCTCGTGCTGCCTTGAGCTTTGCCCTTTCGCCTTCAGTACTCGGCTTTTTCAAGACTGTTCTGTCATCCGGGTCTGCTTGAGACCGGTAGTATTTGAGTTTCTCTTTTCTACAAGCTTGTTCAGCCATTGCTGCATCTCCTTCATCGCACTCAGCCGCTATGTCCCGGCTTCCATGTATGGTGATGGTCTGTTTAGGACTCGGGATTTTTAGCTGTAGATACACATAATACGGCCTATGAATTTAGCATAAGCCGGCCTTCCGAATAGCGCGTGATAAGGACTGCGCAATTTGACCACCTCAAAAGTGAGCCACTCAACTCGATAATTATCCTTTGATTCCCCAAAAGCTACCTCCAATGCGATTTTTCCCTCGGGGCACGCTGAGTGACCCGACACTATCCCATGAAAAATTGTTGAACTTTTTTGTAGCTGAGACTCCTTGAGACCCATGCGTAGAAAGGTTTCCCAATATAGTATATTGATGCTACTTCCACCGTCCATCAGGACCTTTTTCAGTTCATACCCATTGACCTGCGGCGCAACTACCAATGCTAAAACTCCCGGGTGTTCTATTCTTTCCGGGTGATCCCTTCTGCTCCATGTTACGTCCTGTTCTGACCACCTCAGGTATCTTGGAACAGCCGAGGACACCGAGTTTACCGCCTGTTTCAGTATCTTCTTGTCCTTGTTGGAACTTCCTGTAGTATGCACGTGATATTGACCCAACTGCTTGGGGTTGGCCTGGAAACCTCCAGCTCCCCCTTGGTTGTTACCTTGATTTCCGGCTGCCGGGTTACCGGCTGGGGGTGGGCCGTTGCCCGGGTTTCCACCTGGACCCGGTCCTCCTCCCCGACCTGCACCTCGCATGGCTCTGTTCACTTCCTCATTCTTCCACCTCTGTAGGTCGGCGCACTGCTCCAAGGAGTGGTTAGCTGGCCTACCGTTTCTGCTGTGCTTCGGGCATGCCATTCTGAAGATGTCCCAATTATTACTCGGCCTTGGTGGCCCTTGATAGTTTCCTCCATTGTGATTTCCAGTATTGAAATTTCCTTCTGCCCTGGGTCTTGAAGATCCGGCTTCAGTGTTGGCGACAAACTCGGAGCCTCCCTCAAACGGGCGCTTGTTCTGGTTGTTTCCGTTGTTACCCGGCGCTGATCCATTGCCGGTTCTTCCATTATTACTTGTGTTTACTTTTGCTTTTTTATCGTCAGTTTCCTCTTCCGTAGTGTCCGTTGCGGCGTGTTTGTTGCATGCATCCATCAATTCTCCCATCGTAACCTCTGAAGCATTCCGACTAGATTTCATGCGAGTTAACTTTTGTACTAAAGGTGTGTATTTGCAGGTCTTTGCCATAGCTTGCAGCGCATCCTTGGGCTGAATATCTGTAGATGAATGAAGTATTTCCATAACCCGGCGCACCCAGCTGCGCGCCGATTCTCCCTTCTTCTGAACACATCGTTCTAGGTCATCAATAGTGAATAACTTTCTGCACGTCCCGTGAAAGTGCTTGATAAACGCAGTTTTCAATTCTCCCCATGACTTGATAGATCCTTCCGGTAGATTGGTGAACCATAACTTTGCTGCTCCCTCTGACATCATTAGATACATGAATTTGGCTTGAAGATTCTCGGACGCATTGCGAATCGACATGGCCATCTCATAACTACTCAACCATGTTTCCGGATCCATAGTCGGCTCATAATTCACTACTTTACCCGGTTCTTTGAACTTTTCCGGGTAAGGTTCAGCCCTGATGCTATCCGAAAGACACTTAGGTCCTGCAAGAATGGTCGAAGCTGGTCTTACTCGGGAAACGTGTGATCCTGCAGGGGGTACAGCTGGACGCGGTACTGCTGGTGGCCCATGTACCGCAGACCCGGCCACGGCTCTCCTGGCTCTGGAACTGTCCACGATGGCCTGTGCTGCTGATGCTGCTGGTACTGCCTGAATGTGTGGAGGAGGCGGCATTTGCTGCTGCTCTTCCCTCCGCCGTGCCGAACTTGTCTGGATATTGCCGGCATTACCTCGCTGTTGGCTGACATATGGTGTCCCATGCATTCCACTTCTGTGATCCGGGTAATTAACTTGTTGTGCCACCGCCGTGCGCAGCATATCTATCGCCCGCCGGGTCTCCTCTGCGTGGGGTGACTCTCTCACGGGGATTTGATTCAGTGCAAGCGTTGCCGCGTATACGTTGTCCATGGGATTGTTGTAATGACCCGCTGGTGTGCGAAAACGTGATGGTGGTGGTGGTGGTGGTGGTACAGTATTGCCGGTAGTAACTCCAGTCTGTGGTACGGGTAACCCGGCCTGCGTGTCTACCGGTTGTACTCCTCCGGTTGTCGGCTGAGGGGCGGTTCCTTAATTTGCCGCTGGGATCGGCTGATCCTGAGGCGTGATAAATAGCGCAGCCGGGTTTATGACTCCTCCCAATGCTGGTAATCTGGTTTGGTGCCTTTGATGTATTCTAGTCGTTTCCTCTCGGAGCCGGGTTTCCAGTGCATCCAGCTCGCGTTGTCGTGTGGCCATCCCTTGTCTTTCTGCTTCTACTTGCCTTCTCTGCTGCTCCAATGCACGACGGGCTACGTCCAAATCCCTAACACGTTCCGCCGCGTTCTCTGGAGTGATAACTGTGGCAAGAACTGTCGGATCTAGGATCAGATTGTTGTCGAACAGGGCCAGATGTTGTGGATTGGAAGGACCCGCTCCTGGTGTCCGGTTTGGTAGGAATCCAAACGTGTTCGCGTGTAACTCGTTTTCCGCCGCTTGACTGGTAACCGATGCCGACTCTCCGTCAACCTGGGCCAGAACCGGGTTTACGTCAGCCGGTCCCTGCTGCCGGGTCAACGCTTGTGCGGCCCCGGCTGCGGCCGCGGTTACGTTCTCCTGGTTGAGATTGGTCGCGGGAGCCGTGTAAACCGCAACCCGGCGCACAATGCTTGGCGCGAATTCATATCGTTCCTCTTCGCTACTATTTTCCTCGTACCGGTTCTCCAGCAGGCGCAGGATAGACTCGGTATCACCTTCTTTCTCGATCCGGCCACGCGGGGTCCATGCCGGCTCCTCCGATTGTTCCCTCTTCGTGGTGGGTTCTTCCATTGGATCCGTTGTCCCAACTGATTCTTCTCCATCTGATTGGATATAGGTGGTCTTCCCTGACACAGAATCAAACCCAAAGTCGTCAGGGATCGAACCGGAAGTACGTACCATACCGATGAAGACGCTGATTTGGCCGATTGTCATGATAGATCCGGATTCGAGGTGACCCGACTCCGGTCCCCAGCCGGAATCGTCCACCATCTTCTCTCCTTCGTGGTCAATGTAGATCTCGCCGATGACTAGATTCTTCATGTTCTTCCGAGCTTCTCCCGTGATGTAAACACCTTTGGACGTAGGCCCCACGGTGGGCGCCAACTGTCGTGGGATAATCACGGCAGACGTTACCGGGGGTAACTGATCTTGGGGCAAGACGACACAGACGTTTGGGAGAGGGTTTAGCTCAGAGGAACACATGATGGTACTCGATCTGGTAGCCGGCAATCAAGTCGCCGAGTCTCCGATCTCGATGTATTAAATCAACTCTCGTGTTACACTGGATGCTCGATATCAAGCGATATTGCTAGAACTCTTGGATCTCTAAACTAGACCGAGGGGCCGGTTTATAAAGCACCCGGACCCCCCTGGCTTGCCCTCCAAGGCGCACCCTGAACCCCACCCGGACACCGCATACGAGAAACCCTAACTTTCCTTGCCGTAACCCACAATCCGGGTTACGAGGCCTACGAACTTGGGCCTTCCAGAAGCTCCTTTATCCTTAGCCGGATCTTGCGCAGCGTCCATTGGGCCGAGTTACACCTTGGTGTTGGCCTACCGGGTTATCATCCCTCCATCAGGCATGCAGAACAAGTTCAGTTGTGCCTCATTTTACTATAGTAGGTAAATCTGTCAGAATTATTGCGTGTCATTTGTATGTACCATGGTTGGCAATGAGGCTCACTATTACACTTTTATTTGTTTTGTTACATGTGCCGATGATTAGACTGTGCTGATGGTTGCCCTTGTAGTTGATGATGTGCTAAACATGTATGATGCCTTTTTTGTAGGGTTTGCGAACATGTGGTTGTGGCTTCAGAATGGATGGATCAATGGGAGAAGTGATGTGGAACAATTGCATGTGCCTTTGGAGAGCATTGAGGACGCTGAAAAGTGACGTGGAACCTGTGGATGTGCCTTTGGAATGGATTGGTGACTAGGAAAAGTGACGTGGAACCTGTGGATGTGCCTTCGGAATGGGTGGATCAGTAGGAAAAAATGACGTGAACCGTATCGATGAGAAACTATTTAGTTTAAGATGTGCACCTGTTTGGATGCTGAGGTGCACCTGTTGTGATGTGAACCCTATCGATGACATAAAACTATTTAGTTAATGATGTGAGCCTGTTGTGATGATGGCGGGTAACCTTTGTGATGCTGGTGTGAACTGGTGTTAATTCTAGTTATTATAATTCTAGTTATTATAAATCTCCTTGTTGTGATGATGACGGGTAACCTTTGTGATGCTGGTGTGAACTGGTGAACTGACAGCTGGGCCCGTGCAAAAAAACGTTAGGAACAACCGAGAGAGAGCGCGGTCGTTGCCGGTCAAAGCAGTCAAACATGGCAGGATGTGTGGGTCCAATGAAAATTCGCGACGTTCTACGTGACCAAGCCAGTTTCGTCGAAGGCAACTGGGCTCTTAGTGGGCTACTGGGCCGGAGATGAAAATCCGCGACGTAAAAGTAGTAAAAAGTCGGGCAAAACCAGTCTGTGACGGACCAAACAAATATGTCGAGAGCAAACTCCACTTTTCAGCCATTCGCGACGGAAACGCTCGACGTTATCAAAACGTTCCGCTCAAAACATTCCGGATCGCACAGAATTTGGTAGTGTTAGTGTGAGTCCTGCTGTTTCTAGAGCAAAACCCGAAAATGACAATGGAAGATCTGACTGGCTCATCATTAACCAAACCATGTCCAACAAGGTTCGATTACGCCATTCGGAGACCCCGTTCCTTTGAGGCGTTCCAGACGGCGTAAGTTGAGGAACAATTCCACAACTCTTAAGATGATCGCTAAATTCGTGACTCAAATATTCTCCTCCACGATCGGATCATAGAGCTTTAATTTTCTTGCCACGTTGATTCTCTACTTCATTCTGGAACTCTGTGAACTTTTCAAAAGTTTCAGACTTGTGCTTCATTAGGAAGACACAAATGTATCTACTAAAATTATCAGTGAAAGTTATGAAGTAGTGAAAACCACCTCTGGCTGTCGTGCTCATTGGTCCGCATACATCAGTATGTACGAGTTCCAAAAAGTCCGTCGCCCTCCCAGGAGAACTGTTGAAAGGCGACTTGGTCATCTTTCCAAGTAAACAAGCTTCACATGTCTCGTATGATTCAAAATCAAACAAAGTTAGAAGACCATCATTATGGAGTTTCTTCATACGCTTTTCACTTATATGACCCAACCGACAATGCCAAAAATAGGTGGGATTCAAATCATTAGGCCGTAGCCTTTTAGCACTTACGTTATAAACATGCGCATCATCATGAGCATCAACAGTATTTATAATAAAAAAACCCATTCACAATGAAAGCAAAAGCCACAAACATATCATTCTTGGAGATTAAACAACCATTGTCTTTACTCACAAATGAAAAACAATCTATCATCAAACATGAAGGAGAAATAATGTTTCAGTTAAAACTAGGAACGTAATAACAATTATTCAATTGCATAATAAATCCTGAAGGGAAGTGCAGTTGGTAGACGCCAACGGACAACGAAGCAACCCTTGCATTATTTCCGACGCGAAGATCAACTTCTCCTTGTCTCACGCTTCTACTCCTTACTAGCCACTGCATCGATTTGCAAATGTGAGCAACCGTTCCGGTATCAAATACTCAAGAGTCAATAATAGAGTCAGCGAGAAAAATGTCTGTAACATTAATTACAAGCGTACCTGAGGTAGAAGTCTTACTTCCACTCTTCTTCACTGAAGCAAGGTACTTGCTGTAATTTCTCTTCCAGTGTCTAGTATCATGACAGTAGAAGCACTCCGTGTCAGGTTTAGGTCCGTCCTTAGCCTTAGGATTTGGCTTGGAGATCAAATCTTTAGCCTTTCCTTTCCCCTTAGACTTACCCTGCTTCTTGAAGCTAGGCCTGTTCTGCACAGCCAACACTTGGCCATGCCCTGCATTCTTACATTAGTAGAAAACTGCTTATAGACATAAACACTGGCCAACATATTTTCTTGCTCGCCAGCGCTAATACTGGTACCGCTGGCGTACAGGACAATCGGCTTGCCAAGGATAATGATGAGGCCGGCACGATTCACGGCACATGCTACCGCTGGCGTACATGCTCCTCGCTTCGCCAGCGGTAAGTATGGCACCGCTGCATTACAGGATTAGCTTCGCCAGCAGTGTCCGCGCTCGCCCGCACGGCCACACCACCCCATGCCACGCACAAACACCCCAGCCCAACCGATCGACCCTAAATTATCCAAGACCCCGGCGCTGCTCCTCTTCTTCCCATGGCCGCCGCGAGGAGGATGCCCCCGAACTCCCTCAATCTCGCTCTCTCTCCCAAGGCCCACTCCCTCCTAGCTCCAGCCACAGACCACTAGCGACCGCGCCAACTCAGCCCGCTCGTGCTCCTCGTCGAGTGCGGCCGGTGAGCCGTGCTCCTTCCTCTGCCCTTTCCTCCACCTACTATCTCCATGTCACCGCGTCGACCGGACCTTGGAGCTCCGCTCCTGTAGGTCGTCGATCCCATTGACCTCCACCTTGAACAATCCCCGGCCGAGCCCTCCTCTCTGAGCCATGGCGGATCGGCTCCCGCAGCCCCGCCTCGTCCTTCTCTTGCTGCAGCCACGGTCGGCGGGCCAGCGCTGCCAGATGTCGGTGCCTCCTCTGCACCACCGGGCTCCACCTCGTGGGCAGCCAGCCTCGTTCCCTCGACCTCCACCACTGTCGGGTGCCCTACCTCCTCTGCAGCTTCTGCACCGGCGCATGATCGCCGGGTGCTTGATGAATTGCCTGCAAGAGGCTCGTGCAAGAGACGCCGACCTGACCTGCACCTCGCGTCGTCCCGTCCTCATGTCCGCCGTCCGTCCGTCGTCCTTCGTCGTCAGCTCGACCTCCGGTGCCTCCCCAACGGCCGGCGCTCTCCCCTGGTCCATCCTCCTCGGCTCTAGCCGCCTCCATGGCCGGGAGGGCCGCCATCCTCGCCCTCATCGGGAGGCGTCGATCTGCTGCTCGGCGGGGACTAGCAAGGCGTGGATCCATGTCGCTCGGCCTTGGAGCTCGCCGCTGCACAAGATTCACGGGCGGGGAGGCAAAGAGGATGAGCTTCTTGTGACCAGCCTGGCCTACAATCGCCGCCGGCGTCTGCCGGACCTGCCGCTTCACGGCGTGCACCACTCTGGCATCTGTCCGGAGAGCTAACGCCGACTAGACGCCCGCCCTCCGGCAGTCCTTTCCATCTCCTCGAGAATTTAACATGTCCGTGATCTCCCACACGCCAGGTCGCCGACAACCACTTGAGGTAATGGACGCGTTTTTTCCACGCCTGTGTGCTGACTGCCCAATTCATAGTAGATTTAGAACTACTACTGTATTGTTTCCTTCCAGTTTAGTGTTTCCGTTCAATTTAAGAGTAGAGTAGGATCTGAGTATTGAGTATAGTTGGAACAGAACTAGCTAGCACTTTGTAGCATCAAATGATTGATCCACTTTGTAGTTGTGTGTACTATGGGTAATGATTTAGCTAGATGAGAAGTACGAGTATATTTCTGAAAAATGTAGTAGCACGGTGAGAAACTACTCCCACCATTTGCAAGAATTCTCATTTGCTAGATGGTGAAGCTTGCTGCCTAGAGGGCTCCATGTCTGTTGATTATGCCTGCATTCAGGGAACTCCTTCTGTACGTACAGGGTAGTCACAGTTGACGAGTAGTCCTGATAATTTGGACGACGACTTTGAGTTCATCACTTCGCTGCATCCAGATGCGCCCTTGAAGTCACCCAAGGAAGCTAGCCTCCCACGGCGACGATGACATAAACACGGGGCTATAGCGTCAACATCGACAATAGAGACACGAGGACTGGGGCGGCAACGACGCTCGTGTTGCATATTGCAATATGTATGAATGAAATATATATATATTGTACGTGTTACGAATTGTAAGATGTATGCACTATATGTATGGATTTTTTTTTTTTTGCAAGATGTATGCACTGGATGTATGGATGAAATGTATATATTGTGTTACGAATTGTAAAAAAAAAACCGAAAAATATACTGCTGGTGAACAGCATATAGTATTACTTGGCGAACAGCTACCATCTCAGGAAACCTACTGCTGGCGAACACGACCCGCTACCGCTGGCGAAGCGCGCGGTTCGCCAGCGGTAGCGGTTACCACTGGCGTGCTAGCGTTGGCGAAGCGCCGTTCGCCAGCGGTAAGCAAATTGTGTTCGTCACTGGTAGGTTTTCTCCTACTAGTGTTAATGCCATTTTTTGCCGTCTTGAGCATCCCACAAAGTTCATTAAGGTTCTTCTCCGTCCCATGCATATGGTAGTTCGAAATGAAGTTCCCATAGCTAGATGGAAGCAAAGCCAAAATGAAATCTGTGGCCAACTTAGTGTCCAATGGAAAACCAAGCTTGTCCAAAGTCTGCACATAACCAAGCATTTTGATCACGTGCGGCCCTACTGCTCCGCCCTCAGTTCGTTTGCATTCACCAAAAGCCTCAGCGATATTGAACATTTCAGTCCTGGCTTGAGTCTAGAACATATCCTTCAGCGCAATGATCATATCATACGCTTCCTGACCATCAAATTGCTTTTGAAGGTCGGGTTCCATGCATGCAAGCATAAGGCAGCTAACCTCAAGAGACTCATCACATGCTCTCTTAAAGCCAGTTCAAACGGCAGCAGTGTCAGTATCAATAGGCGCATCTGGGATTGGGGTATCCAGAACAATTTCCTTTCTCTCAGCCCTGAGAAAAATTCTCAGGTTTCGGATCCAATCCGAATAGTTTGTTCGATTTAAATTTTCCTTTTAGAGAATGGATCGCAACGCAAAAGGGGTGGGTTGGTTGTTACGTGCCATTGATCTACAACAGAAAAACTTCCAAAATACTAAGACAAAATCCATGATAGAGTAAGACATTAATCAATTTAACGTGGTCTACTTCCACTAAAACCAACATCCCTCTATCGGTACTTAGTGATTCAAGGTCCGCAACGAACAAGTCGACTAGTGACGTTTGCATCACTGCTAGAAGACAAGGTAAATCGGTAAGAAACACTTGCTAATCATATCACATATGAGTCTTGTTGTTGGGTGACATCTCCATGTCAAAAACACCAACCTTTATGCCCCAAGACGCTTAACCGTTAAGATTACCTTGATGAGTTAACCAACCTTTCATGCGCGTAAGCATCAGCAGATGGCACCCTGCTGCAACAGTCGTACCACCTAACCGATACATACCCACCTAGTCAACGAAAACTGATGGCGCGCTTCTGCAACAGACCCACCATCAATCGTAGAAGACATGAGATGGTGCAAGTTTTAGTTTGGGGGACATGGGAACTTAACATTTGCGAGGGATCGTTCTACTTCTACGAATCTAACAATCATAGGAGTAAAACAACAGGAATAGAATTCACATAGTTGTGACACAGTATGACACGTTTCACATGGTGATCTCCATCTCCATGGAACCTGTCCACTAGGATGATCTCCATCTCCATGGTCCATATGCGCCATCCCTCCGAGTGATGAGTCCTCCAAGAAACTTCTACAAGGTATTACTACTAACAGCTAGAAAAGAAGATTACATGGATAGAGGGAAACATCACAAGTCGGCACGCATGCCGTTAATACAATAAGTGACAACAGAATATGGCTCCAGCCGTGTTGACATACTCACGACACGCAGCTCATGAAAATATTACACACATGCATCACATACACATAGGGCCATACCGGTCACAAAATCTGCAAAAACGAGTTAGACGTTCGAACACCGAAACTTGTAGGGCCTAAAAGTCTAGTTTAGAAGACGAATGAGCCAAAACGCTCCGACTGGTCAAGCTGTTTTGGCCAATAGGGTGAAATTTCGATACACAACTTTTTCCAGTTGAAACTTTTTCGATTCGGGGTCGTATTGCAAAAGTTACAGCCGTTTTGAATGGGATTGTCCATTTCTGCGAATTCCCCGAAACCGGCGGCAGATCCAATCCGTCACCCCGCGCATCTCATGCATATCGTATATGATCCAAACTCCGATTCGACCAATCAGATTGATCTTCGCGTGCTGCAATTGGATTTACATGTCTACCCCGATGGCGGAAACCGGTCGGTAGGGGTATGTCGTTCCACGATCTCTCGCATCACGATCACGGAATGCAAATCACAGATCGAAACATCTACTCCATACAATCGATCACATCGATCATACCCCATCTACATATCACATATGCAAACGATCCGAATCTATAACTACGCAGCAGCGACTCTGATACCATAGTAGGAAAACGGGGTAGGCTACACTAGAGCAAATCAAAATTTCTACCGCGTCAACCGAGATCTGCTGCAAGATATAGATCACGAGATTACCACTAGATGCGATGTGTCGATCTCGATGAAGCGGGTCAGGGCAGGGTAGTCGTACGAATCCTCTGGATCCCGTCGCTCCCACGAACAGCTCCTCTTGGCGGCTCGTCCAAGTGCTACAGATGCAGCACTTCTATCGGTATTCATATGTGCGGCGTGGAAGCACCGCTCGCCGGACTGCTAGGTCCGCGCGGGGCGGCAGGGGCGTGGAGAGACGGTGGCTGTGGTGAAATGTGGTGCGGAATTAGCAACCCTAAGACACACAACCTCCTCTCCTTTATATAGACGTCTCCATAATGGGCTTCCACTAAAACAGCCCACTCTAGAGTCCATTTCCAGCATATTTCGGATCCAATCCGAATTCTGCATCTTCTGACTTAAGTGTGCGACCCTATAGGTTCACGCACATTTAGACATGACACGAGTACACCTACTCGGCCAATAGTTGGTAGCGGATTCTAGCAAAACGTGCTAACTCCCAAACGTGTATAAAGATCACGTCGGACGAACCATCACATGTTTATGTTATTCCTTTTGCCTTACGATATTTGATCATGCTCCTAGCTGATCACTCTTTCTCGATCTTGTGAATCAGAATCCCTTTCCAGATTAACTATTAACCTTATTCAGCATGGCTATGCATTTCTGGATCCGATCACTCGAGGGGCCCAGAGAAATATCTCTCTCTGGTGAAGAGAGGGGCAAATCCCATCTTGACTGACCATGCCTTGCAGCATGCTTCATGACAAAGCCGAAATCTACCTTTATAGCTACCCTGTCACGGTGTAGCGTTTGATAGCCCCAAAGTAGGTCGATTCACATCTCAAGAACATGCGACAATCTCATGTCTAAGGACAAAGCATTCACAACATGTAGAGAGAGGACTATTAACATTGTAGTAATATCTCAAGCTGGGTCAGTCCAACACCATGTTCATAACATGAGTTCACATTATTAGTTTGACATCACCATGTCTATGACTTGCGAAACATAGCCATCAACCAATACATGTGCTAGTCTAATGTTCAGGTGTGTCCTCACATGAACTCCGACTAGGGATATATTTAGAAGAACCATGTAAGTAAAGAGTTTCACAAACAAGTCACATACTTGCCAATCAATACAAAGATATTATTCAAGTCACATTATTACAAATCATGGATACATAGATATATCATCATCTCTATGATTGCCTCTCGGGCATATCTCCAACAGAAAGAGAGTAGCAATGTGAAACTAGTTGCTTGGTTGTGTTAGGATAGCCCATAGGAACACAAAACAAAAAGGTAGAACACAACTATTCAGAAGATTCCCCCCGTTCCGTCAAATCCGTTAGTTTCGTGCTCTAAATAGTCCGGGAACCCGCGAGAGAGAATCCGACGCCGGTGAGGCCATAACACAGGGAGTGAGAGAATCTTGGGCATACAAGACACATGTGACACTCTAGCACACATGGTATGGAACCATCTACGATTTGGTGGCATTGTGACGCTCCGGAGCCCCTCTACGGAGATACCCTAAACGAGAGAGAGAAAAGTTCAACGCGTTGAAAGCCGGTAGCAAAGTCAAACTAATTGTATGGTTGTGTTAGGGTAAACAAGGGGATACATTATAAATTGATAAATAAAATTATATTTTGTAATTATAAATTTAACAAGCTATTTTGGAAGAAAAATAAAAAAAGATCTTTGCCGTGTGCATGCTCACGGCAAAAAACTGACTGTGGGCCAGAACAGGGGGATACGATGTCAATTCTTTGCCGTGTGCACGCACACGCAAAGAGCTGATGTAACGTTTCCGTTGTGCCACGCAACGGAATGGCCACGTGGCAGTAATTTTTGCAGTGTGGTTTCTTTACCGCGTGTTTTCTGTGTTCTTTGCCGTGTGTTCTTCTTTACCGTGTGCCGTTTGTTGTACTAAACCGTGCGTTTGTCTTTACCGTGTGCGGCACACGGCAAAGATAATCTATACCGTGTGCCCGATGTAGTGCACACGGCAAAGATACGAGCACACGGGACTTACCTCGTCTCCGGTAGTGGAGGGGGTTCCCACAATACATCAACCCATAAATCAACAACAGCTGTTCTAAAAGAAAAAAAATCAATAAATCGTGCACACCTCGTATTACATGATTTATGCTTCATATACACACCGCCATTAGCATATACTCCACATACTGTTGAAGATGAGCGCTACCGCTTCATCACCCGGCGAGAGCGCTCAGAAGGGCTTCGCCGATCAGCTCAGGCGCCACCGTGCTTGAGCTACCAGGCTACAACAAAATACTAATCTGGTAAGCATATTCCGCCAAGAATTACTATAGTTTCTTTAAGCCTCGGACTGCAATCTACCTGGGCTTTAATTTTTATCCGGAGGAGAGCACTGGACTTGGACGCCTGAACATGAACAACTTCAAGATTGAGGCGTCTGACGGTGTGAACTACTTCTGCCATTACATGCTCCTTCAAGGGGCATAGAATCTCAATCTGGAGTGCCTTGTCGACCACGCGGACGTTCACCTCTTCTAGGGTGCCGCTATCATCGCCGGTCATCTCATGTGCCTTGCGCTTCTGTCTAGTCATCTTCGTCCTGGCCTTGTAAGTATAGCTTGGCGTGGTTAATTCAGAACAGCGTGGCATTGCTGTTTCGGATTCAGTACTGTTTGGTGCCCGAATATTGTCGGCGTATTCCAACTCTTGCAACCTTCGCTTGAGCTCTCTAAGATGAACAATGGTTTCTGTGAGGATTGATGCTTTGTCCACCTGCAGCAACGCATTCGTGTTGGCTAAAATAAAAGAAAACTTAAATGTGTCTGATCTTCGGCCAGTGGACTAAAAACTATTCATCACATAAATTACCTTTTTAGTAGATGGTACTAATGATCCCAACGTCTGGAACATACTGTTTATCTTCTCTCGCCGTCTTTTTTCAAACAGTGCGCTCTTCTTGATGTTATTTTCTTGATGTCCACTTTTTCTGCTGGTATCAACTTGTCTCCATGAACCGGCTAGAACTTTCATAAGAATATTATGGGGAGGTCGGGTCACAAATGATGTTTGCACATTACAAGTTTTAGGTTTCTTCCAGATTGTGAAGCTCAACAGCATGAAGGGGGGGCGACAAGGTGATGGCAAAGGAGATGATATGAAACAGTCCGTCAAAATGTCGTCTTCTCCTAAGCTGTGGAATTCAACCGGATCATCAAGATTCCTTGAAGCCTGCTCAATTGTAGCACCTCGGGATTCGTTTTGAAATACATCCGTGAATGTTGCATTAACCATGACATCATTTAAGAAATTGGTTTCCGCTCGCACAGCTGATGAATGACATGAAATTTCTTCCGGATACAGGCATGATCCAAGCGGTGACTCAACAAGTGATGCTATTGTCCTCTCTACAAAATCCGGGTCCTCCATAACCTGAAGGTAATATTCAATAAATAATACATTGTTGCTCAGTTGAAAACAAATAAAACGTTGTTGCTCCAGTGGTAAGTTGATAGTTTGATCACAGAAGTTAGTTTAATTCTTGTACAAGAAGGGCAATGCGATGGACGTATTGATCACTGCCCCGATGCTAGCAAATGAATCGCGCTGCTGCATCACCGTTACATGCAGCAGTCCATTTGCTGGCTGCGTCCCTCCATGGGTACTCCCGGCCAGTGGCCGACTCCAGGTTTAACGATAAAACACGGTTTGTCTTGTCTCGAGATCTTTTGTCCTAAATAGGCATTTAGAAATTAAACTTTATGAACCTAATGGTCCTACCAAAAACTTTTAGCCAAAACTAGACCCTCCCATAAAATGCAGCTTGAAATGGCTTATTTCTGACTATGCCACCACGTTTTTCCGGTCACTTTGAGAGCATGTAACGGTTCTGAGAGCAAGTAAGATGACCCCACGTATCTTTTCTTAGTTGGAGGAGAGAGAAGTGCGGTGCACCTCCAGGTTTAACGATAAAACACGGTTTGTCTTGTCTCGAGATCTTTTGTCCTAAATAGGCATTTAGAAATTAAACTTTATGAACCTGATGGTCCTACCAAAAACTTTGAGCCAAAACTAGACCCTCCCATAAAATGCAGCTTGAAATGGCTTATTCTGACTATGCCACCACGTTTTTCCGGTCACTTTGAGAGCATGTAACGGTTCTAAGAGTACGCAATGGGTGCCCTCATGCTCCCCGCCAGCGTGATCGCTGCCATCGACAAGCTCCGCAGATCCTTCCTCTGGGCCGCGTCCGATCGAGTGAGCGGCGCCCAATGCCTTATCGCCTGGGAACGTGTCTGTCGAAGCAAGAAGGAGGAGGGGGGGGGGGGCCTCGGCATCCGCTCGCTCGCAGACCAAAATGCGTGCCTGCAGGTCAAGTTGCTACATAGGCTGCACATGGCGCAAGATGAATCTTGGCCGCGCTGGTTTTGGAGGGGCCTCGACGGTGCTCCCCTTGCTACTGCCCACTCCAACCGGTCTCTTCAAGGTTCGCACTGGAACAGCCTGCTCCTGCTTCTCCCACTCTACCGCGACATATCGAAGGTGGAACTGGGAGATGGGCACCGGACTGCCTTCTGGCTAGACAGCTGGATGCCGACGGGTGCCCTCTCGGCCTCCGCTCCCGAGCTCTTCTCGCACTGCACCGAGCTAAATACGACAGTTCACAGGACTCTCTCGCTCGGCGTCGCCTCCCTGCTCGCCCCAAGGTTGTCGCCCACCGCAAGTCGACAACTGAAAGCCCTCCTTGCCGCCCTCAGCACGACTATGCTGTCAGCCTACCCGGACGCACACGTTCTGGCTCTGTGTGGAAAAAAACAAAACAAGCTCCATACCTCGAAGCTGTACGCTCTCCGAACTGACGGCGGCGAACTGACTCCACACTTTCAGTTCGTCTGGCAGAATGACGCGCCGTCCAAGGTTCAGTTCTTCGCTTGACTAATGGTGCACGGCCGCATCCAGTGCTGCTCCAACCTCTTCCATAAAGGGATACTCACTGCAGCTGAGAGTGTATGCGCCATCTGCAGCGACCCCCTCGAGACCCCGGAACACATCTTCTTCAGCTGCCCAATCGTCGTCAGGTTCTGGACTGCAATGGGGGTGTCGGGCTTCCAGGCGGACTCCGTTGCCTCTGCGGCGTCGCAACCAGTTCCGGCTACCACCCCTCCCCGATCGGCGCCTACCCTGCGGCTTCTCTGTTATTGGAACCTTTGGAAACATCGCAACGGTGTCGTCTTCAACGGCCTCGCTCCCTCGCTGAACCTCATTCGCAAGAACTGTTGTGATGACGCGGTTCTGTGGCGTGCACGTCTCCCCCCATAGCACCGTGTCGACATTGACATCTGGCTCAATCTCCTCGCCCCCCTTGTATAGCTAGTATAGCTTTCGTTCCCCCAACTCAGAACCCCCCCCCCCCCCCCACACACACACACTGTAAACTTGGGTTCTTTCCACCCGCTCTGAGAAATCGAAAATTCAGGTGGGAGCTTTGCTCCCCCCGGTGACCCCTCAAAAAAACTTTATCACGTGGTTCTATACACTTTGTGAGAATGAAATATGGTCAAGTGACTCATCTTTATACGGGCAGCGTTTTGACTCCCGGGTCCAAATACTCCCGTCAAAGTGACTCATCTTTATACGGGCAGCGTTTTGACTCCCGGGTCCAAATACTCCCGTCAAAGTGACTCATCTTTATACGGGCAGCGTTTTGACTCCCAGGTCCAAATACTCCCGTCCAAGTGACTCATCTTTATACGGGCAGCGTTTTGACTCCTGGCTCCAAATACTCCCGGGTCTAAATAAGTCTTCTCCTAAGATGTGGACATTGCCTCTAGATATTTGCCCGACCCAATTTCTCGGCAAATACGTGTGCGCAGAAAATGGTGTAACGAGAGCCTTAGAGCAAGTACAATAGTACACTATGAGACCACTTACGTGAAGAAGAGAGACAAGTAAGAAGTGAAAGAGTGGGCTCTCATGTAAGAGTTATGCTCTAAGCGTGTTTCTAGGGAAAAAGTTAAATTAACAAGAGATATAGACAAAAAGTAAGAAAAACTATTATCTCAATAGCCAATCTTATAGACAACTCTATTGAATGAGCTGACTATAAAGCTAACGTTGATGATATGGCAGTTTTATATAACCAACCGCTAGTGAACTTCCTCTTATAATTTCTTCAGGTATACGGTGGGCCCATGAGGATCTATTTTTTAACAGTGTCATTTTCCGTGGAGGCCTTGGCATGATATTTTGGTGGAGCGGTGGTCTAGCAATGGATCAACTCCCGCGCTCTCAGAGAACAGAGGGAGCGCCTAAATACCGCCCGTTGGCGGCACTTGTTGCTTGTGCCGCCTCAAGCAAAGATTCATGGGTCGCTTCAAAATGCGGCCCAATAAAGAAAGAGTATTGTTTGTTTTTCTTTACAAAATAAAAAACTGAAAATCTAAAATATGACTTTTTTTTTACAAAAATGAAAACCAAAACATTTTTAATTATGAACATTTTGAAGTTTGCATTTTTAAATTTTTACTAATTTTGAATTCGAATGGTTTTCAAATTCACAGCTGAAGATTTATAATTATGATCATTTTTAGTTTAAATAATTTTAAACTTGAACAATGTTTGAATTCAGACAACTTTCAAAATCACTGAAATTACAAAGAAAGAACGTTTTTAAGTTTGAACAAATTAAAATGTGATCAATTTTCAAATTTGAAAATAATTTATATGTGAACAGTTACCAAATTTGAAAAAAAATATCAGTTTCAACAAAATTTTCAATATCTGAAAACTTTTTATCAAAAAGGCTGAACAATTTTCGAAATGAAAAAAGAAATAGAAAAAGAACACAGAAAAAATACAACATAAAAAGGAACAAAAATCGGAGAATCCTTGGTGGGCCGGCCCGCTGCACGACCACATCAGGCGGTGCGAGCAAGAAGTACCACCAACGGGGCGGTATATAGGAATCGCCGAGAACGGATGCGATCTCCGTGGGCATCTTCTTCCTCGTAATCCTAGAAGGTGTCCTTTCCAACGCGGCTTGCGGGCGTCGGCATCGTCCACATGACTCTAAGAGCAAGTTCAATAGTATAGCCAATAGTTGGCTATAAGGACTTGCCACGTCATCTATAGCCAACATGTACAATAGTTGGATAAAAAAATGTTACTTTATTAAGACATGGCCCACATTCTACCCTCACAAAGTGCCTAGGAACACGTGCTGCAGCTGACTCTTGCATGAGAGCCCACTCACCTTCTCTCTCCTCCATGTCATCAAAAAATATTATTTTAATCCTTATAGCCTGCTTACGTCACCTTATTGTACATGCTCTAAGCTCATTAGTAACAGCCGGGCAGTGCCGGACTTTCTTGCCTACATTCATTAACTCTCAGCGATCCTGGACGTGTCGGGCCATGAGTTTCCTCTCCGCAAAGCTCGTGCTTTGCACCAAACCCATGAGCAAAAAATATGGTTCCTCAATCAATCACACCGACGAGTTTTACCTTATAACGAATGGTTTGGATCCGAAGTTGGAAACCTCGACTTAATAATGGTCTAAGATGGAGTGCTGCCCCTCTGACCAAAAGATAGTCTCGGACGAAGTGATGCCCCTTTGCGCGACGCGCAGATATATAACCTTCTTTACCGGAAGATGAAATTTTAAAATATTTTGCTGCGGATTTGAACCCTCGACCTGAAAATGTGATTACATAGGAGCGCTGCCCTTTTTTGTGCATGGTAATATGTGTTTCATTTATAAAATAAATATCCATTTACAAGACACATAAAGACCGAGATTAGCGTACAAAAAAGGTAGGATAATCCTATGCAAAATCTCAGCGCATGTTCTTCTCTTTCGACGCCACTAAAGCGGCTGTCAAGGGAAATAAGAGAGATCACCTCTTCACCCGACCCCGACGAGGCGCCATCGCTAATCCATAGCTTTATGGACCTCCAAATTAGTTTGTCGGAAACAAAACCATTGCCGCTAAAAGTATCAGACCAGGGCAACATGTTCCCGGACATGCCATCGAATCCCCCGCACGACTACGACTTCGGAGAAGAAAATCAGAACTATCAGCATCCGACCACAAACACAGCACAAGATGCACTATCTTTCAGCTATCACATACGCATACAACCCTCTGCGCATACTCCTGGACGACAAATACTCTCTTATCCACCATGACGTTGGAGATAATGCCGCAGCAACGGGGAAAAACAGTAGGAGAGACGCACCTGATGGGTTCGCCGCCGTCGCTTCATCGACACCATCCATGAACCCTAGCGCCACCGATCTAAAGGACCGACAAACATACGATGTCCTCAACTCCGAAGGGAGCGTTGCCACTCGACAGCAACAATGCTCACATCTTTAGATGCATTCGCATGTATATAACATTCTTTGCTAGGAGATGAAATTTTGAAAGATTTGGAGATCATTTGCAAGGAAAATACAATGTCGAGCTGACTACCTGGACCTCTACGGGAAGCCCCTTCAACTCAGTCCACTCGCATTTGCACCTCTCTCCCCACCTTCTGTCTCACCGATGGCCACCCCAATCTTGGACATAACATCAACCTCGCCAATTCCCAATGCAAACTCGCCATCATGGTTACGCTTCACTTCTCTCTGCAGCCCAAAAACCTTGCTTCAAATATGATATCCTCCTGCTCAATATCTTGATTGACCAACCGGTCCACAGCAGTTGGACGCTCGCCGCGTTCCCACGTTTGCACACTTTATCTCAAATGAAGGCATGACTAGCATGCTTGCAGACTCTAGTAATGAACGAATCCTGAATACTTCAGATGGCGCACACGTTTACCACCTATTCTCGGTATCAACACTTTGCTACCATTTTAGTTACAACTCAAATATGCATGGTAATTTCAATTAGTAGAGATCACCGTAGAAAATTATTGGTCGCCTAACAATTATTTTATGTTTTTTGACTGCCCGGATGATGTTTTTAGAAACATTTTCTTAATCCCTTCACTGTTTCACGACACCAGCTGCAGATTTGACGTGCATACTCTGGAAGCTGTCGCGCCATCTCAACCTCCTCAACAACAACAACAACACCGACATTGGCTATATATATAGAGCACAAGGGTTCTCGGTTGGTTTGGCTTGTGGCCATATTGTATCTTCTTCTTATGACTGATGTTTGAATTTTGGCCAGTTTCGGGATGGCATGTTGGTGCTGTTGGAATATATGTCGAATATGTATACGAGTAGGGCTACGCTAGGACTTGTAATTAAACGGAAGTTTAGGTGTTTGAGTCGGACACGTGTAACCTGGCCTAATATATAAATGCACCGGGAGTGGCCCAAATAGACACGACGAAAACTGGTAGGCTAGACACAAGATCACGAGGGGACGGTCCGGCGCCCGTGGTAGGGGCGGCCGGACCGGCGTGGCGTTGAGATCTGGTGCGTCTGTATTGCCTCGGCGGGCTTGTCGTCGATGGTGACTTGATAGCAGCAGGCGCGCAAGGGGAGCCGGCGGCTTGTGCCGGCGATCAAGGCGGCCGGTGCAGCGGTATCAATGGGGGAGGAGCGCCCGTAGTCATGCCCCGCAGATGTAGGCGAGTTCGCCGAACTGCGTTAACAAATCTCGGTATCGTCATCGTGCTGTAATTGCTTGTCCTTGTTACAAATCGTAGGCGCACAATTGATCTACCAAGGACAAGCAATCACAGCACGATGACGATACCGAGATTTGTTAACGCAGTTCCCCCAAGACACAAGATCACGAGGGGACGGTCCGGCGCCCGTGGTAGGGGCGGCCGGACCGGCGTGGCATTGAGATCTGGTGCGTCTGTATTGCCTCGGCGGGCTTGTCGTCGATGGTGACTTGATAGCAGCAGGCGCGCAAGGGGAGCCGGCGGCTTGTGCCGGCGATCAAGGCGGCCGGTGCAGCAGTATCAATGGGGAGGAGCGCCCGTAGTCATGCCCCGCAGATGTAGGCGAGTTCGCCGAACTGCGTTAACAAATCCCGGTATCGTCATCGTGCTGTGATTGCTTGTCCTTGGTAGATCAATTGTGCGCCTACGATTTGTAACAAGTGGTATCAGATCAAAGGTTGGAGGACACGGATTGTTGATCTAGAGGATGAAGCGAAAGTTTTGGTTGCAACCCGTCGCGTCGGTCAAACGGCGGCGGCTTAGTCGGGTTACATATGCAAGCGACAGATCGGTCTGTTCTGTGCGGCGGCAGCGTAACACGCCAGACAGCAGCACGCGTGGGGTATGCGAGAGGACAGAGGTCTAGTCTGTATGCGTGTGCCGTGCATGCCTGCTGGGAACTGCATCGGGGACCTAGACGGGTGCTGGACAGGAAGCAGTGCAATAGCCAGCTTCGTATAGCTAGCCAAGAAGGCGCGTGCATGCAGCAAGGTAGGAGTCGTGCGGTGCTAGGTGAGCTGAACCAAACAGAACCAGCAATGAGATTTGTTTAAGGAAAAAAAAGTGTTGTGAGGGCCATGCGTGTACACGAGTAGCTTGGCTAGATCAAATTTGGATCTGTTGCTTGCTATGGTGTACGGGAAGCTATATTCAAGCATTGACGAGAGAATTACTTGTGCAATTTGCATGGAGGTTTATTCTAGGTGGGTTTGCTGAAAGGGCTTGAAACGCGTGGACATGGCGACAATAGGCGGACGACGTGCGCATAAGACGTCGTGAAGGATCATGCATATACAAGGCGCCAGACAGACACGGCAGTATGGCCGGTTGACCAGGCGCAAGGTGGAGCATGGTTGCAGTCGGATGCGTTCGGCTGGGTTGGACTGGACAGTCTGACGGGACAGAATACGGTGAAGATCGGCGATGACGACATATGAGCGTGACGGCTGATGGTGTCCGAATTCTGTGGCGTGGGAACACGTGGCGCATGCCTAAGCGATGCGTGTTTCAACATGGCAATGGCGCGAAGTTGATTCAAGAATGTGTACACATGAGATCTTGAGGTCGACAGGGCGCAGGGTGGATTGATCCTCTACCATGGAGTCATGTTGAAGGTGGAGCTGTCGTATGATGATTCCACTCAGCTGATGGAGGGCTACGGCGTAAGTATACAGAGAGTCGAAACCTAGTCAGCGGGAAGGCGAGAAGCACGTGGTTCGGACTGGAGCTTATGGTTCGAAGAGATGCGTGGAACTCGGCATCGGTCGGGTAGACTGATGGTTATCTGCAGTGGGGCCTGAGATGGTGTGGGTTAGCATCCCTTGAGATCTTGGCCAAGATTGTGGATGCTCGACGCGGTAATAGCGGCGAGGTGTGCGGTAAGCACGGGACACGGCGATGGACCAGGGCACAGACGGTCGGACATGAGGTTTGACATGTGTGCAGGGGTTCTGAAGCAGTGTTGGCTAGTACCAGGTTCGAGTTGGTGACTGGGTCTATCGGGATTGACATCAAGTGATGGACATGAGTCGGCCATGGAGAATCTGCGAAAGCGGTGATGAGACAATTGTGAATTTGACTGGAGTTGACTTAAGGCAACGGTGAAATTTCTTCAAGGTTTCAGAGATGCAGTCAACAATAGCGAGAATGATGAGTTCAGGTAACTCTTATTTGTGACACCTAATATGTGAGTTGTTCACTTTCACATGGATCAAGGACGAGGCTACCAAGGTGACGATGCAACGGCGTTGTCGATATGGTGACTTTATGATCGTTGTGTGATGGCGGTGGACGGATACTCCGGAGAGTTGGGAGCACAAGACAAGAGTGAGGAAGAACTTAATTTTCGTGGGAGCATTGACCGTGGTGAAACAAGAAAGTACGGTTGCAGGTGGAGTCATATGGAGTCAAGGGAGTAGCAGCTAAGCTCATGATTAATGGTTCAAGTCCAGGTATACAAAGATTCGGCATGACGGCTTCAAGATGGCGAAGGGCATATTCGCCAAGTTGGAGTTTGTTGGAATATATGTCGAATATGTGTACGAGTAGGGCTACGCTAGGACTTGTAATTAAACGGAAGGTTAGGTGTTTGAGTCGGACACGTGTAACCTGGCCTAATATATAAATGCACCGGGAGTAGCCCAAATAGACACGACGAAAACTGGTAGACTAGACACAAGATCACGAGGGGACGGTCCGGTGCCCGTGGTAGGGGCGGCCGGACCGGCGTGGCGTTGAGATCTGGTGCGTTTGTATTGCCTCGGCGGGCTTGTCGTCGATGGTGACTTGATAGCAGCAGGCGCGCAAGGGGAGCCGGCGGCTTGTGCCGGCGATCAAGGCGGCCGGTGCAGCGGTATCAATGGGGAGGAGCGCCCGTAGTCATGCCCCGCAGATGTAGGCGAGTTCGCCGAACTGCGTTAACAAATCTCGGTATCGTCATCGTGCTGTGATTGTTTGTCCTTGGTAGATCAATTGTGCGCCTATGATTTGTAACAGGTGCCCTAAATGAGAACAAAGAGCGATTTTTTCTTGGAAGTGGGAGATGCGAGATGCATTTATCGTTGCGCGGTGGTAGTAACCTCGGCAAAGAAGAGAAGTGCAGCGGAAGACATGAGTAGCAGCAGTGATACCTTCGCCTAGTACTTCCTACTGGTGCTTTGACGCGTACACCCCCAACTCCATCATAGTCCATAGCCTCATTGTGTGGTGCTCCTGGGTAGACAGCTCATTCTTGTGGCCGCTTCCACATGTTCAGATTATAGGTTTTCGGCGCCGATGCTGCTGCGTTTACTTGTTTGTTGTTTGGATTGTGGCATTTGGCAGGAGGAGCCAATTAATTCATATCTTTTCTCATATCATGTATGCATGGAGCAGTACATGATCTAGCATTGTTGCTTTGATACTTAAGGATAACATTTGTGAAAATGTTCTAGTACTTCTAGTTGATCCGGTTGCATCTTAACATGTTCTAGTCCAAGTAATTTGAAGTTAACTTCTTTTTTTGGATACAACTATAACCGTCTTACCAATGCATCTATATTGTTATAAATTTGTTGTTACCAGAATATAAAGGTGATGATATAGCTACTAACATGTTGAGTAAGTATGTACCAACGTGTTGAGTAAGTATGTACCAGCATGATGTTTATATAATTACCAAGGTGTTGACTAAATATTTACCAATATAGTGCTAACTTGGTTACTATAGTGCCGAGTGAAAAGATATCAGCCTAGTAACCATGTAGTGATCAAGGTGTTGAGTAAATAGTCATCATGGTGTTGAGTAAATAGTTACCAACATGAAAATGATGTAGTTACCGGGTTTTAAGTAAAGTTACCACCTCGGTCATGATGTAGTTAACAAATGTTGAGTAAATATTTACCAACATGGTGATGACGTATTACCAATGTGTTGAGTAAATAGTTATCAATGTGTTGTTGGGTAGATAGTTACCAAGCTGTACATGTTTGGAGAAGTTTGGCGAACCATTTTTACACCCGATAACTTCTCTGTAAACAATATGGTAACTTATCCTCCACCGACTTGGTAAATTATGTGGCGTGGCTTGATAAATTTTGACTTGAACAAAAAGTTTTCGAAACGTACCAACATGGAAATCTAGTTTGAAGGTCTCATAGCGTCGAATTTAATGGTGACAGAGGATTTTTAATCACACCGGCGATTTGAACTATAGTATATTTTTTCTTCTTTTTCGAATTTAGAAGAATCTAGATTGGCATTGTCTTTTTATTATTGTGCAGGCATGAATGCTATATGGAAAGAAGGCTTGGGGACCCTTTAAATTCTCAATGACTTCGGTGTATACAATATTGAAAGTTATGTACCCATGCCTGATGAGTGATCCAACTTTTGTCCCCCAAATCATCGAAACATAACTATATGTGATATAGTTTCAAAGGTATCATCGCTCGGAATTAAAATGGTAAAAATAGATTTTAAATTGGACCGACAGTTGAGGTGCAAAATATTTTCACTTTCCAAAATGATACTGCCTCCGATCACAAATAAGTGTCGTGAGCCGCGTTTGGATTTGTACATGCCTAGTTCATCTTCTACGACAATTAAAATGGATCGGAGGGAGTAAGAAATATAGTTTGACATTATATTTTGTTACTTTAGTGCATGGGGAGGTTTGGAGAATGCCCCATAACTTCTATGTAAAAATTATGGTAACTTACGTACCACATGTTGTAAGATATGTGTCACGACCTGATAATTTTTGTCCAAAAGAAAAATCATCCGAACATACCAACATGGGATCAAATTTCTAAAGTCTTGTCACATCGATTCCAAAGTAAAAAAGTAATTTCTAAATTAATTGATGTCAACTATGAAACAATTTGACTTGTTGACATGTGAAGAATTTAGAATGTCATTAGCTTTTATCTGCATCGCTTGTCCATATGGAGAGATGTGTGAGAGACCCATTTTTATACCCGATTGATTATACGTAAACGACATTGTATATCACATACCACATGCCTGATATGTTGCGTGTCGATACTTTTAATCTGAAAACAAAGTCATCGAAACATATACCAACATGGAGTATAGTTTCGAATGTCTTTTTATGCTGGATTTATTGGTAAAAATTGATTTTGAACTGGACTCTACAAAACATTTAAATTTTTTGACATGTGAAGAATGTAGGATGATTTTATCCGTTTATCCTCTAGAACATGCATGTAAGTGGATAGAAATATTTGTTGGAGTAATCTCGTACGTACCCGTTCAAACATAACAAGATAAAGAGATAAGACTCTACTTATCTTATCCTAACGGAAACAGAAGAGGTCAAACCCCACGTACCTGTTCACACGTATCTTATGCGCCACGATCGGAGGCGCCTCCAACGTCATTTTGGAGTGGATCACATTTCCCTAGCGCTATATTAAAAGAGGGAGTCTAGCTGTTGTACGAGGTGACGATCTCGCTACAGTTCCCTCTCTCCCGATAACCCCTCACCGATCCTAATTCTGGAGCTCTGGGAATAGAAGGCCCTCTTTCACGCCACGCACGCCTAGGCAGTGCCGTTGACGACCCGAAGGCCACCGCTATCCGCTGCTAGAGAGAGCAGCGGACATCCGTCGCCGTACAATTAGAAACATCGACGACAAGGCACTGATGGCTTCATCTAGCAATGGTCAGATTCTTAATTCCGCATTAGTGGTGTTCTAATTTAGGCTAGCGGACATCCGTCGCCGTACAATTCCAAACGTCGTAGCTTCATCTAGCAATGGTCAGCTTCTTAATTCCGCATTAGTGGTGTTCTAATTTAGGCTAATCCTATTCATGTCTGAGTTACGTTAGATTCCATAATTTGGTATCAGAGCCATGGTTAGCCTAATTAAGACCTATTAGATCTGATTGGTCATTGCATTCGTGTGCCTGTTTGATCAATGCCTTCTGTTTCTTAAGTTCTCAGTTAATTATCAAATCTCTTGTGTTGATCATGTTTAGATCAGTTAATTTAGTTCTTCGGATCATGTCTGATTAGATTAGTTTCTGTTTGTTTGGCCAAATTGCACGTTCTGCTAATCTAAATCTCTCTATTAGTTTGGATTAGTATGGTTTAATTGCTTCCGCTAATGTTGCTTAGACCTGATTGCATGATTAGTTTCTGTTTTAGTCTTAACTGTTTAGATGTGTTTCAGTTAAGTGTTTATCCCATCAGTTTAGATCAGCGTTTTCTCCTCTTCCCCTGCTACAGGACCTTGAGGGTCGACTCCCTCTTCCCGGACCGATCTGAGGTCCTTCATGCCGGCGATGCCGACAGAGAGAGACTGAGGAGAGGTGCCGGCCACTGCTCTGTATATAGTACTTGTTGTCTCCTTCGTAGCTTGTCCTATTTTGCGTTTTGGAGTAGGATGCTAGATCCCTGCAACTGGATCTGGTGCGGCCTAGGCCCGGTGTTCTTCGTTGCTCCTTTCCGGTGGCAGGAGTGGTGGCAAGCGAAGGAGCTGGACTTAGGCATCTCCTTCAATAAGGTTGCTACCTTGAGCTCTTCCGTTCCCATGCTATGGCGCGGTGTGGGATGGTGGTGGGCGCTTGTCTCACTCGATCTTCCAAGGTGGAAGGTGCGAGAGGTGACGTTCGTCTTAGGCTCTCTCTGCAATAAGCGCGACCACCGCTTAGCTGGTGGTTTCCATGCGGTGTCCACCTTCTTGGACGGCCATGGTGGCGAGGGAGAGGTATACGTCAGCTGGGATCTGTCCAGTGGTTGGCGATGGTGGTGGGTGTCTTTGGTGTCTGCATACCCAGCGACGATAACTCAGCGACGACGTCGTTCGGTCGCCGCTATTTCTGGCCAGAGGGCTGGCCCCGTCGATCTCCGCTACGATGATTTTCGGTCGGCGTTTGCAGGTGAACAACAAGTACTGGTGGGGTAATCTCTACAGTTCAGCTGGTACTAGTTCATCCATTGAACTTTATTGCTATATGTCCGGTTGGTACACACTGCATCGGATGCAAACTATTGGGCATGGAGTTTGTGCGTCTTTGCGGTTCGGCACATGTCGGAGGTGCGTTAACAAATCTCGGTATCGTCATCGTGCTGTGATTGCTTGTCCTTGGTAGATCAATTGTGCGCCTACGATTTGTAACAAGTGGTATCAGATCAAAGGTTGGAGGACACGGATTGTTGATCTAGAGGATGAAGCGAAAGTTTTGGTTGCAACCCGTCGCGTCGGTCAAACGGCGGCGGCTTAGTCGGGTTACATGTGCAAGCGACAGATCGGTCTGTTCTGTGCGGCGGCAGCGTAACACGCCAGACAGCAGCACGCGTGGGGTATGCGAGAGGACAGAGGTCTAGTCTGTATGCGTGTGCCGTGCATGCCTGCTGGGAACTGCATCGGGGACCTAGACGGGTGCTGGACAGGAAGCAGTGCAATAGCCAGCTTCGTATAGCTAGCCAAGAAGGCGCGTGCATGCAGCAAGGTAGGAGTCGTGCGGTGCTAGGTGAGCTGAACCAAACAGAACCAGCAATGAGATTTATTTAAGGAAAAAAAAAGTGTTGTGAGGGCCATGCGTGTACACGAGTAGCTTGGCTAGATCAAATTTGGATCTGTTGCTTGCTATGGTGTACGGGAAGCTATATTCAAGCATTGACGAGAGAATTACTTGTGCAATTTGCATGGAGGTTTATTCTAGGTGGGTTTGCTGAAAAGGCTTGAAACGCGTGGACATGGCGACAATAGGCGGACGACGTGCGCATAAGACGTCGTGAAGGATCATGCATATACAAGGCGCCAGACAGACACGGCAGTATGGCCGGTTGACCAGGCGCAAGGTGGAGCATGGTTGCAGTCGGATGCGTTCGGCTGGGTTGGACTGGACAGTCTGACGGGACAGAATACGGTGAAGATCGGCGATGACGACATAGGAGCGTGACGGCTGATGGTGTCCGAATTCTGTGGCGTGGGAACACGTGGCGCATGCCTAAGCGCTGCGTGTTTCAACATGGCAATGGCGCGGACTTGATTCAAGAATGTGTACACATGAGATCTTGAGGTCGACAGGGCGCAGGGTGGATTGATCCTCTACCATGGAGTCATGTTGAAGGTGGAGCTGTCGTATGATGATTCCACTCAGCTGATGGAGGGCTACGGCGTAAGTATACAGAGAGTCGAAGCCTAGTCAGCGGGAAGGCGAGAAGCACGTGATTCGGACTGGAGCTTATGGTTCGAAGAGATGCGTGGAACTCGGCATCGGTCGGGTAGACTGATGGTTATCTGCAGTGGGGCCTGAGATGGTGTGGGTTAGCATCCCTTGAGATCTTGGCCAAGATTGTGGATGCTCGACGCGGTAATAGCGGCGAGGTGTGCGGTAAGCACGGGACACGGCGATGGACCAGGGCACAGACGGTCGGACATGAGGTTTGACATGTGTGCAGGGGTTCTGAAGCAGTGTTGGCTAGTACCAGGTTCGAGTTGGTGACTGGGTCTATCGGGATTGACATCAAGTGATGGACATGAGTCGGCCATGGAGAATCTGCGAAAGCGGTGATGAGACAATTGTGAATTTGACTGGAGTTGACTTAAGGCAACGGTGAAATTTCTTCAAGGTTTCATAGATGCAGTCAACAATAGCGAGAATGATGAGTTCAGGTAACTCTTATTTGTGACACCTAATGTGTGAGTTGTTCACTTTCACATGGATCAAGGACGAGGCTACCAAGGTGACGATGCAACGGCGTTGTCGATATGGTGACTTTATGATCGTTGTGTGATGGCGGTGGACGGATACTCCGGAGAGTTGGGAGCACAAGACAAGAGTGAGGAAGAACTTAATTTTCGTGGGAGCATTGACTGTGGTGAAACAAGGAAGAAAGTACGGTTGCAGGTGGAGTCATATGGAGTTAAGGGAGTAGCAGCTGAGCTCATGATTAATGGTTCAAGTCCAGGTATACAAAGATTCGGCATGACGGCTTCAAGATGGCGAAGGGCATATTCACCAAGTTGGAGTTTGTTGAAATATATGTCGAATATGTGTACGAGTAGGGCTACGCTAGGACTTGTAATTAAACGGAAGGTTAGGGGTTTGAGTCGGACACGTGTAACCTGGCCTAATATATAAATGCACCGGGAGTAGCCCAAATAGACACGACGAAAACTGGTAGACTAGACACAAGATCACGAGGGGACGGTCCGGTGCCCGTGGTAGGGGCGGCCGGACCGGCGTGGCGTTGAGATCTGGTGCGTTTGTATTGCCTCGGCGGGCTTGTCGTCGATGGTGACTTGATAGCAGCAGGCGCGCAAGGGGAGCCGGCGGCTTGTGCCGGCGATCAAGGCGGCCGGTGCAGCGGTATCAATGGGGAGGAGCGCCCGTAGTCATGCCCCACAGATGTAGGCGAGTTCGCCGAACTACGTTAACAAATCTCGGTATCGTCATCGTGCTGTGATTGTTTGTCCTTGGTAGATCAATTGTGCGCCTACGATTTGTAACAGGTGCCCTAAATGAGAACAAAGAGCGATTTTTTCTTGGAAGTGGGAGATGTGAGATGCATTTATCGTTGCGCGGTGGTAGTAACCTCGGCAAAGAAGAGAAGTGCAGCGGAAGACATGAGTAGCAGCAGTGATACCTTCGCCTAGTACTTCCTACTGGTGCTTTGACGCGTACACCCCCAACTCCATCATAGTCCATAGCCTCATTGTGTGGTGCTCCTGGGTAGACAGCTCATTCTTGTGGCCGCTTCCACATGTTCAGATTATAGGTTTTCGGCGCCGATGCTGCTGCGTTTACTTGTTTGTTGTTTGGATTGTGGCATTTGGCAGGAGGAGCCAATTAATTCATATCTTTTCTCATATCATGTATGCATGGAGCAGTACATGATCTAGCATTGTTGCTTTGATACTTAAAGATAACATTTGTGAAAATGTTCTAGTACTTCTAGTTGATCCGGTTGCATCTTAACATGTTCTAGTCCAAGTAATTTGAAGTTAACTTCTTTTTTTGGATACAACTATAACCGTCTTACAAATGCATCTATATTGTTATAAATTTGTTGTTACCAGAATATAAAGGTGTTGAGTAAATAGTTAACTACAAGGTGCTCATATAGTTATCAAAATGTTGAGTAAACAGTTTTCAACATGGTGATGATATAGCTACTAACATGTTGAGTAAGTATGTACCAACGTGTTGAGTAAGTATGTACCAGCATGATGTTTATATAATTACCAAGGTGTTGACTAAATATTTACCAATATAGTGCTAACTTGGTTACTATAGTGCCGAGTGAAAAGATATCAGCCTAGTAACCATGTAGTGATCAAGGTGTTGAGTAAATAGTCATCATGGTGTTGAGTAAATAGTTACCAACATGAAAATGATGTAGTTACCGGATTTTAAGTAAAGTTACCACCTCGGTCATGATGTAGTTAACAAATGTTGAGTAAATATTTACCAACATGGTGATGACGTATTACCAATGTGTTGAGTAAATAGTTATCAATGTGTTGTTGGGTAGATAGTTACCAAGCTGTACATGTTTGGAGAAGTTTGGCGAACCGTTTTTACACCCGATAACTTCTCTGTAAACAATATGGTAACTTATCCTCCACCGACTTGGTAAATTATGTGGCGTGGCTTGATAAATTTTGACTTGAACAAAAAGTTTTCGAAACGTACCAACATGGAAATCTAGTTTGAAGGTCTCATAGCGTCGAATTTAATGGTGACAGAGGATTTTTAATCACACCGGCGATTTGAACTATAGTATATTTTTTCCGACTAGTTTGTGGACTGAAACTCTTAAGGCAACTGTTCAGATATTAAATCGAGTTCCTACTAAATCAGCCTCTAAGACACAGTATGAATTGTGGACTGAAAGGAAACTCACCTTAAATTACTTACGAGTGTGGGGTTTTCCTGCCGAGGTTAGGATCTTTAATCCACAACTTAAGAAATTAGACCCTAAAATTGTGAGCTGTCACTTTATCGGGTATCCTCTCAAGTCAAAGGGATACCGGTTTTATTGTCCAGATCGTGTCACTAAGTTTGTGGAAAGTACGCTAGCTAGCGGAGCCAGAAAACGCTTGCTTGCAATAGATAGGAAAAAGGATCTTGACCTTCGACCAAAGAAAGGGAGAGGTGGTTTTCCTTCCCTAGATTCGTGGAAGGACTTTTTGACTACTCCCCCGTTTCCAGCTTAGTTAGGGGATTCCTTTAATGCTTTCCCTTCAAGGGAAAACCTCTGAAAGCCGGTGATCGACTTCACTTAAAACGAGTCCTGCCCAGATCCTGACCCGATAGAGAAAAAGGCGAGTGGACTAGACTAGCTTCTTCTTCTGTAAAAGTGCCAGGTATGAATCTCTCAACCGCCCAGAAATTTGCTCTGGCTCTGGACCCATCCCTACCAATAATGCGCGAAAGGGAGGCGATCCCTTTCTTCTGTAGTCCTCACTAAGAATAAACCCGTGGAACTGGGGACTCCTGAGTCTTTTGCCTAACTCGTGCGTGCATGCAAAGTTCGTGCATGTATGCACTTCTTGGACGATATTATCGGTGCTAGTGCTCGCGTGCAAAGTTCGTGCATGTATGCACTTCTTGGACGATATTATCGGTGCTAGTGCTCGCGTGCAAACAACAGGACTGGCTAGCTTGTCCTTTCGCAAATAATTGAAATGCAATTTCGTGATCTGGATCTTTAATTGTTGGAAACTTGTCAAGTTCTTCTGCCAGCGAATTAGGGAGTACCTCTTTTCAGAAAGAAGGAAACCGGGCTCAACCCGATGCTCGGTGCTGTCGGGGAGACGTATTAAATCTTGATGAAGGCATCTTGAGGCAAAAAACCCAGTAAACTAGTGACTTGAATCATACTTCCTTCCTCTTTGATTGACGAAACCTAACTACAGGAACTGCTTAAGTCAAGAACAAACAGATGGAGTATGGATTCTCGAGAAGAGTGGAGGCTTGGTGGCCCCTCCCCGGACCGCCCGGATCCCACGAGTGAATAGAAAGTTAGATCTACATGGGATCTCACCTGAATCGCCCCATCTATCCTCCTGAGGAGAAGTTTGTTTGGTTTCAAACCTAACGCAATAGGTTAGTTCAAATGACGAATTGAGACAGAAACCAATGGATTCCAGTGGCTGGGGGATCCTATGTCTATAGATAGATTCAAGTACCATCCTACCCCCTTCCTCCGCAGCGCAGGGCTCTCATATTCGTCCTCGGAGTCTTCTTCTAAGTCTTCCTCTAAAGTCCCATATTTGTCCTCTGAGCTTTCCCCCGCTAAGACCGGTTAGGCCGAGAGGAAAGAAGCTTGTATTTCTCGCCTTGGGCTTGATCCAGACCTCCCTAAGATCTGGGAACCCAGAGGGGCTCTTGAGATCATTTCATAAATGAATGGCTTTTTCCTCTTTCCCTTAGGGGCTGAAAAAGAGCCCAGATTCCCCGCACGCTGTGAGTAAGCTAATAGGGCCCTTGCTGGCACTAGACGCCACAAGAATCGTTGGCCGGTTAGCTTCAGTTAGTGTTAGTTAAATAGAACGGGAACCTCGTAACTATGCCAAGCCCGATCTTGGTTCCAATGCAGCGTGATAGAGAGCACCTGGAGAGACCCCTTCCCCGGTTGGATGGAAGGGTCCAGTTTTATTGCTCCTCCTCTCAACTTATTGTTCTTGTGAATACCGATAGTAAGTAGTAGTTCTTGTGAATATAAATCTAGGCGTAGGGCTAGGCTGGCTTGCAAGATTCGCTTCGTGCCGTTGGCAAAACACTGGTATATGCTTCGCCCTTCTCAGTCCCAGTTGTTGTGTAGGGCTTCTTTCTAAAAGGTAAAGCCAATCATAGGAGGGATTTTTGTTACTTGTAAAGACTTTTTTTTAGCAAATTTTCTATCTCTTATTGTTGAAGCTAAGTCGACACCCCGAGGTAGCAACTCAACTCTTCCTAGGAGCGTAGGGCTATACCTGGCAATTCAGCTTTCAAAGAAATGGAGTACTAACACGTCGACTCAAAGCCTCTGGAGCCTCTGGAGATACTAGAAGCAAGAGAGAGGAATAACTTACTTTGTTGGTAGTAGAGGCGGAAAAAGAGATTATGTATTCTCGCTGGAATCAATCACACATTCTGCCCCTAAAGCGCCAGATTCAACGACAACAAGGACTTCTCCCGCCGCCGCGGCCGCCCGCCCGTGCTTCGCCAGCGTCGCCAGACCTCGAGAATTCGTTCATCCCTTCGCTCCAAGGATTGGTCGAGTACTTGGCCACGGTTCCTCCGCTAGGTTATTGAGTTGGCTCCCCCGTTATTCTTCATCAGACAACACACACTTAATGGAAAAACGAGGTATCTTTTTGGAAAACTTCTCTACTTAGGTGGAAGGCGAAGAAGGCCCCCTTCCGGGGGGGCCCGAGCCATCAGTGAGATACCACTCTGGAAGAGCTCGGATTCTAACCTTGTGTCAGACCCGCGGAGACCTGTGTTTTTGGTAAACAGTCGCCCGGGCCTGGTCACTGCGACCCCCTTTTGTGAGGGGGCACCCCTTCTCCCGACACGTGCAATCCCATCTCCAACTGAGACCACTCGACCGATCTCATCCACTTGAAAATTCGTGTAAAAGTTGGTCATTCTACTTTCTAATAGAGTCTCCAAATAGAAAAAAAGACAACTACTTATTAAACATGTAGTTGAGTGCTCCGTCGTTGTTCGGATCTTGACCGAGTCCGAGCTTCCCAAGCTCTATGCTGTTTGGGAACTCAGCATCATATTCTGACCTGTCGATACTTGCAGGAACCACTTCAGCCTTCTAAACCGGTGCGCGAAACTCATTATCCGGAAAGAGCTGGCTTGGCCCATGAGTGGTATGGCAATCTATATTTCCGGCTGAGGGGGAGTGACTTCTGTCCAATCGGAATCTCTCTCATACCGAGCAATCATTCCGTCTTCTTGAGAAGAAAGAACGCATGAATCCTCGCTTTGAGCCTCTTGTCTCCACCCCGTAGGAACTACGAGATCACCCCAAGGACCTTTCTGTCCAGGTGCAGGTAGTCCGCATCTTCACAGACATGTCTATTTCACCGAGCCTCTCTCCAGGACCGGTAAACTAGACCCGAAAAACTCCTTTTTTTTTCACGAAAGACCCACCGCAACTGTTCCTACCGCCGCAATTACCTGAAATGGCCCATTTTCATGCGATTCCTAAGTCTTCTTCAAACTCTCACTACATCCGAAGAAGTGTTTCCCAATATGCCTCTTTAAATAGAAAAAAGAAAGTAAAGAGTAAATAAGAAAAAATAATATTCTGTCTCATAGTTCTAGCTTTGGTGCTTCTACCAGTCAAGCAATTACCACGGGTGGATATTCAATAGAAAGCCTACTTGAGTAGGTCAAACAGCGGGGATCTCTCAGTTCCAATGGCTCTTCCAGCCATACTCCATCCAAAGGCCCACGAACGGAAGTGCTAAAGGTTTCATGTGATGCTGACCTCAAAGAGAGAGTGGAACCCACACAAAGCGGAATTCTTGTTCACGAGTCATTCAGATTCTTCTCTTCCAATGCTTCCTCACTGCTTGATTCTTGGTGGGCCTTTAGTGACACGGCTCCCGGCCGGTCCGATGAAACAAACAAAGAAACGAAAGAAACAACATTTCTTTCTGCTTTGACCCAATTGATGACTTTGTCAAACTCCGTAGGTAGGGAGGAGTGGTCTTTCAGGATCGGTCCTTGAGTTTCACTACTGTACTGTACACGGATGGGATGGACCTCCTCTTTTTTATGCATCTTTTGATTTCGCTTTTTCGGTTGGGGGACACCATAGGAAAAGAGCTGCACAAGAACGCCGTGCTGGACATAGAGGCGGAGATCAAGCTGGCCCTCGGTAGAGTGAGTCTACTTAGCGAACTGGCAGGACTCGGAGATCGGACCCAAAGCGAAAGCTGTAGATGCTGATTAATCACCAGTGGATCATAGGTCCAAAGCAGGACCTTAGACCCACTCGTTCTGATTCTGTGATTGCAAAAAATGGATCATAAAGTTTATCCTGTTTACTAACTCACTCTCGAAGTAGAAGTACCGGACCAGGTAACCAGAAGATAAGGCCACTCGGCGCGACTTCCTCCATCTCGTCCTTGTATAATGCTCAAGGCTCTAGACTGAGTAGCAGTCCCAGATTCATAAAAAGGGAGCAAGAGGATTCACTAACTGCCAGTGACCCGCCTGTATGTTGCCTGCCTTGGATCTCGAAATGATCCCCAAAAGGAAATCGCAATCCAAAATCCCTTTCTACTGACCTCCTTGTCAGATCCTGAATTCCCTTTCAAACTACTTTCTTGCCTTCCTTGACCAATGTTATTCTTGAGAGAACGAAGCCGAGTCATCGGAGCGCCTTAATGGAAAGAAAGACACCACTACTTCGCCTCTTTGTTGGACCGCCGGCGCGAACACAGTGGTCTCTGACCAGGAGGTGACTTACTCGCTTCCCAGGTGATTAACAGGCAGGAAGTAGCTGATTTTTAACACACGTCCGCCACCTACTCACCATCTCCTCCGGTTCTACACTTATGTAATAAAACTAGTGAATTACTAGCGAATTTCCAAGGCCGTTCGAGCTTTTCCTGGGAGTATGGCATCGGTTACATACTTCAGCGCCGTAGCGCTTACTTCTTCTTTTCAAACCCTAAGGTTTGAGCTCGTCCTCGGGTCTATTGACGTATGCCGAAGGGGTCGAGGACAAATTGTAGAGTTGTCAATCGACGACCAGTTATCAATCAATCTGATGAAGGTAACAATATCGAAAAACGATGTTTCCTTTAAAAAGTATAATAAATAGTAGTAGTCAAAAAGTGCACTTTTTCCATATATTTCGATTTATAGGGATCCCTGCGCTAGAGATGCTTATTAAAGGTTTGCTTGGTGGCTTCCTTGCTTGACATCACATGATGTGTTCTTAGAGAATGCGGAAATCAGTGGGAGCTCACAACCCCGGAAGATAGATCTTGAGGAAATTCGGGTTAATGTTCCACTACCGATTATCCAAGAGAACTTTATTCCATTTATCCCCACATATCCAACTAATAATAATGAAGGTGCAGACCGAACTAAGGAGACTAATGACACACCTCAGCCCTCACCTCAATATTCACCTCAGCCATCTCCTGAGCGACCTCCTGAGCCACCAAGGAGATCGCAAAGAAATAGGAAATCTGCCATTTCTGATTACTATCAGGTTTACCTAAATGAGAGTGACATTGGGAAGGTAGATGACCCTAATTATTTTAAGGAAGCCATGACGAGTAAGGACTCACCCGAATGGCTTATTGCCATGGAGAATGAGACATTGGGAAGGTAGATGACCCTAATTAATGATGTCTCGGATCTAGTAAAAATTCCTGAAGGAGTCAAAACAGTAGGCTACAGATGGGTCTATAAGACTAAGCATGTCTCTAAAGGGAAAATTGAAAGATTCAAGGCAAGACTCGTAGCAAAGGGCTTTACTCAGAAAGAAGGGGTTGATTTTAATGATACCTTTTCTCCTGTATCTAAGAAAGACTCTTTATGGATTGTCATGACACTAGTCGCTCATTTTGACTTAGAATTGCATCAGATGGATGTTAGAACGACATTCCTTAATGATGACTTGCATGAGAATGTATATATGGCTTAACCAGAAGGTTTTGTTGTAGAAGGAAAGGACACATGGGATGCAAACTTAAGAAATCCATCTATGGTTTAAAGAAAGCGTCCAAACAATGGTGTCTCAAATTTGATGGGATAATAAGAAATTTTGGATTTAAGGAAAATGAAGTGACAATTGCATCTATATTAAGATTAAGGGAGTCAAGTTAATAATCTTCGTTCTCTATGTGGATTATATCCTCTTGGCAAGTAGCGATAAGAAATATGTTACATGAGACCAAGGGTTTTCTCTCCTCGCATTTCAATATGAAGGATCTTAGCGATGCCTCTTATGTTTGGGGCGTTGAGATTTACCGAGATAGGTCAGAGGAGTATTAGGCTTATGCCAAAAGTCATACATTGAAAAAGTGCTTAAGAGGTACAACGTGCCAAATTGTGCTAGCACATCTGCTCCAGTTGTTAAGGGCGATAAGTTTGGTTTATTCCAAAGTCCAAGGAATCAATTAGATATCGATCAAATGAAAGAAAAACCTTATGTTTCAGCTGTCAGAAGCCTTATTTATGCTCAGGTTTGTACACGCCCTGACTTAGCATTAGTAACCGGGATGCTTGGCAGACTTCAGTCAAATACATGACCGGACCACTGGAAAGCAGTTAAGAAAGTCTTGCGATATTTGCAGTGCACTAAAAAAATACATACTTACATATAAGGGATCTGATAACCTTGAGGTTATAGGTTATTCAGATGTTGACTTTATGGGATGTGTTGATACTAAGAAATTCACGTCAGGTTATAACTTCACACTTGCAGGCGGAGCTATTTCGTGGAAAAGCTCTAAGCAAATCCTTACGACATCATCAACAATGCAACCTGAGTTTGTGGCATGTTATGAGGCAACCGGGCAGGCCGTATGACTTAAGAAATGCATTCCTAATTTAAGAGTGGTGGACAATATTTCAAAGCCACTAAAATTATACTGTGATAATAAAAGCGCAGTTTTCTATGCGAGTAACAACAAGTCGACTGGTGCTGCCAAACACATCGACATTAAGTATCATGTTGTGAAAGATAGAGTCCAGGATCAAACCATTAAGATTGAGCATATTAGCACTAAGTCAATGCTCGCGAATCCGCTTACCAAAGGACTACCACCTACTCAGTTTAAGGAACACATAGCCGGCATGTGTGCATTAGAAAGCCTTTGACTTTGATTTTGGAAATAGGGTCATAAGTATAATCCAACTCCCATTGAGACTAAGTAAGCATCCTATCAAGATAGTATAGTAGGCTATAGGTAACGGGGTTTCAATGGCATTTTCATTAGCCATAACGTGTTGCATTAGTTTGTTGTTCTATTGAGTGTGGATATTAGCACTTCTATTAAGTAGGAGAATGTTGGAGTAATGTCGTACGTAGCTATTCAAACAGAACAAGGTATAGAGATAAGACTCCACTTATCTTATCCTAAAGGAAACAGAAGGGGTCAAACCCCACGTACCTGTTCATGTACGTATCTTATGCGCTACGGTCGGAGGCGTCTCCAACGCCATTTTGGAGTGGGTACCGTTTTCCTAGCGCTATATTAATAAAGGGAGTCCGGCTGCTGTACGAGGTAACGATCTCGCTACAGTTCCCTCTCTCCCGAGAACCCCTCACTGATCCTAAGCCTAGCGCTCTGGGAACCGAAGGCCCTCTTCCACGCCATGCACGCCCTGGGCTGTGCCGTTGGCGAGCCGAAGGCCACCGCTATCCGCTGCTGGAGAGAGCAGCGGACAACCGTCGCCGTACAACTACAAACGTCGACGATAAGGCACCGATGGCTTCATCAAGCAATGGTCACTTAATTGGTGTTCTAATTTAGGCTAATCCTAATCATGTCTAAGTTACGTTAGATTCCATCAATATTTGGTGGCTGCACCTAAAATATAACGTTACACATATAGCAAAATTTATTTCTAAAACTGAACTAGACCAACTTGGGAAAACAGTAGATTAGTGGAGAGAGTGATGAGAGTATTTTTGTCAGATAGACCAGATTCATTTAATTGGAAGTTAACACCGTCGGGTGTTTTCTCTGTCAAGTCGTTATATGAGGATATTATGAATGGAAACACTAGGTTTCTTGAAAAATATCTATGGAAATTAAAAGTACCACTAAAAATTAACATTTTTATGTGGTTTCTTTACCGCAAAGAGTTGCTAATGAAAGATAATTTGGCTAAACGTAATTGGGTAGGATGTATGAAGTGTGTGTTCTGTGGTGAGGAGGAAACGGTAGATCATTTATTTGTTAGATGTAGCTTTGCACGTAAAATTTGGAGATTGGTCTATTTTACGTTTAGTATAACCCCATCTTTATCCATCACTAATTTGTTTGGTTCTTGGCTGAATGGGGTTGACAAAGTTACTAAATCTAGTATACGTGTGGGTGTATGTGCTTTTCTTTGGGCAATTTGGAATTGCAGAAATGATGTGATCTTTAACAACTTGGAAGCTAGGCATTTTTTGCAGGTGGTTCATCGCGCTACTCACTGGATACACATGTGGGCGCTTATCTTCGACCAGGACAACTGCGTGGACGTTTGGACACTGGATGTGGCCGGCTCCTGGCGGTCGTTCGGGCTATATTCAACCAGGGTGGCTGGTTGCATACTAGACGATTGCAAGATGCATATTCCTCTTGAGATTTTTCGTTGGCTCATCTTTGTAACCACTATTCAGTATCGCTGATTTATAATAAGGATGATACTACACACTGAACGGTTGCATTTATTTTAATATAATAAGCTGTGTGCATCCACTAGATGCAGTGGCTGGGATACCCATTTCAAAAAAAAAAGAACTTGGGCAAACAGTAGGAGCTCCCGGTGTTTCTACTTAGGCCTCCAAAACAAAAGTGGTGATTTGTACTTTTCAGGTAAAACAAGAAGCCTAAGGGGATTAATTCCTCGGTCTCACCGGGGCCTACAGGATGCTCGTACAGCACAAGATCCTTTGTTCTCGAGATTGATGCTAGTAATCCTAGGTTAGAGCTGTTCTTAACCAAACCAGCCATCCAGTGGTGTATCTCAGTAAATATTAATTTGTACCCCCGTAGACAAGCCAAAAAAAAAAAAAACGAGTTCATTTTACTTGTTTACAGTTTGACAGAAGAACTTACCAGATCGGTTGTGCCAATCTCCAGCGCACCGTTCTTTAAGGGGATGCAGAGTACAGTCTTTTAAATCAGAGAATTGTCGGTCAGCATTTATCAGGCACTACATATTGTGCGGGCCTTAATATAAGACGAGCACAAAGGTAGTACAAACATTTACTGAGAAATAGACCGCAACGGCACTAAGTTGGTACCTGAATAGACGAGCTCTGTGGACAAAGGGAACATGATTGCCACCATACGTGAGTGTCGAAATGGAACAATGACAGCGCAAACATGGTAAAGATTAAACAAAACGCAGTTGATGCGTGTAGATAAGAAAGACGTGCAGGCGTGTAAAACCGGGACATCTAGACCGCAAGTACCTTTGCCAGAAGCTTACGGGGGAAGGTTTGTGAATCAGCCTCCTGTGCGTTGTACATCCAGATGTACTGATTGCTTGCAAAACATCTACCCGGCAACCTGGTATGTATGCAATATTGGTAAACAAGTAATGAAGAAAAATATTTTATTAAAATCACTTCTTTCCTTTCAAGAAGGAAGCAAACTTAATTCGTTCGGGCTTGAAACAGTGCACAGAATATTTGTGTACAGTCTAGTTAATTATATAAATCTTTTCTGAATATATGCTGTTTTGTGTTACCTGTAAAATTTCTTACGTGCAATGTCAAATTACATTTCGATTGATCTATGGAAAATACTATATAATACGTTTTTTTACATTATTTCTTTTGTTTTACTACTACTCATTTCAAAATATCTTGTCGTGGTCTTATGTTAGTTTGAATTAAACCACCACAAAAAACATGGGAGCTCTTTAACAGTGATTGGGACGGAACCACGAGTACCGTCTGGCTCCATCGAGTATGTTTTTTTCTGACCGTTGATTATAACATGATTTTTTCTAACTGTCGATTAAAACTAGATGAAGTCCACCTTTTTTTTTACGGAGCGGAAGTCCACCGTTTTGGCACCGATCGGGTGTTATCCTGTTTGTTTTAATGCTTTCGAGCCGCAGCAAGGACCACGGAGAACTCGTCGTGCATCCCTAACTTCGACGTATGCAGGATTCCGACAGCAGTTTGCTTCAGCCCGATCTTTTAGCGAGATACGGCGTCAAGTTAGCTCGACTTCCTTTAGATACAAATCGTTGAGCGATCTCCACGGGCACAGGCGTCGGCATTGGCAAGGCGACGACCGAGGAGTTGGCCAGGAACGGCGCCAAGGTCCTGCTCGAGGACGACCTGTGCCGCGCTCTGGCGGCCGAGCTCGGAGACGATTCCGCGTCCTACACCCGCCGCGATGTCACAGCCGCGGCGATCGACCTCGCCGTGTTCCGCCACGCAAAGGTGGGCATCATGCTCAACAACTCCGGCATCGCGACTCCCTGTCTTATACCCAGCTGAGCTCTCGACATCGCCGACTTCGACGCCGTCCTGGCGATGAATACCCGGGGGCATGATGGCCGGTGTCAAGCACGCCGGCGTGCTGGGAAGCGTCACGCCGCACTCGTACAGAGTGTTCAAGACGGCGGTGACAGGTCTCGTGCGCGCCATGGCCGGGTGAACGCCATCTCGGTATCTCGCCAACCTACATCCTGATGCCGCTGGTGTCGAAGTCCAATGCACAAAAATAGCTAGCTATTGGGCACATAATCGTTCCTGAATTCGTATAGTTACATCACAGCACGCAAACCAGTGGGGGAGCTCCAAAAAAAAAATCATGGACGGGCCGGTTCATTTGTGCGAAGACCTTCGGCGTGGTTTGGTTGATGTGGTGCCGATTTCCCTTTCTTTTTCTTCAAATTCACTAATGTCATCTCTTTTCCTTTTCAAAATAAAATCAATCCTTCTCTGAGTTTCCTTTCCCATAGGTGTGAAAAATTGAACATCAATTTCAGTAAGCAAACCACCGTGCTACCAAATTGCTAACCAAACATTTGGGGGAAAGAAAGGAGAAGTATGTCTAAGCAGGGAAATCGGAGACTTGCGCTCGATTCGGTTGCAGAATCGACTGCTAGCTCCTGGACCTCCGGCCGGTGCACCGAGGCCGTGCGGTCGTGCCCTGCCCGGCTGCCCCTGTCCCTGAGGCGATACCTACTCTGACGGAGCTGCGGGCGACGGCGCTGCTGCTTGCCCTCCATCGATTGCCCTCTATTTTGCTTTTTTCTTGTCTAATTCGTGTCCAAATCGCTAGAGCTAGGTGTATTCATGGCCATATGGTTCCGTGATCACTAAGCAGGGGCCGGTGGTGCGTGAATGCGTGAGGAAACTGGAACAGGATACACAGCGCCTGAGGAGAGAGCCAGTGTGCGCTGATGGGCTGGGCCTCCTCTCATGTACATGCATGTACTAGTTAACTTTTGTTTGACAAAAAACCTTGACGGGCCAACTCAGCTCCGCTACTAACGCAAACAAGCTATTTTGGTACCGGCCCCACGTAATTTTGGTATCGTCCCCGCAAAATTTTAGTACCGTCCCAACGTTTTTGGTATCGTCCCCACAAAATTTTGGTACCGTTACTACACTTTTGGTACCGTCAGTTCGGTTCCGTCTATTTTACAACCATTAGATCGGGTTAAACAGACAGTTTACAAAAATACCAACCACCCTAAAACTTATAAAAATATGGAACTAAAGAGTTCGGGGGTGATGTTTTGACTTCAAGAAAATAGCCCCCCCCCCCCCCCCCCGCGTGCTCTAATAAAAAATCAAAATAAATAGTAAATAATTGCGAAACAATCTGAAAAAAATTGGTGATTAACATTACAAGTGTAGTGCTAAGTGCCAAAAAAAATTCAGTGCTCTAATCCCATTTTGGCCATTGATTTGTCTTTTTTACAGAGAGCACCACAAACGCTATTACATCACGAAATTTGGCATGTATGCAGAACACTTGTATATGTTCACTTCCAAATTTTCTCAAGAATTTGTTAAATGTTTTAATATTTTCTTAATTTTTTAATTAGGCTGAATCATATGACCTCGGGAGCCACTTTTGAATTTCCAAAAGAGTTCCTATAACTTCCGGATGCCACTTATTCTTTTCTTATATTCCTCTTGTGCATGGCTCTTGTTTCGGTTGAAGATATATGCATCTGAAAACCCGGCTTGTTAGATATGAAGATGTTAGCCTAAAAGTTAGCAACTCACACTTAATGCCCACTAACATTTCTTAGGATTGAATTCATCGGCCTAATGAGGCTTTACAATGCCATCTAGGAACCTACCTTTTAATCTAGGCATGTCCCTTTGCACGATAAAAGCCAAGAACATAGTTCTTCGTGTGAATAGAGATAATTATGTCTCCCCAGCTCCGCTAATCCTTTTATTAAAAAAAAATGTATTTTTAAGTTTTTTTAAACCTAGAAGAATATTACATTTTGTAAATTTGTATCCCACAAACATGGAAAATCTTAATGTAAAATAATTTATATTTAGATCTACACATAAATGTTAATATTTTGTTCTAAGTATACAAACTTCCAAATCACCAGAATATACAATATTTATAATTTTGTGTAGCCCATAATACGAATAATGTAGCATTGTGATTTTGCATACTTGTAGAAAACATCATTGACAAGATATAGAATTTTTCTTTGAACTTTTTACAAACTTCTAAATATAGCTATTGATTTCTCAAAATTAAGGGAATCAGTAGAGGTCAGAAGCCAAAGTGACTTTTCTTTTTCATGGCCCTTATTTGTAGTGTGCAAAGAAGGCTACCTAGTATTGGTCCCATTATTAACATAGGTCCATGACCTCTACGGAGACAGAGGCCCGAGGCCCTTCACTGCCACCTCAATAATTCCAAGGCGTTGGCCGAGGCCATCATGTGTTTGAGCGGGATGCGGCGAAGAGAAGGATTTCGAATACAATGCCGTACACCAAGCTAACGAGCAGGCCCACGCTGTCAGACTCCTCATCTGGCTCCCTCCCAGTGTTGACGACAGCTCCTCCTCTGACCCCAACTCATCTTTGAGAAGCACTACCATCTTTGGCTTGGAGATGACAAGGGGGAGGCCAAGGCGCCATGGTGATAAAATTTTCTGATTTATCTTAATATCTACATGTCTAGTTTTCTAGTATATGAACTTGTCCTCTTTTGTTATGATCGTGAACTTATCCACTTTTAATTAAGCAGATGTGAACATTTGCGATAATATTCTCTATTTAGATTGCATTTTTTTTGTCTAGTTATGATCTAAGTTGCATAGATTGTATGGATTTGAGGTGGACGGCCGCATACCGATACATTTTTGGGGTGGTCAGGTCCGTGCAAAAATGTTGGTGGTGAAATTAGGCAGTGTATGGTTGATGCTCTAAGGGGATTATGATGATTGATCTCAGTCTTTAGAATGACTATCCTTTTATGAAACACCTTCACAAAATTATAATAGGCATGATTTTCTTTGGGCGTAGCTTATTTGGGAGTCATATTATCCACACAGTTTGCCTCTGAAGAATTAGGAGATTTTTTCATTTGGTGGAGTGACTCCTGTCTCTTCATCAATAACTGTCCCCAGTTGCATGTTATTTACAAGTGGACCATCTTTTATGCTTTAGAAGAACTCTTGAGAAGAGTAGTCTTTCATTCTTTTTGTGTTCTAGTTTTTCCACTGGTAGAAAAAAGGCCTTCCATACGCCCCCATCAGTCCCCAAACTTTGCGCACCGTGACTAAAGGGGTTTTAGTCCCGGGTCGGGAGGAGACCCGCGACAGAAGGTCATGCGTCGTGGGTTGGGAAGCGCGTGGAGACGCATGGAGGGCTTTAGTCGCGCGTATTTAGTCCCGGTTGCGCGGCCGGGATTAATGGCCATTGCGAACCGGGACTATAGGCCTATTTTTTACCAGTGTTCCTATATAATTTATAGGTAGAGCCATGGAAATAACACACGAGAAAGTCAGATCTTGTATCTATCTATCTATCTTTTATTATATAACGAACGAAATACTGGTGTGTTGCTACGAGAACATAAAAAATCAGCATGGCGTGTTTTGTTTCTATTAAAGTTCTAAGTGTGGTCATTCCCCTCTGTGGAGGTTCGCCAAGGAGTTTCGGAACTTCCCTCGCTCGCTTGGGTTGTGTCTTCCGTTGAAAGCCGTGATCCAGGTTCGTTTCGATGAGGGCGGCAGCTTTAGCATCATTGCTTTGTTGGAAGCATCATCTTGAAAGACATGGGATTGGGGGAGCACAAGTTCTCCCGCGTTGGGTTGCTCTGGTTTTGATGCTGCTCGATGTTGACCTTTTAGGGCACAATGTATGTGTGTCTTCTAAGTTTGCGCCTTTCTCTTGCTGTCCAAGTCCTCCTATCCACTCGCGAAGTCTCTAAGACAATAAAGGGTGGCAGGTATGTCGACAAGGGGAGCTCGGAGGTGGAGTACTTGTAAGGTGTTTTGGCGTTGGTCGTGACATGGCTTTGATGATATTTTCCGGCAAGGTTGTCATTTATGGTTATAGCGTGCGTAGTGGCTAGTTTTTGGACTAGCGTTGCATGCCGGAAGGCGTTGTCTAACTGTTTGGCTACTTCATGATGTAGGATTAAAAATTAACGCACTGTATCTTACCCTTGGCCACGTCTGAAGATGTAAGACATGCTGACCATGTAGTACCATTCACCATCCGCTTGATCGTCCGGTAAAAGCGAGGACATCGATTCATTAAAGGATTCTCCGCTCACAAGGATGTCGTACAACTTCTTCAGTTGCTTGCTTCTTTGAAATTTCAACTGCTCAGGGTTGAGGTCTGCGGTGGTGTTGAACTTCATTTTCTTCATTTCCCCATTATAAAACCCATCAACCCATGTAAGATCCCTGCAAGACGTGTAGTTCATTAAAGTTAACATATTCAGTAGTTTTTTATGGGAATTCAGTATTTTCTTTTCGTATATGCTTTTCTCCCTATGCATAGTGCTTATGAAAAACATGTACATTTTTTTTTTTGATAAAGGGAAGTATATTAATATCGCGGAGATACAAATTACACTCGGCCTCTGCAACAACGCAATAACCATAGTCATTACGGATGCACACAGCCAAAAGACAATAAAAAGAAGAAATAAAAAGAAAAGTCCCGCTACAGAGTTACAGTCCTCGCGGTATCCGCACAACCACCACCTAAATAACAGTTGATGTCCATCTCTTCGAAACAACGTCTCCAAGAAGAACGGTGTCAGGCACAACCAATTAAGGCCAGACCTTGGGTTTTTTTACCCTGAAGATAATCCTCGCTCTCAAAACAACGACTCCAAGAAGACCAGTGCTAGGCACAACCAATTAAGGTCAGACCTTGGCCTTTCACCCTGTAAGGTAGGATTTTGGACTTCACGCATGCTATCGCCCCCTCTTACATACGGCTGCCACGAATCTTGTAACTCCAAGCCAGTTCCTCATCGATGCAAAGACTCCGAACACCGTTGCTAGTCCTCCAATCTCACCTTCGATGACTGAGCATTGTGACCGAATTCCACCGATCCAGCAATCTCCAGGCGTCGCCCATGGGAGTTCGCCGGCGGAGCCTTTCGGGTCGACACCCCGGCTTGATCGAAGAGAACCTACATCAGGATCTTCATCTTCGCGCGATGGGAAACCCAGGACCATCTCCTTTATTCTGATGTCTCGCAACCCCGACGCTACGAAACGACTCCCAGCAGGGACGTTTGCGGGAGGGGAAAGATCTCCTGGATTCCGCATCCGCCGCCACCGGGAGCCCTGCCGCCGACGGTCCCTAGCACCACCGCCTCCCGCCGCCAAAGACAGAGGAGGCCGCGCCGTCCGGGAGCCTTGCCGATGGCGCTGCTGCCACCAATACGCCGAGTCGCCTGTGCAGTCTGTCGCCGAGCTCAAGTGACGAACCCCGCCGCACAGCAGCAAGTCGTGCTGCCACCAAGGCCTAGCACGCGGACACCCCGCCGCCAACCGCCACCAGACCCGCGCGCACCATCCTGCGTGACCGTCCCGCTAAAGGCCGTCGACGGAGCCGCTCGAGGGGCGCTGCAGACTTGCGTGACGAAGAGGCGAGAGGGACACCGGCCGTCGAGGTCTCCGCGGCTGTCGCACCATGGCCGAGCCACCGCAGATCCCATAGGCGGCAACACCCAGAGCCACCCCGGCCAGCGCCGGCTGCCCACACAAACCCAACCACTAGCCGGCGTCCGCGCCAATCGTCCAGGGCCGACCCACGCATCTGGCCGGAGGCCTCCCGCCGCGTTTGTGCTGAGGAGGCGAGGACCCGCCGGCCGCCGTCCACCACGCGGAGGGTTGTGCCCCCGGTGGCTTCCTCCGGGGGCGGCGGGTGGAAGGGAAGGAGGGGGTGTGGGGGCGGCGGCGGCTAGTGTTTCGCCCGTGCCGCCCCCTGGGAGCGACGTGTGCGTCTCTGGAGTTAGCGATGGAGGGGTCGACTAATTTGGCCGGAAAACAAAAACCTACATGCTACTAAGTTTCGATTAAACCTGGTCGTAGTAAACTTGGTTGAAGTAGTGGGGTCAGCCGCAGATTATTTGGAAAACCTATTTTATCCCATTAATTAGTTGCTTTAATAATATCATTCATGTATAATCGTTGTGATAAGAGAACATGCTGAGTAGTAAGAAAAACCATGGTGTTGCTGCCATTTTCCCTACTCCGGCTTGCCTATAAATTGTTTCGATCGCTAAGGCCGCCTGTTTTTGTAACATTTGTACAATGCCATATGCAACGAAGGAAATGTGAGATCGGGCATGGGGCACGTTCGTGGACCTCTGACCACCTCAGAGGAGATGTCCTCAGCGCACGTTAGCTGTGGTTAGCACAATCCACCTCATTCCGTCTGAGTCGCAGAAGCTGTCCCTAGCGCAGGGAGCTGGGGGCAGATTCATTTATCTCACGGTTGAGTAGTCCACAAACATTTATTCGTTTTCGTCATATGAGTCACTAGCGCATAGCAACTGCAGGAGCATATGTATGTCAAGGTGCCAATCGAGTCGGCGTGGCGTGAGGAAGCAGTGGTGCATCGCGTGATTGAGGACTCGTTCGAAACTCTTCGCAGGGACCGCGTGCATGTGCAGCTACGTGCCAAGAAGGACTGAAGGAAGCCATGAAACAGACACGGCTTTGTATGGCTATCACGACAAAGCTTTTGGCCAAGTGGAAAGCCAATCATTCCGGCCACCCTCTTGTCGATATTCCATGATGTCTCTTGACGTTCCGGTGAAGACCATCAAAGCCTTGGAGAAAGTTCTCAAGGGGTTCCTATGGAAAGGCCCGAGAGAGGTTCATGGTGGACATTGTCTAGTGGCGTGGGACAGAGTCTACAGGCCCAAGGAGCTAGGTGGCTTGGGCATCCCGAATCTGAGATTGATGAACATGGCGCTTAGAGCCCGTTGGCTTTGGTTGGAGAGGGTGGAGGTGGATAAGCCGTGGCGGGAGTTCAATATCCAAGTCCCCCACGAAGTCCGGCAGATCTTTGAGGCTGCCACTACTTCGGTCCTGGGGGACGGGAGTAGCACATTCTTTTGGTTGGACAGATGGCTCCCAGAGGGGAGGATCCGAGACTTTGCCCCTCACCTCTTCGCAAAAGTCTCTAGACAGGCGAAGCGATCCTTGTTGGTCCGAGATGGCATCTCGGGCGGCTGGCTACGAGGGATCTCGCATGACCTAGGAGCTCCAGCGCTGGTGGAACTGTTGGACCTAGCGGTGCGAATTGCAACAGTGGAGCTTGTGGAGGGAGAGGCGGACTCCTTATGGTGGAACTGGGAGAGTGATCACTCCTACTCAGCTCGGTCGGCATATCGGGGGATCTTTGCAGGCACCACGGGTTTCGGAGGTGCGAAACAAATCTGGAGATCTCGTGCGCCCGCAAAGTGCAAATTCTTTCTTTGGCTGGCTATGCGTAATCGCTGTTGGACGGCGGATCGCCTTGAGAGGAGGGGCCTTCCGAGACCGGCTGCATGCCCTTTCTGTGACCAGCAGGCGGAGGATATTGATCACCTCCTTCTGGGGTGTGTGTTGTCACGGGAAGTGTGGACGGTTATACTAAGACATTGGAACCATGAAGGCTGGATACCCAACCCGGATGATCGTTTGGTGGATTGGCTTCCGGACAAATCTGGGCAGGGGGTTGGCCGTGAGGCCTGGACGGCGATTGGGCTCATTCTTTGGTGCCTGTGGAATCATCGCAACGGTATCGTCTTTAATGGCCTTCGGCCGGATGCGGAGGCCGTGTTGCTGAAGATCGTGGAGGAAGCCAGCAGGTGGAGGGCGGCGAGGCTCTTCAGGACAGACTTAGCACAGGTGGAGAGGTGGAGGTTCCGCGAGTAGTCCCTTGTATGAGTAGTGGGGGTGCGTTCTCGACGTCTGTGTCGACCACGTTGTAAACTTTGGCCTCTTGGCCCTTCTTCTATGAAACCGATACGTCTATCCATGACGTATCCTTGAAAAAAAAGATGTCAGGGCCGGTCTCAAGCTCCAACAAAGGCGCCTTCGGCGACGAAGAAGTCGTCATGCTCTCCGATGACGACACGAGGATTATATTTAATACTTATATGCATACATTTGGTACATTAACAGATGCTCCATGGTGTTTAGAGATATGTACGAAATCATGTATATTTTGTAAATGTAGACATAATGGATAACTCAGGTATGCATACCTTGAGTATGTAGAAGGTATATACCTTTGGTATACATACCCAAGGTATCTACATATCATACATACATGGAATGCGCATGCCCAAGCTTATGTGTATAGGTTAATTAGATATATGTGCTTATAGGTTTACGTATACATTTTTTTTTTTGATAAAGGGCTTTTACGTAGACGTTTGATGTATGTATATCCCACTATGTGCATATCTAATATTATATACCTGCTATAGGTGAAGAACATTGGCGATCAACGTTCGATGGCAACTCGGGCTGGGCGGCGCAGGCGGCTTACGCTGCCGCCGCATGGACTCGCGCCGACGGTGGACGCGGGACGCTCGCCGGGGAGCTCTTCCGTGGGATCTAGATTCTCCTGTCTTGAGGAGGATTTCTCGGATGACGATGGCTGCTCGTTGCAGACCCCCTTTGATGCTGCCCTTCAGGTGCTCGATGAGGAGGATGCGGCGGAGACGCCGGAGGCGGGGTGCTGTGCTGTGAGGCGCAAGGAGAGGAGGTACGATGAAGAGATCGCCGACGAGTTTTGGAGGGACATTGGCATTCCGACTCCGACGACCAGGGTTTGGGAGCGCGGTTCGTCGTCGTCTCGTCCGCGGTCGGCCTGTCCGGAAGTGTAGGCCGAGACCCGCAAGGTGGTGCATGTTGTGCCCATGCCGCGACGGTTATCGTCGTCGCCCGTGAGGCTCGGGGTGACCAGGCCTATCCGTCTGGGGTAGCGTGCCCCCCCGCCACCGCGTGTCATGCCGCCGCCGGTCTTGGGCCAGTTCTTTCCGACCTTGCCGTCAGCTTCAGGTGATGGATCGGCCACCGTCGAGCCGGCGCCGGAGTGGTTGCCGGAGCAGAAGGGGGTTCCAGATCACGTGATTTCCGCGCTGAAGTCGGTTCAAAATCAATAGGTTGGGGCCCACGGGCAGGGAGATCTAGGCCGTTGCTCACCTTGGGCATATCTGGGCCGTCGGTTCGCGTCCCTTTGGAGGACCAGGTCGACGGACGAGGCTAGGGCTTCTGACTCGATTGCTGCTCCTCTGCTTCGATCTCCGGTTCCTGCTGCGTTGGATCGCTCGCCCCCATCAGACGTATCACTAGAGAAGCTCCTGCGGACGGTGTTCGCGATCTCTTTCACGGAGGTCGTCGCATCGCCATCACGGGCAATGACGGGTGGTCTCCCGCCGCGAGCCGGAGGAGTGCATGCGCAAGACGTTTCTCTTTGGCAGCCTCGTCCTCGGGTGTTGCGCCGTCCGAGTTGGTGCCGGGGGTCACGGCAGTGACGCGACCGACCATGTTGTTTGGCCGTGCGTCCGGGCTAGGTTTGGCGCTTGCTGCGGCGCCCGCCCCCATGGTTTAGAACAGCCAATCTATGGTGAACCAGACGCCGGTCGTCACGATTTCGTTCAACTTGGGCGCTGATGTTGCTACGACTAAAAACAACAAGAGGAAGCCGAAGAAGAAGAAGGTGGCATAGCCGGCTAATACAGAGGCGGTGCCGTAGGTGGTTGCATCCACACCGTTGGCATCGGCCGATGTAGTGGCACTGGTTATGGCTCTGGCACCGGCAACTCCAACTGCTTTGGGTGCTAATACAGGGGCTGTTCGGACGAAGAAGAAAATATGTGTTTTCTGTAAGGTGGATTCGCATGATATCAATGAGTGCGCAGTGCACCACTACTGTCTCATCTGTGACAGGGTCGCTCATCCCACATTTCGATGTCCCGTCCTCAGGTTGCCGAAACTGTATGCTGGTTTGGGCGGTATCGGGAGTGAATAGACCATGTTTAGCCATCTGCCTCATAGTCTGTTCAAAACTCATCTGGCTCCGAGTTCTTCGCCCATTGCTAGGGCGACAATCACTGGGCCTACTGTGTCTGCGGAGGTGATTCAGAATCTCGTTGCTAGGATGTGTCCGGTGCAGACTTTTTGGAGATGGGAGGCTATCCCTCATGAGGAGAATTCTTTCTGGATTAATTTCCCGTCTATGGATGATTTGGTGAGTGTGGATGCTGCGAGTTCCTAATAGTCAGTCCAGGGTTACCTTTAAGGCATGGAGACAGGAGGAGGTGATGCACACTGATGAGCTTGGCACCACTTGGGTTCATGTGACTGGGGTGCCACACACGCTGCGGAATTTTCAAGAACTATGGGCTGTTAGTACACTCGTTAGTAAAACGCTTGATGTGGATCTTTTGGCACTACGTCGTCGCAATGTTGTCCGGATTCGCGTGGCTATGAGAGATGTTGGTATCTTCCGATCTAAAGTGGTGAAATCATATGCTTTTCTTCTCCTAAAGGGGTACACATTCCGTTTTGACAAGGAGGCTGATGATTATGTACCCGAGCCAGACTTCTTTCCCTTCATATGGAGGTGGGACGATAAGGAGGATGATGCTCATGCGGTGGAGGAGGATACCCATAACGACTCAGGAGTTCGTGATTCTACTGCTTCAGTTGATGGGGATGTCTCCATGCCCAGGCAGGTTCTACTCCTAGACCGGGGATGTCGACGGTCAGTATGCTATTACCGGTTGTGGTTCCTAGTGTATATATTGTGATGCTATTATAACCCAAAACCACAAACTCCGAGGGTTAAGGAAATTTTGGCTCTAGAACGAGAATTGCAATAGTCAAGGTCAGGCAAAAAAGGTGATCCCAAGTCTCCAACAATGCCGACATGTGGTATTACGAAGGAGAAGGACTGGCCTCATAGGGCGAGAAATTGGATACTTGGACATGTGGTGGAGTATGACATGGAAACATGGGTGTTAAAAAATGATGGGAAAAAACAATTCATACACCCCAGGAAGCACTTGTTGAAGCAATCGTCGAGGTTCGAGAAAGAAAGTTTATTCCCGATAGAGAGAACGATGAGCTGACAAAGGCCCTCGGGAATGCTGAAAAACTAGGACGAACACGAGGCCTTGGACCTAATTTGCCGTGAAAGGTTGGGTTTCCCGAGGCCCATGAATCTTATAGAAGCCGAGCGAGAGAAAAGAAGAGGAAGGAGCAGGAGGAGAAGTTGAACAAGCTAGAAAAAAGGCACGATGAAATAATTGTTGTCATAAGGCACAAACAGACGCAAATAGAGGAATTGCACGAGCAAGGGGCACGTCATCAGCTGCAACAAGATAGTCCAGGCGGTCCATCTCAGCGGAGAAGCATCATGGTTTCCACGGAGGTCGGTGCTGCTGAGGCCCCGATGGATCGCTACCCCGTGGATGATATCAGGGAGAATACAAGTTGTGAGCTACATATGGCAGTGAGGAACCTATCCGTGAAGGCGGCGGACGACTATGCTTTAACTTGTGAATCTACAACACGGTGGGATTGCAATGAGAATCCAGATGGCTATGGTCGTGTCGGCATGGATCAACTTGTACCGGGATATGAATCGCTAGAGCTTGACATCCCTCGATCGAGCTGATTATGAGAGGACACCGGGAGACGTCGAGGGTGGTATCATTCTATGGCGCAAGAAAATACATCGTGTTTCCAAGTTCGGCGCCAAGGCCACCATCGAGTCCTCCGAGACACAATTCACCACCTCCAAGTCCACATGATGACGAGAGGGACGACCACAACATCACGATTCCATCTAGATCTCTGCCGCCGCGTGAGCCGACTCCTCCGCCGCCCACTAAGGCTCAAGGCAAAAAGAGGAATCGCACCGCTTCGTCGGTGGGTAACGGACTTGAGCCCCTCCAAAGAGTACCACCGCTTCTTCCAAATTTGCCATACGACCTGACTGATGAGGAAACCTCCTTGTCCGCGAAGGCCGGCTTGAAAATATAGCTAGCGCCAAAACTGCCCGAGCCAAAGCAAGCATTTGGTCCGAAACCATAAAGTGGACTAAGGAATTACTTGAGCATCCATCGCAAATTGAGCTAAATAAGCCAGATGACTATTTATGTTGTATGAGAAAAACTAGCTCCCACATGACGAGAAGTAGTAGTGCCAGAGGAAAAACAAACGTTGCCTAGCTCGGAAACAAGGCAAAAAAGTCGATATCCCCACTCAAGGTGTTACCCACTGATAAGGGCTCCGTGGCGGGATTCATTGCAGACGCTGGTATAATTCTAGCTCAACTGCAAGGAGGGGATATCCCCATGATGGATGCAAAAGTAGGGAAATGGGAATACGGGAAGTATCTGGTGCCACCGGATCAGATCAAGCTTCTACCAACGCAAATGCGAAGACTGCATGACTGGTACTTGGAAGCCACAAAGGAAGGGAAAAACATTGTCCTTATGAAAGTATTAGAAGACCATTACGTAGGTCGAGACCAGGTACACATTTATATTGAAGAACTCCATATGTTATAGAAGCTTGATGCCCTTACTTGAGTATCGTCAGTACCTATTGTCTGTAAGTGATTTAGTTCATTTATTTCTATAATACAGTCTCTAGCTCAGCTCATTTATTGCGTGTAACGTATGCTCACTATGCTATTATGCAGGATGAAGAGTCATGAATGTGACCGGAAAGGAATCTATGACATTGAGTTTGACCCAATGCGAATTAATGAAAAATTGCTCCTGGACTTCGCCAAGGAAACGGAGGATAACTTGCTAAGATTCATACAGAGACAACATTGCAAAAAGAAGATATTGTTTCCTTACAACTTTGAGTACTAGTGTTACTTTATTTTACACACACATCAATTTTTCCTTACTCGATGTGTTAAGTGTACCCGATGAGTTACAGACGTATATAAATGTGCGCCGATTCCATTAAATTCTGCTAATCATTCAAGTTGACAGCAGAAGAGTTGGAATTTACGACTCATTGGTGAAACTCGAAGAGAAGTACAAAAGCCTTTTAGATGCGCTTCAAAGGTAATTTCAATCATTATCACACTATATCGATCTCTTTTATTCATTTCCTGAGATATCAAGTAACTAATAACACATTTATTCATTTTTTTTTGCCGTGCAGGGTTTGAATTTTTTTTTAAACAGAGGACACATGGTGAATTTAAAGAGAAGTTCAGTTTTCGTCATATCAAGGTAAGTAGTACGAGCTTGCTCCGTACATCTCTTTAGTTCTAATTTCAATACCATTATATCATGCTTGATTACATTTTATTGAATTGTATTATCTTAAAGTGCGAGAGGCAGACAATGGGGAGCAATTTGTGTGGATACTTCGTTTGCGAGTGGATTCGCAAAGAGGCCAGTGAGCGGAACCGGGCGATATTTTTAGAAGTACGTGATCAAATATATTCACAATTTTATTTTATTCACATCAGTTGTGTTTGTCATTCATAATTTTTGTTATGGTCATTGATAGTCATTTTGATCTCCTTCTTTTCTAGTTGTATACAATACGGAAGAAGATGCAACCAAAGCAGTGTTTTCTAGCTATTCAAGAGGAAATTGCGGGATCTCTGATGGACCATGTCATAAACAGCTCCATGTAAATAGACGGGCTATAGTTTCGGTTATGATCTCTTAGACATGATCTATTCCCGGTTAGATCTCCATGTAAATAGACGGGCGCTAGTCCCGGTTTGATAGATCGATCTCCATGTAAACGTATAGACGAGCTCTAGTCCCGGCTGAATTATCATAAAGTATAAATTATACGTTTATTAGATAGATATTTCTTTTCTGAACATTTTGATATGCTATATGTATTTTCCTGATTTTTTATTAATTAACCATATATTTTTGCGTTATTGAAAATAATTTTAAAATTAAGAAAAACTTGAGCTAGGACACTGCCACGCAGGGACTATTTTGTCCCGGGTCCTCGTACAAACCGGGACTAGAGCCCCTCGACCAGGAGCTCAGCTAGGGGAAACGTGGCCCCCGTTTTGTCCCGGGTCGTAATCCACCAGGGACTAGAGGGGGGCCTCTAGTCCCGATTCAGCAGTCTCAGGTGTACGACCGGGACTAGAGGCCCTCACGAGGGTTAATGGCCTCGTTTCTACTAGTGTGTTAGCTGGTGATAGACAACGATGAGTTTTTTTAAGTTTATTAGTACATTGTAATTGCTTACGTAAAACAAGTAAGCTATTGGTTACTGATCAACATGTTCTTTGCAAATATTAGATGTAGAGAAGTTCAATGAAGTGTGGCATCTTTATTTTAAATCTTATTTTTCTGATCGATAAACTATATTTGTTTTCCTTATGATTCCTGGACTAATAAAAGAGTGGTTTCTTGTCATCAAATAATAAGGACAGACAAACGGAGTCACTCCACTATGCGCATTATTTCAATATTTGCAAATTCAATATTCAATGCGCCATCTATCGCTCGATCCGAGTATCACTTTTTTGGGTAAACTTCAAAAATGAGGAGGAAAGAAGGAGAGAGAATTGATACTTTACATTTTATAAATAGAAACCACACGCCATTACAACATCTTTATATTTTGTGGCAGCACAGTGGCACTCAGCTAGCTTGCATAATTTAGGCTTGAACCCGTAGGTTGGAATTGTACCTGATCAATTTCGAGAACGAAAAAAATTGGAGGCTGCTGGGTGCTGCACTGTTGCTGCCCTGTTCCACGTCACCGTAGACCGGCAGGAACGGACTCCGAAAACCCTAGGATGCGTCGTGGGGCATTGCTACCTTCCCTGCTCTTCGTATAGGGTGAGGGTAAGGCAGGGTCATAGGGAACGACGAAGTAATGCCGGACTGTGGAGCGCTAGGCAAGGAAGAAGATGGAAGGATGAGCGAATTGTCCCGGGTACAGACGGTGCTGGCATGGCGGCGAGTCACCGGTGATGGGAGACAGTCTTGGGACGGGAGGACTCACAGGAGAAGGAGCTCATGTCGAACAGAAGGGGAACACGACCGGTCGTGTCTAAGAAAAGGGGAACTTGATGCCTTCTCCTTTAACAAGTGGGATATGGCCGATTTCAAATTCGTGTGCGGTACATGGTCCACGAACAACACGTATTGTGGGTTTAAGATATGATGACAAAGAATGTGATATGGCATATGCACAAATTACATTATCATTTCGAATCCAAGTTTGTGGGTTTTAGCTGTTAAGGATGGGATTAATGTTTGCTTTGTGGACATACCACTAAGTGCGAGAGGCTATGTATCAACTAGCTAGGTCAGCTAACAACAAAACTACATCAGGATTATCAGATATCAGGGCTGATATGGTAAGCTATCTGAAAAATACATATAGAGGGGTTCTCTCATACGAAATGTATAAAAATTAGGAAGGCGTGCATGTAAAAAAAGATCTAACAGTAGTGGTGTCAACTCATTTAGTTCACATTGTGCATCTTATTATATTTTTGCTTAGGCAAGTTTTCTTCTATGATTAGACCAATTTACTTTCTAATGAATAAGATCATGCATTTAGTTAATACGAACTCGGTTAATAAAAAGTATGTATAAAAAATCTATATATCCATCAGCCAAATTACCCTGGATGCTTGCTCGACACAGACCAATGTATGGCATAGCTCCAACCGATCTTCCCCACAACCGCAGCGAGTTGGTTTATGACATTCTTGCCAGATCCTTCGTTTAATGTAGTTGATGATGTAGTTTCCACCATTTTCTGTACAAAAGCACAATTAATGGAAAATTCCAGTCGCCATAAAATTGTTGCCTAATCATGTTAGCCATCAATAGCTGCGCGCCCATGTTTAATAATCCGAGCAAAATGACTATGATTGTGCGTATTGCCTCAGGCCGGCCATATTGGGCGTAACTTCTGTGGTAACACTGGGTTAAGCTCAGCAAAAAAATTCTATGTCGCAATGAGTTTTTTTTTTAAATTATGTCGCAATGAGTTAATGAAGAGAGATAATTAGAGTAACCTTTGTTACCGTATCATAGCACACTATACGAGATTTTTGTATGCCAAATCCATCGAGTGCAGCCACAACGCGAATGAATCTCCCCCGTTACCACACCCCCTCTCCCTCGCCCCAGTAGCCGCTGTGTCATCGTCCTCGCCCCGGTCGCCGTCTTCCTCACCCCTCTGACCGTCTCCCTGCCACCTCCATCTTCCTCGCCCCGCTCTCCATCTCGCCGGCCAGCGGCTGCTCCAACTAGCGACGCCACCACCCAGGGAGCCACTCAAATCATAGCCGAATCCCGTGCCACCAAGGAGACGGCATCAGTCCGGTCGGCGGCTCCCTCGCCATCGTCGCATTTCCCCAGTGCCATGGCAAGCTCCAACGCCAACCCCTCGCCACATCCGGTCTTCTACCTTGTCGCCCCGTCAAGCTCCCTCGCCAACGCTTTGACATCGCCGAACCTGTAAAACCCTCTCATGGAAAGCTCTTCTTCAATCCATCGCTGAATAAGTGGTATAAAATTCTGCTTTTAAATCAAATTTCCGCAATTGCATTTTCTTTAGCTCCAATTTGCAGCTCTAGGTAATTACTATTTTCTGTTCAGCATCTAGAGTAACTAATACAGCGTCAGTAGGTCTTCAAGTCGAGAGACTCCTAAGTCAGTAAGTCTGTATTTATATGCACATGGGATCGACTCATCGCAGGAGAGGTTTGTAAAATCCTAACGCACTACATACCGATCAGGAATTTGGAAAAAAAAATACAGATCATGAATTGGAGAATTTCGGTTTGATACTACCAGCCAATTTCAGAATTCAGTGTCAGCTAAATGCTATGCGATGGAGTACGTACAGCCAAATTCACACACTCTATTTAGTTTGGGAATTTCATATTTCTAGTGAATACATCACAGGACCAACGCATGACACATAGTAGGTGAAGTAATCGCAAATGTAAAGTCATCTTTCCTTTTTTCCTCTCTGATTTCATTCATTAGTGAATGGAACTAGTCGGTAAAGATATTGTTCAGACTTCAGATTGTGTAAACGTCTGCCGTGAATTATCTAAACAGTGAGCTCATCTTCAAGGTTGTTGCTTGCTTGATTGCACTAGTAATATATCCCATTTTTTTTCATGGAAACAGAAGCTGCCGATAAGAATTGACATAAGTATGTATTGAATTTAGATTAATTAATCCAGACCAAATGCTAAACATAATAATGTCGAACAGAACAAAATAGATGTTTTGTGTTAGAGCTCTTTTACCGTGATTGGGATAGTACCGTCGGTACCGTCTGGTACCGTCACATTTTCCTTTTTTTTGAACCGTTGATTATGATGTGTCCGTTGATTAAAACATGATTAAGTCCACCGTTCCGGTTACACAAAAGGGTGGATGAGTCATTTTGCTTATGTAGTTACTCGATCCGACCTACGGATCTCTGCATAAAGCAATGCATGGTGTGCATCTGTGGGACCGTGACGACCTGCACTTAGCCGATGACCTGCTGGCCGACTATTGCCGCCTGCTGCTGGGTTGCCTCGCTGTGCTACTAGTGCGACGCAGACTTGCTCATAACGCGATCAGAATGGTAATTTTTTTGATAAAGGGAGATTTTATTACTTAATGTAAAATCAGAATGGTAATAGCTCTTATTATGTAGATTATGATGTGTACGGAAGTTATTCTAGGGTCATCTCATGGTGGATTCATGTCTCAGTGCACTGAATTGATGCCGCTCAACACCTAAGTCCTGATGGTAATAGCTCTTATTATGTAGATTATGAGTTTGATGTGTTGGCTGATGTAGTGCGTGTGTTAATAATAGTGTGATTATGCGGGTGTTGGAGGGTAGAGCTAAAGCTTTATTGAGCACCAGGACGCGTGCAACTCGTTTTTTTAGAAAAGGAGGCAAAGCCCCAACTTCTGCATCGGAGTGATGCACACGGCTTTTATTAAAATAAAAGAATATCCAAAGTATTACAACTTGCAAATCTCCAGCTTACAAAGAAAACAGTATCCGGTAATAAAAAACAAATAAAGCTCCACTAAATTGCCTGATGAGCATTTGGTTAATATGTTCGTACGCCTTGCTGGCACAACCAGTCCTATAAAATCTGGTGACATATGTCGAATATCCAAAATAGATAAAGATACGGCTGTAATTTTTCCTATAAAAAATGTTATTGTTTTCACATAATTTTGATACCAGTCCCATGTTTTTTATACCGTCCGGTACCGTCAATCTTGTACCGCCTATTTTAGCACGGTTAGCAAAGATGGATGAACGGTTACAAAAAATTCTAACCACCGTAAAAGTACTATATTGGATTTCCGTCCTATAATGTAAGGTGTTTTCACAACCAATATAGTACTTTTATATTGGTGGTAATTACATTTGATATTATATAAGGGACGAAGATAGTATTATTTTATAACAATCGAGCTACACCATAATAACAAGGAAACAAGATAGTTCTACCTAAGGTCGTTTTGTTAAGTTTGGCAAGCAAACCATTGTTTTCATCTGCAAAACAACGAGCCTTGTCCAGTATATTGACACTAGGATTGCCAGACCTGCAGACCCGGCGATACATACCTTTTTAGTACCAATCTGAGTCTAGTAATTACCTAACGTACGAATCGACTATTTTTTTAACATCTTTTTTAGAACTCCCGATCAGTTTATGCAATCTTATTTTATGCAACCTTTACATGCAAAATATCCACATCATCTGTTTGCCCTGCCAGCCCCATCACATGCATAAATCTGGTTAAGTGTATGTAACCCAATTCATGCAGTTCTTTTCATATATTAAAACCATGTTTCATTTCTGCAGCAACATGTGGTCATCAACTAGTTCTTAATTTTTATCCCGTTTCCAATAGTTGGATTTTCTATTAAGGGACATTATCCCAAATCTTCTCCATGGTGCTCGTTGATCCTCCTCTCCACGGCTCTCCAGATGGTTAATTTCGCCATCTGGGGCCATCGTTGTTGTCAAGCTCGCGTGGCTTGCAGCTAGGGATGTAAAGCGGTGCCCGATCCATATTCAGTCTTAGAAAATTTAGTTCTCAACTAAGGTGCGTAAGTTCAATATTTGATGTACATGGAATTTGCGGCAGGATGTGGGACGCCGCTCTACACCCCTACTTGCAGCACTACGAAGGCATTAGGGACAGTTTAGACATCCCGTGTCGGCTTGCATTTAATAAATGCTTTCATAAAAAAATCTCGTTTTGTTCGTCAAAATAGAATCGATGCTCCGTTCAACAAAATTTATTGAACTTCAATTAAATAAAGAGCCATTTATTCAATTAAAAACTTTCCGAAAGGGTCCAAAGAAAAACTAGTAATAAATAAACATATATCATGACAAACGAGTATTTGGTGACGTGGGATACATTGTCGTCGCTTTTATGGATCCATGTTTAATGAGGCAAACGGTGAAGCTCATCTGTAGATAGGTAGATCGGGAATGGGTAGATTATGGGCACGTTCTTTATACTCATGGCAGTACTGGGTACCCATACACATTATCTTCGTTTATTTTTTTGCAATTTAATGAAAGTTAGCACGAGACTCAATGGAAATTTATGTCCAGGTTCAGACAACATGCACCACATAGTTATCACAGTGCATGTTGTGGCCTATTTATCTTTGTTTTCGTAGGCTGAATATTGGATTTATGTGTGACATGTTATACTTACTATTAGGATAATTTTTTTTATATGTGGGTTCTATCAGACCTTTTTATTAGGTTATATTTTGCCATAAGTATAAGAAAACCTATCTTTATCAACCGGTTGTAGCTACAAACGGTTTGACCTAGCGTCCTCCCATTGTGTCTCCCTATCCCACGTTCTCTCTCCATCCAATTTATTTCCATCAGGCAAAAGCAAGTCAATGAGACATAGAACGAGGAAGCTGCACATTCCTATGCGATGGAAATTGTCGTCGACGAAGCTCCACTGTCTGTCATCTAGCCAAGCGGCCGGTATCCTGCAGCCGCAACACGTTCTAGCCAAGCGGCCGGTGCACGCATCTTATCTCTCCATACGCTTCCATGGCTGCTGCCCTGCTCCTGCGTGGCTGCCACGCGTGAAGCCCGATGAGCTCTCCATTGACGTGGTGGTAGGGATCGTCATGGACATCAAGCTCCACACAAGTCACCGGACCTAGTGAAGACAATGACCACGAGCGGATTTCGTGGGAGCTCTCCCGATTTGGCTTTGACAGGCCCCTAGGCCGCAAATATTGTGGTTGACGAGTTTGAATTGGTGAAGGGTTGGTGCTTCCAACCTCTATGGTTGAGGAGTTCGATGTCATTGAAAATTTGAGATATGCATAGATTGCATATGATGTTTCAACATGTTACAAGCACATATGCTTTTTGCTACATGAGTGCGCTGGAAATATAACAAAAGGTGACATGTCCTTTTATGCTAGTTGCAACCGAATTGGGATTTGTTCCATATGTTGTTATTTTTTTTTATATAAATGTGTTCTACAACATTTTTTGCTAGATATTACAAGTTCTACATATCAAAAAAAAAAAAATCTACACATGGTGCTACATGCGCAAAAAGAAAATACTGCCCTTCTGTTGTTTTGCTACATATTTTCAATATGTTCTAAAATAATTATTTTGCTACATGCAATGTTGCATACACAGAAGAAAATGCGACGCGAAAAACGTTTTTGCTACATTGACCGCATGCGTGAGATCCATTTACTTAAGTGGATATGATGGCTCTGGAGGCGACTGATAATTTGCACATCTATAGCCGCCTAGTGTTTGCCCAATAATTATTGTATTATAGAGTATTGGCTATATTTGCACATCTGATATGGCTAGTGTCAACTGTATGGCTGACCAACGTGGGCATGACGGCGTCGATACAGGGATGGCTTCTTAGTTAGGTTCTTCGAGAAATGTTGATGAACATGACCTTAACGACAATTTGTTGTAGCGTTTGAGAATATGTTACCTGCGGCAGGGTACACCATCAAATCTGGCCATCCATGCGTCCCGACCCAATCTGGATATGTATGGCAGTCATACATAAATATGTGTAATTATTAGAGAACTATCCTCGGGACGGAAAGGTCTCGAGCCTCATGCTCGCGCGTTTCATGCGTGTCCCTGTGGACCTCACCGACAATGCCTCTTCCTCGTCCCCCCTATCCTTGCATCTTCTTCTTTCGATTAGAACGTCGAGGAAACCTAGATCCCTTCAAATGGCACTGAGAGCCCTACCGTCTCACCTACGGCCGGCGTTGCCGCATCCTCGTCCGCCCCCGTGCCGAGCCGACCCTCCACTATCTCGCCTGCGGCCGGCACCGTCGCGCTGAGCTCCGCGCTCCGTTTTTCGCATGTGGCCGGCTCTGATCCATCCTCGTCCGCCCCCATGCCACCGCTCCTCGACCGGCCCCGTGCTGCCGCATCCACCTTAGCCCTAGAGCTGCCTTCCACCTCACTCCTCCACACATCGACGCCCCACCAGCCATAAAGCTCTACCTTGACGCCGATCCCATGCCTCTTCCGCCCCGCTGTCCACCGCCTGCGAAGGCCTCTTCCGCCCAGCTATCCACAACCGCCGACGGCCTCCTCTGCCTCGATCGGACTTCAAAACGGTTATGTCGAGACAATTAAAGTACGTTCCGAGCTCGCTCCCCGACCTCCACGGCCATGGAGCCACGGTGGGAGCAGTCGTGGATTTACAAGTGGCCAGCGCAGAGCTACGGACGACCGGCGCCGATGTTTCTTACAAAGTGCGGCTTTGCTACCGTACGTCGATGGTGATGCTACCTTCAGCGGCGCCCGTCCAAGATCGCCTTCACGGGCGTAGGAAACAGGGGCGCTGCTTCTTTGACCAGCAACGGCAGATGCTACCGGCGGTGTCGGGAGGTACCGACAAAGTATTACGGATGATGGTACCATGACTAGACGACGATGCTACCATGCAGTGGTGCTGGCTGATTTTGTTGCGGACGTCAACAAGAGTTCAAATGTTTTGCTACGGTCGTTTTATGATTTTGCTATAATCTATTATATATTATATATATAGTAAAAGCAATATATAGAGGTCTAACAGAGCCAACACGTTAATCCACATCATCTTGATTATTTATAATCGTTATTATCTAAAATAAATGCTGAGATTAAATCAATAAATTAGATTCACGTAACATGGTTGACACGATTTTTGTTGGACAGTGGACCAATTTAATTAAGCAACAATAATAAAAAAAGCTGCGTCTGTTTAAACAGCAGCCGTGTAGATTGGCTGTGTTGGCTGGAACGTGATAGCTGGAAGCGGAAAAACAAACCCTAAATATCTGGATCCGTTTAAACAGCAGCTCTGGACGAGATTAGCTAGGTTGGCCAGAAGACAAAAAAAAATTGCTCAAGCGTGGTGGCACTTGCCGTGTAGGAGATTTACTACGTTGGCTGGATGTGATAGCTTGCTCGAACTTGATGGCAAATGTAGACGAGAATTAGATGCTTTGGCTGGAGCGTGATTGCTGCAAGAAAAAGAAAAAGAAAAATTGGCCGAACGTCCTGGTAAATGTATACCAGTATAGATATCTTTGCTGGAACGTGATAGCTGGAAGAAAAAGCAAAAAACTTTGCTGAAACATGGTGCAAAGGATTGGAGCTGCTCGGACATGGACAGTAAAGAAAAAAACAATTAGACTGGTCAGTACGTACTTCCACAGATTAGGCTGCTCGGATAAGGTGTCGAATTTGTGGTTTGAACTCTGATGGTACAATCACCCTCGTAACCATCCAATCAGTTTGCTCTATAAAGTAGCTTTCGATTTAATCTACTCCCTCCGTTCACAAATAGATGACTTTCATTTGTCCAAATATGAATGTATGTAGATATATTTGTGTCCAAATACATTCATATTTGGACTTTCATTTGTCCAAATAAAAGCGTTAATGCTTCCCTGGTTGGTTACTTGGTCGGTCGGTCCGTCATTAAAACTGCCACCAAAGTTGACATAAATTACTCACGCCGCAACGGGTAAGTTACTTCCAAATTTTTTGTCCATGGTTTGGTAAGTCCCGTGCAATTGTCCCCTGGCCGATCTGATGGCTGTTCGTTTCCGTCTCGTCCTTCTCGTCCAACGCCTACAAACTGTTTCTCTTCTCCCTGTTCCAGTCCAATCTCGCAAGTTCGTGCTTAAGCAGCTCCGGATCGAATCGAACTCGCCGACAAACTACACGCCAGAGCGACGTCAGCGAACTACAGAAGGCACCAACGGGGAGGAGGGGACAAACGACAACGGCGTGCGCCTCTTCAACGGCGCGGCCAGCGATCGGGTCGCTGTAGCGGCAATGGATCTGATCCAGGAAGTAGGGGCATGAGAGGAGTATAGGAGAGGAGCAAGAGTTCAGGCAGAGCCGCCCCCGTCTCCAATTTGCCTGGCTCCACGCAGGAACGGGTTGACAACGAGGAAACCGCGACGCAAAAGATGGACCAGGCTCAGTTTTCCTCTGCCGCCCAAATTGTTGTTCATCGTGCTGCTACTCCGAGTTCGCTCGTCCTGCGTTTCTAGGCAGCACAAGATGCGATGAGGCTTGTTTTGTCCGTCCGTAAGTTTTCAGGCAGGGGCGATGAGTTGAGGCCATTGTCCATGAATCGACTTCCTTCCTGTATCCAGCCCTGACATGCCTCTGCTCCCCTCCTAGGTCGAGCCCAATTGCCCGTGCGCGCACCTTGCTGAGGAGGACCACGCCCCCGCTCACCGGAGCCTTGCCATGCATGTCGTGGTGCTATGTGAGTTTAGTAAATCCTGGCATCAAAACATTGGGCGCACCTCCCTCTGTCAGCCTGCTATCCCCTGCGTGCTATTATCTTACGATAATATCCATCTCAGTCTCGCTACGCATGTCCAATTCGACAAGGGCAGGCAAGCCCTGTCCCATAGAGATAGACATGAGGTGCCCACTTCTCTTCCAAGCATGCTTTTTTTTTGAAAGACCTAGCAACACTGGCTTTTCAATTGATTAGCAGAGGTCTTCCAAGCATGCTAGACCTGGACATTGGTGAACTCCCTTCGCTGACCCGCAAGGCCGCAACATAGCCTGCAAGATGCACAAGCAGTTGTATAGCAGAAGCAGCCACCCAATAGGGTTTAAAGAAAGAAGCAAACTACTGTACAACACTACAGCTTAACTGAAGTCCTGCTCGTGGCAGCGTGGCTGTCCTTCCTTCAAGTATTTGTTTACATTAGTATGATTTGTGTTTACATATTTTTAAGTTCCACTTCTTATTTCTATAATTTTATATATGCCATGAGTTTCATAGTAAAACTTACAAACTGCAGTCCAGCTATGGGCTATGCAATGCATGCCGTGAATTTTTCTTTACTGATTTCTACAATTTTCATCTATTTTTTCAATCTTTGTCAGTTGGGTTTAGGCAATAATCTGATTTTTTTTTCTTTGATATTGCTTGAACACAAGATATTATATTTACACTATTGGAAAATATAAAAAATGCGTAGATGAATTATGAGTGGGTTGGAGGGAGAAAGATTATTTCCTTTGTTTTTTATTCATCTGTCTCCTAATCCCACGTCGGTTGAATTTGATGCAAAAAGGCATGCCGACTTCTCCCCGCATGTCTCTCTTCACATTGGCAAATATGTATCGGATGGCAAGTAAAGAAAACGATGGTGGCGCACCTGAATGTGTGCTGCTACAACACATCACCATTGTATCGATGAGAATTTACTTTGTGTGCATGTACGACGCAGAGTTTCTCTCACCCGTTGCAATGCACGGGTATTATTTTTTATATAGCTCTTGGTTAGTGATTTGGGATAGATGTACAATTTATTTTTAATCTACTTTCTCGTGGAACAAAAAGCAAGACAGTGTTAGGATCTAGTACAACCTAAAGACGATGTGTATAATACTTATTAATTCAAGTCGCATCCATGAATATGGGTCTCCGCACATTCATGGGCTTGGATCCGCCCCTGTCCACGATAGGAGTGAGCTAGAAGCTTAGTTTACAACAAAATTCTTTTATAAAAGATTATGATGGGTTAGATAAAAATATTTTTAACCCGTAGCAACGCACGGGCATTCAACTAGTATAGTACTAAATAGAATATACGTAACTATAACGGAGACATCACGTTAATCCACGTCACCTAAATTATTTTTATAGCACTTAGAAAAGACATCAATGGTTTCGGATTTAGTAAAGATAATTAACTGTGTAACTGTGTGGTTCCATTTGACACGATATATGTCTAGCCGGTCATGTACACGTGTCAACAGTATTTTCCTTCTATACATGGACTCTACATCGCGTATGAATAGCTGAGATGGTTTGATAGTTTTTTTTTGAGAAAGATGCTTTGGTAGCTTGAAAACGTGTCAATAGTTTTTTCCTCTTACACATGGACTCTCCAGGAAAGAGCCCCGTATGAATAGCTAAGTCCGTTTGCTAGCTTCTCTAAAAAATACTTACACCATCCTGATGAATCCAGGTATGAAAAAGATTTTTACGACAAGCATGTGCATGAAAATTGGTGCAGTAACAAAATCTACCCATCATGGTTACCCTTTCCAATTCATAGGAATAGCGGGTTGGAACCCATTTGACACGCGAACAGGAAAGCAGGCAGCTTCGGTGAGTTTGTTGCCATGCCGCGAAGACCAGACGGTAGGTCCGAGCCTACGATGAGACGACTTATTGGCCCAATTGAAAAAAATAAAAATAAATATTCAAGCAATGAACTTGGCCTGGATCGTTGTCAATGAAATAAAATCTCTGTCCTCATCTCCTAAGTCAACCCTCCACAGCCTCTGTGATTCTTCCGTCGAGCTCGGACCTCCGCATCGTCCGTGCCTTCTTCCTTTGTCTCAACGCGCAATCATGACCCACAAAAGCTCCTGTTCGATGATGCTGTATTGATGGTTGCATCGCATGAACTGCCGTGCGCAGACCTGCGCATCCTTGATCCGCTCAGGAGAACGAAGCACCATGAGCTTGGAGAAGATTATGTCGGTGACCCACTCCTCTATTATAATTAATATATACTGCTCGATCAGCACAGAAGAACATCTGGTCACCATGAGCGTGGAGCAGATTAGGTCTTTGATCATATGTAACATCTTCCGGCTCCGTGATTATAATTTACATATACTGGCATAATGCAGTGACGTCCATGGACATGCGCCTCTCGACCCATACGTTCAGGAGAACGAGCCGATCACCAATTCACCATTAGCACGAAGCAGATTAGGTGCGTGATCAGCTGCAACATATCTTCTTCTTCCATTATTACTTAATATATATTTATTTCGCCATGGTTTAGTCCGTAGATTTCAGTTATCTTTGTACTCTCGGCTAATATCAAATCCATTTAATGGACACATCAGACATGACTTGCTTGGTTTCACGTTTTTCTATGGAAAATTTTGTTAATGTATCTTATTTTAGTGTATCAACTGTATTATTTGATTAATACAATCTGGCACCCAATTGAAAAAATTTCAGCTGCAACCCATATGAACAGGGATAGCAAGAATCACAATACAACCCAATGACGCGAAAGTTGTCAGAGCTTGAAAATTAGTGAAACTATCATTTTAAAGTTTTTAACCAATACAAATTTGAGACTTACTTTCCATGTACGTCTGTCATATTTACTACGCTGCATATTTGCGCTTTAATATAATAAGCCGTGTGCATCGACTAGATGCAGATGCTGGGTTTTCCGTTTCAAAAAAAAAAATGTACTGTCATCTCTAGTTGGCGTGGTGAAGAAGTTTCTCTCATGTTTTCATAGTTTGAAAAAAAAAGATGACGATGTCTCTCCTGAGCATGATAAATTAGAAATGAAATACTCTTTAATATTCACATGTCCGAGAAGTATTCAGATATTAATTTATCAAACAAGTAAAGATGCTTACCATCTAAGTTGGCTTGACGATAGAAAATAACAACTTGCCGTACAATTCATTTACCCTACAGTTTTCCTACAGTTTTTTAATATATGAAAGAACAAAGTGATACTCTGAATCTGTTTCCACAGTCACGGTCAGGTGCTACTGCTGGGATTCCACCAAGACCCACGCAGAAGATCTCTGGTGCTTGAAGTCCGGCATGCTGGATGAGGGTTTGAAGCTGCTGTTGGTGCTTTTTGTTGTCTCGGTTGTCGCAGCTTATTGCTGTCTGAAAGTTGGCCGTAGGGCGTTTGCTGTAGTTCACCCGAACCTTGGATGGTTGTTTTCCTGTGCTAACTGTGTTAGTAGTTGCAGTACGTTTTCGCCCCATAGTGAGTTTCTTCGAGGCGAAAAGCTCACAGTGGGTTTCCTATTGCTGCTTCAACTCGCTTCTCTACTTCCCGACTCCCCACCCGCTTCTGTTTATTGTAATGAACAATTGTATTTCCGTTCCCAGTAATGTAAAGGGATGTGAAGCCCGGTTGAAAAAAGCAGCTTTGGCGTTGCCGGCCGTGCGCCCATCTGATGTGCGTCAGCGGTGCCGGTGCCGAGAATGCTATGACTGCAAAAATAAGCCACTACAGAAAACGGACGAGATGCCAACGGTCGGCCATCATCGGCGTATACTACTGTACTTGTATCCCGTCATCGTAGAGTTTAAACGTAACGGTGTCTGTTCCCCGGGCCCACGCGTAGGGGCTACGCCAACTGTGAACTTTACGCCGACGGTGGCCGTCGGGACTGTTTCGCCTACGCCGACGGCCAGCTTTCTAGGCTACCTCGTGTCTGCATGTACTGAAAACATATGAGTAAGCGTATGTGTAGGTACCATCTTATCCTGGTCTTCTATTTTTTTTCGAGATCTTTGACCAGGATTATTATATGTTGGATCACGTAAAGTTTTCTGGTGGGAGCCACAAAGATTCCTCTCCATCCTACAAGTACGCTTACCAGCCCAACACCGTCAGCATACAGGCCTGTCGTCGGCGTCTTGAAGCTTTGCTATTTCCTATAGTGAGCATGCTGCGACCATGCCATGGCTAGTTCCGAAGATAAACCTGTCCTGACTTTCCAGGCTGCGGTACAAAATGAAGCAGGGAGCAACACCCTGTCCGTGATCGCTGTTGGACATGGTTCCCATGAGCGTCGCCCAGGCCCACGAATCCCCTGAGTTCCGGTGACTCCACGCCGTCTGGCATCTCGCCGAAGGAGAAGGTGCCCCATGTGCTCCGCCGACATCGGCTTCTACGGTTCTACCCGGTAGTTCTGCAGACATGCTGCCACGAGGGCCCGCAAATCCCCGGAGCTCCGGCGACGCCGCGCCGTCTGGAAGCGTCAGCATCTTGACGAAAGAAGATGTTGTCTCATGAGCAGCACCGACGTCGGCTTCTGCACTGTCGTTTTGTAGACACGCTGCCACGAGGCCCACAAATCCACGGAGCTCGCCTGACCTTACTTAATGCATTTTGAATTTGAATGTCCATTAATGGATCGAAGCCTCTAGAGTAGACAGTGCAGAAGCCGACGTCCCCCTGGGTACTTGCTTCTGAGCAACAATTGTACCACGCAGCCGTTAATATGTAATCTATTAGGCCCCGCTTGGCAATGGAGTTGATTTTTGCACCCGTGTCAATCAACGGGGCCGTTTCCTTGTGTACAGAGAAACCGGCCGTAAGAAAAACGGACCTACGCCGGTCCGTGACATTTCCGCGTGAAATCGGCCCAAAACTGGCACGGGCTGGAAAAATAAACAACGAACCAGTAGGTTTACTGGGATGTGCCGGAAAGTTTCTCGGATCGTTAAAATACCCCCGTTTTGACCTCTAATACGACAATCCAATCAGCGCCTTAGTGTGATTAGCCGGTTGCTGTCCGTATGAATAAAGGTGTATCCGACGGTTGCCAGGTACCAGGGTAGCTACCCCCGTAGATACCCAGTTAATACGTTTTGGGTGCAGTTCCTGTTGGTATCTAGGTTGACTTTATTTGCCGTGATGGCGGTCAGGGATGGTGCCTCTCTGGGTTTTAGTCCAGTTTTCTACTAATGATGGATCAGTTCTCTTGTCTAATGTTGAAATAAAATGAGGTAATATTGTCCATGCTATTAAACAAAACTTTTACTCTTCGATGAAGTAGGAATCTGTTTATGCAGTGCCGACTTTCGAGATTCTGCTAACTAGAAACTACAGAAGCACATATAAGTTAATTGGACGAGAAGGCCAGACGGCAACATTAAATTACAGCATATATGTCAATATCAATAAGAAAAAAGAAATACAAGTTTGAACAATCAATCGAGAAACTGTAGGTGTAAAGGGGATCAAACCCATCTGAAGCGCCCCAGGTTAGAAAGATGGATAAAAGTCTGCAGAGTTTACCGAGAACATTGAAGGGACTGGGGATTCTGCTCAGGGACTGTGCAACTTTGGCGATTCTGCTACCAGAAACTACAGAAGACAGAAAAGTGAAACTGGGCGGCAACGATAAAATAACAGCGTGCATGGCAATAGGAAATAAACAGAGGTTTGATGAATTAGATCGAGAAACTATAGGTCCAGAGTGGATACAACCCATATGCAGCGCGGCATGGTAGGAATCAGAGAACAGTATGCAGAGCTTACCGAGGACATTCAGCGATCGACTGGCCACCAGTTCTTACATGAAACGTATGGTGGAAGCACCGGTTCTCCGCTTAATTATCGGGTGAACTGGATGTCTGAGGATGAGTTCAGGGTGCTTTATCTTCCGGAAGGGTATAAGATAACACAACGGCAGGAGGTCAAGTTTGCGTGGAGTACATATAGTCCATTTTTTTTATAAAGAAATATATCACCAGTGGAGAGAAAGGTGTCTAGTCCCGGTTGGTAAGGGACTCTAGTCGGGACTGCCTAACTAAAGACTCCCCTCTAGTCCCACCGGCCCATGAGCCGGCACTAAAAGCTTTCCACGTGGAAGCGGCTGAGTGCTCGGGCCGTGGGACATTTAGCCCCGGTTTGTAATACAACCTGGAACAAAAGGTCCCCACGTGTCACTGTAACCTTTTGTCCCGGTTTCTGTTACAAACCGTTTAGAGGTTTATGTGGTTTTGGGGTATAGAGTTTTGTTATGGTTTTCAGGTACAATGTAAGTAGTGTACGCGTTGATGCATACATATATAATATAATATCTCCTAAAAACATTCATATATATTTACATTGCACCACTTCAACAAACAGCAAGCGTTCTACATCGCTCGCCGTCATCTCTATCGCCGTCATCTGGTACGTTGGAGCTAGATCTAATGTGTTTGGTAGTTGAACTCTCCCCGTAGAGATATGACATGCTCTAACAAAAATCCGGCCAACTCCTCTTGATGTCCTCGTATGCGGTTCTGAGGGAGAATCTTCTCCCACATGTCTTGCATCTTTAAAGAAGGAGAACAAAATGAATATTTGAGTGGTGTGTGTACATATGAAGAAAACTGGGATATTTTATAATTTGCCACACTTTTCTCAAATTCTTTATAATTTGCCACACTTTTCTCAAATTCTTTATAGTTTGCCACACTGACCACCACCTGTCAGTGACACATGTTGTGGCAAATTATAAAAGTGAAAAGAAAAGCGTGGCAAATAATAAAATGCCCCAAAACTATGGTAATAGAATAAAACCGTGAATACTGTTTACATACCTCCATTTGTCTTACATCCTTGCGCCGCTCACTGGTCGTCATGCGAATGTACTCGTAAATGTAGTATGCACATAAGTTTGTCCTTTGTTCCTGTCTCAACCACTTTACAAGAATATAATTCAATCAAATAATACTCAAGCATGGTAATGATATTCAAACGGTAGCGGAGGACCCCGTAGGGCGAGGTAGGGTGCCCGCCCTACCTTGATTTTTGCCAAAAAATCGAATACATGTATGCATCGATGCGTGGGTCATGTCCTTTTCTGTTCGTCCGTCCATGGCAGTTGGAGAAGAAAGCGAAGGGAAGACGTGCGTGATCCGCTGGCTTACTGGGCCTCTTTGGGCCAAGTTTGAGGAGCACATAGCGCTGGCCTATCGTCTGACCCAAATGGTTTCTTGAGTTGGTTTGTCCAATCCACCCACCGAGATCGAATCGAAACTGGAGACCGCGGTCGTGCGCCTCGCCGGCCGAAACCTAGCGTGGAGCGCAACGGCGAGCAGCCGGACTGCGCCACCGTGGATAGGTACTTAGGCATCGGCAGCGATTATGTCCGTTTGTATTTTTCCTCAGGATGCTTGCAAGATTTGCTCCATGTCTTTGTATTTGTTCTGTACGCACATAGACATGGCACGGTGTTCATTGGCTATTTTTTTTGAGGACCTGCCGAGCAAGGCACCCTTCTCATTAATCCGTTATCAGATTTTGTCAACAAGTGGTAAAAATTAAGAGGAAATAGAAGGGGGCGGCAAATGTGAGAGGTAATTGTTTTTTCTTTTTTTTTTGCAATTGTGCGCATTGGTGACCAGCTGTTGTGATGGAAGAATTGTGTAGTTTAGTAATTGTGCGTTTTTAATGTGAATTAGGGATCTAAGTTGTTTTTTGCACCATTCTTTTTCTACTTTAAAGTTCGTCCGACCTAATTTTTTTTCGTCCTCCGCCACTGTATTCAAACTACAATCAAAGAGATGCGCAAACATAGCTAATATATATATATATATATATATATATATATATATATATATATATATATATATATATAGGACTCCTATTATATACTCCTGGGTGTACATACTCTCATATTGAATATACCTCACATACAAGTATATTATACCTCTTTATTGTTTTTCATATACCTAGTTAATTATTATAAGATACCTCAATACCTTTTTTTGACAAAAATTATCAGCAACATACTAAGTTTTTTCAATATACCTTTTTTACGTACATAAAAGCAGTATATGTGCAAATAAAATAAAATATGGAGACTGAAATAATTTTTTTAACATAACTCAATTTGGGGTATCTAGTATTGAATAATGAAGAATATTAAAAATGATAAAAAGGTATATTTGATTCTTCTATGTGGTATATTGAACGCTCGGAGTACGTACACCCAGGTGTACGGAACCATTTTCCTATATATATATATATATATATATATATATATATATATATATATATATACTACTACTACTTACCCTGATAGGTCTAAAAGTCAGTTTCGGTTTCCATTCACCGACAATCTCCTTGATGAATTGTTTCCAACAATTGCACCGCAAAGAAAAATGAATAATATAGTTATATTAATTACTTGATATCAGCAAATGAACGAAATATACCAGTATAGTGGGATACTGATTGAAATAATGAACCTACCTCTGGAGCATCGTAAGAAGAGTCCCATATAGGCTTGGGTCTTTACCTAATGGGTCAATGATTTCAACTACTCCATCGTCAACTCTAATGATTAGCAAAATCCAGTGAAATCTGCGCACATTTATATAAGCAGGCATGCATTATAACTCATCAATTACAGTTGACATCAAGTAAGGAAAATAGAATATGTGTGCAAGACGGTAATACTCACCGAAGTTGTAAGGGAATAGTATTTCTGATTTGGTATTTTGTTTCCTTAGAAACTTTAGCAAGTTAGCCTTTGTATCCACGGGATGATGGAGTACCGTGACTTCATGAACGCACTAGTAGAAAAAAGGCCTTCGGTACGCCAGCATCAGTCCCCAAACGTCGCGCCCCGTGACTAATGAGTCTTTAGTCCCGGGTCGGGAGGAGACCCGGGACAGAAGGTCATACGTCGCGGGTTGGGAAGCGCGTTGCGGCGCGTGGAGGGAATTAATTCCGGTTGACCTGGCCGCCCGGGACTATTGGTCCTTTATTCCCCGTTCCCGTGGCCAACCGGGACTAAAGATCAAACTTCTCGCCTCCCCAGCGGCGGTTTTTATTTCGCGAGCGAGGCAGAAGGGCGCCATTCCACTCGCTCTCTGTTTCTTCCTCTCGCTCTCTGTACTGTACTCTCTTCTTCCTCCTCATCTCTCTCGATCCACCAAGCACACACACGCAATGGCTGAAGCAGTTTGGCAGGAATACGAAGGTCCCACACCATGCGGCAAGGTTCTGGACGTGCTCTACACCAACAGTTCCGAGAGGCTGCCCTTGGCTCTTGGTTATTTGACCCAGCTCTATCATGCATCTCCCGATGAACACCGGTTCTTTGGGCTCGATCTGGAGTACACGGCGAATCAGAGGGATGTTGCCGTCATCCAGATCGCGTTCAAGCAGTCTGTGTTGATCTTCCAATGGTCAAGGTAAAGCACCCGTACACTTGCATAATTCGATTTTTTTGTTGCATGTGAAGAACACATGTGTTGCAACATATCTAACACATATCCTATTTTTGTTGTTGCAGTAGTTCAAAGAATTGTCCGGCCCTTGTTGATTTTCTTGTCAACATGGGGTTTGACTTTTGCAGCGTTGACATCACGCAAGACCGTGTGAAGTTGATGCGCATTGGTATTATGATTCCTGAAGATCACTACATTGATCTTCAGAGTCTTATCCAGTTGAACGGGCCAAAGACCGGGATGGCTGTCATGGCAACTACCTTCATCCACCAGGGCTACGACAGGATGAAGACTGATTTCCCCTCGAAGAATCACCGTTATTGGGAGAAGACCCCACTGGACTTGACGAACGTCCAGTATGCCGCCATAGATGCATATGTCTCGTACGAGTTGTTCCGCATCTACTCGGCGGAGCCATAGATATGTATATATATATGCGTTCGATATATATGCGCGCATGTAATGGGTATCTTAGCTAGTATATATATGTAATGTGTATCTTTTGTGAATGTGATCGACTCTATGTTATGAATGTGATCGACTCGATCTATATTTGTGTTATGTGTGATCGACTCTATGTTATGAATGTGATCGACCCTATGTTTGCGTTATGTGTGATCGACTCTATGTTTGTGTTATGTGTGATCGACTCTATGCATGTAATGAATATTATTTGTATTATTGTTCTTCATTTTTGATATATTTTTTCATTTTAAGATTTTAAAATGAATTAGTATTATTTTTCTTCATTTTTTGATATATTATTTGTATTTTTAAGATTTTAAAATGAATTAGTATTATTGTTCTTCATTTTTGATATATTCTTTTCATTTTAAGATTTTAAAATGAATTAGTATTATTGTTCTTCATTTTTTGATATATTATTTTCATTTTTAAGATTTTAAAATGAATTAGTATTATTGTTATTATTTTTCTTCATTTTTTGATATATTATTTGTATTTTTAAGATTTTAAAATGAATTAGTATTATTTTTCTTCATTTTTGATATATTATTTGTATTTTTAAGATTTTAAAATGAATTAGTATTATTTTTCTTCATTTTTGATATATTATTTGTATTTTTAAGATTTTAAAATGAATTAGTATTATTTTTCTTCATTTTTGATATATTCTTTTCATTTTAAGATTTTAAAATGAATTAGTATTATTGTTCTTCATTTTTTGATATATTATTTTCATTTTTAAGATTTTAAAATGAATTAGTATTATTGTTCTTCATTTTTTATATATTATTTTCATTTTTAAGATTTTAAAATGAATTAGTATTATTTTTCTTCATTTTTGATATATTATTTGTATTTTTAAGATTTTAAAATGAATTAGTATTATTGTTCTTCATTTTTGATATATTATTTGTATTTTTAGATTTTAAAATGAATTAGTATTATTGTTCTTCATTTTTTATATATTATTTTCATTTTTAAGATTTTAAAATGAATTAGTATTATTGTTCTTCATTTTTGATATATTATTTGTATTTTTAAGATTTTAAAATGAATTAGTATTATTGTTCTTCATTTTTGATTTATTTGAAATTCAAACAATAAAGAAATGTGGCATCGACCAACATGTTAATAAGATTGATATGATACTACTATCACATACATGCGTGAGAAACACTTGGATTCGAGACGGGATGGAACTCGGAAGTTAAGCGTGCTAGTGCTAGAGTAGTGGGAGGATGGGTGACCGAGCGGGAAGTTTGACCATGAGTAAGTAATTTGACTAGAGATAATCTTAGTTAGACCAAATGAATTAAAGGGAGTGAAAAAAGAGAGTGAGGGAGTGAAAAAAAGGAGTGAAAAAAAGGGAGTGAAAAAAGGTGAGAAAAATAATTAGAAACCAAATGAATTAAAAAAATTACGAAATAAACTAGTCCCGGTTCATGTGGCCAACCGGGACTAAATGTCCTCCGCCTCCCGGCTCCGCCACCCGCCCACGTGGACGGTCCTTTAGTCCCAGTCCGTAAGTGGCGGGACTATAGGCGGGGGCCTTTAGTCGCGCGTAGCTAGTCCCGGTTGCCCGGACGGGATTAATGGGCCTGGCGAACCGGGGCTGAAGGCCTTTTTTCTACTAGTGACGATGCCTGGGCCAATGAACCCAACGTCATAGATTCTACCTCGTTTGCATTCGCTAATCTTCATTCTGCATAATAGCGTACAAAAGAATATAGTGAGGATATATGATACGTCTCCAATATATCTATAATTTCTGATGCTCCATGATCATATTATGTCAATTGCTACATGTTTTCTCCCTTATTTATAACATTTTTATACGTTTTCCGGGACTAACCTATTAACAAGATGCCAAGTGCCAGTTCCCTGTTTTCTGTTATTTTTGGTTTCAGAAAAGTTGTTCTGGAAACATTCTCGGAATTGGACCCCACAAAGCCCGAAGTGCCTATTTTCCCCGGAAGCATCCAGAAGACCGAAGGAGAGTCGAAGACGGGCACCAGACCTGGCTGCGTCAGCTATGGGTGTGGGGCCCCTGGAGCTCCACCGCCTTTTCCCTTTCGCCTATTTAATCCCCCAGGATGGCCGCCGTCACCGTCAACCCTAGATCAGGCGGGTTCTGAAGCTGTAACCGGCACCCTGCCGGAGAGGAAATCATCACCGGAGGCTTCTACATCACCATGCCTGCCTCCGGAGTGATGCGTGAGTAGTTCATCCTTGGACTACGGGTTCCTAGCTGTAGCTAGATGGTTGTCTTCTCCTCATATGCCTCCATGTTTAGATCTCGTGAGCTGCCTAGCATGATCGAGATTGATCTTGTGTAATTCTGTATGCTGTGTTTGCTAGGATCCGATGAATATTGAACTTGTGCCAAGTTGATTATAGTCTGTATTGCATATGTTATTTGTGATCTTGCATGCTTTCCGTTGCTAGTGGTTGCTCTGGTCAAGTAGTTGCTAGTGACTCCAAGAGGGAGTATTTATGCTTGATAGTGTGTTCATGCCTCCTCACCACCTTGCTCGAGTGACATAAACGTCAAGGGGGAGGATGTGTTGTTGCGATTAGGGAGAAAACAGCGGTGAGAGTGCCCACGTGCATAATCATTGCTTAGATTACACACTTTGCTTAATGCAGTTATCTGTTGCTTGTAACTTAATACCTAAGGGGGTTCGGATGATAACCTGAGGGCGGATTATTAGTCATAGATGCAGATGAATTTCGGTATATGTATATTGTTGTAATGCCCGCACTAAATATCATAGTAGTCATCATGTTATAATATGCACTAGGTGCAACCTCTATTTGTCAATTGTGCAGCTCTACTTTGTTCACCCAGCATGTTATCTTTATGGAGAGACTCCACTAGTGAACCTATGAATCCCGGTCCATTTTTCACACTATTAAACAAACCACAACAATTTACTGCTCTCTTAACTTACTGCAAGCATACATCATTTTCCACACTATACGTCTAATCTTTGTTTTCAGCAAGACCGGTGAGATTGACAACCTCACTGTACCGTTGGGACAAAGTATTTTGGTTGTGTTGTGTGCAGGTTCCACGTTGTTGCTGACACCGGTGAGGCGCCATCACCACCGTCAGTGGCATCGACCTTCCCGAGATCCTCTTCCTCCTACTGGATTGATAAACTTGGTTCTTAACTGAGGGAAATTCTTGCCGCTTACTCCTCACACCCTCCTCTTGGGGTTCCCAACACACAAAGTAGCCAAAGAATTTATGGCGCCGTTGTCGGTGACTTAATCATCATAAAAAAGTCTCCCCGTCAAGGCACCATCAACGTTTGCATCAAGAATTTCTGGCGCCGTTGCCGGGGAGGAAGAAGTCTTCTGGCAAGGGGAGTCTCTCACTCTCAACCTCTTTATTTTGTTTATTTGTCTTGTTTTTATTTTTGTCTTGTTTTTTCTCTATATTAAAAACACAAAAAAATTAGTTTACTTCATAGCTGTTATTTAATTGCTTGCTGTTATTTTGCTAAAATGAGTTTCTCTGAGAATACTAAATTGTGTGACTTCACTAGCACAAACAAAAATGATTTTATTTGTACACCTATTGCTCACCCTGATCCTACTGCTGCTTTCTATGAGATGAAAACTGCTTTATTAAATCTTGTTATGAAAGAGCAATTTTCTGGTATTAGTACTGATGATGTTGCTGCCCACCTTAATAATTTGTGTTATTTAACAGGCTGCCCTCAGTTGGTACCACGACCTCAGTTTTGCCCCTTGCGCCGAATCGATCTCAGTTTTGCCCCTAGTCTGTGCGCAAGGACTCGTTTTGCTGCTCCCACCGTAACTTTCTGCCCCCGTTAGAATGCTGACCTATGGGACCCATCATAGAACAGTTGGCGCGCCCTGTGGGCCCCAGCTGTTGAGCGTTGGCGCGGCTTGTGGGCCCCAGCTGTTGACGGTTGGTGCGGCATGTGGGCCCCAGCTGTCGACCGTTGCTTGTGGCCCAATGTTAAATGAGGCCCAATGTATACTAGCACGGACAAACAGTGGACAAAAATAACTTAAGCATTGGACAAATATAATTTAAATATTTGGACAAATATAATTTAAAAATTTCGACATAAATAATTTAAACATTTGGACAAATATAATTTAAACATTTGGACAAATATAATTTAAACATTCGGACAAATCTATACTTCTTATAAAGCAAAACCCCACTAACATGCATTAATGATTTTTCTATCTCAACATGCAAACTATCCACATCATCCATTCTTCTAGCAAATCAATTGTCCATGTCATCTCCACTTATATTTATTAATCACATTATCAATTTATTAAACCATAAAATTATTCATATTAATAATATGAAATATATACTATGATCAACTGAAATTTGTATATTATCTTAGAAAACATAATACATCACATCTCTTATATATAAATTTTGTTTACAATGTGCAGATTTTAAAGCGATCACTGCAGCAACGCGCGCGGTATATTCTAAACAGTGGGTACATTTGGACAAATATAAGTAAACATAACTTTTTATATAATTAAACATAATTAGAAAGGATAACTGGCCCCACTTTACATATATTCAGTGGGCCCCGACGGACATTACATTTAATTTAAAAATAAAAAAAACTAGCCCTAACTGCTCCCGCTCTGCATGCGGGAGCCCTTCCCGCCCTCCGCCGCCCTACTTCTCCGCCGCCCTGGCCGCCGTCTCCTGCTTGGCCCGGGCGTGGCGGTTGTCCTCCCGCATCCTCTCCTCCGAGGCCTCACGGGACCTCTTGATGCGGGCGCGGAGAGCTTTCTCCTCCGCCTTCTCCTCCGCCTCAAGCTCCTTCTTCTCGAGCCGCATCTCCTTCTTGAGGCGGCGGTTCTTTGCCGCGGGGGAGAGCTTCTCGGCACGCTCGACGCGGGCGGGGTCGGGCGGTGGACGAACGGGAGAGACGGCGATCGCTCCCGTTTGGGAGATTCGACGGGCACGAGGCCCGTCTCCTCCGGCGTCCAATCGGCCTCGAACCAAGGCCGATCCTTGGGGTGGTTGTCCTCGTTTGTGACAGACTCGGGGCTTGAAGGGAGATAGGAGGAAGACATGGTGGTGAGGGATGAGAAGATGGAGGACGATGGTGTTCGGGGCTTGAAGAAGAGAGAAGGCAAAGGGCTGGAGAGGGATGAGAAGATGGAGGACGAGTGAAACGGGCTATTTAAAGACACGATGAGACGTGAATTAATTGGCGTGACGTTGGATGCAGTGTAGAACAGGCGATGCATGGTCAAAGCGGTGTGTGCAATAGGCGTAGGCGTAGGACTAGGCGTAGGCATTCGAGCGTGCATTAGGCAGTCAAAGTGATGCGACGTTGCATGCGTGTATTAAAGAGGTGAAGAGATGAAATCCAAAGTCTCACGCCAAATCCTGCCTCGCTGCTTGCATTGATGCGTACTTTGTGAAAACGAGGCATGGAGGGCTGCAAATGCGACGCGACTCGTGTTTCTGAAACGAGGCGTGCAGGACTGAAAATGCGACGCGACGTTGTTTAGTCTTTTCTTCTTCTGCGATGTTGTCTACTCTGAAAAAATGAGGCGTGCAGGGCTGCGTCGTGGGCTGCATGCACCGGGCTGGTGAACGGGGCCCCACTAGACAGTGTCCGTTGTTGCATGCAGTTACATTGAGACAAAACACCCAGTCCATGCACCACGTCATTTTCAATCGTTTGATCGTAAGCAACGGTGCAGACCGAGTCCATGCATGCAAACTACGGCGGCAACGGCCTGCAGACGCTGAGACGAGCGCTTCTCTGTGCGGGAATGGGATCCTCTGACGTCACTGACAAATGGAGCCCATCACACACCGGACCCACGTGTCATGGGGAGAAATGTTGAGAACGTAAGGTGGGTAAAGTAAGAGGATCTGGTTCCCTTGCTTGTGTTGGGATCCAGACGCTCCGTAGCCCCCCTCCGGTGAAACCCTAGACCCGCTGGAAAAATACCGGACTTATAAGGAAACACGCGGTAACGACGTCAAAAGGGGGTAGCAATGTGGAACTATTTGCCTGGTTGTGTTAGGATAGCCCATAGGAACACAAAACAAAAAGGTAGAACCCACCTCTTCGGAAGATTCCCGATGTTTCGTCCGATACTGAAGTTTCACCCTATAAGCACATGTAAACTCACGAGAGAGAAGTGGATGCCGGTGAAGCGGGTCACACCCCGGAGAGCAATCTTTGACATCCAAAGCACACAACACACCTATACTAACATGGGTATGGCACCCCTAGCTTGTGTTCGAATCCAGATGCTCCGTAGCCCCCCTCCCGGTGAAACCCTAGACCCGCTGGAGAAATACCGGACTTATACGGAAACACGCGGTAACGGCGTCGAAGGGGGGTAGCAATGTGGAACTATTTGCTTGGTTGTGCTAGTATAGCCCATAGGAACACAAGACGAAAAGGTAGAACCCACCTCTTCGGAAGATTCACATAGTTTCATCCGATACAGGAGTTTCACCCTATAAGCGCATGTAAACTCACGAGAGAGAAGTGGATGCCGGTGAAGCGGGTCACACCCCGGAGAGCAATCTTTACATCCAAAGAACACAACACACCTATACTAACATGGTATGGCACCCCCTAGCTTGTGTTGGGCTCCAGACGCTCCGTAGCCCCCCTCCCGGTGAAACTCTACCCGCTGGAGAAATACCGGACTTATATGGAAACACGCGGTAACGGCGTCGAAAGGGGGTAGCAATGTGGAACTATTTTCTTGGTTGTGTTAGTATAGACCATAGGAACACAAAACAAAAAGGTAGAACCCACCTCTTTGGAAGATTCACAATGTTTCGACCTCATATTCTTTGAAATCTCTACTACTGTATTCGAGGAATCACATTTTAGTGAAAGGCTTTCGTTCTAATGTTTATAAATCATAATTATATTTTTCCTAGACTTGTATTTGACCTATATAATGTAATTCGGAAGCCTCACAATTTATTGGATGAATATTCTTATTATTTATTTTCTTTTGAATAATAATGGTTTTAATCGAAAATTGTAAATAAAACAAATTTAAAAAACATCAAAATGAAAAAGTAACTTTGGACCTTTCTTAGTCACTCCAAAATAAAGCTTTGGTAAGTTTTTGACCTTATTTCATTTCCAAAGGTTTGAAACTCATCTCATTTCCTTGAACTCTCTACTAGTCTGTTCGTGGTATCACATATTAGACAAGGCTTTTTCATTCCATTCTTTATAAGACAGATTTTTTTTTCTCGTTACTATATGACATAACAATACTATGTGCGTCGGTTTTATATTTTTTCGATTTTTTTTAATTATGTATGCTCATTTCAAGCTTGGTCAACGCTATGTTGACCCAGCCGAAAAGCTTCTAGAAGGACACCCAGAGATTCGACCTGGGCTGTTGGATCGACGCCTTCTAGAAGGAATCTTGCATCGGACGGATGCGCTCGCAGCCACAGCGATCCGCGAGACGCTCGTTCTGCGCTCGGATTGGTTGGTCCGTTGGCCACAGGAATCGATGGTTTCTATCTGTTCTACATATGATTTCTTTTCTATTAAGTATTAAACCATGTTATTTAAATAAAAAAATAAAAAAATAGAAGAATTATTCAAAACATAATGAAACTTCAGATTTACTACAACAATGATTTTTATCTGTTTTACATATGATTTTTCTATTAAACCATGTTATTTAAATAAAAAATTAAAAAAATAGAAGAATTATTCAAAACATAATGAAACTTCAGATTTACATTATATATGTAGAATAGATGTCTAGGAAATTAATTTGGCTAATTTAGACAAGATGCCAAAAAATGTTAAAGCACAAATGGGGGTATTTACCCTAGCTTCAGACCTCATTTGAAGCACATTTTCATGAGAATAGAGCGATGGTTTCAAATGAGCATAAATAATTCAAAAAAAAATCAAAATGACACGAATCCAACGCATAATATGGTTATATGTGATATAGTTGCTCCTCAAATTTATTTGGATAATTTTGACAAGGTCAAATTTTTCATGAAATTTCAAATGGGGGTGTCTACCCTAGCTTCAGACCTCATTTGATGCAAACTATGTTCTAACTTAGATACATCACCAGTCAACATAAATACAAAAACGGCGAACTCGTTGAAATAGTCGCAAACTCATAGATTCGACGATATTTTTACAGAAGACGGCATAATTTAACTAAAAACATAAAAAAAAAACTACGGCAGGCCGAGCCTCGTCGCGATCACCCGGCCTGGTCGTCGCCGTCCTACTAGATGTCGTCCTCTTCCTTATCGTCCTCCTCACAGTCGTCGTAGGCCGGCATGTTGGAGGGGCCAGCCTCGTGGTCGTTCTCGGCGAAGGGCGATGGGTCGCTTGGCGATGGGTTCGCTACCGTAGCGAGCCAGCACCGCTCCGCTCTACCTTGCATCTGCAGCCTGTGCAACTGCGCCTGCCCGGAGGGATGGCGGTTGCGCCTCTCGCTCTGCAGGACAACCTTGCTCCGGTCGCTCTCGTACCGCGCGACGAGGGCCTGCTGCTCATCCGACGCCGCGTTTGCGGTGAGCTGCCGTTGGACCTGGCGCTCCGCCTCCTCCCTCTGGTGGGTCTCCAAGGATGCCCGAACAGCAGCAGCCTCGGCCACTGCCGCCGCCTCCTCGAGGCCAGCGCGGACCCGGTGGAACGCCTCCTCGTTGCGCCATGTTTTGAACGAGTGGAACGCCGCGTGCTGCTCGGGCCAGATTGGCTGCCGCCTCCCCCTGCGCTGTTCGGGCGCCGCCTCCTCCTGCGTTGGCTGCTGCATGGGCGCCGCCTCCTCCTGCGCCGGTTGCTGCTCGGGCGCCGCCGCGCAAGCTGCTCGTTCTCCTCGTAGTGGAACTCGTTGTCGCTATCGCCGTCACTGTGGCCCCGCGTCGCGGCCGCGGGTCGGCAGTACAACGGCGAGTTGCGGCAGGCACGAAGCCGTCGAGGCATCGTCTCGGGGTGTCTAGGTGAAGTGCGGCGAGGGCGATGAGAGTTAGTGCGGTGAGGGCGAGGAGATGAACGGCGAGAATGGGGAGAGCGGCGAGCGGCGAGGGGCCTTTTTTAGCCCTAACTGACAGCCTTTGACCGACGCGGGGGCCGAGAAGAAGCTCACGGGCGGGGGCTTTTGTTCCCGCGGTTTTCCCACGCGTCGCTGACAGCGCTGGCCCGCGTGGGCTGCCCCGCCTTTTCGCCCCCCAAGCCGAACCAAGGTGGTGGTGGTGCCACAGGTGCTCGTGGCGCAGCAGGGGGTGGTGCGGCGGTGGCGGCGGCGAGAGCGGCAGCGCACGACGGTGGTGGCGGGAAGCTCGGGTGTGGACTATTCAGCATAGTCAACTAACTGCGCGGTCCCACCTGTAAGCTCCGTACGGTTGGAACGAACTTGGCAGTCCCACCCGGACCCACTTCGCGAAACGGAGTCTGACTCCTCGGACCCACTTCGCGAAACGGATTCGACTCCAAACTTATCGTTCTGGACTCTCTATAGTAGTTATGCACAGACTACTGGCAAACCTGAGCACCATTCGACGCTAGGGGTAAAGCTGAGTAGAAGTGGTCCGCAGTGGGCAATTCGATAAATAGCCCTAATAATTTTGTTGAACTATGTAAGATACAAAAATATAAAGATGTGGATGGAGATATTATTAAACTGAAATTATTTCATTTCTCTTTGAGAGGAAGACCTAAAGAATGGTTGATATCTTTGCCTATAAATAGTATTGATTCATGGACTAAGTGTAAAGATGCTTTCATTGGAAAATATTATCCTCCTGGTAAGATTATATCCCTGAGAAGTGACATAATGAATTTTAAACAATTTGATAGTGAACATGTTGCTAAATCTTGGGAAAGAATGAAAACTATGGTGTAGAATTGTCCCACTCATGGACTGACTACTTGGATGATTATACAAACTTTTTATGCAGGACTGAATTTTTCCTCAAGGAACCTATTGGATTCAGCTGCCGGAGGTACCTTTATGTCCATCACTTTGGGCAATGCAACAAAGCTTCTTGATGATGTGATGATAAATTATTCAAAGTGGCACACTGAGAGAGCTCCACAAGGTAAGAAGGTAAATTCTGTTGAGGAAACCTCCTCTTTGAGTGAAAGACTTGATGCTATTATGTCTATGCTTGTTAATGGTAAAGCTAAAGTTGATCCAAATAATGTTCCTTTAGCCTCTTTGGTTGCTCAAGAAGAGCATTTTGATGTAAACTTTATTAGAAATAATAAATTTAACAACAATGCTTATAGAAATAATTTTGGTGGAAACAATTATAAGCCTTATCCTCCTAATAATGGTTATGGTAATTCTTATGGCAACTCATAGAATAGCAATAAAAGCTCTACCTCTGATCTTGAAAACATGCTTAGAGAATTTATTAGCACACAAACTGCTTTTAATAAATCTGTTGAGGAAAAGCTTGGCAAAATAGATGTTCTTGCCTCTAAAGTAGATATCCTTGCTATTGATGTTGATTTTCTAAAACTAAAGGTTTTGCCACAAGATGTTAAACAAAGTAAAACATTGAATGCCATCCAAGTTCGAATAGATAATAATGTCAGGTTGATGGCTGAATTACGTGCTAGGTGGGAAACAGAAGATGAATTGGCTAGAAAGAATAATATTGCTAGAGTTTTCACTATCACAACCACTAGTAAAACTGAAGCTCCAAGTGCTAGTAAACCTCCTACTATCAATGGTAAAGTAGTTGGTGTTAATAAAGTCCCTACTCCTTTGGTGAAACGTGCTAAATTGCCTCAGATTGTTGAAACTGCTTCTAATAAAAGTGCTAAATTTTTTAAAGATGCAGGAGATAATGGTCCCATTACTTTTGACGATAATAATTTTCATTTTGATGATTGCAATATCTCTGAAGTTATTACGTTTCTACAAAAGCTTGCTAGAAGTCCCAATGCTAGTGCCATGAATAAGACATTTACTAAATATATTACCAATGCTCTCATGAAAGTAAGTGAAGAAAAGTTGAAACTTGAAACATCTAGCCGTAGGAAATTAGATGATGGTTGGGAGCCAATCATTAAGATAAAAGTAAATGATTTTGATTGCAATGCTTTGTGTGATCTTGGTGCTAGTATCTCTGTTATGCCTCAAAAGCTTTATAATATGCTTGATCTACCACCGTTGGAACACTGTTATTTGGATGCAAGTCAATGGAGAAGAAAAATAATTTGAAATGGAAAGAAAAATAATTAATACAGAATAATAATAACTTAACCACAAAATACTCCATCTGTTTGATCTGACAGAATAAAAAAAAATTCCGTGAATTTTTTGAAAGACAAAATGCAGATTCAATTTTTTGAAAACCAAGCTTATCTGAATTGTGTTGATTATTTAGTGATATCGTGCCTTTTTTAATAAATGATTATCTACTTGCTTGGATGTGTTAGGGTGGACACTAGAAAGTCCCAAGACAATGGTATGACCCAACTCTTCACAAGATTCCCTCCCGTTTCTCCGTTTTGGGAGTTTCGGGCCAATAGGGCATGTAAATTCGAGAGAGAAACATAGAGAGAAAGAAGTCGGGCTCTAAGTAGTCATGGAACCCGCCAGAGAGAATCTGACGCCGGTGGAGCCCTAACACACATCACACACTCTAACACACATGGTATGCCATACATTGAGATTTGGTGGAATTCGTACGATCCGTAGCCCCCCTTCGGAAAAACCGTGCATAGCCCCGCTGGGGAAAAAGGCGGAACTGCCGTTCTGGCCCCTCTACGTGAGCCGAAAGGGGGTAGCAAAGTGGAACCAACTGTTTGGTTGTATTAGGTTAGGCCCAAGGAACACCAAAGAAAATGTTAGGGTCCACCTCTTGGCAAGATTCCCCTAGTTCCGTCAAATCCGGGAGTTTCGGGCTCTTAGTCCACTAGTAGGAAAAGGCTTATAGCAACCAGCTTAGCGCTGGCGAACACATTTTGGTGTTGGCTAGTGCTATTACCGCTGGCGAAGTAGAAACCGTGTTCGCCAGAGCTAAGTTAGTACCGCTGGGAAGCAGCACTCGGATTCGCCAACGCTAACGGTGACCTCCCCATCCCCGCGCAACACAAGATACCGCTGGCGAACAAGGTGATAACTTCACCAGCGGTAAGCACTGTACCGCTGGCGAACATGTGGTATGGTTCGCCAGCGGTATTTCGTCTACTACCACTAGCCAACCACTATTTTGGTTCACCAGCGGTAAGATTTGAAATTTGAATTTTTTCGCTCCACACCCCCCCCCTTGGACCGCCTTTTTTTATTTTTCTAAAGCAGAAACGAAAATGATAAATTGTTCAAAAAATAAATTCCTTTAATATGTGGGTAGAGTGTATTGTCTAGTTGATATAGAAAATTTGAAATACTCCATTTGACCTTTTATGCAAAATTCAAAAATAAAACATAAAACGGCCATAACTTTTGCATACGACGTCGAAAAAACTCGTTTAATATATCAAAAAAATTCCAAAAGGAAAAAAGTTATTTGAGTCAGACTAAATTTTCCTACATAACCAAATTAATTTAAAAAATTCAAAATTCAAAAAATAAAAAAAAATGTTTTTTTTCAGAAAAGATAATAAGGATGTCATATTTGGATTCCTTGTATTCTTATGATCAATTTAGACATATCACTTGTCGAATTTGGAAAGGCGGATTTGTACATATGTTGCAATAGTTAAGAGGATTGATTGTACTATATTTAGAAGAAAGAATGAGGTGTTCCTAGGTAGAGTAGTGGGATGGAACCAAGAAGTTAAGTGTGCTCGGGTGGGAGGATGGGTGACCGAGCGGGAAGTGGACATTTAAAATTGAAATAAAGCAAAAAAAAAGGAAAAATTTCTGCATCGTCATTAAAGGTTCCCCAAATTCAACTGTTTTGAAATTTTGAAAAAAAAATAATGCGAAAAATAAGCCTTTTCCTACTAGTGGTCCTGGAACCCGCTAGAGAGAATCCGACGCCTGTGAAGCCCTATGACAGAGAGCGAGGGAATCTTGGGCATCCCAGACCCATGAGACACTCTAACACACATGGTATGGTATACCATTGGATTTGGTGGCATTCAGACGATCCGAAGCCCCCTCCGGAGAAACCATAGCCGTGCTGGGGAAAAAGACGGAACTATCGTTTTGCCCCATTTACGAGAACCGGAAGGGGGTAGCAAAGTGGAATTAACTGCTTGGTTGTGTTAGGTTAGGCCCAAGGAACACCCAAGAGAATAGTAGGGCCCACCTCTTGGCAAGATTCCCCAGTTCCGTCACACCCAGGAGTTTCGGGCTCTCATTAATTAGTCCTGGAACCCGCGAAAGAGAATCTGACGCCGGTGAAAGCCTAGCATAGAGAGAGAGAGGGAATCTTGGGAATCCAAGACCCATGCCACACTCTAGCACACATGGTATGGAGTGCAATGGGATTTGGTGGCATTCAGACGATCTGGAGCCACCTCTCTGGAGAAACCATAGCCCCGCTAGGGAAAAGGACGGAACTGACATTCTGCCCCATCTACATGAGCCGGAAGGGGGTAGAAAAGTGGAACTAACTGTTTGGTTGTGTTAGGTTAGGCTCAATGAACACCTAAGAGAATGGTAGGGCACACCTCTTGGCAAGATTCCCCCAGTTCCGTCACATCAAGGAGTTTCGGGCTCTCATTAATTATTCCTGGAACACGCAAGAGAGAATCTGACGCCGGTGAAGCCCTAATAGAAGGAGCGAGGTTGTCGTGGTGGTATCACGGCAGATGCCATAGGATGGCTAATGTTGGGGCCGATGGACGCTGGAGGTGCTCGGGGAGGGATCACACGGCGAGTAGCCGCGTGTGGAATGTCTCTAGCACTGCAAACAACAAGATCTTACCCAGGTTCAGGGCCGTCGTGTGGAGGTAACACCCCTACTCCTGCCTCTCTCTTTATATGGGTGTTTACCGAGTAGCCACAGTACAGTACAGGACTTCAGCCGAGTAACCCCTCTTCTCTCTAGTTCTATCTGTGAGTAGTGAAGCAATCTAGAGTGTCGACCCTCGCACAGGAGGGGGAAGGGTACCTTATATACTGGTGCCCAGCCGGATAGAATAAGACTAAAAGGTACAGCTGATAGGACAGGAGCACTGCAGAACAGAGCACGCCTCCGGGTTCCCGCTAACGCGTGCATCGTAAGTCGTCGCGCCGTTCGGAGATGGGACCTGTCCACCCTTGTCAGTGAGATAGGGTAGGTCCCTAGCCCTGTCCTATCCCCTCTGTCAGTGACAGGACTAGACAGGCGCCTACCGCACTGTAGCCACGCCATAGCGCGGATAATCACGCGCTCCGTAAGTTGAACCGCATGCCGTACAGACGCAGGATACACGGGATCCTTTGTCAGAATGGCTCCATTGACTTCTGGCCCGAGTAGGAAACCAATCCTTCTACTCGGACCAACTCCTCTACTCGGAGGAACATAACTTCCTTGATTCTTCCATCTGGCCATTGGTGGGTACGACCGGATAGCAGCCTACCGGGTAGCAAGTACCGGGTAGCCAGCTTACTCAGTCAAACAGCCCCTTTGATCTTGCCTTTAGCACTTGCCTTACCCCTACTCGGGGGTAACCCCTCGACATTAGTCCCCGAAGCTGGTATAGTCCTGCGAACTTGTTCACTGGGCCCTGCCAGCTTAAAAACAAAACTTGTCTTCGTACTGTAAGAGGCCGGGTAGCACCTCCGTGTGGCCCTTAACTCTTGCTTGAATCTCTTCTTCTCCGAGCAGCAACACCCTCCTTTGGTGATGCCGAGTAAAATGACTTAGCGAAATCTCGAAACACAATCCCGCTCGAACGGTGCGAATCCGCCTCTGCGTGTCGCTACGGGGCACGTGTCACACCCCCGTACCCCCGACGCCTCGGTGCCTGGGATACCGCAGGCCTGGCTCCAATAACTGCACCTCGGGCCCACTAGCCTGTTAAGTCACTTCAACCGCACTAAATCGCCCACGATCTCGACGTGGGATTAACTGCGCCCGTTACGTGCGCGATATGCGCTGTGTGCGTTTCTAACCGGCGCGCAGCCCACGCCGCACGATCTCAGTGCACGACCAATCCGCGAATATTCCGCTGGTAACGGCAACTCGAGGGGAGAGATAAATACCCCCTCGACGCCTTCTTCTTCTCTTTTCTGCTCACTCCAATCTCCTGCCCATTCGTCTCTCCGCCGCCGTCGAGCGCACCGCCACCGCAACCGCTTGCCGCGCCGCTGCTCCACGCGCCGCCGGAGAGACAGAGAGAGATCCCTGAGCCTCCAAACTCCGATTCGCATCTCTCGCTAGCGCCTCCGCTTCCAATCTCCTCCGCGCATCTCTGTCGCAATGGCTGGCCACGGAGATGATGATGCCGCCGCCCGCGCCGGCTGGGAAGGCTCCGAGGTCACCGCCGAGGATTGTCAATGGCTCGTGAACACGCGCCGCGTGCCTCCCGGCGTGACATGCCGCCATCCAGGTACGGAGATCGTACCCAAACCAGAGAAAGACGAGTATGTCGTTTTCCTTGCGCACTTCAAGCGCGGCTTCGGCCTTCCGATTTCCGATTTCTTCGCCAAATTTCTCAATCATTTTGGCCTTCAGCCACACCATCTCCCACCAAATTCTCTTATCATGCTCTCCACCCACGCCGTGGTGTGTGAAGCTTTCCTTGGCGTGTACCCAACAATCCACACATGGGCACGCTACTTCTTCCTCCGCAAACAAAGCATCCCCAATCCGGGTAAAACAGATAACGCCCGCACCATGACCCAGACGGGATGCTCTATGATGCTGCAACGCTCCACTGGTAGCCATCCAGGAGCCAAGGGATTGGAATCTGTGCGCAAGTGGCAGCGCAGATTCCTCTATGTGAAGAATGGCGCCACCGAAGTCGGGAAGCCGATCCAGGACCGGATAGGCCTTCCCAAGTTCAAGAACGCCCTGCCAACTTAGCAGAATTGGGGCTACCACCCGAAGACCACCATCGAGGACATTATCCAGGTTGAGCGACGCCTGGCCGAGTTGCGCAAGGAGGGGCTTCGCCAGGATGATCCAATTGCATGCTGGATCTCACGCCGGGTACTCCCGCTCCAGCGCCGCTCGCACAAGATGTGCTACATGGGAGGAGCCCGTGACTGCACAAGGACCACAACTTTCGAGCTCACCAAGTCTGAGGTGGCTGTCTGGGCCAGGTCCATCATGCACACCACGTTGAATGACAGTTGGCTGTATGGCTTCGAGCCGTATAGCCGCACCAAGCGTATTGGACAGGTTAGTACTCTATGCTTTACTTTTGCACTTTGACACCGAGTAGATGGCTTCTCAGCTTTGTATGCTTAGTATTTGCATGCTGCACCAAGTAGAACATCATAAGTAACCTGTTGGCTTTTATATGCTTTGTGTTTGCATGCCGGGTTGAGTAGAAATCCTTAGCTGAATATGCTTTGTGTTTCCATGTTATTCCGAGTAGGACATCACAAAAATACCCCTTTGGCTTTATATGCTTTATGTTTGCATGTCCTGCCGGGTAGAAATACTTAGCCAAATATGCTTTGTGTTTGCATGTTGCTCCGAGTAGGACCCCGCAGCCGAGAACTCAACTCACTGTGCCATCTGTTTGCCTTTCCAGCATATCGATCGTCAGGCAGAGGAAGATGAGCTATTCGAGGGAAACTGGCACGATGACCGGGAAGAGGATGACGAGAAGGCCTACGACACCCAGGACACTCTCTGCATCCCACATGCCACTCAACCTGGTAAGCACCGAGTTGATGCGTCTATCCGGGATTGGTCCGCGGATGACGAAGGTGACCAAATTCACCTTTCTGCTCTCGAGTAGCGCGCTCTGATTTCCTTTTTTGTTTCCGAATCCCTTTTCTCTTCTCTGCAGAGGATGTCGAGCATGAGGAGGACGAGGAGCCCATCGATGTCCGGCCTCTATCTGTGGCTGCTCCCACAACTCGGAAGAGGGCGGGCAGTGGTTGTAACATCCCAAGTATGAAAATCATCCCCTTAGAATGTTTGTTGCATGATTATTAAAGTACTGCATCATGTCATCATATTGTTTCTATGTTGTTTGCATTTGTTTCTTAATTGTTACAATTGTTTTCCACTGTTTTCACAACTCAAATTCAAACCTTATTCAAACAATGGTCTCATACTTGCTCTGTTACAACATTTTGAATAAAAAATCACAACTCAAAACAACCCATTTGTTTCATGTTTTTCCATAGTGATCACTTGTGAAATTGTTGGTTTTAAATCCATCATTTAATTCCACAAACACATTTGAAAATTCAAATCCAAGCACCCAAAACAGAATCATTTTTGAATTTATGTTGCTAGCAAAACAAATCAACTCAACTTGACCAATTACCATAGGGGTTACCCTATTTAAATGATTGGTTTTATTAATGATCTTTAGTAATAAAAAATTTCACCTAAATTTGGTTTAAATTTTAAACAGCAAGCAAATATTTAAACTTTTGAAAATAAAAGTTACCAACTGTTAGTAATTGGCCTAAGGAACTTCCCTGATTTTTCTCAAATTTTTCACTAACCAAAAACCCATCAATTTCTTCCAAATTCTATTTCAGCAAAAAAAAAAGAGGGAGAAAGAAAATTTTAAAAATCGAATTTTGGCGCCAGGGCAATGGGCTGCGCCCAGCCCATTTCCCTTTTCTTCTCTCCCGCGCGGCCCTCTTCTCCTTTCCCTCCCGCGCGTACCCCTTCGTTTTTTTTTCCTCCGTCTTCCTCATGTACGGCAGCCTATCCGAGCTGCCACGGCAGCACTGCCGCGAGCAGACGGCCAGGAGGGCTCCCGTGCCTCTATAAAACAAGCCCTAGGCCGCGCCGCAACCCTAGGCTCCTGTTCCCCTCGCCCCGCCGCCAAATTCCACCTCCCTCGTCGTTTCCCTCCGCTCTGCCACCACCTCGCCGGAGACGAACGTCTGAAATTCCGATGAACCTCGCCACTGCCGTGCACCACCACCCCACCTAACCACCAAAACTAGACCGCCGCTTCCTCCTCTCCCTCCACGACAACTGCTTGACCACGGTGTTCCTCTGGATCGACGACGACGAGCTCGACGCCGCCGCGGGATTTCTGAACCTCCTCACCGCGCCATCGCCACCGTCTACTTCCCGGCCTCCTCTCGCCTCCGACAGCCTCCCGGTGAGCTCCCGAAGCGATCCCGCCCCCTATACGCGCTGTTCGCTTCCTGGTTGCGCGGTCCCGTTTCTGAAACACCGGCGGCGTCCACCACCGTACCGCCATAGTCACCGTCGAGCTCGCTACCGTACTGTCACGCGCAATCCACGGACACGAACATGATCCCCTAACTGTTGTGCTCACATCCATCTGCTCCACGCCACCGGATCATGGCCTCGTCGCTGGTAACCCATCGATCCCCTCCGCCGCGTTCAGTCACTGTCGCAAGACTGAAACTTGTTTCAGTTTCGTCAGTTAGCGTTGGAACTGAAGCTTATCCTTTCTGAATCGCGTATACTTATAACGAACGCAGAGCAGCGCACTGGTTCAGTGCATTGTGCGCGCAGCGAGAGGGGCACGGTTCGATCCCTCGCGCAGCGAATAAATCCCACCTTTTTTTCATCTCTGTGGCTGACAGGCAGGGGCCACCAGTCAGTGGTACTGGTGGCCACGCAAGCGTGCGCTGCGCCACGTTGGCCCCTGGCCCACGCGGCAGTGGCTGCGTGTAGCTGCCACTCGGTAACAAAAGTTTAACACGTTCTGTTTTTATTTTTTTCCTAATCATTTTAAATAACAGATTTAAACCTAAACTTTAAACTATCATATCTTTTAATCTATAAGTCCCATAAATAAAAGTTTTATATGTTTTCTGATCCAAATCAAATGATCTTTCCAAATAATCCAATTGTGTACTGTTTTGAACTTTCAAATTGCAATTCAAATTTAAATTCAAATCATTCAATTGTATTTTGCCAAAATTCATAAGTAATTCATAATAAATCCAAATCATGCAAATAAAATATGTTTTCAATGCTATTTTAAATAACCTATTCAAATATAAATTTTGCTTCATGGTTTGAATAATTTAAATTGCCTAAATAATTTAATACTTGTTTAATTCATTTAAATTTGATAAAATCATAACTTGCTCAAAATAAAATATTTTTGAACATGCAAAATATGTTTTCAAACCATCGAAGTGTGAACTTTTCAAATATGAGTTGAAATTATGTTTTGAAACAAATAAAAAATCAATTAAATTCAAACTTGTTTTAAATTCATTTAAAACTTGTTTAATATTGTTTAATTCATAATTAAATAATCCTAACTCCTATTTCAATATTTGAAACATGTAATCCAACTAAAATTTGATGTTCTTTTCAAATATAAACTTTGTTATTTGTTTCGAACAATTTAAATGGTTGAAAACAACAAATACTTGTCTGACACCTTTAAGGCACCCAAAAATTCCCTAAATTAATAATAAAAATTCTAAATTGCTACACCCTATTTTAAATTGGTTCTAATGTTGTTATTTTGATGTTTCCCTTTTGCATGCATCATACTAATCCACTAGCACCTGTTAATTAGTTGGAAAACAAATAATCTAACCAAAATCCATGGGCTTTTCATATGCAACTCAAAGTTGCATATGTGTCCATTTAAATTGTGTTATCATGTTATCTAGTTTATGTTGATGCAACCATTAACTTGTCATGCATCATATTTGATTGTGCACTATGCCATGAATATGATTGTTTATATTCTGCCTTGTTTGTTTGCTTCTTCTCGGATAGACGACGACGTTGATACCGACGATCTTTACGACACCCCTTCTGAGGATCTAGCTCAGTACCCGGCTACTGGGTTTGCAGGCAAGTTATCACTCACATGAACCATTGTGTTCCTTTCAACCTTGGTTACCGATACTTTCCATTGTCTATATTTGCTAGCCATATGTGTCGTTGCTTCTGTTACGAACCTATCACATGATACCCTGAACCCTGATATTGCCTCACCTCCCGTCCTATAACCCCGTTGCTTGGGCCCGTGTCTTACTAGCATGCTTAGGGTTGTTTTGCTCGAGTCTGTTATCAGTTATTTTCTGTTATTATATCTGTTATATTCTGGGGCTCGATGTTAAACAACAATTTGTTAATTTGAGGTAATAAATAATTTGCTGATAAGGCACCGGCAGGAGGCCCGGCGTGGTTTTGAGGCCTGCTAGTGTCGACCCTAATAGGAAAAGGGTCTTGTCTACTGATCCATGATGAGCGCACTATCCGCATGTGGGAAGCGTGTATGGGCGCCCCCCTCAATTTGACTCGATCCGCATCTCGTCCAAATCACCACACTTAGTTCGGGTTTTCCATTTGATGCACGCATATGCAGGTACGAACCCGAGGCCAGGGTGGAACTTTTGTAGTCGGCATTTAGGGCGGCGTGGTCTTCCAGTGCTATGAGGGTCCTCCTTTTCTTCGGGGGGCTCGATTAGCCGCGCACGCATAGCACGTGGTGCTTTGGGCTTGATGCGAAGAAGAGTTGAGTTGTGTTGAGTGCCCCGCTTGGTGGGAAAGGCCTTCCCATCTGGCGGGTTATTCTTACGTGTACGGCCAATTTGGTGCACCCCTGCAGGGATAAATCTTCTCGAGAAGCCGTGTTTTCTGCGGTTATGGTTGACTTGGTGAAAGTACTAGCTAACAAGTACTCAGAACAACTTACACCTAACTAATGGTAATTTGACTAGTAATAGGCTTATTGACACAACAACTTGATCCATCATTAATCCAACTGTGTGAGTTATCCTAGGATTGCTTCTTTGGATAAGGGGCGAGATCCAGGATGGGTTTGATTGGTGGTTAGCTATAGTTGGTTACGATACGCTATCTTATCTCTTTCTGTTACACCGGAAGTTGTAGTATGTTCTGTAGATGGTTAGTGCAGCCAGTTGCAGCATCTTTCATACCCATTTTCTTCCGTTGATCCCAAGGCATCTGTGCTTGGTGTTGACGGGCTACATTTTGGTGAACTGTGAGTCTTGCTTGCCAGTACGTTGTTGTACTGACCCCGTTGGGGCTGTGGTTTACGCAGACTACGACTACGACTACGATGACCACCAGGATGGCTACTTCGTGGAGTTTGACGAGACTGCAGACGAGTAGATAGCTGGACCAGGGCTGGATCCAGGACCTACGTGGATGGGCTTCGTCTTCTTTATTTTCCCGGCTTCTTAAGCCTATTTGGATTTGTCTGTACTCAGACCCCCTTTGAATGCTTCCGCTGAGTTGTAATGATGCTATGTTGGGACATGTGTCCTCTGGATGATTGTATTTGCTATTCTCTGCCCTAGTGAGGGCCTGTTGCAACTTATTTCAATCTTTTGTGTCTTAGAGGCATGTTGTGTTATCCTTTTGTTCAAAGCCGTTGACGTACCATGTGTGTATGGTATGAAGTACGTCAATGGTAGTATCCTGATTTCTACGGGATAGTTTACATCGACGGTGAACAGTAAAGGTTGGTTGTCGCACATAAGTGCTGGCCTACCCGTAAGGGGACGCGGGAGCCGTTAAGCCCCGTAATCCAACCAAAATACTGTTCAGTTTGTACGGTGAGTATCCTCTAGAAGTCCGGGTGCGACAAATGGTATCAGAGCCTGTCTGCCTGTAGGATCCCTTTTACTGTTCGCAGTTGAGTCTAGAAACTATTTTGTAGCTATATAGGAAAAAAATGAAACGTGAGAGTAGGAATTCTGCCATTTTTCTTCTTTCCCCACCCACCCACCCTTTTCTGGTAAGGAAGTGCAACGTTGTTTTCTGTTCTCACCTAAACTTTCAAGTTAGGATTTCACGTGTTTTGGGTTCTCCGTAGTACCTCAGGACTTTTGGTCTCGTTTTCCCGATGTTGCTTCGATATCCTGTTCTTCTAAAGAACCTTTCGTCCGTTGAAACCTTGCTGTTGTTTTCCACTTCATTTCTTCTACCGAGTCTAATCAAAACCTCCCAAATCATCTGCAGATGGATCTCAGGTTCTTCCCGCAGGTGGTTCGGATGACTCGCTGTGAGAGCACCGCCGGTTATCCGGAGATGCTGAGAGACATGGTGACTTATCTGGGGTTCCATTGGGCACCAGAGTACCAGGTCTACGAGCAGCAGCGAGAGTTTGACCAGACCTACTACCGGGCTATCGTCTACATTCTGTCAGATGATGGCAGGAGCGTTGTCCACCGCTACGAGGCAGTAGGTTCCACAGTGGATATGGCCGTGCAGCAGGCAGCTTACTTGAGTCTCACCGTCCTCCGTGCTGACTACTTGGGGTTTGACGATTCTATCTATCGCCACATCCCCCGTGGTTACATCACGTCGGCGGGAGTTCACTTCACTCTCCACGGCAACCTGGATACCTACGAGTCTGATAGCTCCAGGCTGCACACCACTGCTCAGTTCGTGAGGCACAGTGACGCAGTTGCTTCCACACTTTCTCAGGAGTTAGCCTCAGTCAGGGAGCAGCTCCACCTTGCTCTCACTCGTCTGGCGACGTACACCACAGATTTTGTTGGAGACGAGCGCTTTGCACGTTGCGTTCAGACAGCTGGGTTACCGCTGCCAGATGCTGGAGGTTACGAGCCGATCAGAGGTCCACTTCTCGACCTTGGTCCAGGTTACACTGGGATTCCCCGCTTTGGAGCACAGGGAGACGACGCTTTCTACTTCACCACACCGAGAGTCCCTCTTAGAGCAGTCCCACTCTACGTGGATCGTCGTCATACCTACTTCCGGGGGATTCCTCCGCACCGTATCTCTCGTCGTACTACTCACCGCCGTCCTGCGTGATGAGCATGGGAGTACCGATGTATCCATTCATAGCTATGTTTAGTTATCCTTTGTATTTCGAACCATGTATTGGTGTGTTGGATATTCTGATGTATTTGAACATGTGATGATGTACCTGTTGGTTATCTATTCATGCGTCGGAATAATCTCTCGTTCGGTTACCAAGTCTATCCTTTGCTGTTATTGTGCTAAAATGCATTTCTGTTCAGGATGCCTCCAACCAGGAACTCCCCGCCTGAACCACCTCCGCTCACGGAGCTGTTGACTCAGATGACTCAGCTCGTGGCTCAGATGGCCCAGATCCAGGCTAACCAGCACAACAACCAGAATGCTCCGCGAGTCAGCATCAAGGAGTTTCTGAGCATGGGGCCGAGAGCTTTCGTGGCAACACGTGAGCCTCTGGATGCTGATGACTGGATCAGGGAGATGAACAGGGCTCTGGAGATTGCTCATGTTGCTGAGGAAGATAAGGTCAAGTATGCCACCTACCTACTGAAGGGTCAGGCAGCTACCTGGTGGGAGAACTACCAGACCATGAGAGCTGGCTATCCTATCACCTGGGGTTGTTTCAAGGATGCCTTCCTGAAGCACCACATCCCAGATGGTCTCATGGAAAGGATGCGTGAGGAATTCTGCTCTCTCAAACAGGGCAAGCTGGACGTCCTCGGCTACCAGAACGAGTTCAATCGTCTCGCTCGATACGCTGGTGACGAGGTGTCCACTGAAGCCAAGAAGATGGCAAGGTTCCGCCGAGGTTTTAACCCGGAACTGAAGTACGCTCTCACCAACATCAAGTGCAAGCACTTCGTGGAGCTCGTGAACACCGCGCTCAATGAGGAGAATGGGCGCAAGGCGTTCGAAGAGTCGCGCAAGCACTCGCGTGAGGGTGGTTCCTCCTCCAACATGACCACCCCTCCGCAGAAGCGCCGCATCTGGGTGCCAAACAGTGCTGTCACTAGGGCTCCAAATGCCCAAGCTTCTCCAGGCTTTGGTCCCCGCCCACCCAACCCATCTCAGATGCAGGGTCAGAGGTTTCCAATGGGGCAGCCAAGGCCAGGTCCTCCTCGTGTCGTCACTTGCTTCAAGTGCAAGGAGACTGGACACTATGCTGATAAGTGCACTCAGAGGCAGCTACCTCCACCACCTCCTCGCCCCAACACCAACCAGGCAATGGTTCGTGCTCCCCCGGCTAAAGCCTTCAACTCCAACAACAGGCCTGTCGGGAGGACCGCGAGGGTGAATCATATCAAGGCCGACAAAGCTGAGGAAGCTGCTGACGTCGTTCTCGGTACATTCCCCGTAAACTCTAACCCAGCTAAAGTGTTGTTTGATACCGGAGCATCGCATTCGTTCGTGTCAAAGATCTTTGCAACAACAGTTAAACTACCTTTTGTTGGTTTGGGTTCCCCGCTAGTAGTAAACTCCCTTGGAGGAACTATGCAAACTTCCAAGATCAGTCATGAGAATCAGATCTTAATTGGAGGCCACATATTCCTTGCTTCCCTCATTCTGCTTGGCAATTCTGACATTGATGTCATCCTTGGCATGGATTGGTTGAAGGCCAATAAAGCTACGATTGATTGTGCTAAGAAGTCAATAACTCTGTTCCACCCTTCCGGCCAGATAGTCTATTCTCCAAGTGAATCAAGTTCTGTTCAGCTGTACACCCTGGATGCTAAACCACTACCTCTGCTTGAAAATGTTCCGGTGGTTTGTGAATTCCCTGACGTCTTTCCAGAAGAGTTGCCAGGGATGCCTCCGGACAGAGCAGTTGAGTTCGTGATCGAGCTTGAACCAGGTACTGCTCCAATCTCTAAGCATCCATACAAGATAGCTCCTCCTGAACTGAAATTGTTGAAGGAGCAAATCGATATGTACATGGAGAAAGGTTACATTCAGCCTAGTTCCTCCGCTTGGGGTTGCCCAACTCTGTTTGTTGCCAAGAAGGATCAAACAAAAAGACTCGTGGTTGACTATCGTCCTCTCAACGAGAAAACAATCAAGAACAAGTACCCAATTCCTCGTATCGATGATCTTTTCGATCAACTTGCTGGAGCCTCAATATTCTCAAAGTTGGACTTGAGGATGGGTTACCATCAAATAAAGATCAGAAAGGAAGATATTCCAAAAACAGCTTTCACCACTCGGTACGGTCTATATGAATACACCGTCATGTCCTTTGGTCTCACCAATGCACCGGCAACCTTCTCAAGACTCATGAATTCTGTCTTCCATGAATACCTCGACAAGTTTGTTGTGGTATATCTTGATGATATTCTAGTCTACTCAAAATCCGAGGAAGAGCATGGAGAACACCTTCGTCTCACTCTCATGAAACTTCGCGAGCATCGTTTGTATGCCAAGTTCTCCAAATGTGAGTTCTGGATTCTAGAAGTTGCTTACCTTGGTCATGTCATCTCTGCCAAAGGCATAGCCATTGATCCATAAAAGGTTAAGGCAATTGTTGATTGGAAACCCCCTAAGACGGTGAAACAAGTTAGAAGCTTTCTTGGCTTGGCTAGCTATTGCCGTCGTTTCGTCCAAAACTTTTCCAAGATTGCAAAACCTCTCACTGATCTCACCAAGGACAAGAAGTTCGTTTGGACTCCACAGTGTGATGAGAGTTTCAATCTCCTGAAGACTAAACTCACTTCCACCCCAGTTCTGGTTGGCCCAGATACTACCAAACCTTTCCAGATATTCTGTGATGCATCTCTCCAAGGCCTAGGAGCAGTTCTTATGCAAGAACGCCAAGTTGTGGCTTATGCTTCACGTCAGTTGAACCCACATGAGCAAAACTATCCCACACATGATCTTGAGCTAGCAGCAGTTGTGTTTGCCCTCAAGAAATGGAGACAATACTTGTTGGGTAACAAAACTGAAATCTTTTCCGATCACAAGAGTCTGAAATACATCTTCACTCAACCAGATCTAAACCTCAGGCAAAGGAGATGGATTGAGAAGATTAAAGACTTTTATCTCACCATTTCTTACACTCCAGGCAAGGCTAATGTTATGGCCGATGCTCTCAGTCGCAAGTCCTATTGCAATAATCTCATGATCATGGAAAGCCAACCTCCACTTCATGAAGAATTCCAGAAGCTGAACCTTGGTCTTGTTCCTCAAGGCTACCTTGCTAGCTTGACAGCCAGTCCAACTCTCGAGGACAAGATTCGTTCTGAACAACTTCGTGATACTGAAATCAAGAAGATGGTTGAACACATCAAGGAAGGCAAGGAGAAATTCAAGTCCTTCTCAGTTGATGATAAAGGAATTGTGTTCTTTGAAGGACGCATTGCAGTTCCTCAAGTGCAAAGTCTCAAAGATATCATTCTCAAGGAGGCTCATGAAACTCCTCTCTCCATCCACCCTGGAAGTACAAAGATGTACCAGGATCTTAAGACACTGTATTGGTGGCCTGGCATGAAACGTGAAATTGCTCAATACGTTTCTGAATGCGACGTTTGTCAACGTGTTAAGGCAGTCCATGAGAAAACAGCCGGTCTACTCCAACCTCTAAAAATTCCTGAGTGGAAGTGGGACATGATTGAAATGGACTTTGTTATTGGGTTTCCAAAGTCCAAAAAGAGCAACGATGCAATCTTCGTTGTTATTGATCGTCTCACTAAGGTAGCTCACTTCTTTGCTGTAAAGGAAACTATCTCATCTAGCCAGTTAGCAGAGCTCTACACAGCAAAGATTGTTCCTCTTCATGGTGTCCCATTGGAAATAAGCTCAGACCGTGGAAGTATCTTCACTTCTCATTTCTGGAAGAGTTTTCAAGAAGCATTGGGCACTAAACTTCTGTTCAGCACAGCTTATCACCCTCAGTCTCAGGGGCAAGTCGAAAGAGTCAATCAGATTCTCGAGGATATGCTCAGAGCATGTGGTCTCTCCTTTGGCATGAAATGGGAGGATTGCCTTCCATATGCTGAATTCTCCTACAACAACAGCTACCAGGCAAGCCTAGGCATGGCACCATTTGAGGCACTGTATGGCCGCAGATGCAGGAGTCCAATCAATTGGTCTGGAGCTGGTGAACGTTCACTCTTAGGCCCTAACATTGTTAAGGAAGCCGAGGAGAAAGTTCGTATCATTCGTGACAATCTCAGGATTGCTCAGTCTCGTCAGAAGAGCTACTATGACAACAAGCACAGAGATATGATCTATGCACCTGGTGACAAGGCATATCTCCGTGTAACTCCCCTCAGAGGCACTCATCGTTTCGGTGTGAAAGGAAAGCTTGCACCAAGATACATTGGTCCTTTCAACATTCTCTCAAGGCGGGCAGAAAATGCTTATCGTCTTGAACTTCCAGAAAAGCTATCCAAGGTGCACGATGTGTTCCACGTGTCACAACTCAAGAAGTGTTTCAAAGATCCAGATCGTGCAGTTGATCATGATTCTATCGAACTGCAAGATGATCTCTCTTATGAGGAGCACCCTATTCGTATTCTCGATGAGACCGAGAGTAAGACTCGCAACAAGAGCACAAAGTTCTTGAAAGTGCAGTGGTCGCATCATTCCGATAAAGAGGCAACGTGGGAGACCGAAGAGGATCTTCGCAAGAAGTATCCGGACCTTTTCCTTTCTCAGTAGGAATCTCGGGGCGCGATTCCTTCAAGGGGGGGCGTTTTGTAACATCCCAAGTATGAAAATCATCCCCTTAGAATGTTTGTTGCATGATTATTAAAGTACTGCATCATGTCATCATATTGTTTCTATGTTGTTTGCATTTGTTTCTTAATTGTTACAATTGTTTTCCACTGTTTTCACAACTCAAATTCAAACCTTATTCAAACAATGGTCTCATACTTGCTCTGTTACAACATTTTGAATAAAAAATCACAACTCAAAACAACCCATTTGTTTCATGTTTTTCCATAGTGATCACTTGTGAAATTGTTGGTTTTAAATCCATCATTTAATTCCACAAACACATTTGAAAATTCAAATCCAAGCACCCAAAACAGAATCATTTTTGAATTTATGTTGCTAGCAAAACAAATCAACTCAACTTGACCAATTACCATAGGGGTTACCCTATTTAAATGATTGGTTTTATTAATGATCTTTAGTAATAAAAAATTTCACCTAAATTTGGTTTAAATTTTAAACAGCAAGAAAATATTTAAACTTTTGAAAATAAAAGTTACCAACTGTTAGTAATTGGCCTAAGGAACTTCCCTGATTTTTCTCAAATTTTTCACTAACCAAAAACCCATCAATTTCTTCCAAATTCTATTTCAGCAAAAAAAAAAGAGGGACAAAGAAAATTTTAAAAATCGAATTTTGGCGCCAGGGCAATGGGCTGCGCCCAGCCCATTTCCCTTTTCTTCTCTCCCGCGCGGCCCTCTTCTCCTTTCCCTCCCGCGCGTACCCCTTCGTTTTTTTTTCCTCCGTCTTCCTCATGTACGGCAGCCTATCCGTGCTGCCACGGCAGCACTGTCGCGAGCAGACGGCCAGGAGGGCTCCCGTGCCTCTATAAAACAAGCCCTAGGCCGCGCCGCAACCCTAGGCTCCTGTTCCCCTCGCCCCGCCGCCAAATTCCACCTCCCTCGTCGTTTCCCTCCGCTCTGCCACCACCTCGCCGGAGACGAACGTCTGAAATTCCGATGAACCTCGCCACTGCCGTGCACCACCACCCCACCTAACCACCAAAACCAGACCGCCGCTTCCTCCTCTCCCTCCACGACAGCTGCTTGACCACGGTGTTCCTCTGGATCGACGACGACGAGCTCGACGCCGCCGCGGGATTTCTGAACCTCCTCACCGCGCCATCGCCACCGTCTACTTCCCGGCCTCCTCTCGCCTCCGACAGCCTCCCGGTGAGCTCCCGAAGCCATCCCGCCCCCTATACGCACTGTTCGCTTCCTGGTTGCGCGGTCCCGTTTCTGAAACGCCGGCGGCGTCCACCACCGTACTGCCATAGTCACCGTCGAGCTCGCTACCGTACTGTCACGCGCAATCCACGGACACGAACATGATCCCCGAACTGTTGCGCTCACATCCATCTGCTCCACGCCACCGGATCATGGCCTCGTCGCCGGTAACCCGTCGATCCCCTCCGCCGCGTTCAGTCACTGTCGCAAGACTGAAACTTGTTTCAGTTTCGTCAGTTAGCGTTGGAACTGAAGCTTATCCTTTCTGAATCGCGTATACTGATAACGAACGCAGAGCAGCGCACTGGTTCAGTGCATTGTGCGCGCAGCGAGAGGGGCACGGTTCGATCCCTCGCGCAGCAAATAAATCCCACCCTTTTTTCATCTCTGTGGCTGACAGGCAGGGGCCACCAGTCAGTGGTACTGGTGGCCACGCAAGCGTGCGCTGCGCCACGTTGGCCCCTGGCCCACGCGGCAGTGGCTGCGTGTAGCTGCCACTCGGTAACAAAAGTTTAACACGTTCTGTTTTTATTTTTTTTCCTAATCATTTTAAATAACAGATTTAAACCTAAACTTTAAACTATCATATCTTTTAATCTATAAGTCCCATAAATAAAAGTTTTATATTTTTTTTGATCCAAATCAAATGATCTTTCCAAATAATCCAATTGTGTACTGTTTTGAACTTTCAAATTGCAATTCAAATTTAAATTCAAATCATTCAATTGTATTTTGCCAAAATTCATAAGTAATTCATAATAAATCCAAATCATGCAAATAAAATATGTTTTCAATGCTATTTTAAATAACCTATTCAAATATAAATTTTGCTTCATGGTTTGAATAATTTAAATTGCCTAAATAATTTAATACTTGTTTAATTCATTTAAATTTGATAAAATCATATCTTGCTCAAAATAAAATATTTTTGAACATGCAAAATATGTTTTCAAACCATCAAAGTGTGAACTTTTCAAATATGAGTTGAAATTATGTTTTGAAACAAATAAAAATTCAATTAAATTCAAACTTGTTTTAAATTCATTTAAAACTTGTTTAATATTGTTTAATTCATAATTAAATAATCCTAACTCCTATTTCAATATTTGAAACATGTAATCCAACTAAAATTTGATGTTCTTTTCAAATATAAACTTTGTTATTTGTTTTGAACAATTTAAATGGTTGAAAACAACAAATACTTGTGTGACACCTTTAAGGCACCCAAAAATTCCCTAAATTAATAATAAAAATTCTAAATTGCTACACCCTATTTTAAATTGGTTCTAATGTTGTTATTTTGCTGTTTCCCTTTTGCATGCATCATACTAATCCACTAGCACCTGTTGATTAGTTGGAAAACAAATAATCTAACCAAAATCCATGGGCTTTTCATATGCAACTCAAAGTTGCATATGTGTCCATTTAAATTGTGTTATCATGTTATCTAGTTTATGTTGATGCAACCATTAAATTGTCATGCATCATATTTGATTGTGCACTATGCCATGAATATGATTGTTTATATTCTGCCTTGTTTGTTTGCTTCTTCTCGGATAGACGACGACGTTGATACCGACGATCTTTACGACACCCCTTCTGAGGATCTAGCTCAGTACCCGGCTACTGGGTTTGCAGGCAAGTTATCACTCACATGAACCATTGTGTTCCTTTCAACCTTGGTTACCGATACTTTCCGTTGTCTATATTTGCTAGCCATATGTGTCGGTGCTTCTGTTACGAACCTATCACATGATACCCTGAACCCTAATATTGCCTCACCTCCCGTCCTATAACCCCGTTGCTTGGGCCCGTGTCTTACTAGCATGCTTAGGGTTGTTTTGCTCGAGTCTGTTATCAGTTATTTTCTGTTATTATATCTGTTATATTCTGGGGCTCGATGTTAAACAACAATTTGTTAATTTGAGGTAATAAATAATTTGCTGATAAGGCACCGGCAGGAGGCCCGGCGTGGTTTTGAGGCCTGCTAGTGTCGACCCTAATAGGAAAAGGGTCTTGTCTACTGATCCATGATGAGCGCACTATCCGCATGTGGGAAGCGTGTATGGGTGCCCCCCTCAATTTGACTCGATCCGCATCTCGTCCAAATCACCACACTTAGTTCGGGTTTTCCATTTGATGCACGCATATGCAGGTACGAACCCGAGGCCAGGGTGGAACTTTTGTAGTCGGCATTTAGGGCGGCGTGGTCTTCCAGTGCTATGAGGGTCCTCCTTTTCTTCGGGGGGCTCGATTAGCCGCGCACGCACAGCACGTGGTGCTTTTGGCTTGATGCGAAGAAGAGTTGAGTTGTGTTGAGTGCCCCGCTTGGTGGGAAAGGCCTTCCCATCTAGCGGGTTATTCTTACGTGTACGGCCAATTTGGTGCACCCCCGCAGGGATAAATCTTCTCGAGAAGCCGTGTTTTCCGCGGTTATGGTTGACTTGGTGAAAGTACTGGCTAACAAGTACTCAGAACAACTTACACCTAACTAATGGTAACTTGACTAGTAATAGGCTTATTGACATAACAACTTGATCCATCATTAATCCAACTGTGTGAGTTATCCTAGGATTGCTTGTTTGGATAAGGGGCAAGATCCAGGATGGGTTTGATTGGTGGTTAGCTATAGTTGGTTACGATATGCTATCTTATCTCTTTCTGTTACACCGGAAGTTGTAGTATGTTCTGTAGATGGTTAGTGCAGCCAGTTGCAGCATCTTTCATACCCATTTTCTTCCGTTCATCCCAAGGCATTTGTGCTTGGTATTGACGGGCTACATTTTGGTGAACTATGAGTCTTGCTTGCCAGTACGTTGTTGTACTGACCCCGTTGGGGCTGTGGTTTACGCAGACTATGACTACGACTACGATGACCACCAGGATGGCTACTTCGTGGAGTTTGACAAGACTGCAGACGAGTAGATAGCTGGACCAGGGCTGGATCCAGGACCTACGTGGATGGGCTTCGTCTTCTTTATTTTCCCGGCTTCTTAAGCCTATTTGGATTTGTCTGTACTCAGACCCCCTTTGAATGCTTCCGCTGAGTTGTAATGATGCTATGTTGGGACATGTGTCCTCTGGATGATTGTATTTGCTATTCTCTGCCCTAGTGAGGGCCTGTTGCAACTTATTTCAATCTTTTGTGTCTTAGAGGCATGTTGTGTTATCCTTTTGTTCAAAGCCGTTGACGTACCATGTGTGTATGGTATGAAGTACGTCAATGGTAGTATCCTGATTTCTACGGGATAGTTTACATCGACGGTGAACGGTAACGGTTGGTTGTCGCACATAAGTGCTGGCCTACCCGTAAGGGGACGCGGGAGCCGTTAAGCCCCGTAATCCAACCAAAATACTGTTCAGTTCGTACGGTGAGTATCCTCTAGAAGTCCGGGTGCGACAGTGGTGCCCAAGAACCTGCTGCCAAGAAGACGAAGAAGTCGGGTGGCAAGAAGGTCACCACCAACAGAAGGCAACCCCCCTCCCGCAAAGGGTAAGTCACTCCATCCGAGTACCACTCTGTTGCTATTTCTCTTTATGCTTTTCTCCTTCTCCTTTTCTGAATTGTTTCCTTTCTCCAGCGATCCTCTGGATGCTGACGATGCCGCGGCTCCCACTAGCTCCAAGAGGAAAGCTGTCATGGACCTCGAGAAGCTCGTCGAGCTCTCCGAGGATGAAGACGAGCCAGCACCGCGGGCTAGGACGCGTGTGCCCTCTCCGGTGAAGCTGGAAGAAGAAGACACCGGCGCCGAGAACACGGGCGCTGCTGACCAAGATGATCAGAACCTGGAGCAACAGACCTACGCGTACCAGAGTGCGCAGGATGCTGCTCACAACGAGACGCCTCCCTCTCCCCCAGCTACCTCAGCTGGGGAGAATGTTGAACAAGATGCCGAGAACCAAGACCGTGCCGCCCTTGAGCGGCCAGATGACAACACCGAGCAGCAGGAAGAACAAGCTGCAGCTCAAGATGACCCCGCGTCCAGGCCGCGGGTAGAAGAACATGTTGACGCCAGACCTGATCCCGCTGCCGAGCAGCGGGTTGAGAAGACCGTGGTGGAGCCCGTGCTCCAGAGCCAAGCGCAGCCAGAAGCTGCACACGGTAGCCGGACCCTCTGTGCCGCCTACCCAGCAGGCTACTCCACCAACTGCACCGAGCCCTCCACTAAAACAGAGCAAAACCAAGACTGCTTCTCAGCTTATGCCTCCACCCACTTCACGCCAAGCGCCTCCGTCCGCTTCTCGGGCGGACGCTGCTCTCAAGAAGGCCGCCAAGCCTGAAGCTACAGCTGTTCGGAAGAACCCACCACGCAAGGTTGCGCAGTACGGGGATCTGATGCCGCCACCCAAGGCACCAAAGAGCACGCAACTCACTATTGGCGCTGCTGCTGGATCTGCTGGCCCAGGCGAAGGGTCGAGTGCTGGAGGTGCTGCCCGCGTACAAGGCAGCTGGCCATCATACCTGATGGAGGTGTCCCAGTAGCACAGCATCTCCCTGGCCAAAGGCGAGAAGCGGCTTTCCGCCCTGAAGGAAGGCCAGGCCAAGGCTGTGGCTGCCCAGTCCAAGGCCAAGAAATCTATTGATTTCCACTCGCGCGAAGCCGGTGAGGACGACATCCAGTCAGAAGGGCTAACCGCGGTCCTGGACCGGGTAGGCTTCGTGGACAAGGTCTGGGAGAGCAACGCTCACGACATCGAGAAGTGGAACGGCAGCACCTTGGGCGTTGTTGACCACTATCGCGTCGACTGGAACAAGGCCGACATCGGCTCTGTTCCAATGACCATCGCCTCCGACACCTGCACGCTAGCCGGGAAGCTGTTCTGCCTCCGCAAAGCCGCCTAGGACGTGGAGCAAACATATGCCGTAAGTTTTTCTTGATTTTCCGAGTTGCCGGTTTTCTTTTCTTCTTCTCTTCTTTTCCTCTTAGCTACTCCCCAGTCCCCGAGATTCGGGATAAGTAGGCGGGTACTCAACCGAGTTGCCGTCTTCTCGGGCCAAATCTTCAAAAAAAATCTAACTCTTTTTCTTCTCTTCCATAGAATAGCCTCCTGAAGAGGACCAATATATTCCGCCGGCTGCTGTGGAACCACAGCGTGGCCAAGAACCGCACCGCGGCTCTTGAAGCCGAACGCAAAGATGATGTAGCAATGGAGCAGGCGGCACTGGACCGCGCTCTCCAACTTTCTGAGATAGAGAGTAAGCTTTCAGCTATTCGGTTTGTGCGTTTTTTGTTTACGCCCGCGTTTGCTTTTTGCTCTAACTCTGTTTACTCTGTAGGAAAATTCAAAGAACTGAAGGAGCAGCATGAACACTGCCACGTCTTCTGTTCCTCTGCTGAAAGAAAAATCCAGCAACTAGAAGGTGAGTTGCCAGCTACTCTGCCATTGTATCTTCCTTTACTTGGTTACTCTGCTAACCCTGCTGTTCTCTCTGCAGAGGAATACAAGAAATTCCGGGAGCAGCATCTCAACTGCTTGATGCCTGCCGAGGTGCAGCAGCAGCTGGCCGCCCGAGATGCGGAGCTCAAGGAGGAACACGACGCCGAGCGCGCCGAGTTCGAAGAGATGCAAGTGAAGCTGAAATCAGCTCTGGAGGATGCTCTCGAACAGGCTGCCGAGAAAGACAGGGTCAAGGCAGCTGCCAAGGCCAAGGAGAAAGCACTTGAGATGGAGATCTCGGTGCTGAAGGATCACAACGCGCAACTCGTCCTCCAGATCTCCGACGCATGCTGCATCGAAGACAGGCACATTGCTGATGAGGATGGCTGGAAGATAAAGTTGGATGCGTTGCTTGTTGATCTCAAAAGTAAGTCTTCTCTTCTCTGCATCTGGCTTTTTCTCCTCTCCTTCCTTCTTTCTATCTGGCTTTCTCTCTTCTCTGCCTCTCTTCCCAATTCTTACTGGTTTTTCTTTCAGATATCTTCCCTGATCTCCGCGCCGCCAGCACTCCTGCTCTGGAGAAGGCCCAGCAACTCCGAGCCACATCCGGGATGGCCGTCAAACCAAGTCCAGCGTCAACGACAATCTCCTGAGCATCAAGACCCAGCTCCGCCAACTCAAAGGCCTGGGCACCACCATGGTGTCCACAACGTATAAACTTCACGATCTGTTCTGGCCGGATCAATCTGCGCCAGAGAGCTTCAGCGCGCTCGCCGAGAAGCTGGACGACGTGAAGGCCGAGTTGAAGAAATGGCGCGCTTTGGCAGCTCGGGAAGGAGCGGATGAGTTGCTCCATTTCATCTGCAGCTGGTATGAGAACCTCAACCTCGACCGGATCCTTGAGATGCGCCAAGATTCCAAGTGGACCAAGGATGCCGATTGCATTGCTCGCCGGAAGGCAGCAGCCTACGAGGTAGCCTCCTACGCGGACACCGCCACCTACATCGACGGCCTCCCCGAGCCCGATACTGAAGCTGAGGAAGAGGACGACGATGAAGATGAGGACACCGAGTCAGATGTGATGGGGGGATAATAACCCGGTAGGCCAACTCCAAGGTATAACCCGGCCCAAAGGACGCTGCGCAGGATCCGGCTAAGGATAAAGAAACTTCTAGAAGGCCCAAGGTTTATAGGCCTCGTAACCCGGATTGTGGGTTGCAGTAAGGAAAGCTAGGGTTTGTAGGCGGTGTTCGGGTAGGACTCAAGCTACGCCTTGGAGGGCAAGCCAGGTAGGGGGACGGGTGCTTTATAAACCGACCCTATGTTTAGCTTTGAAGAGATCCAAGTAGTAATCATATCGCCGAATATCGAGTATCCATTGTACACAAAGAGATCGAGTTAATAAAGCGAGATCGGAGACCCGGCGACTTCATCGCCGGCTACCAGATTGAATTCCATCATGTTTTCCTCTGAGCTAAATCCTCTCCCAAACGCCTGTGTCGACTTGCCCCAAGATCAGTTACCCCTGGTAACATCTGCCGTGATCATCCCACGACAGTTGGCGCCCACCGTGGGGCCTGCGTCCAAAGGTGTTTACATCAGGGAGAAGCTCGGAAAAGTATGAGGAACCTCGTCGTCGGAGAAATCTACGACGACCACAAAGGAGAGAAGGTGGTGGACGATTCCGGCTGGGGGCCAGAATCGGATCGCCTCGAATCCGGATCTGTCGTGACAATCGGCCGGATCAGCGTCTTCATCGGTATGGTATGTACCTCTGGCTCGGCTCCTGACGATGTTGGATCTAATTCTGTGTCAGGGGAGGCTACTTACGCCCAATCAGATAGAGAAGAATCAGTTGGAGCAACAGACCAGATAGAAGAATCCATCGCGCAGTGGGAACAGCCGGAGGAGCCGGCATGGGCCCCGCGTGACCCGGACGGTGGAAAGGATGATACTGAATTTATCCGGGACCTGCTGGAAGACCGGTACGGAGAAGATAACAGCGGAGAAGAACAGCATGAACTCACAACAAGCGTAATACGCCGAGCGGCGGTCTACACGGCTCCCGCAGCCAACCTTAATCAAGGAAACGTGACCACGGCTCCGGTCGGGGCGGCTCAGGCATTAGCGCAGCGGCAGGACGCAGCTAACGGAAACCGATCCTGGCCCGGGTCGACGGAGAGTCGGCATCAGTGACTAGCCGTGCGGCGGATGAGGAGTTGCACGCGAATACGTTCGGATTCCTGGGAAACCGGACACCGGGGGTGGGTCCTTCAAACCCGCGCCACCCGGCCTTGTTCGACAATAATCTGATCCTAGACCCCACGGTCCTTGCTACGGTTATCACTCCAGAAAACGCAGCTGAACGTGTCAGGGACCTGGATGTGGCCCGCCGCGCGTTGGAACAGCAAAGAAGGCAAGTGGAAGCGGAGAAACAAGGGATGGCTACGCGTCAACGTGAGCTGGATGCATTGGAAACCCGGCTCCGAGAGGAAACATCTAGAGTACACCAGAGACATCAAACTAGACTACCGGCCACGGGTGGGGTCATTAACCCGGCAGCTTTGTTCATTACGCCTTAGGACCAACCGATCCCAGCGGTAAACCAGGGAACTGCGCCTCAGCCGGCAACAGCAGAAGCCCACGCGGCAAACGTGCAGACCGGGTTACCCCCACCACGAACCAGAGTCACAACTGGCAACGAGCTGCCACCACAGCCACCATCACGGTTTCGCACACCAGCAGGCCACTACAGCAATCCCATGGACAACGTGTATGCAGCAACGCTTGCATTGAACCAGATCCCGGTAGGAGAATCGCCCCATGCAGAAAGGACCCGGCAAGCGATCGATCTACTGCACACTGCAGTGGCGCAGCAGGCCAATTACCCGGACCACAGAAGCGGGATGCATGGGACGCCATACGCCAGTCAGCAACAAGGGAATATTCAAGCAAACTCGGCCCGGCGGAGGGAAGAGCAGCAGCAAATGCCGCCTCCTCCCCGTGTTCCGGCAGCATCGGTGGCGCAGGCCGTTGTGGATAGCTCCAGGGCTCGGAGAGCCGGGGCCGGGTCTGCTGCACATGGGTTGCCTGCAGCCCCGCGCCCCGCTGCGCCCCCGGCTGGATCGCACGCTTCCCGAGTAAGGCCAGCCTCAACCGTCCTCGCAGGGCCCAAGTGTCTCTCGGATGACATCAGAGCTGAACCTTACCCGGAAAAATTCAAAGAGCCGGGAAAAGTAGTGAATTATGAACCGACCATGGATCCGGAAACATGGTTGAGTAGCTATGAGATGGCAATGTCAATCCGCAATGCGTCCGAGAATCTTCAAGCCAAGTTCATGTACTTGATGATGTCAGAAGGAGCAGCAAAGTTATGGTTCACCAACCTGCCAGAAAAATCGATCAAGTCCTGGGAAGAACTGAAGACCGCGTTCGTCAAGCACTTTCATGGAACGTGCAGGAAGCTATTCACTATTGATGATTTAGAGCGATGCGTTCAGAAGAAGGGAGAATCAGCACGCAGTTGGGTACGCCGGGTTATGGAGATACTTCACTCATCCACAGATATTCAGCCCAAAGATGCGCTACAAGCTATGGCAAAAACATGCAAGTATATTCCTTTAGTACAAAAGTTAACTCGCATGAAGTCCAGTAGGAATGCATCGGAGGTTACGATGGGAGAATTAATGGATGCGTGCAACAAACACGCCGCAACAGACACTACAGAGGAGGAAGTTGATGACAAGAAAGCGAAGGTGAATACCAGTAATAGTGGAAGAACCGGCAATGGGTCGGCACCGAGTAATAACGGAAATAGTCAGAACAAGCGCCCATTTGAAGGAGGTTCCGAGTTTGTAGCTAATACTGAAGCCGGGTCTTCGAGACCCAGATCTGAAGGGAATTTTAATACCGGAAATCATAATGGAGGACACTATCAGGGACCTCCGAGGCCAGGCAACAGTTGGGACATATTCAGGATGGCGTGCCCGAAGCACAGCAGGAACGGCAAGCCGGCTAATCACTCCTTGGAGCAATGCGCCGACTTACAGAGATGGAAGAACGAGGAAGTAAACAGAGCCATGCGAGGTGCGGGTCGGGGAGGAGGCCCGGGTCCAGGTGGAAATCTGGGCAACGGTCCACCCCCAGCCGGTAACCCGGCAGCAGGAAATCCGGGCAACAATCAAGGGGGAGCCGGAGGTTTCCAGGCTAACCCCAAACAGTTGGGTCAGTATCATGTGCATACTACGGGAGGCTCTAACAAGGACAAAAAGATGCTAAAGCAGGCGGTTAACTCAGTTTCTTCTGCTGTTCCGAGGTATTTGAGATGGTCAGAACAGGAGGTAACATGGAGCAGGAGGGATCACCCGGATAGAGTGGATCACCCGGGAGTCTTAGCATTGGTGGTGGCACCACAGATCAATGGGTACGAGCTGAAAAAAGTCTTGATGGATGGAGGGAGCAGCATCAATATCCTGTACTGGGAAACTTTCCTGCGCATGGGTCTAAAGGAATCTCAGCTACAAAAAAGTACAACAGTTTTTCACGGGATAGTGCCGGGTCATTCAGCGTGCCCTGAAGGAAAAATTGCGCTGGAGGTAGCTTTTGTTGAATCAAAGGACAATTATCGAGTTGAGTGGCTTACTTTTGAGGTGGTTAAGTTGCGCAGTCCTTATCACGCATTTTTTGGAAGACCGGCTTATGCCAAATTCATGGCAAGGCCGTGCTATGTGTATCTACAGCTGAAAATTCCGGGTCCTAAGAAGACCATTACCATACATGGAAATCGAGATATAGCGGCTGAGTGCGATGAAGGAGATGCAGCAATGGCTGAGCAAGCCTGTAGGAAAGAGGAACTCAGGCATTACCGATCTCAAGCGGACCTGGAGGAAAGGGCAACTTCAAAAAGGCCGAGCTCTGAGGAAGAAAAAGCAAAACCCAGGGCAGAGCAAGATGCTAAGATGGTGGCTTTCATCAGGAACGATCCCTTCAAATTGTCCGGCATAGAAGGGGAAATCACACCGTCGTCTACGGCTAGCAGCGCTGCGATAACGACACACCCGGATTGGCTAGCAAACTCGGCACTCGTCATGAAAGGGTCTAACAAGTGGAGAATGTGCGTCGGTCGCGCCAGCCCGGGACCGATTGTCGAAAAGAACTAGACAGTGTAACGGGCAGCAGGCCTCAGACGCGCTCTTTTCCTACCCAGGGTACCTAAGGGGACTGGAAGGTTTTTAATGAGGCGGCTTGCTGACCCAAACTTTATCGTATCAATAAAAAGAGATGGTTTTCAAGTATTGTCATGGTCTTTGCTTCGATTACAGGTAAGTGGTACTTGTTATTATCAATACATCAGTATCATCAAAATACATTGCACATACATAGGTCTTTGGGGGCTAAGCTGCTTGAATAGCAGACACGAACCCAAATACCCGGCCTTGATGCCTATGAGTTATGAGGGCCGATTACTCGCAAGACGAGTACGGTTGCAATCTTATAACCGGACGAAGGAGCCAAATTTCTTGGTTATTCTTACTTAAGCTCGATGTGACTCGCACTAAAGTGGCATGATCTGTTCGCTTACGATTACAATCAACCACGCAGCCCAATGGGATTTGCTTGACCCTGTTTTTCGTATAGATGTAACAGCATGGTATCCACGCGAAAGCCGGCTTACAGTACAAGATAATCAAAAGGGTCATCTAAACCACAAGTCTATGCAGAGTACAAGGCTAATAGCCGGAAACTCAACGAATATTAAGCATGACTTCAGTATTTACGCAAACGGCTATTGGTTTTCGGCTTGGTAAAGAGCAATTTGTCCTCTGAGAAAGGCCGCACCCCCCTGGCTCGTACTTTGGGTCATGGGGACTGGGGACTTCGAAACAGAAACAAACTGTTTAGCTATTGAAGCTCGAGAGACCCTAGCTTCCGAGTCTTGGGGACTTAAATAAAAGTCCACTTATCAAAACCCGTGATGCTCGGAAAACCGAGTCTCGCAAAGGGAATCAACAAATAGTTGGGTATCGAGAATAAGTTTAAAGAATAAGACAAGTGTCAAGACTATCAAAAGCCGGGAGAGGCACAAATATATTCCGAACCAAAAGTACGTTACAAGTGATGGTACCAATATCAAGGGTGCACAGACGCACCATCAAAATCATATTAGTTTTAAAACACAAAAGTACCAGATAACGCTCTACTCGGTATCCTGAGAGCGGTCCTCCGGGTCTTGGTCCTGGATCTGCTCCTTAGCCTTTCCAGCAGCATTACCCGGACTTTCCGCGTCAGGACGGATAGGTGGAGGGACAGCTGGCGTAGAGGTAGACGGCCGTAATCCTAGCTCGGCCTCTCTCTTTGCAGCTTCTTCTTTTCTCCTGGCCAGATCAGTCGCCCATTTTTCCAACATGTCAAAGGGAGGGGGTGCCTCTTCCAATATGATTTTTCCTTCAGCATCGTATGAGCTCATGATTGTGTCCAGGTCCATCTTATCGGCCAAAGCGGTGGCCGAGGGGCGTACTGCGGATTGTATGGCCTTGAAGTCCTTGGGTGTAAACTTGGAGCCATCAGCCTTTAATTCTGGAAACCCGGATACTACCTTTGCCGGGTCAAGCTTAGGAAAGTAAGCCTTCGCCAGCGTCAAGGCCCGGGTCATACCGATCCGGCAGGACGAGCGCTTCCATATCTCAATCCATCCAGGCACCGTTGAGCAGGCTTGCACAAGATTCTCTTCACCCGGGTATACCTCAGAAGGCCACTTCACAGCGTCCAATATAAGCTTTGTGCCAGCAAAAAAGGTCCGGAGCACAGTCTTCAATGTTTTTACCTTGGCAATGGCATCGTCCTCTGGAGCAGCGAGGTTCGCACCTGCAGTTGAAACAAAAGGAAAGTATATCAGTTATCCCGATTGTCATAACGATAAAGTAGAGGCAATTAAGTTAGTCGAAGGCAAAAAGCTCACTTAGCAACATGCGATAAGTATCCGCAATCTGGTTCGATAAGTTCTTCAGCGCGGATTGAGCAGTGTTGTACTTCTTTTTGTATTTGGAAACGTCTTTTTTCAAAGTTTCCATGTTGGCCTCAAGGGCTTCTCTTCGTTTTACCTCAGCGAGTAGGAGCTGTTCGGTCTTGAGTAACACCTCATCGGACCGGGTCACTTCCGCCTGTAAGGAACGAAAGTGTCAGTCGGATATCATGGAAAACCGGGTATTGCGTGAAGTACCGAGCACAACTTCGGTAAGTCATGCCCGGAACTTGGGGACTAGGTATGTACCAAGAGATATCCGGTGTCAATTACCTGATGCGCTGCAGACATACGCTCTAGGAGGTTGTTCTCTGAAGCATTCATGGTGAGGAGAGCGCTCATCAGCTGGTCAAAATTATCGTTACCCGAGTTAGAAGTCTCGGGGTCGCGGAAACTTGGAGAAAAAGTTTTCCTCTTAGCAGGAGATGGCACCCGGGTCATTCGAATGTCGGGGTCTGCTCCTCCTCTCGCACCCAAAGTGGCAGTATCTTCTTTCTCGCTTGCGTGCGAGGCTATCGGATACCCGGCTTCTCGCCCAGCCGGGTCTGTCGGTGACGCTTGTCCATCACCAGCTGCGGCGAACACGTCATTAGTTGGCTTCTCTTTGCCCGGGTCCTCGGTTTCCATGTCTTCTTGGTCACTAACAACGACCGTGGCCCTGTGAAAAATATGGAGGCACAGTTAGTACATAGCCGTGAAAAAGACAACAAGAGTATGGTATAACATTAGGAAAAGAACTTTACCCGGGATTCACCATAAGGTCTGCAGGGAATTCGCTGCTAGAACCGGATGAAACTGAAAAATACCAAACGAGGCGTGAGGTTACCTTGCGAGGGAGTATTTTCGAAGGATCTTTATGTTTAAATAAGGGTATGGTCAGTACCAGTATGCCGAGTTGGAGGTGATGAAATACCCGGGGTAAGGGTATCATCGCCCGGGTGGTTCCGAGTTACCCTGCGCTTGGTCATAGGCGACTCCTTCAGGTATGGAAAAAGGGGGTAATGCCATGGTCAGCTCAGGAATATTATCACAGGAACGCGAATCAGATGTGAGAAATTGATGCAAAACCTTGAAGACGACCCCTTGGGGTTTTCTTTTAGATCCGGCCTTAATTGCCGGCTCTGGTTCATCTTCCTCGCTGGCGGACTCCACTTTGCCGTCAGTTTCTTCTTCCTCGTCTTGGTCTTCTTGTTCTAAAGATTACCATGGTTACAATAGGAAAATGAAAAGTGGGATGCGACGAACTCAAAGGAACTGAGCATGTACCTTCGTCCGAGTTAACGGCATCCTCCTTTTCCTCCGGGTTTCCGGAGTTAGGAGAAGCGTCCATCTTCCAGAAATCATCATCGGCCTGAAATAAAAGCATAAGAGCAAGGGTTAATGGTTGTATCAAGTAAAGAAGATAAGGGTGGAATCGAGAAAACCAGGTCCTTACCGCGGGGGCCGGGTTCTCGAGAGTGAAGGGCTCTAATCCGGCTATGTTCCGGATTACCTCGAGCTTCTCTGTCAGAAAGCCCTTGATTGTCTTGTTGGTGTCATTAGGAGCGAAGCTGCTGGTGGAGTATCGAATTGGGTCCGTGGTTTGCCCCGAGTATTCGCACATCAATTTTGCGCGAATGGAGTTGGGTTGGATGCGGAAATCGACCCAAGTCTTCACCAGGTTAAGCCCGATGAGGCCTTGGGCAGAAAGGATGGAGATTTTAGCCAATAGAGGCAGAATTTCTTCCCTTTCGGAGTCAGGGGCAAACCCATTGAAGGTTTCAGAAATGTCAAGTTGACCCTCCGAGTAACCCGGCAATTTCTTTTCGCCGGGTGGGGAGGTGTCCCGGCTGTAAAAGTACGAGAGCTGCCAGTGCTTGACGTGGGAGTTGAGGGTGAGAGGAGGCATTAAAGAGTTCTTGCGGCGTTGGATAGAAACCCCGCCACAAGTAAGAAGTGCACCGTCGCCGCTTTCGCGGCACGGTTTGCACTGGAAAAGTTCGACAAAGAGAGCCAAACTTGGCGGAGTGCACAAGTAAGACTCGGAGAGAACGATAAAATGGGAGATGTTTAGTACAGAGTTGGGTCCTATGTCGAAAATGCGAAGGCCATAATGGCTTAAAACATCGCGGAAGAAAGGGTGACCCGGAGGCCGGAAGCCCCGGGTCACGTGTTCAACAAAACAAATTACCTCATTTTCTGCTGGGGTGGGCCGGGTTTCGTTACCCGGTACCCTCCAGTGGATAGTTTCTTGAGGGGGAAGAACCCCTAGTTCGACCAGTTCCTCCAGTTTGGCCTTGGTGACGGAGGACCGCGCCCAGTTGGCGGATATGGAGTTTGTGGTTTTGGATTTAACCGGCAGCTTTCCCTGATCTTTGGTGCCATGGGGTTAACCTGAAAAAGCGTCAGAAGAAAAGATGTGAGAAACGAAACTCGGAAATTATCAGTTGACCGAGTATTGACGAGTGGAAGTTAAATATGATCCGGGTATTATTTTGCTAAGCAAGGTATGAATTGTCCGGGTATCGTGCATTATTACAAAAGTTGTAGAATTTTATGCATGGATGAGCGTTTGGGGATGATAAGTGGGTGTCCGTACATCTGTTATGAGCAAATGAGCCGGAGAAGGAGGATTTTCCGGGTGATAGGAACAGGGGCGGAAGATTTGGGCGGCTCAAGCCCAGATTGGGAATTCCATTTCTAGGTTATTGGTGAAATTAATGATTACAGTTGGTAGGAGAATGAGTTGAAGGGTATATCCTACCTATTGGGTGGGCTAGAGTGAATACTAGTGACCTAATTCGGCGCGACCCGAGAAATCGTGGGCGGCCCAATCCAGATCCAATCTGAGGGAGAATTAAGAAGTTGTGAGGGAAAACTAGAGAATGTGAGAGACTTACCGGAGGAAATTGAAGTGAAGCTTTGCGGAGGCAAACGGCGCAAGCTTGGTGCCCCTTCGCGATTCCTGGCGGACAGGCTGGGGGTCTGGCGGCGGATCTGGGCGGCGGGGCGGAGCGCGCTGTGGCGGAGCGCAACCGGCAACGGATGGGCTCCGGTGATGCGCGCGAGGCTTCCGTGGTGACGCTCTGTGAGCTCTAGCTTGAAAGAAGGAAGGAGGAGAAATGGGGGAAAGTGAGCCGTTGGGGTTAGGGTTACCTCTAAGGACTTATTTATAACGGCCAGGGTGAAAAACTCATCCCAACGGGTGGGACCCGGAAATTACGGGGTAACGGCTATTTGTGTGAAATCTGCGAGATACGCCTTAAGTGTAGATCGAGGTCTCCGAACAAAAAAGGGAAGCAGATCCTCTCCGCGGTGTCAAGGCAAATCATCGAGAAAAGTATAAAGTTTTGCTATTCTTATCAAGGCTTAGACCGGGAAGTAGAGCAAGGCATCTGGAAGGAAAGCCGGGTTACTATGTGGCCACCAGGGAGTTGGGCCTAGTCATTTCATGAAGTACTTCAACTCGGTTTCCACACGTTCGTGTGATTGATATTTTTTGCAGGGAATAGCCAGCGCTTCAAGGAGGGATCTTTGAAGCCCAAGCTATTCTGGGGACTACTGATGGGGGGATAATAACCCGGTAGGCCAACTCCAAGGTATAACCCGGCCCAAAGGACGCCGCGCAGGATCCGGCTAAGGATAAAGAAACTTCTAGAAGGCCCAAGGTTTATAGGCCTCGTAACCCGGATTGTGGGTTGCAGTAAGGAAAGCTAGGGTTTGTAGGCGGTGTTCGGGTAGGACTCAAGCTACGCCTTGGAGGGCAAGCCAGGTAGGGGGACGGGTGCTTTATAAACCGGCCCTATGCTTAGCTTTGAAGAGATCCAAGTAGTAATCATATCGCCGAATATCGAGTATCCATTGTACACAAAGAGATCGAGTTAATAAAGCGAGATCGGAGACCCGGCGACTTCATCGCCGGCTACCAGATTGAATTCCATCATGTTTTCCTCTGAGCTAAATCCTCTCCCAAACGCCTGTGTCGACTTGCCCCAAGATCAGTTACCCCTGGTAACATCTGCCGTGATCATCCCACGACAAGATGACCTGAGAATGTTCGAAGAGGATGCCGCCAAGGGAGGGTCCGGGAAGGGGAAGGGAAAGCCAAGGTTGACGCTGACGCCGAGCAGCCGGAAACCAACGCCGAGGAGACCACCATCACCACCGAGATGGTGATCCAGCAAGCGACCCCCAAGCTGGGCGCAACTAGCAGCTTCCCGATGCCCACCTTCCAGTCTGCTGCATCGACCTCGGCCACGGATCCCATCTCGTCGCCACGGCAACCTCAGAGCCAGCCGCCAACGCCAACACTGAAGCGGACGCCGAGAGCGCCAAGGCTTATGCTGATGCCGAGAAGGCTGAAGTTGATGACAAAGCTGCGGACAACACGGATGCTGCCAAGGAGTAACTCCTGAAAACACTTATTCTCTGGAACTTTTATCAGATCCCCGGGATGCCGGGTGCAAATGTGTCAAACTATTAAGTCTTTTGTTGCTACTCAATTTTATCTTAGTTGAAGTTCTTAGCAACTCTGGCTCAATGCCGGGTTGCGTTAATATGCAAGTCCCCGAGTTGCATTTTTTATCCGCTCTTCCTTTTTATCTCAGCTCTTACCTGCAACTTGTTGCTTTTTTGGTAGTCGAGTCACAAGAGTTCAAAGTTGGAGTTTCAAATACTTAGCCACTTGGAAAAATCATAGTAACGCTGCCCACCACTTAGCCGAAAAGAAAAAACAGTAAGAAACACTCTATTCGGTTGCCACACGCTTCCTTTCCTTTGCAATTTTTCATGTGTTCATTGACCCTTTGGCTTGTTCTCTGGCTTGCCATGAAGCCGGGTTGCGGACAGCAGCAGAGTCGCAGAGTGTCCGGTGAGTTTAAACACACTACTTTGTATGCTTTTGAAATTCTAAGTGGTTCAACCGAATAGACAAAGTAAAACAGAGAAAGCACAAGGAACAATTTGGACGAGGGCAGTCCCCGAGTTGAATTTCAGATTGCCGAATATGAGTTTAACTCGGATAAGAAGATACATACATAGTTTGCTCATGAGTGAAAACGTCGAAGTAGAGCTACATTCCAAGGGCGCTTGGATTCCACTCCAGCCCTATCCGGCTTGTTCTTCTCGGGCGGCTGTGCGTCAATCAGATGGTAGGCATCATTGCGCAAGGCCTTGCTCACAATGAAAGGCCCTTCCCACGGAGGGGAAAGCTTGTGCATCCCGGCCGTGCGTTGCACGAGCCTAAGCACCACGTCTCCTTCTCGGAAAACCCTTGGGTTCACTTTCTGGCTATGATAACGCCTCAAGTTTTGCTGGTAAACAGCTGATCGTGACAGAGTTAGCTCTCTTGCTTCTTCTAGCAGGTCCACGTCATTTTCTCGAGCTTCTCTAGCCTCTGCCTCCGTGTAGAGCGTTACACGGGGCGAGTCATGCTCTAGGTCAGTGGACAACACGGCCTCAGCTCCATATACCAGGAAAATAGCGTGTAGCCGGTTGACCGGTTAGGGGTAGTCCTTAGACTGCACAACACCGCTGGCAACTCGTCTAGCCAACACCCAGGTGTTCTCAGCAGCGGCTCAATTAGCCTTGGCTTTATGCCGGATAGCACCATGCCATTTGCTCTTTCAACTTGCCCATTGGAGGCGGGATGCACAACAGATGCAACATCTAGCCGAATATGCTTATCTCTGCAGAACCTCGCAAACATACCTATTGACACTCGTTTTTGGCTCACAAAAGGAAGGCAACAAGATGAGCCCAAATGAAAAAATAATGTGAACGAGAGTTGTACGTCTCATCGAAACAAAGAACTTTGATTTTTGGACCATCTCGATCCAATGAAGTATGCAAATTCTATAGTCGAAAAACATGACGAAACAGAGGCCAACTAGTACATGTACTAGCGGGGTTCAGAATTTCGGCCAAAACGGAGGCCAACTAGTACATGTACTAGCGAGGTTCAGAATTTCGGCCAAAACTGAAACACGAGACAGAGACCAACTAGTACATGTACTAGTCGCGTTCTGTGAAGGCGCGAACAAGATTGACACCTGGTCATTGACGAGATCGGTAGACAAATCAGATGGTCTCTGATAAGAAAACACATAAAACAAAAGTTCTTTGGTTTTTCGAGACGAACAACTTTGTCTTTTATGAGATTTTGATCCGAGGTCGTTACTACCTCGAATATGCAAAATACGGAGGTCAGAACTGACAGATTCGGATTCGATTCGAACACGTTTGAGTGCACATACAATTAGTCCTTAAAGATGATGTCAGATGAAAAATCATAAAACATAAAAGTTCTTCGTATTTTTGAGGCGAACAACTTTGTCTTCTACGTAATTTCTATTTGAGCTGGTTTACTGACTCGAAAATAACCTGCATGGTGCAGCCAGGTTTCAGACCGAACAGTTTTGGAAGGTTCTAGTCAAACATCCGAATTGGATGCAAATTAGGGCTTTTGGACGTGAATCCAAGCCTTTTCCTTGCACGGAAAGTCCAACCGCCTCTTATACACATGAGGGGTGATGGCCGATTGAACCAACACCAATCGAACAAACACAAAGCCTAATTTATCGTGTTCATCTATCTCTCTCCCTTGTACCTTGCTTCTCGTTCTTCGTTGTTCTTCAGGTTTGGAGGCTACGATCCACGAGGCTCCAGGGGCGTTAAGGACGACTTGGAGCAGCCAATCATCGCTGGGTCCTCCGACGGGGTCCCTCCCGAGGAACCGGGGCGTCTGGTCCAAAAAGCGCATGCCGGACTGTCTTGCGTACCGCGCTTCCGGCAGGCCTCCCGCGGTGCGAGTTGCGGAGCATCTCCCTCGGTGCCGCGGGTACACGAGGACGTGTTCGTGTGACGCGTTCACGCGTCAACACACTTTTTGGCGACTCCGCTGGGGACGAAGCATTGAACGGTCTCCGGCCCGTTCTTCCTACGAAGAGAGCGTCATCGAGATCTGCAATCTACAACGGTATCATGAATCCTCAATCTCTATATGTAGATGCAAATTTCTCTCATGTTAATGTTGCTAGATCTTTTGACATGAGTACGGTATCGGCTAGCCCTAGTTCTTACTATGAGCAAGGGCCGATGCAAAATAATATCTATGCTTTGAATAGTTATGATTTTAGCAATGTGCAACATGTATATTCGAATTCTCATGCATCGGCAATCCCAGGAGTACATATGCCGATGAACAACATTGTGAGTTCAGTTAATAAATATGAAGCACCAAAGATTAGTAATTTTCATAGCATGCAAGCAAGTGTTTCACCTTTATATGCATCGGCAAGTGACATGCACTATGTTAGTTCATCTTTAAATATGCCGATGGAGAGGGGAATTGAACATGCAACTACTAGCTATCTGGCCAATTACCCCCAACCATCATATGTTACACCTTATGTTACTAATGTTTCATCTTCATGTGCAACTGGTGAGATTCATAATTCGGCTCCGCACTTTCATAGTGGCCATGGCCGAATAAGTGAAAATTTAACAGGAACACATGCATCTTCATCTACTTCTGTTGCATATGGATTGGATAGTTTCAAGGAAAAACTTGCAGCTGAATTCAAGAAGATCAATGCTATTCATTTGAGAGCAGCAGAAAATCCCCATGATCTAGCTGCAATACAAGCTTTAGAGGCGCTTAAGAAGAAGCATGAAGAAGAGCATCAACAATTTGAGCTCAACTGCTATCCTTCGCAGCCACAAAGTTTCGGTAACGCATTGCCGAAAGAAGCTAAAAGTTTTGGGGGGCAATTTCACCATGTAGAGCATAGCACTGGCGGATTCACTAAGACAACTTTGGAGGAATTATCAGATGAACAACGCCAATGCTATGAAATACTCAAGAGGAATCATAATGAGGTGTTCAAGAAGCTTGAGAAAAAACTCAAAGATGAGCACGAAACATATAGAAAAAAGCTTGAAGAGGAAGATATGCAGATGTTTCTTGCAAATCTTGAGAAGGACCGTCAAGAAAGTATTACTTCGGTTGGAGAGCTCAAGTTACATACTCCATGCAGCAATCAAGGTGAACCCTCTAATAAATCTAGACAAGATGAAGAAGCTTTGCGAATTGATAGGATCCATGAAGGAAGTGTGAATGATTCAGAAAGTTTAGTTGCTTCGGTTATTGAAAAAGCTGAATCAAACATTACATCTGCCGAATCTATCGAATCAAAGGAAACATTCATTGATGAAGAGCATGGAAAGCTTAGAAAAACAACCATGCTTGATTTTTCTGGAAGTAAGGGATCTTGCATGTTTCCCTATAAGTTTCGTGCCAAAGAGATTAATAAACTTCAAGTGCAAGAAAGTATAGACGAACCAAGTTCGGTTGACATTGAGCATCAAAGTAATGAGGTACGAGACCCAGAAAATGAAGAAGAAAAGGCGTTGGAAAATCATCTAGAGATGGGGCAAGATATTTCCCAGGTCATGCAACCATCATGTTCTCTCAACGTCTTCAAAGAGGTATATCCAACAAATAATTTACTTACTTTCCGATTTGGTCAAGACTATATTGTTGATGCATCGATTAGCAAGATTTTCATAAGAAAAATTGAAAGACCGGTCGAGAAAAGTAATTTATTTGTTAGTGATAAAATTGCTACAAAAACTATTGTTCAACATATTACAAAATTTAGGGAGACCAATAGTAACAAATTATCACAACAAGAGCTTTCCCCCTTGTTTCATTTAAACTTTATATTTACATGGGTGGCTTTGCTTATCTCATACTTGGCTAACATTTGGTCTCAAGTGAGACATGTTTGTTCTAATTATTTTGGTTTCAGAAATATAAAGCCAATCGTAGAATCTCTTGAGAAAGCCGATGCTAGTATAATGGTTTATTCAAAAGCATCGGAGAATCGTTGCAAAAGTCTAGCCGAATGGGGTGGTGTCAAACTTGAACCATTCGGTTACTTAACTCAAAATCCGTTCTCGCAATATGACCGGCTAGTTAATAAAAAGTGCGCCTTCAGTTTGAGCATGTGTGATCGCATCTTCGATATTTGACTTAAGAATGATTACATTATGATTCTTGATCACCATGTAGAGCCGTCAATCCAAGGACGAATGTATTGCAAGTTGCATGATTCGTTTGAGCATAATATTGACAATTGCAACATGTTTCATCAAATAGTACAATCGGCCGTTGACAATGGACGGTTGGATTTTAGTGAGACAGATATAGATGACCAGTCTATTTCAATTGGTCTTGATGGCAAAACTCTTTTATATCGGCTACCTCAAGCCGATTCGTTCAAAGATAAGAAGGTACATGATGAAGATGGTGAGATCAAGTCTTCAAGAAAAGAAATTATTCAGGAGCACATGAAAGATATTCTTGAAGATAGAAATTCTATTGATGCTACACCAATGACATCAAGCACTCGGGGGCAACAAGAAGATTCGAAGATTGATGCATGCGAAATCAAGAAGAACCAAGGCCGCTATAAGCACAAGGGTAAGAAATCAAAAGTTACTTTCGGAGAGCTACTGAAGAAATATCAAAAAGAGATTGAAACGAAAAGTGCTTATCGGCCGAGTAGTGCAAAAGCATCAATATCACCCCCAAGGCGCAAGTACAATAACCGGTATTGGCGAAAAGAGAAGTTTAATGCAGCAGGTTCATATCCTCCTTTTGGGCCGCCAATACAAAGGTCATGGACACCTCCCTATGCTAATTATTATCCTCATACATCATGGGACATGTATGATTCATGGGCACATTATCCATATTATTCTAGACCATCTAACCCAAATTATGCAGCTCCAAATAGATCATCATTGGATCAACAATCTCATGCCAAAGACCGTTTCAATAAAAAAGAATTGGTCCAAATCCCAAAAGAAAAGAAGGAGGTGGTCAAGCAGGTTTACCAAGTGAAAAGGGATGGTCGCACGTCTGTTGTTTCACATTCAGTTTCAAGTAATAAAGAGCCGGTCCAATTGACCTTGGCTATTAAAGGCAAAGAGATTAAACAACAAATTGTTGAAGATCAAACGGCAAAGTATGAATGTGCGAAGTTGAAGGTTCCCAACCTCAAGAAAGAGTTGCCAAAGCAGAAACAAAAAGTACAGTCGGGATGCCCACTCGGCTTATCAAGTTGGCAAGAAAGAAAATTGCAAAGGCTTAGTGCTGAAGAGTTAAAAAGGAAAAACATGGCATGGATTCCTAAGAAGAGCTGCAAGGACAAGAATGATGTGCAAGATTCTGTTGCAAGGAAATTCATAGAAGTAAATAAAGATAAGACTGAAACTAACAAGCAGTTAAGCCGAAGGTCTATATCAGCAAAGAAAAATCTTCGGTTGGCACATCATCTATACTCTTCAACTGTGCCATCATTGCCTTTGTCATGGAGTTCACCACCAGGTATGATTGCTTACCCCCCATGGACTTATTTTGACCCATGGGTGAATCATAATTATTTATATCATGGAAGGGTAATACCAAGTCAATATACATTTGATTAATTTCCATATTATTTCTAGTGCAAAGAGCCGAAATATTCTGAGTTCATTATCATATTTATTGTTTGATTTATTTCGGCTATACATACTTTGGTGGCTGGTTTATGCATGCCCTTGAGGCAAAGATATGAGGCCGATAGTCTTCTATCTTCCTAAGAAATTATTGAGACATGGTCGGTGTGGTGTGTTAACATGGTCCTTAGTAACACTACAAACCGAGACAAGGTATGCATCAATTGAAAATTATGCTCTTACTCATGCTTGGATGATATTTGTCCTGTGAGTGTTTAAAATTTATGAATGGCCAAATTTTGCTAGCTATGTTGTTGAGTAACGAATAGATCATGAGCATAATGTTTGATATTGATTTTGTCTCTCTAGTACCATGGAGATTGCATTTGTTGATATAGTTTTTACACGATGGCATGTACATTGGCATTGTTCATTCATCTCCTTTTGGTGCTATTTTTGAAGTCTCATACCCTTTAGAATATGGTGCCCTAATAGTCAAGCCGAATACGAATATTTTCTATTCGTGATAGAATTTTTATTTGCTATAGATGCTCCATATATTGAGACTTATGGTGATTCTTTGTAAGTAATGCAATAATTTCATGATTTACACATATTTCGACGAATCGCCTATTGTATTTGTTCATACATGTCTTGGTATAACTTTTATCTTGAAGTGCTTTACTAATTATCTTATGCCTAGACATGAAATGTGATGAGTTGGTGCGCAAACATCGGGCTACCATGTTAATCATAGTGCATTGCATATTCCCCGTGAGCGGGTGCTTTGTTTCACCAATGAAAGTAGGGCCGGATCGAGGCAAGCTGCTTCGGCCATGCACTAAAGGAAAATCTAATGCAGACAGCCGGAAGATGCTCTTTGTTAATTATATGCAAAATCCTACAAGAGGGTGAGCATGACAGTTTGGCGGGTTGCTTCCAAATATGCATTGATGAGTGAGGACCTTTATCGCCAAATGGTTGCTGTTATTCTTTCGGAGTATTTGGATGAAAGGTTATTAAGGTATTTTCCCTTTTGCACATATGGTCCATAATTTAGTATCCTCCTGAGAATACATGGCCGATGGAGTGTTGACATCGTTCCTAGAACAAGAATGGTGCAGGTTATTTTTTGGCACGCAAGCTTTGCCAAAAAACAGGGGGGCATGTGTTGACACTCGTTTTTGGCTCACAAAAGGAAGGCAACAAGATGAGTCCAAATGAAAAAATAATGTGAACGAGAGTTGTAGGTCTCATCGAAACAAACAACTTTGGTTTTTGGACCATCTCGATCCAATAAAGTATGCAAATTCTATAGTCGAAAAACAGGACGAAACAGAGGCCAACTAGTACATGTACTAGCGGGGTTCAGAATTTCGGCCAAAACAGACGCCAACTAGTACATGTACTAGCGGGGTTCAGAATTTCGGCCAAAACTGAAACACGAGACAGAGACCAACTAGTACATGTACTAGTCGCGTTCTGTGAAGGCGCGAACAAGATTGACACCTGATCATTGACGAGATCGGTAGACAAATCAGATAGTCTCTGATAAGAAAACACATAAAACAAAAGTTCTTCGGTTTTTCGAGACGAACAACTTTGTCTTTTATGAGATTTTGATCCGAGGTCATTTACTACCTCGAATCTGCAAAATACGGAGGTCAGAACTGACAGATTCGGATTCGATTCAACACGTTTTAGTGCACATACAATTAGTCCATCAAGATGATGTCAGATGAAAAATCATAAAACATAAAAGTTCTTCGCCTTTTTGAGAAGAACAACTTTGTCTTCTACGTGATTTCTATTTGAGCTGGTTTACTCACTCGAAAATAAGCCGCAAGGTGCAGCCAGGTTTCAGACCGAACATTTTTGGAAGATTCGAGTCAAACATCCGAATTGGATGCAAATTAGGGCTTTTGGACGTGAATCCAAGCCTTTTCCTTGCACGGAAAGTCCAACCGCCTCTTATACACATGAGGGGTGATGGCCGATTGAACCAACACCAATCGAACAAACACAAAGCCTAATTTATCGTGTTCATCTATCTCTCTCCCTTGTACCTTGCTTCTCGTTCTTCGTTGTTCTTCAGGTTTGGAGGCTACGATCCACGAGGCTCCAGGGGCGTTAAGGACGACTTGGAGCAGCCAATCGTCACCGGGTCCTCCGACGGGGTCCCTCCCGAGGAACCGGGGCGTCTGGTCCAAAAAGCGCCTGCCGGACTGTCTTGCGTACCGCGCTTCCGGCAGGCCTCCCGCGGTGCGAGTTGCGGAGCATCTCCCTCGGCGCCGCGGGTACACGAGGACGTGTTCGTGTGACGCGTTCACGCGTCAACAATACCCTTAGCAAAGTTTGTGCCATTATTCGTGATAATGCTGTGCGGGTAGCCATATCTCAGGATCACATCCTTCAGGAAACTCACAGCAGTGGCTCCATCACATTTCCGAATAGGCTTCACCTCGATCCACTTTGTGAACTTGTCAACCATGACCAGGATGTGCGTCATGTTGCCTCTAGCTGGCTTGAAAGGACCCACCATATCCAAGCACCAAACAGCAAATGGCCAAGTAATGGGAATGGTCTTCAACTCGGAAGCTGGCATGTGAATCTTACTTGCAAATCTTTGGCAGCCGTTGCACTATTCTCACAATGTCTTCAGCTTGCTTCAAGGCAGTGAGCCAAAAGAAGCCATGCCGAAAAGCCTTGTTGACTAGAGCCCGAGAATAGGCGTGATGCCCGCATTCTCCTTGATGTATCTCCACCAGAATTTCTTCTCCTTCTTCTGGCTCTACACAGCGCTGCAGCACACCAGTAGGACTTCTTCTATGAACCACATCTCTGAAGATTGTATAGCCCTTGGATCTTCTCCGAATTTGCCTCGAGGTAACCTCGTCACTCGGCCAGGTGCCGTCCTTTAGAAAGGATAATATGGGCAAAGCCCAACTCGGTGTTCCCCGGATAGGAAAAACACTGGTTCGTCCAGTTCCATTGGATCAGCCACCACTTCTTCTTCTTCTGAGTTGGGGACGAGTCCCCCAGTCCCCGAGCACTCAGCAAGGGACTCCCTCAATGAATGCGACAGTCCCCGAGTTAGGAGGGGCAGTCCCCGAGTAAGAAGGGACAGTCCACAGGTTGCAGGTGCCAGTCCCCGGGATAGAGACGGTAGTCCTCGGGTTCTCTTTTGCAACCTCCCAGTCAATCTCCATGGGAATAGCTTCCTCACCAGGCAGAGAAGGAACAAATATGGATTCCGAGTTGGGGGATGGCTTGATAGATGGCTTTCTCAAATGCTCCAAGGCAACCCCAGCCGGGATGTATTGCCGAGAAGATCCCAACTTGGACAGCTCATCAGCTGCCTCATTCTCTGCTCGGTGTATGTGCTTGAACTCGCCTAGTCATGGTTTGCACCAGAAACCGATATGACACCATGTTGGCATCCAGAGCATCCCAGGTGCCTGATACTTGCTGCACAACTAGATCCGAGTCGCCATAGAATATGATGCGCTGCACGCCAACTTCCTTGGCCACCTTCAAGCCGTGTACCACGGCCTCGTACTCTGCTACATTGTTGGATGCGTTGAAGTGGATCTGCAGCACATACTTGAGTTGATCCCGCTTGGGCGACGTGAGCACCACGCCAGCACCCAGGGCTTCCTTCACCTTGGAGCCATCAAAATGCATCTTCCAGTAGTTGGCTACCGGAGAAGAAGGCTCATATTGCACCTCAGCCCAATCCACCAGAAAATCTGCTAGTATCTGAGACTTGATGGCTTCTCTTCTCGCATACGCAGGAGCATACGCGGCTAGCTCAATCGCCCACTTGGCTACTCTGCCATTTGCCTCCTTGTTGGCCATGATGTCCGAGATGGGAGCCGAGCTCACCACAGTGATGGGTTGATCTTGGAAATAGTGCTTCAGCTTCTTGGCGCCCATGTACACGCCGTAAGTCATCTTCTGGTAATGTGGGTAGTTCTGCTTGGAGCTGGACAGCACCTCACTCGGATAATATACTGGCTGCTGCACGGTTTTGCCTTCCTCTTCACTTTCCATCACAATCACAACACTGACGACTCGGTTAGTCGCAGCAATGTACAGCAGCATTGGCTCTTTGGGTAGCGGACTAGCCAAGATGGGAGCGCTACCCAGCATGGCTTTCAACTCCTTGAATGCTACATCAGCTTGCGGTGTCTAGACAAACTTGTCGCTCTTCTTCATCAATTGATACAGAGGCAAGGCGTTCTCGCCCATTCTGCCCAGGAAGCGGCTCAGAGAAGCCAAGCAACCAGTGAACTTTTGCACATCCTTTAGGGATCTCGGCAAAGACATGCTCTCTATAGCTTTTATCTTTGAAGGATTGGCCTCAATGCCCCGACTGGATACCAAGAAGCCGAGTAGCTTGCCAGCCGGGACGCCAAAGGTGCATTTAGTCGGCTTCAACTTCATCTTGTGCTTGCGCAAGTTGGCAAATGTTTCCTCAATGTCACTATGCAGAGTTTGTGTTTTATTCGTTTTGATGACAATGTCATCTACGTACACCTACACATTTTTGCCAATTTGATCATGCAAGAATTTCTGCATGCATCTCTGATAGGTAGCCCCAGCATTCCGCAACCCAAAGCACATGACACGATATCAATAAGCCCCGTACGGGGTAATAAATGCAGTCTTTATTTCATCAGCAGGGTTCAGAGCTATATGATGAAAACCAGAGTAGGCATCTATGAAAGACAAAAGCTCACAACCAGCAGTGGAATCAATCACCTGATCTATGCGGGGTAGCGGAAAGGGATCCTTGGGGCAGGCCTTGTTCAGGTCGGTGTAGTCCACGCACATACGCCACGCGGTATCCGCCTTGGGGTCCTCCTTCTTCTTCTCAACCATAACCGAGTTGGCTAGCCAATCCGGATGCAAAACCACCATGATAAAGTTGCTTATCAGCAACTTGGTGATCTGATCACCGATAGCTTTCCTCCTCTCATCACCAAAGCGGCGCATCGCCTGCTTCACTCGCTTGGCATCATGCCGCACGTGTAGCGAGTGCTCAACCAACTCCCTCGGGACACCCAGCAAATCCTCATTGGACCAGGCAAAGACGTCCCGATTCTCACGGAGGAAGTGGATGAGCTCGCTTTCCTATTTCTCTCCCAACCCGGCGCCAATGATGGCAACACGGTCTGGGAACTCAGGATCAACCTGGACCTTCTTTGTCTCCTGGGACGCCTGGAACGCAGTCCCGTATTGGGAACTCGTCATGCCAGGCGTACCACCTTGCGCTGCTTGCGCCATAGCCACCACCTCATACATATTCTTCTTCTCGGCCGCAATGACCATGGATTCAGCCAGTTGAGAACCAGCAGAGGCACACTCCATAGACCTCTTGTGATCACCCGAGATGGTGATCACTCCATTGGGACCAGGGATCTTCATCTTCAAGTATGCAGCATGGGTTGAAGCCATGAACTTGCTGAGAGAAGGCCTACCGAGTAGGGCATGGTATGGGCTCTGGTGGTCAACCACCTCGAATGCCAAGCTCTCAGTGCGGCAGTTCTCCCTGGTGCCGAATAGGACGTCTATCCAGACGCGGCCGATTGGAGAGCAAGACACCCCCGGCACAATGCCATGGAAAGTGGTCCTGCTGGGTAGCAGCATGTTCTCGGCCATCCCGAGCTTCTCGAGTGTGTCTCTGTACACAATGTTGATGCTGCTGCCGTTGTCAATCAGGACCTTGCTGAACCTGACGTTCTTCTGAGTACCCAAGAAGGTGGGATCCACCACCAAAGCATAGCTACCCGGGTTGGGCATCACCCTAGGATGATCAGCTCTGGACCATGTGATCTCTTGGTTGCACCAGTGCAGGTAGTGAGGCACAGCAGGGATCACATCATTGACCTCCATCGCGCGCCTGTGCAGAGACTGCTTGTCGGCGGGCTCGGAGGTGTAGATCATGTAGCTCTCGTGGTGTTCCTGGTACTGGTTGCGGTCTCCACCGCCATTGTTGCCGTTGTTGTTGTTACCTTGGTTGTTGTTGTTGTTGTTGGTGTTGTTGTTGTTGTTGTTGTTGTTGTTCCTGTTGTTGTTGCGGGTGTAGAAGTTGCGGTTGCGGTCATTGTTGTTGTAGTTGTGGTAGCCGTCGTTGTTGAAGTAGCGGTTGGCTCCTAAAGCCACCTGATTCACATTTTCTCTTCTCGAGAAGGCTGCCGGCCTGGGACTAGGTGCCCGAGCAGGCTGCACATTGGCGTTCGCAGCTGGCAGAGGAGGAGGAGGGGGCAGGCCCTCATTCTTGATATGTTCCCACCAGTTGCACTGCCGAGTAGTGTGGTTGGCTGGCCTGGCCGGATGCCGAGTATGGAAGCTGCACGGCCCATCCCTCATGCTCCCAAAGACAAAGTTCGGGGCGGGATCCAGGTTGCGGCTACCCTGCTGGGGAGCATTGTACGGCTTCTTGATGCCTTGGCCCTGATTCTGGTTTTGCCCGTACTGGGCTCCAGCAGTTTTTTGCCTTTGGCTACTCCCAGCAGCCGTAGCCACAACATTCACCTCCTCGGGATCATACCGAGTATCAGCCCGATCACCTCTGCGCTTGTTGCGGAAATCATTGCGCTTGTTGCTGTTGTAGTTACTTCTCGGCTCAGGGGAGTCCATCAGGGGCTGAGTTGGATCGCCGAGTGTATACATGTCCGCGATCTTGATGGTCTCAGCAAGAGTACTCGGCATCTCGCGCTGCAGCTTCTGCCACAACATGCTGCCATGCCTGCAGCCCTGCGCAAACCAAGTGATGGCATGGGCCTCATTCACACCTTCACAGGTGTTCCTCAAGGTGCTCCACCGAGTAAGATACTCGCGGTCAGTCTCATCTTCCCGCTGCTTGCAAGTGGACAACTGCTGCGGCCTATTCGGCCTCTTGTATGTGCTGGTGAAGTTGCTGATGAAGGCCTACGAGAAGTCGAGCCAGCAATTGATACTGTCCTTGGGCAGGTTGTTGAGCCAAGTCCGAGCTGGACCCTCTAGCATCTGCGGAACATACCGCACAGCCCATCTCCGGTTGCCGCCTGCAATGTGCACGGCTGTGACATAGTCACTCAACCAGTCCTCTGGCTTGGTGCTGCCATTGTAACACTTGGTCCCCCTGGCCAGCTGGAAGTGGTTCACGGACGGCTCGTTCATGATACGAGGGCCAAAGCACTCTGGGCCAGGTGGCCCCTTGTTCTCGAGTTGCGCGGATAGATTGATCCGGTCCAGCTTGAAGCTTGCATCACTGGGCTCCAACATGCGGTCACCCAGGCGATCAGCAACATTCCTTGGGTCAGCATAGCCAGCTAGCCCCATCGCCGAGTAGCCATCATCATACATGTTCTCCTGCACAACAGCGGGTTGCACCACAGGGTTAGCCGCTGGCGCAGCTGCACACGGCTGTGCTGCAGCTGGCTGCTGCGTCCTCTGCCGAGTAGGCTGAGCAGCAGGACGCCGAGAAGGGCCCTCGTTGCCTCCATCTTGCCTCTTACTGTGAGATTTATGGGCTTGATAGCCTGACCCTGCAGAGTTGTGTTTCTAACCGGATTGTCGCGGCACAGCGTGCTGTTTTGCGGCGAGAACTGGGTCGTACACCTGCATCTGTCAACTCTTCCCAGAGTGCACACTCTGGTCCCTCTCGCGACTGGGAAGCGGCGATGACGCCTGGTCATGAGATCCCGCTAAACGCGAGTGCACAATCTGAGAAGCACCAGCACCAGGATTGGCTTTCCGGAACTCCTCATTCTGCCTAGCAGCTTCTAGCACTAGCTCATTGAGCCTCTCCTGCTGCCTAGCGCGCACGTCGCCGGCAAGGTTTGGCAACTCAGCAGCTATAGCCTCTGCAACTCTAAGTGTTTTGGCGGGGGGTGTTGTATCAGGGCCTGGTAGTAGTGTTTACTGTGGCGGACTGGCTAGGAGCCTCACCAACTACTGCCATCTCGGCCCCTAAGTTGCGACGAGTAGCGCCTACTTTGCTATGCTTCCTAACAACAGGAGTAAAGCCATGGGCCTTGTTGTACTCGTTCTGGTCTAGGCTAAGCTCAAGCCTAACCTTCTCCAACTCCAGGTGCTCGGCAAGCAGCTCCTGACGCTGCCGGTCGAGCTGCACCCTCATGGTCAAGAGCTCAAGCTCGGTGGGAGGCGGCATGCCTATCCGCACGGCAGATGCCGGTATCGTCGGTGTAGTGGAAAGAGGGATGTTGGAGTCCTTCTCGTAGGTCTTGTGAACCCTCTGGCCAACACTCGGTCCAGCAAGTTCCTCGATGACCCCCGCGGCAGCATCCGCGCCCTTCCCGGCATCGGTAGCCGGGCCGGTCACCATCACCTCCACGCTGTCCGCGGAGCAGCCCATCGGCCTTCCGCGGGCAGCGAGCACAGCAGGAGGATCTTCCGCGACCAGCACCTCCTCTGGGAACTCGCGGATGACGGCGGTGGCGACGTAGACGAGGTGCTGGCCGAAGGAGAGCACCGAGCCGCCTGCCGGCATGGGCCTCCCACCGAAATCTCCGGCGTTGTCGGTGACAAAGTCGAAGGAGACGAATCTGTGGACAAGGCCACAGACCACGCACTCCCCAGTAGCAGAAACGAGTCCCGTCCGAACATGGACTCCAGCCAGCGCCGCTGTCTGCCCCACGGTGGGCGCCAACTGTCGTGGTGGTATCACGGCAGATGCCATAGGATGGCTAATGTTGGGGCCGATGGACGCTGGAGGTGCTCGGGGAGGGATCACACGGCGAGTAGTCGCATGTGGAATGTCTCTAGCACTGCAAACAACAAGATCTTACCCAGGTTCAGGGCTCTCGTGTGGAGGTAACACCCCTACTCCTGCCTCTCTCTTTATATGGGTGTTTACCGAGTAGCCACAGTACAGTACAGGCCTTCAGGCGAGTAGCCACTCTTCTCTCTAGTTCTATCTGTGAGTAGTGAAGCAGTCCAGAGTGTCGACCCTCGCACAGGAGGGGGCAGGGCACCTTATATACTGGTGCCCTATCGGATAGAATAAGACTAAAAGGTACAGCTGATAGGACAGGAGCACTGCAGAACAGAGCACGCCTCCGGGTTCCCGCTGACGCGTGCACCGTAAGTCGTCGCGCCGTTCGGAGATGGGACCTGTCCACCCTTGTGAGTGAGAAAGGGTAGGCCCCTAGCCCTGTCCTGTCCCCTCTGTCAGTGACAGGACTAGACACGCGCCTACCGCATTGTAGCCACGCCGTAGCACGGATAATCACGCGCTCCGTAAGTTAAACCGCACGCCGTACGGACACAGGATACGCGGGATCCTTTGTCAGAACGGCTCCATTGACTTCTGGCCCGAGTAGGAAACCAATCCTTCTACTCGGACCAACTCCTCTACTCGAAGGAACATAACTTCCTTGATTCTTCCATCTGGCCATTGGTGGGTACGACCGGATAGCAGCCTACCGGGTAGCCAGCTTACTCAGTCAAACAGCCCCTTTGATCTTGCCTTTAGCACTTGCCTTACCCCTACTCGGGGGTAACCCCCCGACAAAGGTAATCTCGGGTATACAATACCATGACACACTCTACCAGACATGGTATGTCATACCATGGGATTTGGTGGCATTCATACGATCCGGAGCCCCCCTCCGGAGAAACCATATCCCCGCTAGGGAAAAAGGCGGAACTGCCGTTCTAGCCCCTCTACGTGAGTCGGAAGGGGGTAGCAAAGTGGAACCAACTGTTTGGTTGTATTAGGTTAGGCACAAAGAACACCAAAGAAAATGTTAGGGTCCACCTCTTGGCAAGATTCCCGCTAGTGGTCCTGGAACCCGCTAGAGAGAATCCGACGCCTGTGAAGCCCTATGACAGAGAGCGAGGGAATCTTGGGCATCCCAGACCCATGAAACACTTTAACACACATGGTATGGTATACCATTTGATTTGGTGGCATTCAGACGATCCGGAGCCCCCTCCGGAGAAACCATAGCCCCGCTGGGGAAAAAGACGGAACTGTCGTTCTGCCCCATTTACGAGAATCGGAAGGGGGTAGTGAAGTGGAAGTAACTGCTTGGTTGTGTTAGGTTAGGCCCAAGGAACACCCAAGAGAATAGTAGGGCCCACCTCTTGGCAAGATTCCCCCAGTTCCGTCACACCCAGGAGTTTCGGGCTCTCATTAATTAGTCCTGGAACCCGCGAAAGAGAATCTGACGCCGGTGAAACCCTAGCACAGAGAGAGAGGGAATCTTGGGAATACAAGACCCATGCCACACTCTAGCACACATGGTATGGAGTGCAATGGGATTTGGTGGCATTCAGACGATCTGGAGCCACCTCTCTGGAGAAACCATAGCCCCGCTAGGGAAAAGGACGGAACTGACATTCTGCCCCATCTACATCAGCCAGAAGGGGTAGAAAAGTGGAACTAACTGTTTGGTTGTGTTAGGTTAGGCCCAAGGAACACCCAAGAGAAAGGTAGGGCGCACCTCTTGGCAAGATTCCCCCAGTTCCGTCACATCAAGGAGTTTCAGGCTCTCATTAATTAGTCCTGGAACAGGCAAGAGAGAATCTGACGCCGTTGAAGCCCTAACAAAAAGAGCGAGGTAATCTCGGGTATACAATACCATGGCACACTCTACCACACATGGTATGTAATACCATGGGATTTGGTGGCATTCATACGATCTGGAGCCCCCCTCCGGAGAAACCATATCCCCGCTGGGGAAAAAGGCGGAACTGCCGTTCTGGCCCCTCTACGTGAGTCGGAAGGGGGTAGCAAAGTGGAACCAACTGTTTGGTTGTGTTAGGTTAGGAACAAGGAACACGAAAGAAAATGTTAGGGTCCACCTCTTGCCAAGATTCCCGCTAGTGGTCCTGGAACCCGCTAGAGAGAATCTGACGCCTGTGAAGCCCTATGACATAGAGCGAGGGAATCTTGGGCATCCCAGACCCATGACACACTCTAACACACATGGTATGGTATACCATTGGATTTGGTGGCATTCAGACTATCCGGAGCCCCATCCGGAGAAACCATAGCCCCGGTGGGGAAAAAGACGGAACTGTCGTTCTGCCCCATTTACGAGAACCGGAAGGGGGTAGCAATGTGGAAGTAACTGCTTGGTTGTGTTAGGTTAGGCCCAAGGAACACCCAAGAGAATAGTGTCGTGGTGGTGTCACGGCAGATGCCATAGGATGGCTAAAGTTGTGGGGACGATGGACGCTGGAGGTGCTCGGGGAGGGATCATGCAGCGAGTAGCCGCGTGAGGATGAATCTAGCACTACGGACAACAAGATCTACCTAGGTTCAGGGCCCTCGTGTCGAGGTAAAACCCCTACTCCTGCCTTTCTCTCTTTGTATTCGTGTCTCACCGAGTAGCCACAGTACACGTTTATCTTACAACCGAGTAGCCACCCTTTTCTCTACGTAAGGAATTAGGTCAAGAATGTGAAGTGGTTCTGGATCCCTCACGCAGGAGGGGGCAGGGCACCTTATATACTAGTGCCCAGCCGAATACAGCCAAGCTGTCGACATAGTGTGCATACTGCACACTTCCAGCTTCCCGCTGACAGCTTTGGCTTCCTAGTTTGTCTCCGTGTGGAAAGTCGTTGTGCAAAACCAAGAAGCCGATCTGTTATCACTGACACTGTCACGGGGTAGGCCCCCCCTAACCTGCGACCCCCTGCTGACACCCTGGCGCGGATACGCACGCACTCTGCAGATGAACAGTGCGCCAGTACGGACCCAGGATACGCGGGATCCTGTGTCAGAACGTGTCGCACCCGGACTTCTAGAGGATACTCGCAGTTCCGTTGAACAGTAGTTGGTTGGATTACGGGGCTTACCGGCACCCGCATCTCTTACGAGTAGGCCAACACACGTATGTGTGACAACCAACCCCTATCTGTTCATCGTCTACGTAAACCATCCCATAGAAATCAGGATACTACCATTGACGTACTTCATACCATACACACATGGTACGTCAACGGCGTTTAACAGAATGATAACACAACATATCTCTAAGACACAAAAGATGGAAATAAGTTGCAAATAGCTCTCACTAGAGCAGAGATAGCAAATACAATCATCCAGAGGACACATGTCCCAACATAACATCATTACATCTCAGCGGAAGCATTCAACGGGTCTGAGTACAGACAAATCCAAATAGGCTTAAGAAGCCGGGAATGAAAAGAAAACGGAGCCCATCCACGATGTCTCGGATCCTGCCCGGGGTCCGCTACCTACTCGTCAGCAGCCTCGTCAAACTCCACGTAGTAGCCGTCACGGGGATCCTCGTAAGCGTAGTCTGCGGAAACCACATCCCCAAAAGGGGTCAGTACATAAACGTACTGGCAAGCAAGACTCACAGTTCACCAAAGTGTAGCCCGCCAACACCAAGCACAGATGACTTGGGCTCAACGGAAGTAAGGGATATAAAAGATGCTGCAACTGGCTGCACTAACCAACTACAGAACATACTACAACTTCCGGCTATCAGAAAGGGGATAAGATAGCGTATCGTAACCAACTACAACTAACCACCACACAAACCCATCCTGGATCTCGCCCCTTATCCAAAGAAGCAATCTGAGGATAACTCACACAGTTGGATTAATGATGGTTCAAATTATTGTGTCAATAAGCCTATTACTAGTCAAGTTATCATTAGTTAGGTGTAAGTTGTTCTGAGTACTTGTTAGCCAGTACTTTCACCAAGTCAACCATAACCGCGGAAAACACGGCTTATCGAGAAGATTTATCCCTGCAGGGGTGCACCAATTTGGCCGTACACGTAAGAATATCCCGCCAGGATGGAAATGCACTTCCACCAAGCGAGGCACTCTACACAACTCAACTCTTCTTCGCATCAAGCCCAAAGCACTACGTGCTGTGCGTGCGCGGCTAATCGAGCCCCATGAAGAAAAGGGGACCCTCATAGCACTGGAAGACCACGCCGCCCTAAATGCCGACTACAAAAATTCCACCCTGGCCTCAGGTTCGTACCTGCATATGCGTGCATCAAATGGAAAGCCCGAACTAAGTGTGGTGATTTGGACGAGATGCGAATCGAATCAAAATGAGGGGGGCGCCCATACACGCTTCCCACATGCGGATAGTGCGCTCATCATGGATCAGTAGACAAGACCCTTTTCCTAATTAGGGTCGACACTAGCAGGCCTCAAAACCACGCCGGGCCTCCTGCCGGTGCCTTATCAGCAATTTATTATTACCTCAAATTAACATGTTGTTGTTTAACATCGAGCCCCAGAATATAATCAAATATGAGAACAGAAAGTACCTGATAACAGACTCGAGCAAAAACAACCCTAAGCATGCTAGTAAGGCACGGGCCCAAGCAACGGGGTTATAGGACTGGAGGTGAGGCAATATCAGGGTTCAGGGTATCATGTGATAGGTTCGTAACAGAAGCAACGATACATATGGCTAGCAGAAATAGACAACGGAAAGTATCGATAACCAATGTTGAAAGGAACACAATGGTTCATGTGAGTGATAACTTGCCTGCAAACTCAGTAGCCTGGTACTGGCTAGATCCTCAGAAGGGGTGTCGTAAGTATCGTCTGTCTCAACGTCGTCGTCTATCCGAGAAGAAGCAAACAAACAATACAGAAAGATAAACAATCAATAACATGGCATAATGCACAATCATGGGATGATGCATGACAATTTAATGGATGCATCAAAATAAACTAGTTGACATGGTAACACAATTTAAATGGACACATATGCAATTTTGAGTTGCATATGAAAAGCCCAGGAATTTTGGTTAGATTATTTGTTTTTCAACTAATCAACAGGTGAAGGTGGATTAGTATGATGCATGGATGAGGAAAACAACAAAATAACAACAATAGAACCAATTGGAAATAAGGTTTACCAATTTAGAAATTTATTTATTAAGTTAGGGAATTTTTTGGTTCCTTAAAGGTGACACACAAGTATTTGTTGTTTTCAGCCATTTAAATTGTTCAAAACAACTAACAAAATTCATATTTGAAAAGGACACACAATTTTAGGTGGATTACATGTTTCAAATATTGAAAAAGGAATTAGGATGAATTTATTATGAATTAAACAAGTTTAAACAAGTTTTAAATGAATTTAAAACAAGCATGAATAATAATTGAATTTTATTGATTCAAAACATAAATTCAACTTCATATTCGGAAAGGTTATGTTTTTCTAGTTTGAAAACATATTTTGCATGTTCAAAAATAATTTAATTTGAGCAAGTTATGAATTTAGCAAATTTAAATGATTTAAACAAGGTTTAAAATATTTAAGCAATTTTAATTATTCAAACCATGAAACAAAATTTATATTTTAAAAGATGGTTCAAAATGGTATGGAAAACATATTTCATTTGCATTATTTGGATTAAGTATGAATTAGTTATGCAATTTAGCAAATTACAATTGAATTATTTGAATTTGAATTTTGGATGCATTTGGAGAATTCAAGACAGTACACAATTGGTTTAAATAGATAGACAATTTAATTTGGATCAACAAACATATTTTACATTTATTATTTGGAGTTATAATTTAGAAGTTATTAACAATTTAAATTAGAGGACCAATCTGTAATTTAGCGGGACTTGTTTTAAAAAGAAAACGTGCTGGAATTATTTTGTTACCGCACTGCTATCTAACCCAGGGCACTGCCACTGGGCCCTGGGCCAGCGTGGCATGCGCGCGTGCTGGCGTGGCAGCAGCAGTGGCTGACAGGGGGGCCACCCTGTCAGCGCGCTGCGCAAAAAACTTGGTTTTTATTCCGCAGCGAGATGGACTCGAACCCGCGACCGTGCGCGAGCGAGGGAGCAGTGCTACCACTGCGGTAATCGTTCAGTTTTGACAGTAACAAGGGCGCGAACAGGTTATCCTTCAGATCCGCGCCTATCTGAACTTTACGCGCGCGTTGGACTGAAATCCGTCAGAGAAACGAGGCCGGCGGCGGTCACCGTGGTGCTGTGCTCGTGCTGCTGTGCTGGGGTGTGCTGTGTTGCGTGTGCAGTGCTGTGGATGCGAGCGTGCAGAGGAGGAGGGAAACGGAGGACACGGTGGCTCACCGGCGGTTGTAGTCGAGCAGAGGCTCGGGGTAGAACCGGCCGGCGACGACGTGGACGATGGCGACGGCGCTCCGGTTGGTGGCGAGCTCAGCAGTGGTGTCGATGCTGTCGAGGAAGGGGCGACGGTGTGGTTCCCGCGATCAGCGAGGGAGACGGAGGGCTGCAACGATGGCGGCCATCGAAGATTCAGAAGCTGCGCTCCGGTGATGTCTCCGGTGAGATACAGAGGTGGTAGCTGCGGGCAGTGGGAGGGTGGATCGGCGGCGGAGCTCGAGGGGAAAGGGGGTAGGCTAGGCTAGGGTTGCGGCGCGCGGTCCTAGGGTGCTTATATAGGGGGTACGGTGGCTCCTGGCCGTCGGGGCGATACTGTTGCCGCCGTGGCACCATCGGATGACCTGCCGTACGCGAGGACGAAGGAGAAAAGGAGATCGAACCGGTACGCGGGCCGGCGCGGGTAAGGAGATGGGCTGGGCCGCGTTTCTCTTCCCCTCTGTGAAACGTTTTCTTTTTCTATTTTTTATTCTTCTGTTTTTTTTTTGCAGAAAAGAAAATGGAAGAAATAGATAGGGTTTAGGGCTAGGAAAAATTTGGAAAAAATGTGGTTGAGTTAGTTTTTATAATAGCAACTAATTGTCAACTTTGTTTTCCAAAACTTTCAAATTTAATTTGCTGTTTGTAAGTAATTCAAATTTGGAAGAATTTACTTATTAAATGATTATTATTGAAAACAAACTTCTTAATAGGGTGAACCCTATTGTTTAATTAGAAACAATTTATTAGGATTGTTGTGTAGATTTTTATAACTTCAAATTGGGTACTGTTTGTGGTTTTGTTTGAATTTTTGAATGCAATTTGGAATTAATTGTTTGATTAAAAGCCCTCATTTTTAATAGTTGATCATTGAGACAAAATAAATGGAAACAAATGTTGTTTGAGTTGAACTTTTATTTGAAAGAGATTGTAACAGAGCAAGTATGAAACAAGCATTTGAAATATGTTTGAATTTGAAATAGAAAACAAATAAAAACAGATGCAAAACAAATAGTAAACAAATGCAACAAAGAATGAGTATGATGACATGATGCAATACTTTAATAAAACAAGAAACAAACATGCTAGGGGTGGTTTTTCATACTTGGGATGTTACAAAACGCCCCCCCTTGAAGGAATCGCGCCCCGAGATTCCTACTGAGAAAGGAAAAGGTCCGGATACTTCTTGCGAAGATCCTCTTCGGTCTCCCACGTTGCCTCTTTATCGGAATGATGAGACCACTGCACTTTTAAGAACTTGGTGCTCTTGTTGCGAGTGTTACGCTCGGTCTCATCGAGAATACGAACAGGGTGCTCCTCATAAGAGAGATCATCTTGCAGTTCAATGGAATCATGATCAACTGCACGATCTGGATCTTTGAAACACTTCTTGAGCTGTGACACGTGAAACACATCGTGCACGTTGGATAGTTTTTCTGGAAGTTCAAGGCGATAGGCATTTTCCGCCCGCCTTGAGAGAATGTTGAAAGGACCAATGTATCTTGGTGCAAGTTTTCCTTTCACACCAAAACGATGAGTGCCTCTGAGGGGAGTTACACGGAGATATGCCTTGTCACCAGGGGTGTAGATCATATCCCTGTGCTTGCTGTCATAGTAGCTTTTCTGACGAGACTGAGCAATCTTGAGATTGTCACGAATGATACGAACTTTCTCCTCGGCTTCCTTAACAATGTCAGGGCCTAAGAGTGAACGTTCACCATCTCCAGACCAATTGATTGGACTCCTGCATCTGCGGCCATAGAGTGCTTCAAATGGTGCCATGCCTAGGCTTGCCTGGTAGCTGTTGTTGTAGGAGAATTCAGCATATGGAAGGCAATCCTCCCATTTCATGCCAAAGGAGAGACCACATGCTCTGAGCATATCCTCGAGAATCTGATTGACTCTTTCGACTTGCCCCTGAGACTGAGGGTGATAAGCTGTGCTGAACAGAAGTTTGGTGCCCAATGCTTCTTGAAAGCTTTTCCAGAAATGAGAAGTGAATATGCTTCCACGGTCTGAGCTTATTTCCAATGGAACACCATGAAGAGGAAAGATCTTTGCTGTGTAGAGCTCTGCTAACTGACTAGCTGAGATTGTTTCTTTGACAGCAAAGAAGTGAGCTACTTTAGTGAGACGATCAATAACAACGAAGATTGCATCGTTGCCCTTCTTGGACTTTGGAAAACCAGTGACGAAGTCCATTTCAATCATGTCCCACTTCCACTCAGGAATTTTCAGAGGTTGGAGTAGACCGGCTGTTTTCTGATGGACTGCCTTAACACGTTGACAAACGTCGCATTCAGAAACCTATTGAGCAATTTCAAGTTTCATGCCAGGCCACCAATACAGTGTCTTAAGATCCTGGTACATCTTTGTACTTCCAGGGTGAATGGAAAGAGGAGTTTCATGAGCCTCCTTGAGAATAACATCTTTGAGACTTTGAACTTGAGGAACTGCAATGCGTCCTTCGAAGAACACATTTCCTTTGTCATCAATTGAGAAGGACTTAAATTTCTCCTTTCCTTGTTTGATGTGTTCTACCATCTTCTTGATTTCAGCATCACGAAGTTGTTCAGAACGAATCTTGTCCTTGAGAGTTGGACTGGCTGTCAAGCTAGCAAGATAACCTTGAGGAACAAGACCAAGGTTCAGCTTCTGGAATTCTTCATGAAGTGGAGGTTGGCTTTCCATGATCAGGAGATTATTGCAATAAGACTTGCGACTGAGAGCATCGGCCATAACATTGGCCTTGCCTGGAGTGTAAGAAATGGTGAGATCAAAGTCTTTAATCTTTTCAATCCATCTCCTTTGCCTGAGGTTTAGATCTGGTTGAGTGAAGATGTATTTCAGACTCTTATGATCGGAAAAGATTTCAGTGCGGTTACCCAACAAGTATTGCCTCCATTTCTCGAGGGCAAACACCACTGCTGCAAGTTCTAGGTCATGTGTGGGATAGTTTTGCTCATGTGCATTCAACTGACGTGAAGCATAAGCCACAACTTGACGTTCTTGCATAAGAACTGCACCTAGATCTTGGAGAGATGCATCGCAGAATATCTGGAAAGGTTTGGTAGTATCTGGGCCAACCAGAACTGGTGTAGAAGTGAGTTTAGTCTTCAGGAGATTGAAACTCTCATCACATTGTGGAGACCAAACGAACTTCTTGTCCTTCTTTGTGAGATCAGTGAGAGGTTTGGCAATCTTGGAAAAGTTTTGGACGAAACGACGGCAATAGCTAGCCAAGCCAAGAAGGCTTCTTACTTGCTTCACCGTCTTAGGAGGTTTCCAATCAACAATTGCTTTAACCTTTTCTGGATCAATGGCTATGCCCTTGGCAGAGATGAACAAAGAAGGACAAGAAGTTTGTTTGGTCTCCACAATGTGATGAGAGTTTCAATCTCCTGAAGACTAAACTCACTTCTACACCAGTTCTGGTTGGCCCAGATACTACCAAACCTTTCCAGGTATTCTGCGATGCATCTCTCCAAGATCTAGGTGCAGTTCAGAACTCACATTTGGAGAACTTGGCATATAGACGATGCTCGCGAAGTTTCATGAGAGTGAGATGAAGGTGTTCTCCATGCTCTTCCTCGGATTTGGAGTAGACCAGAATGTCATCGAGATATACCACAACGAACTTGTCGAGGTATTCATGGAATACAGAATTCATGAGTCTAGAGAATGTCGCCGGTGCATTGGTGAGACCAAAGGACATGACGGTGTATTCATATAGACCGTACCGAGTGGTGAAAGCTGTTTTTGGAATATCTTCCTTTCTGATCTTTATTTGATGGTAACCCATCCTCAAGTCCAACTTTGAGAATATTGAGGCTCCAGCAAGTTGATCAAAAAGATCATCGATACGAGGAATTGGATACTTGTTTTTGATGGTTTTCTCGTTGAGAGGACGATAGTCAACAACGAGTCTCTTTGTTTGATCCTTCTTCGCAACGAACAGAGTTGGGCAACCCCAAGCCGAAGAACTAGGTTGAATGTAACCTTTCTCCATGTACATATCGATTTGCTCCTTTAACAATTTCAGTTCAGGAGGAGCTATCTTGTATGGATGCTTAGAGATTGGAGCAGTACCTGGTTCAAGCTCGATCATGAACTCAACTGCTCTGTCCGGAGGCATCCCTGGCAACTCTTCTGGAAAGACGTCAGGGAATTCACAAACCACCGGAACATTTTCAAGTAGAGGTAGAGGTTTAGCATCGAGGGTGTAAAGCTGAACAGAACTTGATTCATTTGGAGAATAGACTATCTGGCCAGAAGGGTGGAACAGAGTTATTGACTTCTGAGCACAATCAATCGTAGCTTTATTGGCGTTCAACCAATCCATGCCAAGAATGACATCAATGTCAGAATTGCCAAGCAGAATGAGAGAAGCAAGGAATATGTGACCTCCAATTAGAATCTGATTCTCGTGACTGATCTTGGAAGTTTGCATAGTTGCTCCAGGGGAGTTTACTACTAGCGGGGAACCCAAACCAACAAAAGGTAGTTTAACTGCTGTCGCAAAGATCTTTGACACGAAAGAATGCGATGCTCCGGTATCAAACAACACTTTAGCTGGGTTAGGGTTTACGGGGAATGTACCGAGAACGACGTCAGCAGCTTCCTCAGCTTTGTCGACCTTGACATGATTCACCCTCGCGGTCCTCCCGACAGGCCTGTTGTTGGAGTTGAAGGCTTTAGCCGGGGGAGCACGCACCATTGCCTGGTTGGTGTTGGGGCGAGGAGGTGGTGGAGGTAGCTGCCTCTGAGTGCACTTGTCAGCATAGTGCCCTGTCTGCTTGCATTTGTAGCAAGTGATGACACGAGGTGCATCTGGCCTTGGCTGCCCCATTGAAAACCTCTGAGCCTGCATCTGAGATGGGTTGGGTGGGCGAGAAGCGAAGCCTGGAGAAGCTTGGGCATATGGAGCCCGAGTGACAGCACCATTTGGCACCCAGATGCGGCTCTTCTGCGAAGGGGTGGTCATGTTGGAGGAGGAACCACCCTCACGCGAGTGCTTTCGCGACTCCTCGAACGCCTTGCGCCCATTTTCTTTATTGAGCGCGGTGTTCACGAGCTCCTCGAAGTCTTTGGCCTTGATGTTGCTGAGGGCGTACTTGAGTTCCGGGTTAAAACCTCGGCGGAACCTTGCCATCTTCTTAGCCTCAGTGGCCACCTCATCACCAGCGTAACGAGCGAGGCGATTGAACTCATTCTGATAGCCAATGATGTCCAGCTTGCCCTGCTTGAGAGAGCAAAACTCCTCACGCATCCTTTCCATGAGACCATCTGGGATGTGGTGCTTCAGGAAGGCATCCTTGAAACAACCCCAGGTGACTGGGTATCCAGCTCTCATGGTCTGGTAGTTCTCCCACCAGGTAGCTGCCTGACCCTTCAGTAGGTAGGTGGCGTACTTGACTTTGTCTTCCTCAGCAACGTGAGAAATGTCCAGAGCCCTGGCCATCTCCCGGATCCAGTCATCAGCATCTAGAGGCTCGCGTGTTGCCACGAAAGCTCTCGGGCCCAGACTCAGAAACTCCTTGATGCTGACTCGTGGAGCATTCTGGTTGTTGTGCTGGTTAGCCTGGATCTGGGCCATCTGCGTCACGACCTGAGTCATCTGAGTCAACAGCTCCGTGATTGGCGGTGGCTCAGGCGGGTTGTTCCTTGTTGGCGGCATCCTGAATAGACATGCATTTTAGCACAACAACAGAAACAGATAGACTTGGAAACCGAAAGAGAGATTATTCCGACGCATGAATAGATAACCAACAGGTACATCATCACATGTTCAAATACATCAGAATATCCAACACACCAATACATGGTTCGAAAGCCAAAGGATAACTAAACATAGCTAAGAATGGATACATCGGTACTCCCATGCTCATCACGCAGGACGGCGGTGAGTAATACGGCGAGGGGTACGGTGAGGAGCACGCCCACGAAAGTAGGTAGAACGACGATCCACATAGATCTGACGTGGTCTGAGAGCGACTCTAGGTGTGGTGAAGTACATAGCGTCGACTCCCTGTGCTCCAAAGCGTGGAATCCCAGTGTAACTAGCACCGAGGTTGAGGAGTGGACCTCTGATCGGCTCGTAACCTCCAGCATCTGGCAGACGACGACCAACTGGCTGATCGAAACGTGCAAAGCGCTCATCTCCAACAAAGTTTGTGGTGTACGTCGCCAGACGAGTCAAAGCAAGGCAGAGCTGCTCTCTGACTGAAGCCAACTCCTGAGAGAGTGTGGTGGCAACTGCGTCACTGTGCCTCACAAACTGAGCGGTGGTGTGCAGCCTGGTGTTATCATGCTCGTAGACATCCAGGTTGTCGTAGAGAGTGAAGTGAGCTCCCTCCGAAGTGATGTAACCACGGGGGATGTGGCGATAGATAGAATCGTCAAATCCCCAGTAGTCAGCACGAAGGACGGTGAGACTCACATAAGCTGCCTGCTGCACAGCCATATCCACTGTGGAACCTACTGCCTCGTAGCGGTGGACAACGCTCATGCCATCATCTGACAGAATGTAGACGATAGCCTGGTAGTAGGTCTGGTCAAACTCTTGCTGCTGCTCGTAGACCTGGTACTCTGGTGCCCAACGGAACCCCAGATAAGTGACCATGTCTCTCAGCATCTCCGGATAACCGGCAGTGCTCTCGCAACGAGTCATCCGAACCACCTGCGGGTAGAACCTGAGATCCATCTGCAGATGATTGGGGGAGTTTTGATTAGACGCCGGTAGAAGAACTGAAGTGGAAAGCAACAACAAGGTTACAACGGACGAAAAGGATGTTGAGAAGAACAGGATATCAAAGCAACAATGGGAAACACGAGACCAAAAACTCCTGAGGTACTACGGAAAACCCATCCGGGCTTCTAAATGATCAATATCTACTGCTTAAGGAATAGGGGATTTGCTTCTGGGGCTTACACGCCTCCGTTCTCAATCATGAGTAGGCAACATGATAAATCATGTCACAACCACCTCCATTCCTATGGTCTAGTAGATATAACTATCCTAGAGAAACCAGGATTCGTGAAATCCTAACTTGAAAGTTTAGATGAGAACAGAAAACAACGTTGCACTTCCTTACCAGAAAAGGGTGGGTGGGTGGGGAAAGAAGAAAAATGGCAGAATTCCTACTCTCACGTTTCATTTTTCCTATATAGCTACAAAAATAGTTTCTAGACTCAACTGCGACCAGTAAAAGTGATCCTACAGGCAGACAGGCTCTGATACCATTTGTCGCACCCGGACTTCTAGAGGATACTCGCAGTTCCGTTGAACAGTAGTTGGTTGGATTACGGGGCTTACCGGCACCCGCATCTCTTACGAGTAGGCCAACACACGTATGTGTGACAACCAACCCCTATATGTTCATCGTCTACGTAAACCATCCCATAGAAATCAGGATACTACCATTGACGTACTTCATACCATACACACATGGTACGTCAACAGCGTTTAACAGAATGATAACACAACATATCTCTAAGACACAAAAGATGGAAATAAGTTGCAAATAGCTCTCATTAGAGCAGAGATAGCAAATACAATCATCCAGAGGTCACATGTCCCAACATAACATCATTACATCTCAGCGGAAGCATTCAACGGGTCTGAGTACAGACAAATCCAAATAGGCTTAAGAAGCCGGGAATGAAAAGAAAACGGAGCCCATCCACGATGTCTCGGATCCTGCCCGGGGTCCGCTACCTACTCGTCAGCAGCCTCGTCAAACTCCACGTAGTAGCCGTCACGGGGATCCTCGTAAGCGTAGTCTGCGGAAACCACAGCCCCAAAAGAGGTCAGTACATAAACGTACTGGCAAGCAAGACTCACAGTTCACCAAAGTGTAGCCCGCCAACACCAAGCACAGATGACTTGGGCTCAACGGAAGTAAGGGATATATAAGATGCTGCAACTGGCTGCACTAACCAACTACAGAACATACTACAACTTCCGGCTATCAGAAAGGGGATAAGATAGCGTATCGTAACCAACTACAACTAACCACCACACAAACCCATCCTGGATCTCGCCCCTTATCCAAAGAAGCAATCCGAGGATAACTCACACAGTTGGATTAATGATGGTTCAAATTATTGTGGCAATAAGCCTATTACTAGTAAGGTTATCATTAGTTAGGTGTAAGTTGTTCTGAGTACTTGTTAGCCAGTACTTTCACCAAGTCAACCATAACCGCGGAAAACACGGCTTCTCGAGAAGATTTATCCCTGCAGGGGTGCACCAATTTGGCCGTACACGTAAGAATATCCCGCCAGGATGGAAATGCACTTCCACCAAGCGAGGCACTCTACACAACTCAACTCTTCTTCGCATCAAGCCCAAAGCACCACGTGCTGTGCGTGCGCGGCTAATCGAGTCCCACGAAGAAAAGGGGACCCTCATAGCACTGGAAGACCACGCCGCCCTAAATGCCGACTACAAAAATTCCACCCTGGCCTCGGGTTCGTACCTGCATATGCGTGCATCAAATGGAAAGCCCGAACTAAGTGTGGTGATTTGGACGAGATGCGAATCGAATCAAAATGAGGGGGGCACCCATACACGCTTCCCACATGCGGATAGTGCGCTCATCATGGATCAGTAGACAAGACCCTTTTCCTAATTAGGGTCGACACTAGCAGGCCTCAAAACCACGCCGGGCCTCCTGCCGGTGCCTTATCAGCAATTTATTATTACCTCAAATTAACATGTTGTTGTTTAACATCGAGCCCCAGAATATAATCAAATATGAGAACAGAAAGTACCTGATAACAGACTCGAGGAAAAACAACCCTAAGCATGCTAGTAAGGCACGGGCCCAAGCAACGGGGTTATAGGACTGGAGGTGAGGCAATATCAGGGTTCAGGGTATCATGTGATAGGTTCGTAACAGAAGCAACGATACATATGGCTAGCAGAAATAGACAACGGAAAGTATCGGTAACCAATGTTGAAAGGAACACAATGGTTCATGTGAGTGATAACTTGCCTGCAAACTCAATAGCCTGGTACTGGGCTAGATCCTCAGAAGGGGTGTCGTAAGTATCGTCTGTCTCAACGTCGTCGTCTATCCGAGAAGAAGCAAACAAACAATACAGAAAGATAAACAATCAATAACATGGCATAATGCACAATCGTGGGATGATGCATGACAATTTAATGGATGCATCAAAATAAACTAGTTGACATGGTAACACAATTTAAATGGACACATATGCAATTTTGAGTTGCATATGAAAAGCCCAGGAATTTTGGTTAGATTATTTGTTTTTCAACTAATCAACAGGTGAAGGTGGATTAGTATGGTGCATGGATGAGGAAAACAACAAAATAACAACAATAGAACCAATTGGAAATAAGGTTCACCAATTTAGAAATTTATTTATTAAGTTAGGGAATTTTTTGGTTCCTTAAAGGTGACACACAAGTATTTGTTGTTTTCAGCCATTTAAATTGTTCAAAACAACTAACAAAATTCATATTTGAAAAGGACACACAATTTTAAGTGGATTACATGTTTCAAATATTGAAAAAGGAATTAGGATAATTTATTATGAATTAAACAAGTTTAAACAAGTTTTAAATGAATTTAAAACAAGCATGAATAATAATTGAATTTTATCGATTCAAAACATAAATTCAACTTCATATTTGGAAAGGTTATGTTTTTCTAGTTTGAAAACATATTTTGCATGTTCAAAAATAATTTAATTTGAGCAAGTTATGAATTTTGCAAATTTAAATGATTTAAACAAGGTTTAAAATATTTAAGCAATTTTAATTATTCAAACCATGAAACAAAATTTATATTTGAAAAGATGGTTCAAAATGGTATGGAAAACATATTTTATTTGCATTATTTGGATTAAGTATGAATTAGTTATGCAATTTAGCAAATTACAATTGAATTATTTGAATTTGAATTTTGGATGCATTTGGAGAATTCAAGACAGTACACAATTGGTTTAAATAGATAGACAATTTAATTTGGATCAACAAACATATTTTACTTTTATTATTTTTTGTCGGATATATACTGAATAGGGGTATAGAAGATGGTAGACAAAAGAGCCGGACTACCAGGGTGGCCTGCATGGTAATGGGCTTAGGTCTATTGGGCGGCCCAGTAGTCCGACGCGCAGGAGCCGGATTCTAGAAGAACCCGGATCACGGCCCACGTGATCTGGCTTGGAGGAGAAGACGGATTCCTTACTTTCCAAGTTACAAGTTAAACGTAGTCTTCTAGGTTTCTTGTTCTGTAAGCCCTAATCCGGTTATTATATAAAGCCGGACGGGAGATAGATTAGATAGGTTCAAGTTTCACAAACTAAAGCTCTACGCAACTCGCCGAGAAGGCCATCCTCGTCGAGTAGCTAGATCTATTCCCTCACACTGTAACCCTGTTATACGGGCTTTAGTCCCAATTAGTGAGAAGTGCAGGAGTAGGTACGCTGTACTGTCGCGACGTACCAAACCTGGGTAAAATCCCGTGTTCTGTGTTACTACGCTATCCCGTTACCCCACGTCTCTACCGTAGTCTCATGGCACCCCAGTCTATGCAAACTACTACGATGTCTCGACAGTTGGCGCCCACCATGGGGCAAACGACGTCAGGCGTGAAATTCCGATCTGGGATACTCGGCGGAATTGGAAGATCGATCACTGTCGGAAGCTTGGAATTCGACGACGACGTCGGGCGCTTCCTCGACAACGGATCCTACATACCGGCGCAAAACCACCTGGTAAGTGCCTGCGTGTTACCGATTGGATCTGCTAACATCTTTATCGGACTAACTGCAGAGGCAATGGGGTTTTGCGGTGGAAGCAAATTTATCCCACCCGCCCTATACCCAGTCGAAGACGACTATGATGCCGGATTCTGCTCAGATCGCTGACAAAACAGTGATACGCACTTTATCGGCATGGTGCAATCCGAAATCGCTGAAAACACGGATGACGGAAATCCCGTGCAAGAGGCAGATAACAACCTACCCGTCATAGAGACGGAAGAACCAATACCCGTCACAGAGACGGAAGATCCGACATCCGTCAACCAGACGATGAACTCGGAAGCAGAGTCCGTACTTGCCGCCATTGAGGCGAGATTGGAGTCGGAAACCGGATCGGATAACTTCGACTCCGAAGACGAAGACGAGGATGCCTTCGTAAGAAAAGTTAAGTCCTTTCAAGAGGGATTCCATGAAGTGCTAATGGCAAAAACAGCTGATACAACGGGTGCCGACAGCCAGGAAAGCCCTAAAACCCCTCCGCCAGTGGAAGAGAAAGAAGACGGAGAAACTTCTCCGATATTCCCTAATGTCAAGGAGATGACAGAAGATGAACCTGTCAAGAAACCTCCTTCTTCCAAGAAAAAGCACCGTGCTTCTAAAAAACTCCAGTACAAACTCCGGAAGAAAAAGTCAGCTGATCTCGCTGATGAAAACCTGGAAGTTGGAGATATTAGTGGCACAAAGCCCGCGGAAAAGAAATCTAAGGAAATCACTGCTCCGCCAATGACAGAACTGGAAGAGCAAGAACTATTACAAACACCAGTGGGACCAGATGAACTCCCTGAGATGCTGGAAGCCAAGAGACAAGCTTTCCAACGGCAACAGCAACATCTGCTTAGATCTCGGCAACATCTCCAACAAACCCATAATGACATCAAAGTCATGAAGGAAGAAATAGAGGAGTACGAGAGAAAGCATAGATCTGCCTTAAAACCTACTAGGTTACCCGGAATCGCAAAACCGGAAGAACTGCCGCCAAAAGAAAGGTTTTATAACCCATCTTGGCAAAAGCAGTTAAACGGCAAAGATGCCAAGGGCGAACCAATATACAAAACCGCAGCGGAGAACGCGGAAGCAGCGTTCGCCATCCTAAACAACGATCTGTACTCCAACGGGGAAAAACTCCAAGGGGTGTATGCTTTCCTAGGAAAAGCATTACAGCAGCAACAGCGAGGCCAAGAGCGATCAGGGAGGCTGCATGATAATTCCGCCCTCTGCAAAACAGTTACTTGCGCTGCTGGAGCACCTGGACCGGAAGAACCCGGAGATTCGGATAAAAAAGAGGATCCGAGAAAAGACAATAAAAACCCCGACAACCGGGACGCAGCGTCTAGAACCGGACCTCATCCCCCGAAAGATGGATATAAACCACACGATCGGGAAGACAAACACCGGAATGACGGCAAAATAATGCCACCTCCGAGAAACCCAGCTGAAAAAGCTGGAAGATACGATACACCTCACAGACGTGAAAGATCTCGGACACCGCCTAAAGATAAGGAAAGGTACAGGAGCAGGACTCCACCTAATCCCAGGGGGCGTGACAACGGAAGAGATAGAGATAACCTCGGAAAAGTGCGTCCGCGCAACAATGGAAAAGAAAGGAGCAGATCCCCTTCTGTCCATTCAGCCGGGAGATATTCTGCACATATTGATAGAGCAGAAAAGGATGATCTATACTTCGGTCCTAAGTGTTTTACTGACAGGATCCGAAGGATAACCCTGCATTCTGGCTTCGCCAAAGTTGGTCCAACCTACCAAAAGTATACCGGCAGTACAAACCCGGATACCTGGCTCTCAGATTATTACACAGCCGTCCAAATCAACAACGGGACAGACCTGGAAGCTGTCAAGTTTCTTCCCCTAATGTTGCTAGACGGAGCCAGAGATTGGATCAATGGTTTACCATCAAGAACTGTCGACAGTTGGGATGATATGGCGAGAGTATTTACTCAGCATTTTCGGGGAACATACAAACGCCCAAATAGCATCAACCAGCTGAACCGTTGCACCCAATTTGAAGACGAACCATACGTGGATTTCATCTCCAGATGGACTGCAATGAAGAATAGTTGCTCTGGAGTAACTGACGTACAAGCAATGCATGCTTTCGTCAATGGCCTAAAACCCGGACTTGTACCGTTCATGGTTGGTTCTAAAAAGCACAAAGATCTCGGATCTATGCTTACAACCGCTAACGAGCATGCTGCAGCCGAAGATGATATCAGAGCAAGAGGAGGCAATATTGAGTCACTGATACTGGCCAAGAAAACCCCTCGTTCTGATAAAAAAGGAACTCCGGAGTCAACAACAAAGCCCAAGGAGGTCAACATAGCCTTTGGAGGAGCAAAGGTGAACAAGTGGAAAGGCCGCAGTCCAGATCCAATCAATTACACTCCCGAAGAATGGGAGAGAATTAAGTCGGAACCCTGCGTCCACCACTCTCAGTTTGGGAAACCAACCCACACAAACGCGCAATGCCGGCTAAACAAGCATATGAAAGGCAATGCAGGATCCGGAAATAAAGGGAAGGGTTCCAAGAGGAAACCTGCCAAACAAAAGCCAGAAGCTGAAAAAGAAGACAGTGAATCGGACACTGATGACAAAATCAAGGAACAACAGCGAAAAGGCGAACCCAAATTTCCGAGAGTTGACGGAGAAGCAATGTTAACTTTCCTAGCAACCCCGTCAGCAAAGGTGGCCAAAAGAACACTTCGAGAAATAAACGCGGTTGTTCCTGCGACCCCGAAATTCTTGAAGTACTCCAACACACCGATAATCTGGGATCAGTCAGATCATCCCGGAAATATCCCTGAACCCGGCACACAAGCTCTTGTTGTAAGCACTATTGTTCAAAACACTCGGCTAAGAAGAGTGCTGATGGACGGAGGATCCAGCATCAATATAATGTACCTGGATACACTGAAGCACTTGAAGATCTCCGAGTCCCAGCTCAACTACAGCAATATACGCTTCCACGGCATTGTTCCTGGCAGGCAAGCACGATCCCTAGGAGAAATTTCCCTAGATGTCACCTTCGGAGATAAAGATCACTTCCGGCAGGAAAAAGTATCCTTCGAAGTAGTGCCGTTCGAAAGCGTGTATCACGCAATACTCGGACGTCCGGCTTTCGCCAAATTTATGGCAAGATCTTGCTATATCTACAACAAGCTGAAGATGCCAGGACCCAAAGGAGGAGTAATCACCATTGCCTGTGATTTCAAGCTGGCAAACGAGTTGGAGAAAGAAAACGCCCTTTGCGCTCAGAGAGTTATAGCAAAGGAGGAACTGAAGGAATTAGCCAAGGAGGTATCGCCGAAAGAAATGCCGGCAGGAAAAGAAACTCGGAAGCCAACAGATAGCTTCAAGGCGTCCGAGAATACAAGACAGGTAATCCTAGATCCCAAAGATCCGACAAAATTTGTCGTCGTAGGGACTGGGATGACCGACAAATAGGAAGGCGAGCTCATCAAGTTCCTCCGTGAGAACTGGGATATTTTTGCCTGGTGTCCAGCTGACATGCCAGGCGTACCCAGGGAACTTGCTGAGCACCAACTCAAGGTTATTCCCGGATCAAAACCCGTCAAACAAGGTCTCCGTCGATTTGACGGAAGAAGACGGAAGGCTATTGGCATGGAAATTATCCGGCTTTTAGCAGCGGATTTCATCAAGGAAGTAATCCATACTGATTGGTCCGCAAATCCGGTATTAGTGCCGAAGAAAGACACCACTGCTCTTAGAATGTGTATAGATTACACAGGATTGAACAAGTTATGTCCGAAAGATAGGTTTGCGTTACCGCGAATCGATCAAATAATAGATGCCACTGTAGGCTCTGAGCTTTTATGCTTTTTTGATGCATACTCCGGGTACCACCAAATACGCATGAAAAAGGAAGATCAAATCAAGACTTCTTTTATAACCCCGTATGGGACGTACTATTACGTAACCATGCCTTTTGGCCTGAAGAACGAGGTGCAACCTACCAGCGTTGCATGCAACGCTGTTTGCATAGTCAAATTGGCAGAAACGTCCATGTTTACGTGGACGATATTGCTGTCATAACCAAGGAAAAAGATACACTCCTTGAGGATTTGCGAGAAACTTTCGAAAACTTGCGCACTTACAAGATGAAGTTGAATCCATCTAAATGCGTATTCGGGGTTCCCTCAGGAAAACTTCTGGGTTTCATTGTTTCTCACAGAGGAATAGAAGTTAACCCGGAAAAGATCAAGGCAATCTTGAATATTTCAAAGCCTACATGTGTAAAAGATGTCCAAAGATTGACGGGTTCCGCTGCAGCCATCAGCAGATTTATTAGTTGGCTGGGGGCTAAAACCTCACCACTCCACAAGCTGCTGAAAAAATTCGACAAAGTCAAGTGGATTGCGGAAGCCTGGGAACGTCTAGAAAGTTATGTACCTTTCTGTACTTAGTTCAATTCTATGTAAACATCTTTTGAGATCATGAAATAAAGTTGTCGGAAAGCTGTCATCCATATTCTTTATAAGTGCAAAGTGTTTCCGCCTGATCTATTTCCCAATGATCTTACAAATTTCTCAGCGTTAACCCGAATTGTGCTTGCGTACTCGGCGTTACAAAACTGAATGATTTTTCAGCCTGTTAACGGCTAAGGGAAACTTGAATTGCCTGTGTGCCCAAGTTTCACTTAAAAAACTTTCCTTAAATTCTCTAAGTCTTATCTGATTGTGTGTGTGTTGGGTTATTGGAACTAGTTAGTAAAAATGCCTTTAGCATGATCCATGTTTCCGAGTTTCAAAAACTGCTTGGTTCGTCCCCAGTTACTCGGCATGAAGATTCATGTTGCTATTTGAGCCATTTCAAACACTAAGGACAATTAAAGCATACACACCAGAGAACCTAGAAGATAAAGGAATGAAAAAACCCAAAAAACTTGCAAAAAAATTCATAATTTAAACTGCAACAGATGGAAGTTTCATTTATACAAAAAGAAGCATTACATTTTTGGATTACATTAAAAGAATAGTAATGCTCCTACTGTCTACTTTTTCCAGGTTCCAGGTGACCCTTCAAGCATCTGACTCCTCCTCGCTGCTTTCATCTTGAGGGATTGGAGGGATCTCTGCCTCTGGATAGTTGATGGAGAGATTTACCATGGAGGCAATCTGGGTGGCGTGGCCCTTGACTTCACCAAAAATGGTGTTTCGCTGCATATCCGTGTATCCTTGAGGGACACCGGACGCCACGCGCCAGGATTTAGCACTAGGGTAGTGCATGCGCATGAGACCAAGAGCCATGCGCGCACCACCCCGTGCAGCGGAGCGAAGGAAAGATTCCTTAGACTCCACCACCTCCATGATGGCACCCGGAAGTTTTTCAACCTCCGAGCATTCCCCAGATTTTTCGGGAAGAAACTTGTCTACTAGCTGCGTTGCAGCAGCCTTCATCAAATTCCATGTCTCCCCGAAAGCTCGGATGCCTGCAGCCCGAGTGCCATCTGGGGTATCTCCTGGTTTTTTCCAATAAAACACCCAAAAGGGTTAGACAGAAAACCAGAGAAAGTAAAACATGGAAAGATGGTACATAAGTTAGAAATTTACCGATAAGCTTGTCGATCTCGGAAACTTCCTCCAGGCGAAGGTTCAGAGCATCGGTCAAATCCCGGATGGTGGATTTGTCCTTCTCCGCCTACTCGGAAGCCTTGGAATTGGAAACTCCAAGGGCCAGGTTGCTGGCTTCCAAGTCTTGTTGAGCTTTCACAAGGTTCTTGTGAAGCTCAACATTCTCCTTGCGGAGAATTTCGGCATTGCCAGAATCTTCTGCTGCTTGCTTAGCCTCAGCTAATGCAGCTGAAAAGCAAGGGAAAAATCCGAGTTAGCTAGCTTCTTGGCAAAAACTTAGGCAAATGACTGAATCGGAAATTTCAGAAGGAAAATGTTTACCTTGTGTTTCCGACAATGCGAGCTTAGCTAATTCCAGCTCTGCTTCCCTTTCTTCAAGAATAGAGAGAAGACTTCTAACTTCTTTATTCTTGATGGTAAGCTTCCGGAAAACTTCCCTGTTGATGGCTTCCGAGGTTTGCTGAAACATGGCAAGGAGAAGAATGAGTACAAAAAGCATCAAAGCAAAAAGCACGCATTTTAATTAATGCTTGGGGGCTAGAGTTATATACCTGGCTCATGCGCTGCAAACCTGCCAAGTTTTCTTTGAACTCTTTCGCGTATTCCGCGAAGAGATTTCCGGCTGCGTCCAAGCCGTCATTGATAGCTTTGAAATCCTTGTCAAAGGTGGGAATTTCCTCGTCGAAAGTCCGAGTTAATTTTTCCACCTCTGGGGCCGCCCTTTCCCTCGTGTCCGGGTCGGACACAATGGGCTGGCTGGGCTCTGGGGGCTTGGTGGTGAGGGCTGCAGTAGGCTCTTTCGCCCTCGTGCTTGGCGTCTCTGGGGCGACGGCAGGAGAAGGTTGGCTGCCTCGGCTGGAAGAAACCTTGAGTTTCTTCAGCTTCTTCGGCTTCAGGTTGGAGGGGGGCAGGCTAAAAACCAAAACCCGGAAAAGGTTAAAACACCAAAGATGGACGAAAAAGATCCCATAAAAGAAAAACCCAGAAGAAAATAACGTGGAAGTGGCGACGGGGATTCCGTCAAGATCGATAATTTCATCCGAGGAAATTATCTTCTTGCGCTTGCGCCCACCTGTAGCGGCGGTGCGTAGCGCATCCAGCTCGGCCTCGGAGGCTAACTCCGAGTCTGGAAGATCCGCAAGCTGCCGGAAGAACCAATCAGAATCAAAAAGGTAGATTATCCGAGAATTGAGATTGTACCCAAATGACGGAAAACTTACCTTGGGAGATGGGTTGTCGGCCGTGTACATTGGCCGACTAGCTTCATATTGGTCGCGAGATGCGACCAACTGGTTGATGCGCCGTCGAAGCTCCTTTTGAGGCCAATCCTTGTCGGTTGTCCGCATAGGATCTTTGGCTCCCGTATACTCGCACAGAAGGCGGCCTCCGTGGTTTGCTAATGGCTGGTTCCGCCAATCCAGCCAGCAAAAGACCGTATCCATACCGGTCAAAGGAGGTTTGGAGGAGGTGAGCTTGGCGATGCGCCTCTTGATCCTTAACAGATCTGGCGGCAGAACTTGGACGGCTTCTGTTCCCCAGTTATCCTGGGGAACGGCGGCAGAGTTCACAAAAGGTGGAACCCCGACGGCCTTTTTAGGAAAAGGCACGTCGGGATGATAGAAGAAAGAACCCGTCCAAAATTTGACGGATTCTGAGGTCTTAATCTTGGGGAACCAGTCCTCTCGGAATCTCCGAAGAGTAAAGGATATGGTCCCGCAAGTTGGGAGTGCGTCCTCCGAAGAGTTCCGCTTAACCCCAAAGCAGTACATCCAGAAGTCTAGCCTAGGTTCTATCCCTAAGTAGCCTTCAAACAGGGCCTGAAAGCCGGCCATGTAAAGAATGGAATTGGGGGGAAGATTGTGGGGCTGGATGTCATAATGGGAAAGAACTTGGAGGAAGAAAGAAGAAGGCGGAAGCCCCATACCTCGCAGGAGGTGGGAAGCGAGAAGTACCCGTTCGCCGTTCTGCGGCGTTGGCTCGGTCTCTTCCTCCGGAAGCCGCCATTTCTTCTTAAGTACCAGGCCCTCCTTCTCCAGGTTTGGAAGGAGAGCCGGAGGAATACTGCAGGCAATCCAGTTGCCTGCAGATTCAGCTTCCTCGTCCGCTCCGGCGGTGGCGGCGGCGGCGGCCTCCGCGGCGGCGAGCTCGTCACCGAGGAGCTCGATTTTTTCCTCCACCGTTTCGGGTGCAAACGGTGGGGTTGTCGTGGCGCTTGATGATGCTATGTCCGCGGCGGCGGAAGTGTTTTCTCCGCCCGCCGCGGAAGCCGTGGTCTTCTCCGGCTCACCGCCGGTGGGCTTTTGCGCTCCCGATTGCGGATCTAGGTCGTTGACGAGCTCGTCGATGGCGGCGCGGGTCGGTGAAGGCGGCGAGGATGCCATCCTTTGGTGGCGCGTTTTGGTGCGTTCTGCGTGCTTGGAAGCTAAGTGCGCTTGGGGCAGGAAACTTGCTCTCGAGCTCGCGTCAATGGCGTGGGCAGTGTGGGAGTGAGGAAAGTCTCGGAGGAGAACGATGATGGCTATTTATAGCCAGATATCCGTTTAGATACGTGCCAACGGCTCTTTTGACCGTTGGATGTTCGACGCGTGTCGCTCGCCGGAAAATCCGGGAAACGAAACGACAGGGGAATGATGGCTATCTCCTCGTTTCTCGTGAGAATCTGTCAGAGATACGTTGCAGGGTTTCCCGCGTGAAACCAAGCGGCGCTTGCGTCAGCATGATTAAAGCGCTGATGTCATAAGTTCCTTTTCCGCGAAGGATCGCGAGAAGAAAGGCCGGATTTTCATAGTTCCGAGTTTTATGTTACCATCTCCTTCAAAAGGAAAGAAGAAAGAATCAAGACTGCTGAATCAAGTTTTCCCGGACAAAATGTATTTGACGAAAGACGGAGAATCAGAGTTTTGATCCTTCCTGGGGGCTACTGTCGGATATATACTGAATAGGGGTATAGAAGATGGTAGACAAAAGAGCCGGACTACCAGGGTGGCCTGCATGGTAATGGGCCTAGGTCTATTGGGCGGCCCAGTAGTCCGACGCGCAGGAGCCGGATTCTAGAAGAACCCGGATCACGGCCCACGTGATCTGGCTTGGAGGAGAAGACGGATTCCTTACTTTCCAAGTTACAAGTTAAACGTAGTCTTCTAGATTTAATGTTCTGTAAGCCCTAATCCGGTTATTATATAAAGCCGGACGGGAGATAGATTAGATAGGTTCAAGTTTCACAAACTAAAGCTCTACGCAACTCGCCGAGAAGGCCATCCTCGTCGAGTAGCTAGATCTATTCCCTCACACTGTAACCCTGTTATATGGGCTTTAGTCCCAATTAGTGAGAAGTGCAGGAGTAGGTACGCCGTACTGTCGCGACGTACCGAACCTGGGTAAAATCCCGTGTTCTGTGTTACTACGCTATCCCGTTACCCCACGTCTCTACCGTAGTCTCATGGCACCCCAGTCTATGAAAACTACTACGATGTCTCGACATTTTTAGTTATAATTTAGAAGTTATTAACAATTTAAATTATAGGACCAATCTGTAATTTAGCGAGGCTTGTTTTAAAAAGAAAACGTGCTGGAATTATTTTGAGACCGCACTGCTATCTAACCCAGGGCACTGCCACTGGGCCCTGGGCCAGCGTGGCATGCGCGCGTGCTGGCGTGGCAGCAGCAGTGGCTGACAGGGGGGCCACCCTGTCAGCGCGCTGCGCAAAAAACTTGGTTTTTATTCCGCAGCGAGATGGACTCGAACCCGTGACCGTGCGCGAGCGAGGGAGCAGTGCTACCACTGCGGTAATCGTTCAGTTTTGACAGTAACAAGGGCGCGAACAGGTTATCCTTCAGATCCGCGCCTATCTGAACTTTACGCGCGCGTTGGACTGAACTCCGTCAGAGAAACGAGGCCGGCGGCGGTCACCGTGGTGCTGTGCTCGTGCTGCTGTGCTGGGGTGTGCTGTGTTGCGTGTGCAGTGCTGTGGATGCGAGCGTGCAGAGGAGGAGGGAAACGGAGGACACGGTGGCTCACCGGCGGTTGTAGTCGAGCAGAGGCTCGGGGCAGAACCGGCCGGCGACGACGTGGACGATGGCGACGGCGCTCCGGTTGGTGGCGAGCTCAGCGGCGGTGTCGATGCTGTCGAGGAAGGGGCGGCGGTGTGGTTCCCGCGATCAGCGAGGGAGACGGAGGGCTGCAACGACGGCGGCCATCAAAGATTCAGAAGCTGCGCTCCGGTGATGTCTCCGGTGAGATACAGAGGTGGTAGCTGCGGGCAGTGGGAGGGTGGATCGGCGGCGGAGCTCGAGGGGAAAGGGGGTAGGCTAGGCTAGGGTTGCGGCGCGCGGTCCTAGGGTGCTTATATAGGGGGTACGGTGGCTCCTGGCCGTCGGGGCGATACTGTTGCCGCCGTGGCACCATCGGATGACCTGCCGTACGCGAGGACGAAGGAGAAAAGGAGATCGAACCGGTACGCGGGCCGGCGCGGGTAACGAGATGGGCTGGGCCGCGTTTCTCTTCCCCTCTGTGAAACGTTTTCTTTTTCTATTTTTTATTCTTCTGTTTTTTTTTGCAGAAAAGAAAATGGAAGAAATAGATAGGGTTTAGGGCTAGGAAAAATTTGGAAAAAATGTGGTTGAGTTAGGTTTTATAATAGCAACTAATTGTCAACTTTGTTTTCCAAAACTTTCAAATTTAATTTGCTGTTTGTAAGTAATTCAAATTTGGAAGAATTTACTTATTAAATGATTATTATTGAAAACAAACTTCTTAATAGGGTGAACCCTATTGTTTAATTAGAAACAATTTATTAGGATTGTTGTGTAGATTTTTATAACTTCAAATTGGGTACTGTTTGTGGTTTTGTTTGAATTTTTGAATGCAATTTGGAATTAATTGTTTGATTAAAAGACCTCATTTTTAATAGTTGATCATTGAGACAAAATAAATGGAAAAATTTTTTGTTTGAGTTGAACTTTTATTTGAAAGAGATTGTAACAGAGCAAGTATGAAACAAGCATTTGAAATATGTTTGAATTTGAAATAGAAAACAAATAAAAACAGATGCAAAACAAATAGTAAACAAATGCAACAAAGAATGAGTATGATGACATGATGCAATACTTTAATAAAACAAGAAACAAACATGCTAGGGGTGGTTTTTCATACTTGGGATGTTACAGAACGGCTCCTTTCACTTCTGGCCCGAGTAGGAGACCGCCATCTCTACTCGGACCGCTTTCTCTACTCGGAGGAGAATAACTTCCTTGATTCTTCCTCCTGGCCATCAGTGTGTACGGCCGAATAGCAGTCGACCGAGTAGCGAGTACCAGGTAGCCAGCTACTCTGCCAAACGTCTTTTCTAACCTTTCCCTTAGCACTTGGCTTTACCCTACTCGGGGGTAACCCCCCGACATTAGTCCCCGAAGCTGGTAGAGTCCTGCGAACTCGTTCACTGGGCTCTGCCAGCTTAAAACCAATCTTGCCTTTGAACCTTAGGTTGCTGAGTAGAACCTCCGAGTAGCCTCCAATTCTGGCTCGAGTCTCTTCTCTTCCGAATAGAACTATTTCTCTTCTCTGTCGCCGAGTAAAATGACTTCGCGGAATTCCTGGAGAGAATCTCGGCGTGGCAGACCAAATCCACCTTTCCGCACTGCAACTGGGCACGTGTCACGTTCTTGTACCCCCGACGCCTCGGTGCCCGGGATATGGCAGGCCACGCGCCCATCACTGCGACCTGGGCCCACCGGCCCGTTAGGTCACATCAAGTGCAGTTATTCACCCACGATCTCGACGTGGGATCGATTGCGGCCGTTACGTGTGCAGACTGCGCTGTGTGCGTTTCTAACTGGCGCACACCCCATGTTGCACGATTTCCGCGCACAAACTGATCCCACTAACTCCATCAGTAACGGCTACCCGAGGGGAGGGATAAATACCCCCTCGGTAACTCCTTCTTCCCCTTCCGGATTTCATTTGCTTCTTGTCTCTTTGCATCTCCGCCGCCACCGAGCACTCCGCCGCCGCGCATCTCACCGCGCCGCTGCTCCCTGCGACGCCGGAAGGCTAGCGATTTCAACCAAATCTTTCACGAATCTACCGAATCTCCTCTTCTCGATGGCCCGCGACGACGACGCCCGCGCCGGATGGGCTGGATCCGAGGTCACGGCAGACGATTGCCAGTGGCTGGTGAATACCCGCCGGGTTCCCGCCGGCGTGCGCTGCAGGCCCTCGAACGGCGAGCTCGTCCCCACTCCGGAGGCGGACGAGTTTGTCGTGTTCCTCGCTCACTTCAAGCGAGGATTCGGGCTTCCCGTCTCCGATTTCTTCCGACAATTCCTCAATCACTTCGGCCTTCAACCACATCATCTGCCTCCGAACGCCGTCGTGATGCTCGCATACCACGCCGTGGTGTGCGAGGCGTTCTTGGGTGTGCGCCCCACGGTGCACACCTGGGCGCGCTACTTCTTCTTCAGGAAGCAGAGCGTGCCCAAGCCGGGTAGCACGGAGAGCACCCGCAACATGACCAAGACCGGCAGCGCCATGATGCTGCAACGCGGCGGGACCAACCACCCACGCATCAAGGGCCTCGACTCCGTGCGCAAGTGGCAGAAATCCTTCTTCTACGTGAAGAATGTCTCTGTTGAGGAAGGAGTGCCCCCCGTGGATCATATCAACCTCCCCAAGTGGACCAACACGGCTCCCACTCAGCAGAATTGGGGACACAAGCCTGCACTGGAAGGCGACATCAAGCAGATCAACCAGCGCCTCGCCCAGCTGAAGGATTTGGGGCTGAAGAGCGACGATCCGATCGCGTGCTGGATCTCCAGGCGAGTGCTCCCGCTGCAGCGCCATGCGCACCTCATGTGCTACATGGGGGGCAACAGAGACTGCACACGGACGACCACGTTCGAGTTGAGCAACACGGATGTGGCCGTCTGGGCGCGCTCGATCATGAGCACTGGCCTAACCGACAACTGGCAATACGGCTTCGTGCCGTATAGCCGCGAGAAGCCCATCGGACAGGTTGGTACTTTTATGCTTTATCTTTGCATCATGATGCCGAGTAGATGGCTTTCTAGCTTATGATGCTTAGTATTTGCATGCTGTACCGAGTAGAACACCTATTAGTGTCTCCTAGGCTTTATGTGCTTTGAGCTTGCACGCCATGTTGAGTAGAGAATACTTGCTAGTATCCGCTTAGGCCCTACGTGCTCTGTGTTTGCACGCCATACCGAGTAGGCCACTTTCTAGTATCTGCTAGGCTTTATGTGCTTTGTGTTTGCACGCCATACCGAGTAGGGAACTTTTCTAGTATCTGTTAGGCTTTATGTGCTTTGTGTTTGCACGCCATACCGAGTACTGGATCTTAGCCTAACACGCCTTGCACTCGTATCTTGTACCGAGTAGGATTCCCCTGCGTTGTTCAACTGATTCGTACTGCCTGCTTGTATTTTCATCACCTTGACCGCCAGCTCGCTGAAAACCAGGAGCGCCTTGAGGCCAACTGGGACCCAGACCGGACGGAGGATGACGAGACCGCCTACGACACCCAGGACACCCTCTGTGTCCCTCATGCCGAACAGCATGGTAAGCACCACGTCGATGCTTCAATTCGGGATTGGTCTGAGAACGATGAAGAAGGTGACTGAGCTCGCCTCTGCTGCTACGGGTAGCGCTGTTTCTTCTTCCTTTCCGCTTCTCAATCGTTGCTTCTCTATTCAGCAGACGATGCTGATGCTGATGAGGACGACGAGGACGTCCTCGACGTCAACCCGGTTGCAGTGGCCGCTCCTACCACTCGTAAGAGGACGGGTAGTGGTGCCCAAGAGCCCCCCGCCAAGAAGCCTGTGACGCCCCGAGATCGGGCACTATGCAGATTTCAGCATTTCCGCCAAATTCCACATAATAACCGATTCCAGGTTGCCACTTGTGATAACATTACAACAGTTCATGAATAATCCACAACAACAACAAAAAAGGTAGTTACAAAACGACTCAAACGAGTCAAGGATACAACTTATACAATACAAAGACCCAAATAACAGCGGAAGAAACACCATAGCGTCCGGCTACGGACAAGATACAAATTGGACTAAGAGTTCTGAAGATAACCGATGGCGTCCAATCCCTGCCCAGGCCAAGCCGGAGGGATTCCCAAGCTAACGTCGTCAGACTTCAAACCTGTTGACTGCAATGTGGAATATGCAGCCACGAAAAGGATTCGTGGGTCAGTACGGTTAAGTACTGGCAAGTGGATAACCCATACTCACAAGATACCAGCGTAACCAATCATCACAAGATACAAATACTTTGGGTACAACAGAAAGGAAGGGATTATTGCAAAGAAGCGGCAGCGGGCTGCACTAACTAACTACAGAGACTCGCTACAACATCCGGCTAAAAGGAAGGGGATAAGATAGCGTGACAAAACCAACTATAACTACTCACCAAACAATACCCATCCAATGTTACCCCCTACTAAGGAAGCAACCCAAGGAAACTCACACTGTTGATTAAGGTGACATTCATTCTTATGGTGGAGGTAATCTACATTACTAGTCAAGTTATCATCGTTAGGTGTAAGTTGTCTGAGTACTTGTTAGCCAGCACTTTCACCAAGTCATCCATAACCGCGGACAACACGGCTTCTCGAGAAGATTTAACCCTGCAGGGATGCACCAATTTGGCCGTACACGTAAGAATGACCCGCTAGATGGAAATGCACTTCCACCAAGCGAGGCACTCAACACAACCCAACTCTTCTTCGCATCAAGCCCAAAGAACCCCGTGCAATTGATCGCACGGCTAATCAAGCCCCACGAAGAAAAGGGGACCCTCATAGCACTCTAAGAACGTGTCTCCCTAAATGCCGACTACAAAAGTTCCACCCTGGCGCCAAGGGTTCGCACCTGCATATGCATGCAGCAAATGGAAAACCCGAACTAAATGAGGCGATTTGGACGAGATGCGAATCGAATCGGAATTGCGGGGGGCGCCCATCACTAGTAGAGAAGTGCCTTTCTATGGAACAGATTCTGTGGCGCACCCCTATTCGGTGCGCCACAGAAATGTAATTCTGTGGCGCACGGGTGGGCATGCGCCACAGAAAACAGGAATTCTGTGGCGCACCGGATAGGGGTGCGCCACAGAAAATGGGAATTCTGTGGCGCACCGGGTAGGGGTGCGCCACAGAAATAAGTTGGGGGCCCACACCATGATTGCCACACTCCTATTCTGTGGCGCATGGTGGTTAGTGCGCCACAGAAATATGACATTTCTGTGGCGCACCACTGCCACGTGCGCCACAGAATTCCCATCCGAAAAAATTATGCCCTCACGCACCAACTCCACCCCCCCCCCCCGGGAACGCCTTTTCTAGTTTTTGACGGAAGAGTTGACAGTCTAAAAAGCATCAAAAAATAAATCCCTTATAGATGCACGGAGAGTTTAATGTCTACTTTTTTGTCAAATTTTGAAATATGTATTTCGACTTTCTGAGCAAAAGTTTTATAAAAAAAGTAAAATGGGCATAACTTTTGCATACGATGTCGAAAAAAAATGATCAAGATATTAAAAAAAACTAGAGAGAAAAAGCAACCCAACCTCACTGGCCTTCGGCCTGTGAGCTTTTTTTAGAATCGCCAAATTCCAAAAGGAACAAAAGTTATGGCCATTTTAAGATTTTGACTAGAAAATAAAAAAAAAATTAAAAAAAATTTCTGTGGCGCACCAAGGGGGGGTGCGCCACAGAATTTTGAGGCAGGATTCGAAATTTGTTCCTCTTCTTCCCTCTCCCCTCCACTTCTTCCCTTCTCTCCTCCACTTCTCCTCCACTTCTCATCTTCTACCTCTTCTCTCCTCTCCTCCTCCATCACCACCACCACCACCACCTCTCCTCCTCCTCCTCCACCACCACCACCACCACCACCCCTCCTCCTCCACCACCACCACCACCACCCCTCCTCCTCCACCACCACCACCACCACCCTCCTCCTCCTCCTCCACCACCACCACCACCACCACCACCACCACCTCCGGCGAGCTCCTCCTCCTCCTCCACCACCACCACCACCTCTCCTCCTCCTCCTCCACCACCACCTCCTCTCCTCCTCCTCCTCCTCCTCCTCCTCCACCACCACCACCACCACCTCCTCTCCTCCTCCTCCTCCTCCTCCTCCTCCACCACCACCACCACCACCTCCGGCGAGCTTCTCCTTCTCCTCCCCACCAACTCCGGTGACCCCCATCCTCCACCGACCAACTCCGGCGAGCATCCGACGAAATCCGGCGAAATTTCGAAATTTCGAAAATTTCCCGCGGCCAGATCTGGCCGCCTTTTTTTTTTGAAATTCAAAAAAAAATTCTGTGGCGCACCCCCCTTGGTGCGCCACAGAATTGCAAATTTCTGTGGCGCACGGCTGAGGTGCGCCACAGAATTGACATTTCTGTGGCGCACGGCATGGGTGCGCCACAGAAATTATTTTTGTGGCGTGTGTTCTGTGGCGCACCCCTGTGGCCCCAGGGTGCGCCACAGAATAGGATTTTGGTGCGCCACAGAAGAGGGTTTCCCTACTAGTGCATACTCGCTTCCCACATGCGGTTAGTGCGCTCATCATGGATCAATGGACAAGACCCTTTTCCTAATTAGGGTCGACACTAGCAGGCCTCAAAACCACGCTGGGCCTCCTGCCGGTGCCTTATCATCAAATTATTATTACCCAAAACATTAACATGTTGTTGATTAAGCTGAAACCCAACTATCAACTAAACAGGTGATAAGATAAATGACGACAAGACTCGAGCACAAACAAACATAAGCATGCAACTACGACACGAGGGCCAACGGGATAAACAAACAACATGTAATAGGAAGTGGAAGGAAGGCTATATCATGGCTGCAAGGTAACATGTGATAGGATCGAGACACAAGCATCGAATCATAAGGCTAGCATAAGAACCATGGAAAGAATCGGTAACCAGTGATGAAAGGCAGCCATAGGCAGCAAGTGAGTATACTTGCCTGGAATCCAGCAAGTAGAGGTACATCCGAAGAACTTGTCGTTGCTCACATCATCTCAACGTCCTATTCGCGAAGAAGCAACGAACCTCGAACAAACACCGGATGCAACAATTACTACTACGGCAAAAGATCCAGCATGATCAAGATATGGATGCATGACAGATTTAAGGATGCATCAAAGATAAACTAGTTGACATGGTAAACATATTTAAATGGACCCATATGCAATTTGGAGTGCATATGGAAAAGCCCATGAATTAAGGTTGGATTAATTGATCTACAACTAATCAACATGTGAAACTGGATTAGCATGATGCACGGATGAGAAAAACGGAAAGAAACGACAATATCTTCAATTTGAAATGAAGTTTACCAAGTTTGGAATTTGTATTTATCAAGTTATGAGAATTTGCTTCTTAAAGGAGTTACACAAGCATTTGTTGTTTTCACTAATTTTAATTGTTCAAAATAAATAACGAAATTCATATTTGGAAAGAACACAAAGTTTTAGGTGGAATACATTTTTCATTTGTTGAAAAAGGAATTGAAATGAATTAATTATGAATTAAACAAGTTTAAACAAGATTTAAATGAATTTAATTCAAGTATGAATTTATTTGAATTTTTATTTGTTCAAAACATTAAATGGAATTCATATTTGAAAATTTTATACTTTTCTGGTTTGAAAACATATTTTATATGTTCAAAAAGAAATTAATTTGACCAAGTTATGAATTTAGCAATTTTAAATGATTTAAACAAGGTTTAAATTATTTAACCAATTTTAATTATTCAAAACAGGAAACAAAGTTTATATTTGGAAAGCTGGTTTAATTTAGCATGGAAAACATATTTCATTTGTTGAAAATGGATTTAAAATGAGCAAGTTATTATTCTGACAATTTTAAATGCATTAATTAAGAAACAGTTGTTTTCAGCAATTTAATTTATTTAAAACAGAACACAAAGTTGATATTTGCAAATTTCATGAAAAATGGAATGGAAAACATATTTAGTTTGTTGAATTTGGAATTTTTATGCCCAAGTTATGAATTTTGCAAAATTAAGTGAATTAAGCAAGGATTCAAAAATTTCACCAAATTAAAATATTCCAAACAGTAAACAAAATTTATATTTGGGTAGAGAATTTAATTTGGTTTGGAAAACATATTTAAAATGTTGAATTTGAAGTTGTAATGAATTAGTTATGCATTTTTAAAGCTTATGCGGGGGGGGTTCTGCCAGTTTATTTAGTAGCCAGGGACTTAGAAATTATTTACAGGGACTAAGAAAAATACTAGCAGGGACTTGTGTGCGAATAGGGAATTCTGCTGGATCTGGAAAAAAAGATGGAAAAAAATGGGTTAATCCCGCGGTGGAGGGATTCGATCCCATGACCTCCTGCATGCGTGCACGGGGAAGCTACCAGTGCGCTGCTGCTTTATTTCGTGTCAGGTACTACTCGCGCGGGTTTTTGAGGTACGTTTCGGAAATAAAACTCTGACGAAACTGAATGTTTGTTCAGTTATCTGAACATTGGCGAGGACTGATCGACGACGATCGATCGCTGCCAGCGAGAAACGCCGCGGGCTGCTGCTGTGCGCACCCGTGTGTGCAAGATGACGCGAGGGAGCAGCGCTGGAAAGAAGGAGGGGGGAGGTGGTGCTCACCACGGGCAGAAGGAGGAGGATGTCGGTGCGGAGGAGGTGGCCGGCGACGGAGATGAGGACGGCGGCGGCGACTCCGTTGCTCCCGGCAACTGCCGCGGTGTCGAGGACGAAGGGGACGGCACGGGGATTCGATTCCCTTGCCTAACCTGCGAGGAGGAGGCCCACTGGTGCGGCGATCGCCGGAGGGGGATGCACTGCAGTGCAGTTCAGTACAGAGAAGAGAGCGGTGGAAGGAGGAGGAGAAAAATGTCGACGGCGGCGCGAGGGAGAGGAGAGAAGGTCTAGGGCAGGAGGGGAGCCCTAGGTAGAGGCTATAAGGAGGAGGAGGAGGCGCCGCAGCCGTTCCTCCCCTCTGCTGTCGACGTGGACATGTTCGATCTTCTGCCGTACAGAGGTAGAAGGAGAGGGGGGGTACCAGGCCGTGGGGATGGTGGGCTGGCCCAAATGGGCTGGCCTGCCCTCTCCCCCTCTATTTTGTTTTATTTTTTCTGTTTATTATTTTTTTTAGGCAAGAAAAGGTAGAAATAGGAATTGGTTTTAGGTTTTTATTTTTATGAAATATTTTTTTATTGATTTACAAAACAGCAATATCAAGGTATGTTAACTTTATTTTCAACAATTTGAAAATGCCAATTAGTTTGAAATTGCTAGTTGAAATTCAAATAGGGTTTCATATATATTTGAGTTTTAAATTAAGCAAGTTTATTCAATAAGCTCAAACAACTATGAAACTTAGTGAATTTAAATGGTTGCGAGATTTTAATGTTTAAACCCACATTTGAAACATGCCAAGCATGGATGAATTTGATTTGAATTTAAATTTGTCATTAGGGTGTTAATAAAAGGGGTTCTATTATCAAATATTTTTAATTGATTCAAATTCAAACTATTGGAAACATTTTGAGTGTTTTAGTTGGCAAATTTTAATTGGAAATTTTGGACATGTTAGAAAGTTTAAATTGGTTTGAATTTTTGAGTTGTTTTGAAAACAAGGTGCAATGCTTATGATGCATGTGATGCAAAGCAAAAAAGAAAACAACCAACTTTCTAACTTAGGGGGAACACCCCAGGTGTTACAGACGACACCACTAACAAGGGATTGCGCCCTCGCAATCCAACTACTAACCCGGGAGGGGAAAGAAGTTTGACTATCGATCCTTCATTTTTCCAGTTGATCTCCTCGACACCACTAACAAGAGATTCTTGCTCGGGCTGATGACGATGTTCTTCCACCAGGAATCTTCCGATGATCGAACCTATTAGGTTAAAGGCTCGGAAAACGTCCACCCACGAAGGATCCTAACACTTTGAAAGATAGACAAGAGGGGAGACTCCAAAAAAAATAAGATGGGAGGGGAAATAGAACAGAGATAAGGAGAAAACAAGAATCCTATTGAGATGTTTCCAAAACAGATTTTGCACAAATAGTTTTTGACACTCTAGAAACACGACTGTTAGCGAGGTTATCCTACAGGCTTTGAGGACCCGTTGCTTCGATAACCATTCGTATCGAAACAATATCGGGAATCGGAAACCATGCTCTGATACCATTTGTGACGCCCCGAGATCGGGCACTATGCAGATTTCAGCATTTCCGCCAAATTCCACATAATAACCGATTCCAGGTTTCCACTTGTGATAACATTACAACAGTTCACGAATAATCCACAACAACAACAAAAAAGGTAGTTACAAAACGACTCAAATGAGTCAAGGATACAACTGATACAATACAAAGACCCAAATAACAGCGGAAGAAACAACATAGCGTCCGGCTACGGACAAGATACAAATTGGACTAAGAGTCCTGAAGATAACCGATGGCGTCCAATCCCTGCCCAGGCCAAGCCGGAGGGATTTCCAAGCTAACGTCGTCAGACTTCAAACCTGTTGACTGCAATGTGGAATATGCAGCCACGAAAAGGATTCGTGGGTCAGTACGGTTAAGTACTGGCAAGTGGATAACCCATATTCACAAGATACCAGCGTAACCAATCATCACAAGATACAAATACTTTGGGTACAACGGAAAGGAAGGGATTATTGCAAAGAAGCGGCAGCGGGCTGCACTAACTAACTACAGAGACTCGCTACAACATCCGGCTAAAAGGAAGGGGATAAGATAGCGTGACAAAACCAACTATAACTACTCACCAAACAATACCCATCCAATGTTACCCCCTACTAAGGAAGCAACCCAAGGAAACTCACACTGTTGATTAAGGTGACATTCATTCTTATGGTGGAGGTAATCTACATTACTAGTCAAGTTATCATCGTTAGGTGTAAGTTGTCTGAGTACTTGTTAGCCAGCACTTTCACCAAGTCATCCATAACCGCGGACAACACGGCTTCTCGAGAAGATTTAACCCTGCAGGGATGCACCAATTTGGCCGTACACGTAAGAATGACCCGCCAGATGGAAATGCACTTCCACCAAGCGAGGCACTCAACACAACCCAACTCTTCTTCGCATCAAGCCCAAAGAACCCCGTGCAATTGAGCGCACGGATAATCAAGCCCCACGAAGAAAAGGGGACCCTCATAGCACTCTAAGAACGTGTCTCCCTAAATGCCGACTACAAAAGTTCCACCCTGGCGCCAAAGGTTCGCACCTGCATATGCATGCGGCAAATGGAAAACCCGAACTAAATGAGGCGATTTGGACGAGATGCGAATCGAATCGAAATTGCGGGGGGCGCCCATACTCGCTTCCGACATGCGGTTAGTGCGCTCATCATGGATCAATGGAAAGACCCTTTTCCTAATTAGGGTCGACACTAGCAGGCCTCAAAACCACGCCGGGCCTCCTTCCGGTGCCTTATCATCAAATTATTATTACCCAAAACATTAACATGTTGTTGATTAAGCTGAAACCCAACTATCAACTAAACAGGTGATAAGATAAATGACCACAAGACTCGAGCACAAACAAACCTAAGCATGCAACTACGACACGAGGGCCAACGGGATAAACAAACAACATGTAATAGGAATTGGAAGGAAGGCTATATCATGGCTGCAAGGTAACATGTGATAGAATCGAGACACAAGCATCGAATCATAAGGCTAGCATAAGAACCACGGAAAGAATCGGTAACCAGTGATGAAAGGCAGCCATAGGCAGCAAGTGAGTATACTTGCCTGGAATCCAGCAAGTAGAGGTACATCCGAAGAACTTGTTGTTGCTCACATCATCTCAACGTCCTATTCGCGAAGAAGCAACGAACCTCGAACAAACACCGGATGCAACAATTACTACTACGGCAAAAGATCCAGCATGATCAAGATATGGATGCATGACAAGTTTAAGGATGCATCAAAGATAAACTAGTTGACATGGTAAACATATTTAAATGGACCCATATGCAATTTGGAGTGCATATGGAAAAGCCCATGAATTAAGGTTGGATTAATTGATCTACAACTAATCAACATGTGAAAGTGGATTAGCATGATGCATGGATGAGAAAAACAGAAAGAAACAACAATAGCTTCAATTTGAAATGAAGTTTACCAAGTTTGGAATTTTTATTTATCAAGTTATGAGAATTTGCTTCTTAAAGGAGTTCCACAAGCATTTGTTGTTTTCACCAATTTTAATTGTTCAAAATAAATAACGAAATTCATATTTGGAAAGAACACAAAGTTTTAGGTGGAATACATGTTTCATTTGTTGAAAAAGGAATTGAAATGAATTAATTATGAATTAAACAAGTTTAAACAAGATTTAAATGAATTTAATTCAAGTATGAATTTATTTGAATTTTTATTTGTTCAACATTAAATGAAATTCATATTTGAAAAGTTTATACTTTTCTGGTTTAAAAACATATTTTATATGTTCAAAAAGAAATTAATTTGACCAAGTTATGAATTTAGCAATTTTAAATTATTTAAACAAGGTTTAAATTATTTAACCAATTTTAATTATTCAAAACAGGAAACAAATTTTATATTTGGAAAGGTGGTTTAATTTAGCATGGAAAACATATTTTATTTGTTGAAAATGGATTTAAAATGAGCAAGTTATTAATCTGACAATTTTAAATGCATTAATTAAGAAACAATTGTTTTCAGCAATTTAATTTATTTAAAACATAACACAAAGTTGATATTTGCAAAGTTCATGAAAAATGGAATGGAAAACATATTTAGTTTGTTGAATTTGGAATTTTTATGCCCAAGTTATGAATTTTGCAAAATTAAGTGAATTAAGCAAGGATTCAAATATTTCACCAAATTAAAATATTCCAAACAGTAAACAAAATTTATATTTGGGTAGAGAATTTAATTTGGTTCGGAAAACATATTTAAAATGTTGAATTTGAAGTTGTAATGAATTAGTTATGCATTTTTAAAGCTTAGTGGGGGTTCTGCCATTTTATTTAGTAGCCAGGGACTTAGAAATTATTTACAGGGACTAAGAAAAATACTAGCAGGGACTTGTGTGCGAATAGGGAATTGTGCTGGATCTGGAAAAAAACATGGAAAAAATGGGTTAATCCCGCGGGGGAGGGATTCGATCCCATGACCTCCTGCATGTGCGCACGGGGAAGCTACCAGTGCGCTGCTGCTTTGTTTCGTGTCAGGTACTACTCGCGCGGGTTTTTGAGGTACGTTTCGGAAATAAAACTCTGACGAAACTGAATGTTTGTTCAGTTATCTGAACATTGGCGAGGACTGATCGACGACGATCGATCGCTGCCGGCGAGAAACGCCGCGGGCTGCTGCTGTGCGCACCCGTGTGTGCAAGATGACGCGAGGGAGCAGCGCTGGAAAGAAGGAGGGGGGAGGTGGTGCTCACCACGGGCAGAAGGAGGAGGATGTCGGTGCGGAGGAGGTGGCCGGCGACGGAGATGAGGACGGCGGCGGCGACTCCGTTGCTCCCGGCAACTGCCGCAGTGTTGAGGACGAAGGGGACGGCACGGGGATTCGATTCCCGTGCCTAACCTGCGAGGAGGAGGCCCGCTGGTGCGGCGATCGCCGGAGGGGGATGCGCTGCAGTGCGGTTCAGTACAGAGAAGAGAGCGGTGGAAGGAGGAGGAGAAAAATGTCGACGGCGGCGCGAGGGAGAGGAGAGAAGGTCTAGGGCAGGAGGGGAGCCCTAGGTAGTGGCTATAAGGAGGAGGAGGAGGCGCCGCAGCCGTTCCTCCCCTCTGCTGTCGACGTGGACATGTTCGATCTTCTGCCGTACAGAGGTAGAAGGAGAGGGGGGTACCAGGCCGTGGGGATGGTGGGCTGGCCCAAATGGGCTGGCCTGCCCTCTCCCCCTCTGTTTTGTTTTATTTTTTTCTGTTTATTATTATTATTATTTTTTTGTAGGCAAGAAAAGGTAGACATAGGAATTGGTTTTAGGTTTTTATTTTTATGAAATATTTTTTTATTGATTTAAAAAACAGCAATATCAAGGTATGTTAACTTTATTTTCAACAATTTGAAAATGCCAATTAGTTTGAAATTGCTAGTTGAAATTCAAATAGGGTTTCATATAGATTTGAGTTTTAAATTAAGCAAGTTTATTCAATAAGCTCAAACAACTACGAAACTTAGTGAATTTAAATGGTTGCAAGATTTTAATGTTTAAACCCACATTTGAAACATGCCAAGCATGGATGAATTTGATTTGAATTTAAATTTGTCATTAGGGTGTTAATAAAAGGGGTTCTATTATCAAATATTTTTAATTGATTCAAATTCAAACTATTGGAAACATTTTGAGTGTTTTAGTTGGCAACTTTTAATTGGAAATTTTGGACATGTTAGAAAGTTTAAATTGGTTTGAATTTTTGAGTTGTTTTGAAAACAAGGTGCAATGCTTATGATGCATGTGATGCAAAGGAAAAAAGAAAACAACCAACTTTCTAACTTAGGGGGAACACCCCAGGTGTTACAAAGCCGAAAGCCGAGAAGAAGAAGAAGCAAGTTTCAGGCTGAAGGCTACCCCCTTCCCGCAAAGGGTAAGCAGTTTCCCTCTGGTTTACATCTTGTCAATGCTTCCTGGTGTTCTTCTTTCCCTCCCCTTTTCTAAACTTCTTTTTCTCTTCAGCGCTCCCTTGGACGCTGATGCTGCTGCTGCCCCCTTCAAGTCCAAGAAGAAATCACCTATCGACCCCGAGTCGCTCATCGATCTTGATGAGGACGAGGAGGAGCCCGCCGCACGGGATAGGACGCTTGAGCCCTCTCCCGAGAGGGAAGAAGAAGAAGGCACCAATGCCCAGGACACGGGCGCTGGCGCTCGGGACATGGACACGGAGCAGCAGGCCCGCGCAAAACCAGATGCGCAGGATGCTGCTCAAGACGAGACCCCGCCTTCTCCCCCAGCTGCCGCAGCTGGGGAAAATATCGAACAAGACGCCGAGAATCAAAACCGTGCCGCCCTTGAGCGGCAGGAAGAGAACCAGGAGCAGCCGGATGCCGAGGCTGCTGCCCAAGATGATCCCGCGGCCTTGCCGCGGGTAGAAGTAACAGAAGACGCACGACCAGATCCCGCTGCCGAGCAGCGGGTTGAGACGACTGCGGTGGAGCCAAACCCGCAGAGCCAACCGCAGCCAGACGCTGCGCCGGGTAGCCAGCCCCCTGTGCCGCCTACCCAGCGGGCTGCTCCACCCACTGCACCAAGCTCTCCGCCAGCGAAGAAGGCCAAGACCGCAGCCAGCCCTCCAGCCAAGCAGAACACCAAGGAAACTGCTTTCGGTGCTACCGATGAGAAGGATGGTGCCGAGAAGAAATCTATCCATCCTGACGCCCCCGTGCGCAAGAATCCATCGCGCAGCGCTGCACAAGATTTGGCCAGGATGCCGCCGCCAAAACTACCCGTGAAGCCTGCCGCGAAAGCTGGGCAGCTCACCATCGGCGCTTCTGGCAGTTCCGCTGGTGCAGGCGCTTCAGGCAGTTCCGCTGGCGCAGGCGCAGGATCAAGCGCTCAGGATCCGCCTGGCTATCTGCCCTACATGGTGCAGACGGCCCAGCAGTATGGAATCAAGCTGACCGCGGGCGAGAAGAAGGCCACGCTTACAAAGGGCAAGCAGGCCACGGCTGTGGATGCCAAGTTGCCGGAAAAGAAGAAGAAGGCCCTCTCGATCTTCTCGCGTGAGGTCCAAGAAACTGAGGTGCAGTCCGCGGGGCTCGAGCAGATAATCGACCGGGCAGGCTTCATCGACGCGGTGTGGGAGAGCGACCTCCTTGGCAACAAGACCTGGAATGGCTTGACCTTGGGACCGCTGGACCATTGGCGCATCGACTGGAACAAGGCGGACATGGGCTACAATCCCATGACTATCTCGTCCGCCACTAGCACGCTGGCCGCGAAACTGTTCGTCCACCGCAAAGCTGCAGAAGACCTCAAGCAAACCTATGCTGTAAGTTGTGTTTGCCTGTTCTGAGTTGCGGTTTTCTTCTCTTCTATCCCTCTTCTTCCCCTTAACCATCATCCAGTCCCCGAGATTCGGGCCGAGTAGACGGGTACTCAACCGAGTTGCCGTCTTCTCGGGCCAAATCTTCAAAACAATGTCTAACTCTCTTTCTTTCTCCTTCTCAGAATAGCCTCTTGAAGATGACAACCCTTTACCGGCGGCTGCTCTGGAACCACTCCATCGCCAAGAGACGCCTTGAGGCCCTGGAAGCGGAGCGCAAGACCGATGCTGAAACGGAGAAAGCAGCCCTGGATCGTGCCCTCCAAATTTCAGCACTCGAGAGTAAGCTTCTAGCTATTCGGTTAATGCGTTTTTTGTTTACGCCCATATGTGCTCTTTGCTCTAACCCCTTCTACTCTGTAGGCAAACTTGAGACGCTGACAGATGAGCACAAACACTGCCATGTCTTCGTTGAGTCCGCTGAAAGCAAGATTAAGGAACTTGAAGGTGAGTTGCCGTCTTCTTGGTTATTTTACTTCTTTCTCTTGGCTACCCTGCTTACTGTGCCGCTTCTGTCCGCAGAAGAGTACAAGAAGTTCTGTGAGGAGCATCTTGACTGTCTGAAGCCCGCCGAGTTGAAGCAGCAGATTGCGGACTTAGAGGTAGAGTTCAAGAATAGACACCTCACCGAGATGGAACCGTTGCAAGTCCAACTGAGGTCTGCCCTTCAGGACGCCATAGATCTGACTGCCGAGAAGGACAAGATGGAGGCAGCTTTCAAGGCCAAGCAGAGGGCCCTTGAGTCGGAGAACGAGGTGCTGATGAAAAGCAACGTGGACCTCATGAGCCAGCTGGCTGAGTTCCGCAAGGTTGAAGAGAAGCACATTGCTGACGAGGAGTCATGGAAGAGGAAGCTGCAATCGCTACTCTGCGACCTAAATAGTAATTTCTCGCTTCTCTGCACTTTCCTGCCTCCTTCTTCTTCTCTGTAGGTCTGATTTCCATCTCTTCTCTGCCCCCGTTTCTAATTCTTTCTGATAGAATTTTCAGAGATCTTCCCCGTCCTCTTCTCGTCTTGCAAACCCGCGCTGCCTAAGGCACAAGAAATCCGCACCGAGAAGGGACTGCCCACGGACACCAAGGCCTCGATTGAAGTTAGCTTCACGAACTTGCAGGGACAGGTTCAGCGTCTTAGGGGCTTGGGCACCGACCTGGCGTCTACTGCCTTCAAGCTTCATGCGGAGTTCTGGCCCCAAGATCCTATGCCAAAAACCATCCGCGCGCTCGCCGAGAAGCTCAACGGTGTCAAAGCCGAATTGAAGAAATGGCGAGCATCCGGAGCTCGGGCAGGCGCCGACATGCTTCTACTCTTCATTTGCAGCTAGTATGAGAATCTCAATCTCAACACCATCCTCGAGATGCGCCAGGACTCAAAGTGGGAGAAGGATCCCGAGTGTGTGACTCGCCGCCAGGCAGTCGCATATGAGATCGCCTCCTATGCGGATACCGCGCGCTTCATCGAAGGCCTCACCGAGCCTGATACGGACGCGGAAGGTGATGATGAGGATGAAGACGATGACGAGGAGACCGAGTCGGAGGACTTGGGCTGTTTTGAAGAGACAAGCGCCGAGAAGGGGAAGGGCAAGGCCATCGCGGGTAGTGATAAGGAGATCGAGAGCCAGGACACCACCCAGGGTGCAGCTCCCGAGATGGGCTCGTCTTCCGGCATGGCACTCGGTGATGCGGCGCTACCCCGCACTCAGTCTGACCCCATCTCGGTGGCCACCGCCACCTCAGACCAAGTTATTGCTAACCCTGAAGAGGATGCCGCCAACGCCAACTTGGATAACACTGCGACCTCAAGCTAGTTCTTTCCTGAAACACTTATGCTTTGAAACTTTCATCAGATCCCCGGGATGCCGGGTGCAAATGTATCAAACAATTACTCTTCTCGTTGCTACTCAGTTTTTATTCCACTTGATGTTTTATACTTAGTAATTTGAGCAGCTCTGGCTCGATGCCGGGTTGCGTTATCATGCGAGTCCCCGAGTTGCGTTTCTCATTCACTCTTCCTTTTTATCTCAGCTCTTACCTGCAACTTGTTGCTTTTTTGGTATTCGAGTCACAAGAGTTCAAAGTTGGAGTTTCAAATACTTAGCCACTTAGAAACAGTCATAGTAACGCTACCCACCACCTAGCCGAAAAAGTTAACAAAAAACAGCGAAAAAGCACTCTAGTCGGTTGCCACACTTTTCCTTTCCTTTGCAATTTTTTCATGTGTTCATCGACTCGTTGGCTTGTTCTCTGGCTTGCCATGAAGCCGGGTTACGGACAGCAGCAGAGTCGCAGAGTGTCCGGTGAGTTTAAACACACTACTTCGTATGCTTTTGAAATTCTGAGTGGTTCAACCGAATAGACAAAGGTAGAGCAGGATAGAAACACTTAGAACAAATTTGGACGAGGGCAGTCCCCGAGTTCAATTTCAGATTGCAGAATAGGAGTTTAACTCGGATAATAAAGTACATACACACTTTTGCTCATGAATGAAAGCGACGGAGTAGAGCTACATTCCAGGGGCGCTTGGATTCCTTCCCCGCTTTATCCGGCCTGTTCTTCTGCGATGGTTGCGCATCTACAAGGTAGTACGCGTCATTGTGTAGAGCCTTGCTCACAATGAAAGGCCCTTCCCACGGAGGGGATAGCTTGTGCATCCCGGTTGTGCGCTGCACGAGCCTAAGGACCATGTCTCCTTCTCGGAAAACCCTTGGGTTTACTTTTCGGCTATGATAACGCCTCAAGTTTTGCTGGTAAACATCTGAACGTGACAGAGTAAGCTCTGTTGCTTCTTCTAGCAGGTCAACGTCATCTTCTCGAGCTTCTCTCGCCTCCGCCTCAGTGTAGAGGGTTACTCGGGGGGAGTCATGCTCTAGGTCGATTGGCAACACGGCCTCAGCCCCGTAAACCAAGAAGAATGGTGTGTAGCCGGTTCACCGGTTAGGGGTAGTCCTTAGACTCCACAACACCGCTGGCAACTCGTCTAACCAACACCCCGGTGTTTTCAGCAGTGGCTCAATCAGCCTTGGCTTTATGCCTGCAAGCACCATGCCATTTGCACTTTCCACCTGCCCATTGGATGCGGGATGCGCGACAGACGCGACATCTAGCCGGATGTGCTTATCTCTGCAGAATCTCACCATGGCTCCCTCGGAAAAATTCGTGCCGTTATCCGTGATGATGCTGTGCGGGTAGCCGTATCTTAGGATCACATCCTTCAGGAAACTCACAGCGGTGGCTCCATCACATTTCCGAATAGGCTTCACTTCAATCCACTTGGTAAACTTGTCAACCATGACCAAGATGTGAGTCATGTTGCCTCTAGCCAGCTTGAAGGGACCAACCATATCCAGACACCAAACAGCAAATGGCCAAGTGATGGGAATTGTTTTTAACTCGGAAGCAGGCATGTGGATCTTACTCGCGAACCTCTGGCAGCCGTTGCACTTCCTCACGATATCTTCAGCTTGCTTTAAAGCAGTGAGCCAGAAGAAGCCATGCCGAAAAGCCTTCTTGACTAGAGCCCGAGAAGAGGCGTGATGTCCGCATTCCCCTTGATGTATTTCCACCAGAATTTCTTCTCCTTCTTCCGGTTCCACACAGCGTTGCAGTACGCCAGTGGGACTTCTTTTATGTAGCACCTCTCTGAAGATGGTGTAGCCCTTGGATCTTCTCTGAATCTGCCTTGCGGTAACCTCATCATCTGGTAGGGTGCCGTCCTTAAGAAAGGATAATATGGGCATAGCCCAACTCGGCGTCTCCCGTGCGGGAAACACTGGTTCGTCCACTTCCATCGGAACAGCCACCGCCGCGTCTCTTTCTGAGTTGGGATTGACTCTCTGCAGCCCCGAACGGTTTGCAAGGACTTCTTTAAGGAATGCGACAGTCCCCGAGCTGAGAGGGGCAGTCCCCGAGCTGAGAGGGGCAGTCCCCGAGTAAGGAGGAGCAGTCTCCGAGTAGGGAGGGGCAGTCCCCGGGTTGCAGGCGCCAGTCCCCGGGATGGAGACTGCAGTCCCCGGGTCCTCTTTTGCACCTTCCCAGTCAATCTCCATTGGAACTGCTTCTTCATCAGGCAGAGAAGGAACGAAAATGTACTCCGAGTTGGGGGATGGCTTGATGGATGGCTTTCTCAAATGCTCCAAGGCAATCCCAGCCGGGATGTACTGCCGAGAAGACCCCAACTTGGATAGCTCGTCAGCTGCTTCGTTCTCTGCTCGGTGGATGTGTTGGAATTCGCAACCTTCAAAGAATCCGGTCATGGTTTGGACCAGGAAGCGGTATGACGCCATGTTGGCATCCAGAGCATCCCAAGTGCCAGAAACCTGCTGCACGACTAGGTCCGAGTTTCCATAGCATATGATGCACTGCACACCAACTTCCTTTGCTACCTTCAAACCATGTACCACAGCCTCGTACTCTGCAACATTGTTGGATGCCTTGAAGTGGATTTGCAGCACGTATTTGAGTTGATCTCGCTTCGGTGACGTAAGCACCACGCCAGCACCAAGGCCTTCCTTCATTTTGGAGCCATCAAAGTGCATCTTCCAGTAGTTGGATACCGGGGTAGGAGGCTCATACTGCACCTCAGCCCAATCCACAAGGAATTCCGCCAGAATCTGAGACTTGATGGCTTCTCTTCTCGCATACGCGGGAGCGTACGCGGCCAGCTCGATTGCCCACTTGGCTACTCTTCTACTTGCTTCCTTGTTGCCCATGATATCCAAGATGGGAGCTGAACTCACACAGTGATAGGATGCTCTTGGAAGTAGTGCTTCAGCTTCTTGGCGCCCAGGTACATGCCGTAAGTCATCTTCTGGTAGTGCGGGTAGTTTTGTTTGGAGCTAGACAGCACCTCACTGAGATAATACACTGGCCGCTGCACACTTTTGCCTTCCTCTTCTCGCTCTACCACGATCACCACGCTTACCACTCGATTGGTAGCAGCAATGTATAGCAGCATTGGCTCCTTGGTCTAGCGGACTAGCCAAGATTGGAGCACTACGCAGCATTGCCTTTAGCTCTTTGAATGCCACATCCGCTTGCGGTGTCGAGACGAACTTGTCGCTTTTCTTCATCAATTGATACAAAGGCAGGGTCTTCTCGCCCATTCTGCCCAAGAAACGGCTCAGAGATGCCAAGAAACCAGTGAAATTTTGCACATCCTTCAGGGATCTCGGCAAAGACATGCTTTCAATAGATTTTATCTTTGAAGGATTGGCCTCAATGCCCCGACTGGATACCAAGAAGCCTAGTAGCTTGCCAGCCGGGACGCCAAAGGTGCATCTACTCGGGTTTAGCTTCATCTTATATTTGCGCAAGTTAGCAAAGGTTTCCTCAAGGTCACTAAGCAGAGTATGTGTTTTGTTCGTTTTGATGACAATGTCATCTACGTACACCTGCACATTCTTGCCGAGTTGATCATGCAAGCATTTCTGCATGCATCTCTGATAAGTGGCACCCGCATTCCGCAACCCGAAACACATGACACGATAGCAATAAGCCCCGTACGGGGTAATGAAGGCAGTCTTTATTTGATCAGCAGGGTTGAGAGCTATCTGCTGAAAACCAGAGTAGGCATCTATGAAAGACAACAGTTCACAACTAGCAGTGGAATCGATCACCTGATCGATGCGAGGTAGCGGAAAAGGATCCTTGGGGCAGGCCTTGTTCAGATCGGTGTAGTCGACGCACATGCGCCATGCGGTAGCAGCTTTGGGGTCCTCCTTCTTCTTCTCAACCATGACCGGGTTGGCTACCCAATCCGGATGCAACACCTCCATGATGAAATTGCTTATCAGCAGCTTGGTGATCTGATCGATGGCCTTCCTTCTCTCATCCCCGAAGCGGCGCATAGCCTGCGTCACTGGTTTGGCGTCAGGACGCACATGTAGCGAGTGCTCAACCAACTCCCTCGGGACACCTGGTAGATCCTCATTGGACCAGGCGAACACATCCCGATTCTCATGGAGGAAGTGGATGAGCTCGCTTTCCTATTTCTCCCCCAACCCGGAACCAATGATGGCAACGCGGTCGGGGAACTCAGGGTCGACCTGGATCTTCTTCGTCTCCTGGGATGCCTGGAACGCCGTCCCGTGCTGGGAACTCGGCATGCCAGGCGCACCAGCTTGCGCGGATTGCGCCATAGCCACCACCTCGTACATCTTCTTCTTCTCGGCAGCAATCACCATGGACTCCGCCAACTGAGAACCAGCAGAGGCACACTCCATAGACTTTTTGTAATCACCAGAGATGATGATCACGCCATTGGGGCCAGGGATCTTCATCTTCAGATATGCAGTGTGAGTGGAGGCCATGAACTTGCTCAGAGCAGGCCTGCCGAGTAGGGCGTGATAGGGGCTCTGGTGATCAACCACCTCGAACTGCAGGCTCTCTGTGCGGCAGTTCTCCCTGGTGCCGAATAGAACATCTATCCACACTCGACCAATCGGATTGCAAGAGACCCCCGACACAATGCCGTGGAAAGTGGTCTTGCTGGGTAGCAGCATGTTCTCGGCCAAACCGAGCTTCTCAAGCGTGTCTCTGTACACAATGTTGATGCTGCTGCCGTTGTCGATCAGTACCTTGCTGAACCTCACGTTCTTCTCAGAACCCAAGAAGGTGGGATCCAGCACCAAGGCGTAGCTACCCGGGTTGGGCATCACCTTAGGATGATCCGCTCTAGACCACGTGATCTCTTGGTTGCACCAGTGCATGTAGTGAGGAACAGCAGGGATCACAGCATTGACCTCCATGGCACGCCTGTGCTGGGACTTCTTGTCGACAGGCTCAGAGGTGAAGATCATGTAGCTCTCGTGATGCTTCAGGTACCGGTTGCGGTCTCCGCCACCATTGTTACCTTGGTTGTTGTTGCCTCTGTTGTTGTTGCGGGTGTAGTAGTAGTAGTTGTTGTTGTTGTTGCGGTATCCATCGTTGTTGAAGTAGCGGTTGGCTCCTAAAGCCACCTGGTTCACATTCTCTCTTCTCGGGAAGGCTGGAGGCCGAGCAGCGGGTGCGCGAGCAGGCTGCACAGCAGCATTCACAGCTGGTAGGGGAGGAGGAGAAGGTAGGCCCTCATTCTTGATTTCTTCCCACCAACTGCACTGCCGAGTAGTGTGGTTGGCGGGTCTAGCGGGATGCCGAGTATGGAAGTTGCATGGGCCATCCTTCATGTCCTTGAAGACAAAGTTCTGAGCCAGACCCGAGTTGCCGCTACCCTGCTGGGGAGCGCTGTACGGCTTCTTGTTGCCTTGGCCCTGGTTCTGGTTCTGCCCGTACTGGGCTCCAGCAGTTTTTGGCCTCTGCCACTCCCAGCTCCGGTTGCCACAGCATTCACCTCCTCAGGATCGTACCGGGTATCAATCCGGTCACCTCTGCGCTTGTTGCGGAACTCATTGCGCTTGCTGGTGTTGATGTTGTAGTTCCTTCTCGGCTCAGAAGTATCAAGAAGAGGCTGAGTTGGGTCGCCGAGTGCATACTGATCCGCAATCCGGATGGTCTCAGTGAGAGTACTTGGCATCTCCCTCTGCAGCCTTTGCCACAACATGTTGCCATGCCTGCAGCCCTGCGCAAACCAAGTGATGGTCTGGGCCTCATTCACACCCTCACAAGTGTTCCTCAGTGTACTCCACCGAGTAAGATACTCTCGGTCCGTCTCCTCTTCCCGCTGCCTGTAAGCGGATAGCTGCTGCGGCCTATTCGGCCTTCGGTAGGTGCTGGTGAAGTTGCTGACAAATGCTTCCGCGAAGTCAAGCCAGCAGTTTATGCTGTGCTTGGGTAGGTTGTTGAGCCAAGTTCTTGCTGGTCCCTCGAGCATCTGCGGGATGTACCGCACGGCCCATCTCCGGTTGCCGCCTGCAATGTGCACGGCTGTGACATAGTCATTGAGCCAATCTTCCGGCTTGGTGCTTCCGTCATAGCACTTGGTCCCCCTAGCGAGCTGGAACTGCTTCACGGATGGCTCCGTCATGATGCGGGGGCCAAAGCATTCTGGGCCAGGCGGCCCCTTGCTCTCGAGTTGCGCGGACAGGCTGATCCGGTCCAGCTTGTGCCTGGCGTCACTGGGGTCCAGCACACGCTCACCCACACGATCCAAGATATCATAGCCAGCCAACCCCATAGCTGAATAACCATCATCATATCTGTCCACCTGCACGACTGCAGGTTGCTCCACCGGGTCGAACTTTCTGAGCAAAAGTTTTATAAAAAAAGTAAAATGGGCATAACTTTTGCATACGATGTCGAAAAAAAATGATCAAGATATTAAAAAAAACTAGAGAGAAAAAGCAACCCAACCTCACTAGCCTTCGGCCTGTGAGCTTTTTTTAGAATCGCCAAATTCCAAAAGGAACAAAAGTTATGGCCATTTTAAGATTTTGACTAGAAAATAATAAAAAAATTAAAAAAAATTTCTGTGGCGCACCAAGGGGGGGTGCGCCACAGAATTTTGAGGCAGGATTCGAAATTTCTTCCTCTTCTTCCCTCTCCCCTCCACTTCTTCCCTTCTCTCCTCCACTTCTCCTCCACTTCTCATCTTCTACCTCTTCTCTCCTCTCCTCCTCCATCACCACCACCACCACCACCTCTCCTCCTCCTCCTCCACCACCACCACCACCACCACCCCTCCTCCTCCACCACCACCACCACCACCCCTCCTCCTCCACCACCACCACCACCACCCTCCTCCTCCTCCTCCACCACCACCACCACCACCACCACCACCACCTCCGGCGAGCTCCTCCTCCTCCTCCACCACCACCACCACCTCTCCTCCTCCTCCTCCACCACCACCTCCTCTCCTCCTCCTCCTCCTCCTCCTCCACCACCACCACCACCACCTCCTCTCCTCCTCCTCCTCCTCCTCCTCCTCCACCACCACCACCACCACCTCCGGCGAGCTTCTCCTTCTCCTCCCCACCAACTCCGGTGACCCCCATCCTCCACCGACCAACTCCGGCGAGCATCCGACGAAATCCGGCGAAATTTCGAAATTTCGAAAATTTCCCGCGGCCAGATCTGGCCGCCTTTTTTTTTTGAAATTCAAAAAAAAATTCTGTGGCGCACCCCCCCTTGGTGCGCCACAGAATTGCAAATTTCTGTGGCGCACGGCTGAGGTGCGCCACAGAATTGACATTTCTGTGGCGCACGGCCTGGGTGCGCCACAGAAATTATTTTTGTGGCGTGTGTTCTGTGGCGCACCCCTGTGGCCCCAGGGTGCGCCACAGAATAGGATTTTGGTGCGCCACAGAAGAGGGTTTCCCTACTAGTGCATACTCGCTTCCCACATGCGGTTAGTGCGCTCATCATGGATCAATGGACAAGACCCTTTTCCTAATTAGGGTCGACACTAGCAGGCCTCAAAACCACGCTGGGCCTCCTGCCGGTGCCTTATCATCAAATTATTATTACCCAAAACATTAACATGTTGTTGATTAAGCTGAAACCCAACTATCAACTAAACAGGTGATAAGATAAATGACGACAAGACTCGAGCACAAACAAACATAAGCATGCAACTACGACACGAGGGCCAATGGGATAAACAAACAACATGTAATAGGAAGTGGAAGGAAGGCTATATCATGGCTGCAAGGTAACATGTGATAGGATCGAGACACAAGCATCGAATCATAAGGCTAGCATAAGAACCATGGAAAGAATCGGTAACCAGTGATGAAAGGCAGCCATAGGCAGCAAGTGAGTATACTTGCCTGGAATCCAGCAAGTAGAGGTACATCCGAAGAACTTGTCGTTGCTCACATCATCTCAACGTCCTATTCGCGAAGAAGCAACGAACCTCGAACAAACACCGGATGCAACAATTACTACTACGGCAAAAGATCCAGCATGATCAAGATATGGATGCATGACAGATTTAAGGATGCATCAAAGATAAACTAGTTGACATGGTAAACATATTTAAATGGACCCATATGCAATTTGGAGTGCATATGGAAAAGCCCATGAATTAAGGTTGGATTAATTGATCTACAACTAATCAACATGTGAAACTGGATTAGCATGATGCACGGATGAGAAAAACGGAAAGAAACGACAATATCTTCAATTTGAAATGAAGTTTACCAAGTTTGGAATTTGTATTTATCAAGTTATGAGAATTTGCTTCTTAAAGGAGTTACACAAGCATTTGTTGTTTTCACTAATTTTAATTGTTCAAAATAAATAACGAAATTCATATTTGGAAAGAACACAAAGTTTTAGGTGGAATACATGTTTCATTTGTTGAAAAAGGAATTGAAATGAATTAATTATGAATTAAACAAGTTTAAACAAGATTTAAATGAATTTAATTCAAGTATGAATTTATTTGAATTTTTATTTGTTCAAAACATTAAATGGAATTCATATTTGAAAATTTTATACTTTTCTGGTTTGAAAACATATTTTATATGTTCAAAAAGAAATTAATTTGACCAAGTTATGAATTTAGCAATTTTAAATGATTTAAACAAGGTTTAAATTATTTAACCAATTTTAATTATTCAAAACAGGAAACAAAGTTTATATTTGGAAAGCTGGTTTAATTTAGCATGGAAAACATATTTCATTTGATGAAAATGGATTTAAAATGAGCAAGTTATTATTCTGACAATTTTAAATGCATTAATTAAGAAACAGTTGTTTTCAGCAATTTAATTTATTTAAAACAGAACACAAAGTTGATATTTGCAAATTTCATGAAAAATGGAATGGAAAACATATTTAGTTTGTTGAATTTGGAATTTTTATGCCCAAGTTATGAATTTTGCAAAATTAAGTGAATTAAGCAAGGATTCAAATATTTCACCAAATTAAAATATTCCAAACAGTAAACAAAATTTATATTTGGGTAGAGAATTTAATTTGGTTTGGAAAACATATTTAAAATGTTGAATTTGAAGTTGTAATGAATTAGTTATGCATTTTTAAAGCTTATGGGGGGGGGGGTTCTGCCAGTTTATTTAGTAGCCAGGGACTTAGAAATTATTTACAGGGACTAAGAAAAATACTAGCAGGGACTTGTGTGCGAATAGGGAATTCTGCTGGATCCGGAAAAAAAGATGGAAAAAAATGGGTTAATCCCGCGGTGGAGGGATTCGATCCCATGACCTCCTGCATGCGTGCACGGGGAAGCTACCAGTGCGCTGCTGCTTTATTTCGTGTCAGGTACTACTCGCGCGGGTTTTTGAGGTACGTTTCGGAAATAAAACTCTGACGAAACTGAATGTTTGTTCAGTTATCTGAACATTGGCGAGGACTGATCGACGACGATCGATCGCTGCCAGCGAGAAACGCCGCGGGCTGCTGCTGTGCGCACCCGTGTGTGCAAGATGACGCGAGGGAGCAGCGCTGGAAAGAAGGAGGGGGGAGGTGGTGCTCACCACGGGCAGAAGGAGGAGGATGTCGGTGCGGAGGAGGTGGCCGGCGACGGAGATGAGGACGGCGGCGGCGACTCCGTTGCTCCCGGCAACTGCCGCGGTGTCGAGGACGAAGGGGACGGCACGGGGATTCGATTCCCTTGCCTAACCTGCGAGGAGGAGGCCCACTGGTGCGGCGATCGCCGGAGGGGGATGCACTGCAGTGCAGTTCAGTACAGAGAAGAGAGCGGTGGAAGGAGGAGGAGAAAAATGTCGACGGCGGCGCGAGGGAGAGGAGAGAAGGTCTAGGGCAGGAGGGGAGCCCTAGGTAGAGGCTATAAGGAGGAGGAGGAGGCGCCGCAGCCGTTCCTCCCCTCTGCTGTCGACGTGGACATGTTCGATCTTCTGCCGTACAGAGGTAGAAGGAGAGGGGGGTACCAGGCCGTGGGGATGGTGGGCTGGCCCAAATGGGCTGGCCTGCCCTCTCCCCCTCTATTTTGTTTTATTTTTTCTGTTTATTATTTTTTTTTAGGCAAGAAAAGGTAGAAATAGGAATTGGTTTTAGGTTTTTATTTTTATGAAATATTTTTTTATTGATTTACAAAACAGCAATATCAAGGTATGTTAACTTTATTTTCAACAATTTGAAAATGCCAATTAGTTTGAAATTGCTAGTTGAAATTCAAATAGGGTTTCATATATATTTGAGTTTTAAATTAAGCAAGTTTATTCAATAAGCTCAAACAACTATGAAACTTAGTGAATTTAAATGGTTGCGAGATTTTAATGTTTAAACCCACATTTGAAACATGCCAAGCATGGATGAATTTGATTTGAATTTAAATTTGTCATTAGGGTGTTAATAAAAGGGGTTCTATTATCAAATATTTTTAATTGATTCAAATTCAAACTATTGGAAACATTTTGAGTGTTTTAGTTGGCAAATTTTAATTGGAAATTTTGGACATGTTAGAAAGTTTAAATTGGTTTGAATTTTTGAGTTGTTTTGAAAACAAGGTGCAATGCTTATGATGCATGTGATGCAAAGCAAAAAAGAAAACAACCAACTTTCTAACTTAGGGGGAACACCCCAGGTGTTACAGACGACACCACTAACAAGGGATTGCGCCCTCGCAATCCAACTACTAACCCGGGAGGGGAAAGAAGTTTGACTATCGATCCTTCATTTTTCCAGTTGATCTCCTCGACACCACTAACAAGAGATTCTTGCTCGGGCTGATGACGATGTTCTTCCACCAGGAATCTTCCGATGATCGAACCTATTAGGTTAAAGGCTCGGAAAACGTCCACCCACGAAGGATCCTAACACTTTGAAAGATAGACAAGAGGGGAGACTCCAAAAAAAATAAGATGGGAGGGGAAATAGAACAGAGATAAGGAGAAAACAAGAATCCTATTGAGATGTTTCCAAAACAGATTTTGCACAAATAGTTTTTGACACTCTAGAAACACGACTGTTAGCGAGGTTATCCTACAGGCTTTGAGGACCCGTTGCTTCGATAACCATTCGTATCGAAACAATATCGGGAATCGGAAACCATGCTCTGATACCATTTGTGACGCCCCGAGATCGGGCACTATGCAGATTTCAGCATTTCCGCCAAATTCCACATAATAACCGATTCCAGGTTGCCACTTGTGATAACATTACAACAGTTCACGAATAATCCACAACAACAACAAAAAAGGTAGTTACAAAACGACTCAAACGAGTCAAGGATACAACTGATACAATACAAAGACCCAAATAACAGCGGAAGAAACAACATAGCGTCCGGCTACGGACAAGATACAAATTGGACTAAGAGTCCTGAAGATAACCGATGGCGTCCAATCCCTGCCCAGGCCAAGCCGGAGGGATTTCCAAGCTAACGTCGTCAGACTTCAAACCTGTTGACTGCAATGTGGAATATGCAGCCACGAAAAGGATTCGTGGGTCAGTACGGTTAAGTACTGGCAAGTGGATAACCCATATTCACAAGATACCAGCGTAACCAATCATCACAAGATACAAATACTTTGGGTACAACGGAAAGGAAGGGATTATTGCAAAGAAGCGGCAGCGGGCTGCACTAACTAACTACAGAGACTCGCTACAACATCCGGCTAAAAGGAAGGGGATAAGATAGCGTGACAAAACCAACTATAACTACTCACCAAACAATACCCATCCAATGTTACCCCCTACTAAGGAAGCAACCCAAGGAAACTCACACTGTTGATTAAGGTGACATTCATTCTTATGGTGGAGGTAATCTACATTACTAGTCAAGTTATCATCGTTAGGTGTAAGTTGTCTGAGTACTTGTTAGCCAGCACTTTCACCAAGTCATCCATAACCGCGGACAACACGGCTTCTCGAGAAGATTTAACCCTGCAGGGATGCACCAATTTGGCCGTACACGTAAGAATGACCCGCCAGATGGAAATGCACTTCCACCAAGCGAGGCACTCAACACAACCCAACTCTTCTTCGCATCAAGCCCAAAGAACCCCGTGCAATTGAGCGCACGGATAATCAAGCCCCACGAAGAAAAGGGGACCCTCATAGCACTCTAAGAACGTGTCTCCCTAAATGCCGACTACAAAAGTTCCACCCTGGCGCCAAAGGTTCGCACCTGCATATGCATGCGGCAAATGGAAAACCCGAACTAAATGAGGCGATTTGGACGAGATGCGAATCGAATCGAAATTGCGGGGGGCGCCCATACTCGCTTCCGACATGCGGTTAGTGCGCTCATCATGGATCAATGGAAAGACCCTTTTCCTAATTAGGGTCGACACTAGCAGGCCTCAAAACCACGCCGGGCCTCCTTCCGGTGCCTTATCATCAAATTATTATTACCCAAAACATTAACATGTTGTTGATTAAGCTGAAACCCAACTATCAACTAAACAGGTGATAAGATAAATGACCACAAGACTCGAGCACAAACAAACCTAAGCATGCAACTACGACACGAGGGCCAACGGGATAAACAAACAACATGTAATAGGAATTGGAAGGAAGGCTATATCATGGCTGCAAGGTAACATGTGATAGAATCGAGACACAAGCATCGAATCATAAGGCTAGCATAAGAACCACGGAAAGAATCGGTAACCAGTGATGAAAGGCAGCCATAGGCAGCAAGTGAGTATACTTGCCTGGAATCCAGCAAGTAGAGGTACATCCGAAGAACTTGTTGTTGCTCACATCATCTCAACGTCCTATTCGCGAAGAAGCAACGAACCTCGAACAAACACCGGATGCAACAATTACTACTACGGCAAAAGATCCAGCATGATCAAGATATGGATGCATGACAAGTTTAAGGATGCATCAAAGATAAACTAGTTGACATGGTAAACATATTTAAATGGACCCATATGCAATTTGGAGTGCATATGGAAAAGCCCATGAATTAAGGTTGGATTAATTGATCTACAACTAATCAACATGTGAAAGTGGATTAGCATGATGCATGGATGAGAAAAACAGAAAGAAACAACAATAGCTTCAATTTGAAATGAAGTTTACCAAGTTTGGAATTTTTATTTATCAAGTTATGAGAATTTGCTTCTTAAAGGAGTTCCACAAGCATTTGTTGTTTTCACCAATTTTAATTGTTCAAAATAAATAACGAAATTCATATTTGGAAAGAACACAAAGTTTTAGGTGGAATAGATGTTTCATTTGTTGAAAAAGGAATTGAAATGAATTAATTATGAATTAAACAAGTTTAAACAAGATTTAAATGAATTTAATTCAAGTATGAATTTATTTGAATTTTTATTTGTTCAACATTAAATGAAATTCATATTTGAAAAGTTTATACTTTTCTGGTTTAAAAACATATTTTATATGTTCAAAAAGAAATTAATTTGACCAAGTTATGAATTTAGCAATTTTAAATTATTTAAACAAGGTTTAAATTATTTAACCAATTTTAATTATTCAAAACAGGAAACAAATTTTATATTTGGAAAGGTGGTTTAATTTAGCATGGAAAACATATTTTATTTGTTGAAAATGGATTTAAAATGAGCAAGTTATTAATCTGACAATTTTAAATGCATTAATTAAGAAACAATTGTTTTCAGCAATTTAATTTATTTAAAACATAACACAAAGTTGATATTTGCAAAGTTCATGAAAAATGGAATGGAAAACATATTTAGTTTGTTGAATTTGGAATTTTTATGCCCAAGTTATGAATTTTGCAAAATTAAGTGAATTAAGCAAGGATTCAAATATTTCACCAAATTAAAATATTCCAAACAGTAAACAAAATTTATATTTGGGTAGAGAATTTAATTTGGTTCGGAAAACATATTTAAAATGTTGAATTTGAAGTTGTAATGAATTAGTTATGCATTTTTAAAGCTTAGTGGGGGTTCTGCCATTTTATTTAGTAGCCAGGGACTTAGAAATTATTTACAGGGACTAAGAAAAATACTAGCAGGGACTTGTGTGCGAATAGGGAATTGTGCTGGATCTGGAAAAAAACATGGAAAAAATGGGTTAATCCCGCGGGGGAGGGATTCGATCCCATGACCTCCTGCATGTGCGCACGGGGAAGCTACCAGTGCGCTGCTGCTTTGTTTCGTGTCAGGTACTACTCGCGCGGGTTTTTGAGGTACGTTTCGGAAATAAAACTCTGACGAAACTGAATGTTTGTTCAGTTATCTGAACATTGGCGAGGACTGATCGACGACGATCGATCGCTGCCGGCGAGAAACGCCGCGGGCTGCTGCTGTGCGCACCCGTGTGTGCAAGATGACGCGAGGGAGCAGCGCTGGAAAGAAGGAGGGGGGAGGTGGTGCTCACCACGGGCAGAAGGAGGAGGATGTCGGTGCGGAGGAGGTGGCCGGCGACGGAGATGAGGACGGCGGCGGCGACTCCGTTGCTCCCGGCAACTGCCGCGGTGTTGAGGACGAAGGGGACGGCACGGGGATTCGATTCCCGTGCCTAACCTGCGAGGAGGAGGCCCACTGGTGCGGCGATCGCCGGAGGGGGATGCGCTGCAGTGCGGTTCAGTACAGAGAAGAGAGCGGTGGAAGGAGGAGGAGAAAAATGTCGACGGCGGCGCGAGGGAGAGGAGAGAAGGTCTAGGGCAGGAGGGGAGCCCTAGGTAGTGGCTATAAGGAGGAGGAGGAGGCGCCGCAGCCGTTCCTCCCCTCTGCTGTCGACGTGGACATGTTCGATCTTCTGCCGTACAGAGGTAGAAGGAGAGGGGGGTACCAGGCCGTGGGGATGGTGGGCTGGCCCAAATGGGCTGGCCTGCCCTCTCCCCCTCTGTTTTGTTTTATTTTTTTCTGTTTATTATTATTTTTTTTTTTGTAGGCAAGAAAAGGTAGACATAGGAATTGGTTTTAGGTTTTTATTTTTATGAAATATTTTTTTATTGATTTAAAAAACAGCAATATCAAGGTATGTTAACTTTATTTTCAACAATTTGAAAATGCCAATTAGTTTGAAATTGCTAGTTGAAATTCAAATAGGGTTTCATATAGATTTGAGTTTTAAATTAAGCAAGTTTATTCAATAAGCTCAAACAACTACGAAACTTAGTGAATTTAAATGGTTGCAAGATTTTAATGTTTAAACCCACATTTGAAACATGCCAAGCATGGATGAATTTGATTTGAATTTAAATTTGTCATTAGGGTGTTAATAAAAGGGGTTCTATTATCAAATATTTTTAATTGATTCAAATTCAAACTATTGGAAACATTTTGAGTGTTTTAGTTGGCAACTTTTAATTGGAAATTTTGGACATGTTAGAAAGTTTAAATTGGTTTGAATTTTTGAGTTGTTTTGAAAACAAGGTGCAATGCTTATGATGCATGTGATGCAAAGGAAAAAAGAAAACAACCAACTTTCTAACTTAGGGGGAACACCCCAGGTGTTACAAAGCCGAAAGCCGAGAAGAAGAAGAAGCAAGTTTCAGGCTGAAGGCTACCCCCTTCCCGCAAAGGGTAAGCAGTTTCCCTCTGGTTTACATCTTGTCAATGCTTCCTGGTGTTCTTCTTTCCCTCCCCTTTTCTAAACTTCTTTTTCTCTTCAGCGCTCCCTTGGACGCTGATGCTGCTGCTGCCCCCTTCAAGTCCAAGAAGAAATCACCTATCGACCCCGAGTCGCTCATCGATCTTGATGAGGACGAGGAGGAGCCCGCCGCACGGGATAGGACGCTTGAGCCCTCTCCCGAGAGGGAAGAAGAAGAAGGCACCAATGCCCAGGACACGGGCGCTGGCGCTCGGGACATGGACACGGAGCAGCAGGCCCGCGCAAAACCAGATGCGCAGGATGCTGCTCAAGACGAGACCCCGCCTTCTCCCCCAGCTGCCGCAGCTGGGGAAAATATCGAACAAGACGCCGAGAATCAAAACCGTGCCGCCCTTGAGCGGCAGGAAGAGAACCAGGAGCAGCCGGATGCCGAGGCTGCTGCCCAAGATGATCCCGCGGCCTTGCCGCGGGTAGAAGTAACAGAAGACGCACGACCAGATCCCGCTGCCGAGCAGCGGGTTGAGACGACTGCGGTGGAGCCAAACCCGCAGAGCCAACCGCAGCCAGACGCTGCGCCGGGTAGCCAGTCCCCTGTGCCGCCTACCCAGCGGGCTGCTCCACCCACTGCACCAAGCTCTCCGCCAGCGAAGAAGGCCAAGACCGCAGCCAGCCCTCCAGCCAAGCAGAACACCAAGGAAACTGCTTTCGGTGCTACCGATGAGAAGGATGGTGCCGAGAAGAAATCTATCCATCCTGACGCCCCCGTGCGCAAGAATCCATCGCGCAGCGCTGCACAAGATTTGGCCAGGATGCCGCCGCCAAAACTACCCGTGAAGCCTGCCGCGAAAGCTGGGCAGCTCACCATCGGCGCTTCTGGCAGTTCCGCTGGTGCAGGCGCTTCAGGCAGTTCCGCTGGCGCAGGCGCAGGATCAAGCGCTCAGGATCCGCCTGGCTATCTGCCCTACATGGTGCAGACGGCCCAGCAGTATGGAATCAAGCTGACCGCGGGCGAGAAGAAGGCCACGCTTACAAAGGGCAAGCAGGCCACGGCTGTGGATGCCAAGTTGCCGGAAAAGAAGAAGAAGGCCCTCTCGATCTTCTCGCGTGAGGTCCAAGAAACTGAGGTGCAGTCCGCGGGGCTCGAGCAGATAATCGACCGGGCAGGCTTCATCGACGCGGTGTGGGAGAGCGACCTCCTTGGCAACAAGACCTGGAATGGCTTGACCTTGGGACCGCTGGACCATTGGCGCATCGACTGGAACAAGGCGGACATGGGCTACAATCCCATGACTATCTCGTCCGCCACTAGCACGCTGGCCGCGAAACTGTTCGTCCACCGCAAAGCTGCAGAAGACCTCAAGCAAACCTATGCTGTAAGTTGTGTTTGCCTGTTCTGAGTTGCGGTTTTCTTCTCTTCTATCCCTCTTCTTCCCCTTAACCATCATCCAGTCCCCGAGATTCGGGCCGAGTAGACGGGTACTCAACCGAGTTGCCGTCTTCTCGGGCCAAATCTTCAAAACAATGTCTAACTCCCTTTCTTTCTCCTTCTCAGAATAGCCTCTTGAAGATGACAACCCTTTACCGGCGGCTGCTCTGGAACCACTCCATCGCCAAGAGACGCCTTGAGGCCCTGGAAGCGGAGCGCAAGACCGATGCTGAAACGGAGAAAGCAGCCCTGGATCGTGCCCTCCAAATTTCAGCACTCGAGAGTAAGCTTCTAGCTATTCGGTTAATGCGTTTTTTGTTTACGCCCATATGTGCTCTTTGCTCTAACCCCTTCTACTCTGTAGGCAAACTTGAGACGCTGACAGATGAGCACAAACACTGCCATGTCTTCGTTGAGTCCGCTGAAAGCAAGATTAAGGAACTTGAAGGTGAGTTGCCGTCTTCTTGGTTATTTTACTTCTTTCTCTTGGCTACCCTGCTTACTGTGTCGCTTCTGTCCGCAGAAGAGTACAAGAAGTTCTGTGAGGAGCATCTTGACTGTCTGAAGCCCGCCGAGTTGAAGCAGCAGATTGCGGACTTAGAGGTAGAGTTCAAGAATAGACACCTCACCGAGATGGAACCGTTGCAAGTCCAACTGAGGTCTGCCCTTCAGGACGCCATAGATCTGACTGCCGAGAAGGACAAGATGGAGGCAGCTTTCAAGGCCAAGCAGAGGGCCCTTGAGTCGGAGAACGAGGTGCTGATGAAAAGCAACGTGGACCTCATGAGCCAGCTGGCTGAGTTCCGCAAGGTTGAAGAGAAGCACATTGCTGACGAGGAGTCATGGAAGAGGAAGCTGCAATCGCTACTCTGCGACCTAAATAGTAATTTCTCGCTTCTCTGCACTTTCCTGCCTCCTTCTTCTTCTCTGTAGGTCTGATTTCCATCTCTTCTCTGCCCCCGTTTCTAATTCTTTCTGATAGAATTTTCAGAGATCTTCCCCGTCCTCTTCTCGTCTTGCAAACCCGCGCTGCCTAAGGCACAAGAAATCCGCACCGAGAAGGGACTGCCCACGGACACCAAGGCCTCGATTGAAGTTAGCTTCACGAACTTGCAGGGACAGGTTCAGCGTCTTAGGGGCTTGGGCACCGACCTGGCGTCTACTGCCTTCAAGCTTCATGCGGAGTTCTGGCCCCAAGATCCTATGCCAAAAACCATCCGCGCGCTCGCCGAGAAGCTCAACGGTGTCAAAGCCGAATTGAAGAAATGGCGAGCATCCGGAGCTCGGGCAGGCGCCGACATGCTTCTACTCTTCATTTGCAGCTAGTATGAGAATCTCAATCTCAACACCATCCTCGAGATGCGCCAGGACTCAAAGTGGGAGAAGAATCCCGAGTGTGTGACTCGCCGCCAGGCAGTCGCATATGAGATCGCCTCCTATGCGGATACCGCGCGCTTCATCGAAGGCCTCACCGAGCCTGATACGGACGCGGAAGGTGATGATGAGGATGAAGACGATGACGAGGAGACCGAGTCGGAGGACTTGGGCTGTTTTGAAGAGACAAGCGCCGAGAAGGGGAAGGGCAAGGCCATCGCGGGTAGTGATAAGGAGATCGAGAGCCAGGACACCACCCAGGGTGCAGCTCCCGAGATGGGCTCGTCTTCCGGCATGGCACTCGGTGATGCGGCGCTACCCCGCACTCAGTCTGACCCCATCTCGGTGGCCACCGCCACCTCAGACCAAGTTATTGCTAACCCTGAAGAGGATGCCGCCAACGCCAACTTGGATAACACTGCGACCTCAAGCTAGTTCTTTCCTGAAACACTTATGCTTTGAAACTTTCATCAGATCCCCGGGATGCCGGGTGCAAATGTATCAAACAATTACTCTTCTCGTTGCTACTCAGTTTTTATTCCACTTGATGTTTTATACTTAGTAATTTGAGCAGCTCTGGCTCGATGCCGGGTTGCGTTATCATGCGAGTCCCCGAGTTGCGTTTCTCATTCACTCTTCCTTTTTATCTCAGCTCTTACCTGCAACTTGTTGCTTTTTTGGTATTCGAGTCACAAGAGTTCAAAGTTGGAGTTTCAAATACTTAGCCACTTAGAAACAGTCATAGTAACGCTACCCACCACCTAGCCGAAAAAGTTAACAAAAAACAGCGAAAAAGCACTCTAGTCGGTTGCCACACTTTTCCTTTCCTTTGCAATTTTTTCATGTGTTCATCGACTCGTTGGCTTGTTCTCTGGCTTGCCATGAAGCCGGGTTACGGACAGCAGCAGAGTCGCAGAGTGTCCGGTGAGTTTAAACACACTACTTCGTATGCTTTTGAAATTCTGAGTGGTTCAACCGAATAGACAAAGGTAGAGCAGGATAGAAACACTTAGAACAAATTTGGACGAGGGCAGTCCCCGAGTTCAATTTCAGATTGCAGAATAGGAGTTTAACTCGGATAATAAAGTACATACACACTTTTGCTCATGAATGAAAGCGACGGAGTAGAGCTACATTCCAGGGGCGCTTGGATTCCTTCCCCGCTTTATCCGGCCTGTTCTTCTGCGATGGTTGCGCATCTACAAGGTAGTACGCGTCATTGTGTAGAGCCTTGCTCACAATGAAAGGCCCTTCCCACGGAGGGGATAGCTTGTGCATCCCGGTTGTGCGCTGCACGAGCCTAAGGACCATGTCTCCTTCTCGGAAAACCCTTGGGTTTACTTTTCGGCTATGATAACGCCTCAAGTTTTGCTGGTAAACATCTGAACGTGACAGAGTAAGCTCTGTTGCTTCTTCTAGCAGGTCAACGTCATCTTCTCGAGCTTCTCTCGCCTCCGCCTCAGTGTAGAGGGTTACTCGGGGGGAGTCATGCTCTAGGTCGATTGGCAACACGGCCTCAGCCCCGTAAACCAAGAAGAATGGTGTGTAGCCGGTTCACCGGTTAGGGGTAGTCCTTAGACTCCACAACACCGCTGGCAACTCGTCTAACCAACACCCCGGTGTTTTCAGCAGTGGCTCAATCAGCCTTGGCTTTATGCCTGCAAGCACCATGCCATTTGCACTTTCCACCTGCCCATTGGATGCGGGATGCGCGACAGACGCGACATCTAGCCGGATGTGCTTATCTCTGCAGAATCTCACCATGGCTCCCTCGGAAAAATTCGTGCCGTTATCCGTGATGATGCTGTGCGGGTAGCCGTATCTTAGGATCACATCCTTCAGGAAACTCACAGCGGTGGCTCCATCACATTTCCGAATAGGCTTCACTTCAATCCACTTGGTAAACTTGTCAACCATGACCAAGATGTGAGTCATGTTGCCTCTAGCCGGCTTGAAGGGACCAACCATATCCAGACACCAAACAGCAAATGGCCAAGTGATGGGAATTGTTTTTAACTCGGAAGCAGGCATGTGGATCTTACTCGCGAACCTCTGGCAGCCGTTGCACTTCCTCACGATATCTTCAGCTTGCTTTAAAGCAGTGAGCCAGAAGAAGCCATGCCGAAAAGCCTTCTTGACTAGAGCCCGAGAAGAGGCGTGATGTCCGCATTCCCCTTGATGTATTTCCACCAGAATTTCTTCTCCTTCTTCCGGTTCCACACAGCGTTGCAGTACGCCAGTGGGACTTCTTTTATGTAGCACCTCTCTGAAGATGGTGTAGCCCTTGGATCTTCTCTGAATCTGCCTTGCGGTAACCTCATCATCTGGTAGGGTGCCGTCCTTAAGAAAGGATAATATGGGCATAGCCCAACTCGGCGTCTCCCGTGCGGGAAACACTGGTTCGTCCACTTCCATCGGAACAGCCACCGCCGCGTCTCTTTCTGAGTTGGGATTGACTCTCTGCAGCCCCGAACGGTTTGCAAGGACTTCTTTAAGGAATGCGACAGTCCCCGAGCTGAGAGGGGCAGTCCCCGAGCTGAGAGGGGCAGTCCCCGAGTAAGGAGGAGCAGTCTCCGAGTAGGGAGGGGCAGTCCCCGGGTTGCAGGCGCCAGTCCCCGGGATGGAGACTGCAGTCCCCGGGTCCTCTTTTGCACCTTCCCAGTCAATCTCCATTGGAACTGCTTCTTCATCAGGCAGAGAAGGAACGAAAATGTACTCCGAGTTGGGGGATGGCTTGATGGATGGCTTTCTCAAATGCTCCAAGGCAATCCCAGCCGGGATGTACTGCCGAGAAGACCCCAACTTGGATAGCTCGTCAGCTGCTTCGTTCTCTGCTCGGTGGATGTGTTGGAATTCGCAACCTTCAAAGAATCCGGTCATGGTTTGGACCAGGAAGCGGTATGACGCCATGTTGGCATCCAGAGCATCCCAAGTGCCAGAAACCTGCTGCACGACTAGGTCCGAGTTTCCATAGCATATGATGCACTGCACACCAACTTCCTTTGCTACCTTCAAACCATGTACCACAGCCTCGTACTCTGCAACATTGTTGGATGCCTTGAAGTGGATTTGCAGCACGTATTTGAGTTGATCTCGCTTCGGTGACGTAAGCACCACGCCAGCACCAAGGCCTTCCTTCATTTTGGAGCCATCAAAGTGCATCTTCCAGTAGTTGGATACCGGGGTAGGAGGCTCATACTGCACCTCAGCCCAATCCACAAGGAATTCCGCCAGAATCTGAGACTTGATGGCTTCTCTTCTCGCATACGCGGGAGCGTACGCGGCCAGCTCGATTGCCCACTTGGCTACTCTTCTACTTGCTTCCTTGTTGCCCATGATATCCAAGATGGGAGCTGAACTCACACAGTGATAGGATGCTCTTGGAAGTAGTGCTTCAGCTTCTTGGCGCCCAGGTACATGCCGTAAGTCATCTTCTGGTAGTGCGGGTAGTTTTGTTTGGAGCTAGACAGCACCTCACTGAGATAATACACTGGCCGCTGCACACTTTTGCCTTCCTCTTCTCGCTCTACCACGATCACCACGCTTACCACTCGATTGGTAGCAGCAATGTATAGCAGCATTGGCTCCTTGGTCTAGCGGACTAGCCAAGATGGGAGCGCTACGCAGCATTGCCTTTAGCTCTTTGAATGCCACATCCGCTTGCGCTGTCCAGACGAACTTGTCGCTTTTCTTCATCAATTGATACAAAGGCAGGGTCTTCTCGCCCATTCTGCCCAAGAAACGGCTCAGAGATGCCAAGAAACCAGTGAAATTTTGCACATCCTTCAGGGATCTCGGCAAAGACATGCTTTCAATAGATTTTATCTTTGAAGGATTGGCCTCAATGCCCCGACTGGATACCAAGAAGCCTAGTAGCTTGCCAGCCGGGACGCCAAAGGTGCATCTACTCGGGTTTAGCTTCATCTTATATTTGCGCAAGTTAGCAAAGGTTTCCTCAAGGTCACTAAGCAGAGTATGTGTTTTGTTCGTTTTGATGACAATGTCATCTACGTACACCTGCACATTCTTGCCGAGTTGATCATGCAAGCATTTCTGCATGCATCTCTGATAAGTGGCACCCGCATTCCGCAACCCGAAACACATGACACGATAGCAATAAGCCCCGTACGGGGTAATGAAGGCAGTCTTTATTTGATCAGCAGGGTTGAGAGCTATCTGCTGAAAACCAGAGTAGGCATCTATGAAAGACAACAGTTCACAACTAGCAGTGGAATCGATCACCTGATCGATGCGAGGTAGCGGAAAAGGATCCTTGGGGCAGGCCTTGTTCAGATCGGTGTAGTCGACGCACATGCGCCATGCGGTAGCAGCTTTGGGGTCCTCCTTCTTCTTCTCAACCATGACCGGGTTGGCTACCCAATCCGGATGCAACACCTCCATGATGAAATTGCTTATCAGCAGCTTGGTGATCTGATCACCGATGGCCTTCCTTCTCTCATCCCCGAAGCGGCGCATAGCCTGCGTCACTGGTTTGGCGTCAGGACGCACATGTAGCGAGTGCTCAACCAACTCCCTCGGGACACCTGGTAGATCCTCATTGGACCAGGCGAACACATCCCGATTCTCATGGAGGAAGTGGATGAGCTCGCTTTCCTATTTCTCCCCCAACCCGGAACCAATGATGGCAACGCGGTCGGGGAACTCAGGGTCGACCTGGATCTTCTTCGTCTCCTGGGATGCCTGGAACGCCGTCCCGTGCTGGGAACTCGGCATGCCAGGCGCACCAGCTTGCGCGGATTGCGCCATAGCCACCACCTCGTACATCTTCTTCTTCTCGGCAGCAATCACCATGGACTCCGCCAACTGAGAACCAGCAGAGGCACACTCCATAGACTTTTTGTAATCACCAGAGATGATGATCACGCCATTGGGGCCAGGGATCTTCATCTTCAGATATGCAGTGTGAGTGGAGGCCATGAACTTGCTCAGAGCAGGCCTGCCGAGTAGGGCGTGATAGGGGCTCTGGTGATCAACCACCTCGAACTGCAGGCTCTCTGTGCGGCAGTTCTCCCTGGTGCCGAATAGAACATCTATCCACACTCGACCAATCGGATTGCAAGAGACCCCCGACACAATGCCGTGGAAAGTGGTCTTGCTGGGTAGCAGCATGTTCTCGGCCAAACCGAGCTTCTCAAGCGTGTCTCTGTACACAATGTTGATGCTGCTGCCGTTGTCGATCAGTACCTTGCTGAACCTCACGTTCTTCTCAGAACCCAAGAAGGTGGGATCCAGCACCAAGGCGTAGCTACCCGGGTTGGGCATCACCTTAGGATGATCCGCTCTAGACCACGTGATCTCTTGGTTGCACCAGTGCATGTAGTGAGGAATAGCAGGGATCACAGCATTGACCTCCATGGCACGCCTGTGCTGGGACTTCTTGTCGACAGGCTCAGAGGTGAAGATCATGTAGCTCTCGTGATGCTTCTGGTACCGGTTGCGGTCTCCGCCACCATTGTTACCTTGGTTGTTGTTGCCTCTGTTGTTGTTGCGGGTGTAGTAGTAGTAGTTGTTGTTGTTGTTGCGGTATCCATCGTTGTTGAAGTAGCGGTTGGCTCCTAAAGCCACCTGGTTCACATTCTCTCTTCTCGGGAAGGCTGGAGGCCGAGCAGCGGGTGCGCGAGCAGGCTGCACAGCAGCATTCACAGCTGGTAGGGGAGGAGGAGAAGGTAGGCCCTCATTCTTGATTTCTTCCCACCAACTGCACTGCCGAGTAGTGTGGTTGGCGGGTCTAGCGGGATGCCGAGTATGGAAGTTGCATGGGCCATCCTTCATGTCCTTGAAGACAAAGTTCTGAGCCAGACCCGAGTTGCCGCTACCCTGCTGGGGAGCGCTGTACGGCTTCTTGTTGCCTTGGCCCTGGTTCTGGTTCTGCCCGTACTGGGCTCCAGCAGTTTTTGGCCTCTGCCACTCCCAGCTCCGGTTGCCACAGCATTCACCTCCTCAGGATCGTACCGGGTATCAATCCGGTCACCTCTGCGCTTGTTGCGGAACTCATTGCGCTTGCTGGTGTTGATGTTGTAGTTCCTTCTCGGCTCAGAAGTATCAAGAAGAGGCTGAGTTGGGTCGCCGAGTGCATACTGATCCGCAATCCGGATGGTCTCAGTGAGAGTACTTGGCATCTCCCTCTGCAGCCTTTGCCACAACATGCTGCCATGCCTGCAGCCCTGCGCAAACCAAGTGATGGTCTGGGCCTCATTCACACCCTCACAAGTGTTCCTCAGTGTACTCCACCGAGTAAGATACTCTCGGTCCGTCTCCTCTTCCCGCTGCCTGTAAGCGGATAGCTGCTGCGGCCTATTCGGCCTTCGGTAGGTGCTGGTGAAGTTGCTGACAAATGCTTCCGCGAAGTCAAGCCAGCAGTTTATGCTGTGCTTGGGTAGGTTGTTGAGCCAAGTTCTTGCTGGTCCCTCGAGCATCTGCGGGATGTACCGCACGGCCCATCTCCGGTTGCCGCCTGCAATGTGCACGGCTGTGACATAGTCATTGAGCCAATCTTCCGGCTTGGTGCTTCCGTCATAGCACTTGGTCCCCCTAGCGAGCTGGAACTGCTTCACGGATGGCTCCGTCATGATGCGGGGGCCAAAGCATTCTGGGCCAGGCGGCCCCTTGCTCTCGAGTTGCGCGGACAGGCTGATCCGGTCCAGCTTGTGCCTGGCGTCACTGGGGTCCAGCACACGCTCACCCACACGATCCAAGATATCATAGCCAGCCAACCCCATAGCTGAATAACCATCATCATATCTGTCCACCTGCACGACTGCAGGTTGCTCCACCGGGTTCGCGGCTGGTGCGACTGCACGCGGCTGCGGCCTCTGCCGAGTAGGCTGAGCAACTGGGTGCTGAGAAGGGTGATGGAGGGATGATAACCCGGTAGGCTAACGCCAAGGAGTAACTCGGCCCAAAGGACGCTGCGCAAGACCCGGCTTAGGATAAAGAAGCTTCTAGAAGGTCCAGGAACGAAGGCCTCGTAACCCGGATTGTGGGTTCCGGTAAGGAAGTTTAGGGTTTGTAAGCAGTGTCCGGGTAGGATTGAGAGTGCGCCTTGGAGAGTAAGCCAGGGGGTCCGGATGTTATATAAGTCGGTCCCTAGGTTAGGGTTAGACAAGGTTTAACGTGAGCAAAACACGATCGCCAGGTCGAGAGGTTTCGAGTATCCATTGTAACACCAGTATCGAGCTAATATATTTAGATCGTAGACTCGGCGACTTGATTCCCGGCTACCAGATCGCATATCACCATGGTTTCCTTCGAGCTAAACCCTCTCCCAAACACTCGAGTCGATTTGCCCCAAGACAAGTTACCCCCGGTAACGTCTGCCGTGATTATCCCACTACAGTTGGCGCCCACCGTGGGGCCTACATCCAAGGGTGTTTACATCACGGGAGAAGCTCGGGAGAACATGAAGAACCTCGTCGTCGGCGAGATCTACACCAACCCCGAAGGAGAGAAGATGGTGGACGATTTTGGCTGGGGGCAGAGTCGGATCTGCTCGAATCCGGATCTGTCGTGACAATTGGCCGGATCAACGTCTTCATTGGCATGGTACGTGATGGAGGGATAATAACCCGGTAGGCCAACTCCAAGGAATAAACCGGCCCAAAGGACGCTGCGCAGGATCCGGCTAAGGATAAAGAAACTTTCGGAAGGCCCAAGTTTGTAGGCCCAGTAACCCGGATTGCGGGTTACGATGAAGGAAAGTTAGGGTTTGTGCGCCGTGTCCGGGTAGGATCCAGGGTGCGCCTTGGAGGGTAAGTTAGGGGGTACGGGTGCTTTATAAACCGACCCCTAGGAGTAGTTGATTAAGATCTAAGAGCCCTAGCAACATCGCTTGATATCGAGCATCCCGTGTAACCCGAGAGTTGAGCTATTATATTAAGATCGGAGGCTCGGCGACTTTGATTGCCGACTACCAGATCGATTACCATCATGTTTTCCTCTGAGCTAAACCCTCTCCCAAACGCCTGTGTCGTCTTGCCCCAAGATCAGTTACCCCCGGTAACGTCTGCCGTGATTATCCCACGACAGTTGGCGCCCACTGTGGGGCCTGCGTCCAAAGGTGTTTACATCACGGGAGAAGCTCGGAAAAACATGGAGAATCTTGTCATCGGCGAGATCTACATCGACCACAAAGGAGAAAAGATGGTGGACGATTCCGGCTGGGGGCCAGAGTCGGATCACCTCGAGTCCGGATCTACTGTGACGATCGGCCAGATCAACATCTTCATCGGTACGGTACGTACGCCTGATTTAAAGGGACAATATCATGTGCATACTACTGGAACTTCTAGCAGGGACAAAGAGACGATAAAGCAAACGGTAAACTCGGTTTCATCAGCCGTGCCGGGATACCTGAGATGGGCGGAACAAGAGGTAACGTGGAGCAGAAGAGATCACCCGGAAAGAATAGAGCGCCCAGGAGTCTTGGCATTGGTGGTTGCGCCACAGATCAATGGTTACGAACTGAAAAGGGTCCTGATGGACGGTGGAAGTAGCATTAACATCCTGTATTGGGAAACCTTCTTGCGCATGAGTCTCAAAGAGTCCCAGCTACAGAAAAGTTCGACAGTATTTCATGGGATCGTGCCGGGTCACTCGGCGAGCCCCGAGGGAAAAATCACCTTGGAGGTTGCTTTCGGAGAATCAACGGATAATTATCGAGTTGAGTGGCTCACGTTCGAGGTGGTCAAATTGCGCAGTCCTTACCACGCGCTGTTCGGAAGACCGGCTTATGCTAAATTCATGGCTAGGCCGTGTTATGTATATTTGCAGCTAAAGATCCCGGGTCCTAAACGGACCATCACCGTGCACGGGAACCGGGATATAGCGGCTGAGTGTGACGAAGGAGATTAAGTAATGGCCGAGCAAGCGTGCAGAAAGGAAGAACTCGAGTATTACCGGTCTCAAGTAAAACCGGATGATAGAACAGCCCTGAAAAAGCCAAATACTGAGGATGAGAGAGCAAAATTCAAGGCAGCACAAGACACCAAGAAGATAGATTTTGTTGAAGGTGATTCCACTAAGCAATTTACCATAGGGTCTAATTTGGGAAAAGAGCAGGAGAAGGCACTTGTGGAGTTTATTCGTTCAAATGCAGACGTGTTCGCCTGGACACCTAGCGACATGCCGGGTATCCCTACAGAGCTGGCCGAGCACAGTTTGCATCTAGATCCCAAGTCCAGGCCCGTGAAGCAGGGCTTGAGGAAAATGAATGAGGAAAGAAGGAAGGCTATAGGCGAAGAGATCGCTCGGCTATTGGCAGCCGGCTTTATTATGGAAGTATTTCACCCGGATTGGTTAGCAAACCCAGTTCTAGTGATGAAAAAGACCAATGAGTGGAGGATGTGCATTGATTTTACGAGTCTCAACAAACATTGCCCAAAGGATCCGTTCGCACTACCAAGGATAGATCAGATTATAGACCAGTAGCTGGAAGTGACCTATTATGCTTTCTGGACGCATATTCTGGGTATCATCAGATTAAGCTCAAGAGGGAGGATTGGGAGAAAACATCGTTTATAACCCCTTTTGGGGCCTTTTGCTATAAAACCATGACATTTGGATTGAAGAACGCTGGCGCAACTTATCAATGGTGTATTCAGAAGTGCTTCGAGGACCAAATCGGACGTAATGTCCATGCTTATGTGGATGATGTGGTTATCAAAACTAGGAAGGCAAAGACGTTTATCGATGATCTAAAGGAAACGTTCAAGAACTTGAGAAGGTACCAGATGAAGCTTAACCCGACAAAGTGCGTGTTTGGAGTTCCAGCCGGGAAATTACTCGGCTTTATCGTCTCCGAGAGAGGAATTGAAGCCAACCCGGATAAAATCAAAGCTATCCAAAATTTGAAAAAGCCGGAAAATTTGAAGCACGTTCAAAAACTCACGGGCTGCGTGGCAGCCTTGAGCCGATTCATATCAAGACTCGGAAAAAAGGCAATACCCTTGTACCGGCTCTTGAGAAAGTCAGACAAATTCGTATGGGATCAGGAGGCGGATGAGGCATTCGAGGCACTAAAAAATCAATTATCTGAAGCGCCAGTACTAGCGGCCCCGGGTCCTAAAGAGCCTATGTTGCTATATGTGGCAGCAGGCCCCCGAGCCGTCAGTGCAGTAGTGGTTGTGGAGCGTAAAGAAGATGGAAAAGCTTATCCAGTTCAGAGGCCGGTTTATTATGTCAGTGAGGTATTGTCGGAAGCAAAGCAGCGCTATCCGCATTGGCAAAAGCTGGTTTTCGGGGTCTTTATGGCCAGCCGGAAGTTGAAGCCATATTTCCAGGAACACCCCATAACGGTGGTTAGCTCAATACCGATGTCGGATATCATCGGGAACTCGGATGCGACTGGAAGAATAGCCAAATGGGCGATATAAATGGGGGATTATCACATCAGTTACGAGCCCAGGTCAGCAATCAAATCTCAGGCTTTAGTTGATTTCATTAACGACTGGACACATACAGGCATGACTACGACGGTTCCAAGCTCCGAATCATGGATCATGCACTTCGATGGATCTAAGCAATACGAGGGATCAGGAGCTAGGGTGGTGCTAACATCACCCAAAGGAGATAAATTAAGTTACGTACTACAAATTCACTTTGACTGTTCCAACAACATGGCCGAGTATGAGGCCCTATTGCATGGCTTGAAGGTAGCCAAGGAGATGAACATCAAGAGGATACGATGCTTCGGAGATTCGGACCTTGTGGTACAGCAGGTGTCAGGAACTTGGGATAGAAAGGATGCAACCATGGCAGCATACCGCAGGGAGGTTGATAGGGTTGCAGGATGCTTTTCCGGGTATGAGGTGGAGCATATAGACAGAAGAAAGAATGAAGCAGCAGACGCCCTTGCTAGACTCGGCTCGCGCAGAGAGCCGGTTCCACCTAACGTGTTCCTGGACGAGTTATGGCGACCATCGGTTAAAATCGAGTCTGAGGGGGAGCTGGCAAGTAAAGACCCGGATACGGAGCTCGTGGCCACTATACGCGCTATTCCCGAGTGGACAGAACCGTTTTTGGCCTACCTGTCACGAGGCGAGTTACCACAACAGGAGGTGTTAGCAAGGCAAATTTTGCGGAGAGCAAAGGGGTATTCTATCATTAATGGGGAGTTGTACAAGAGAAGTGCAGCAGGAGTCTTTTTGCGCTGCGTAGCACCAGAAGAAGGCCGACAGATTCTCATGGAAATCCATGAAGGCGATTGCGGGCATCATGCATCCACAAGATCCCTTGTGGCAAAGGCTTACCGACACGGATTTTTCTGGCTGACGGCTCTAGCGGATGCGGAAAGATTAGTAGCAAGGTGTGACGGATGTCAAAGGTACGCTCGCCAAACCCATGTGCCGGCTATGGAATTACGGACCATCCCGTTAACTTGGTCGTTCGCTGTCTGGGGGATGGATATGGTTGGCCCCTTTCATATGTCACCATGCAAGAAGACACATCTTTTGGTGGCTATTGATAAGTTCGCCAAGTGGGTTGAGGTTATGCCAGTTACTAATTGTGAAGCAGCTACAGCAGTCAAGTTCTTGAAAAAGATTATCTACCGGTTCGGGTATCCCCACAGCATAATTACCGACAATGGAACCAACATGTCCCTTGGTGAGATGGAGAAGTTCTGTGGCAACAATGGAATCCGGCTTGATGTTGCATCAGTGGCTCATCCGCAGGCCAATGGACAAGTGGAGAGGGAAAACCAAGAATTTCTTCGTGGATTAAAACCACGATTGCGAGTCCCTTGTATCAGGGCCGCTGGCGCATGGGTCGAAGAACTTCCTTCTGTGGTTTGGGGCATCAACACTACACCTAACAGGTCCACTCAAATGACACCCTTCTTCATGGTCTATGGCGCGGAGGCAGTACTACCGAGTGATATTATTCATGATTCACCACGAATATCAGCTTACGTCGAAGTGGAGAACGAAAAGACCCGGCAGGATGCCGTAGATATGTTAGAAGAACAAAGGGAACAAGCCCTGGAGAGATCAGCCATTTATCAGCAAGGTTTACGGAGGTATCATAGCTGGCGTGTGAAAACCCGGGTCTTCCAGGAAGGAAACCTGGTTCTGCGCCTGGTACAGTCAAACGAAGGAAAACACAAATTATCACCGCCATGGGAAGGACCGTTTATCATAATCCGGAATCTGCATAACGGATCATATTACTTGGTAGATGCAAGGGAAGAGTCGGCTACAGTTAATGACACCGCTCATACCACTTCATCTATGCAAGAAAGAGACAGACCATGGAACGTGGCGCAGCTACGTCCGTATTATACTTAGTAAAGATTATAGTGGCAAGTGGAATTGCACGGTGTAACAGGCAGCAGGTTTCAGACTACTCTTTTCCTATCCAAGGTACCCTTGGGGACTGGATGGGTTTTTAATGAGGCGGCTTGCTGACCTAACTTTTTCATAACAAGTAAAGAGGTGGTTACTATCATGTTCTTCACTCTCAGCACGTCGCGTACATATATAGGTCTTGGGGGCTGATTGCTTGAATAGCACAGTTGAAAACTCAAAGACCCGGCCTTGATGCCTATGTGTTATAAGGGCCGGTTACTCGCAAACGAGTACGGCTACAATCTTATAACCGGACAAAGGAGCCAAATTTTCTTGACTTTTCTTACTTAAGCTCGATGTGACTCGCAATAAAATGGCATGATTTGCTCGCTTACGATTACAATCAGCCATGAAGCCCAATGGGACTTGGTTGACCCTGTTTCATACAGATGTAACAACATGATATCCATGCGAAAGCCGGCTTATAGTATCAGAGAGTCAAAAGGGTCATCTAAACCACAAGTTATGCAGAGTACAGGGCTGATAGCCGGAAACTCAACGATTATTAAGCATAACTTCAAAACCTATGTGAAACGGCTCTGGCCTTTTTGGACCTAGCAGAAAACAAATGCGTTCTCCTTGAAAGATCACGTTTCCTAGACTCGGAATCCGGGTCTTGGGGGCTCGGGATCTCGAAAACGAGAAAAATTGTTTGATTGTTAAAGCGCAAAAATCCAGAAATCCGAGTCTTGGAGGCTTGGGGACTTAGCAGCAAGTCCGCTTGTCAACACCCATGAGACCCGGAAACCGAGTTTCATAAAAGGAGCAATAAAGAAAGCCGGATATCGAGAGCAGATGAGTTCAAAAATGGATAAATTTAAAAAAGGCCAGAAGAGGCACAGAGTATATCAAGACCTTAGCGTACATTACAAAATCCCGGTGAAAAGATATCAAAGGTGCACAGGCGCACCACCCAAAATATAATTGTTTAAACAGCACATTGGCCGACTGACGCATAAGAAGAGGCATTAAATATGAGATATCACTTGGCGTCCATCTTGGCCTTGCCCTTGCCATCATTGGTGGTAGCAGCAGCACCCGGATCAGTAGTACCAGCCCGCGCAGGAGGTGGAACGACCGGTGTTGAGGTAGCGGGGGCAGAACCGGCTTCAGCTTGCTTCTTGGCAGCCTCCGCCCTCAACGCAGCAGCTTCCTCCTTCCACCGAGCCAGCATATCATACGGCTCGGGAAGATCCGACTTAACCGCTTCACCAACAGCATCATATGCAGGAACAAGGATATCAACATCCAGGTCGTCAGCGATCACGCTGGCCGGGTAACGGACCTCCTTCTGGACAGCCTGAAAATCCTTCACTGAGAACTTGGACCCATCAAGCTTGAACTCCGGGAAGCCGCCCATAAGCTTCACTAGCTCGAGCTTAGGGAAATAAGCCTTGGCAAGTGCAAGCCCCCGGGTTACTCCAACCCGGCAAGACGAGCGTTTCCAGTGCCAAATCCACTCAGGAATAGTGGAGAAAGCATCCAGCATCCTCTTCAGATCGACATGTCCTTTACCCGGCCACCGTAATTCCTGAAGGATCCATTTGGTTCCGGCGCATAGCTGCCGGATAACGCTCTTCATAGTTTTCAGCCTGGCAACGTCATCCTCATCCGGCATCGCTTCGTCCGGGCCTGAAGAAATGGAAACATAAGTCGGGAAAACTCTGGCTATTTATCAAAAGGATAACCCGGAGGAAGAAACGTACCAAGTAAAGCACGATACGTGTCAGCAATTTGGACAGAAAGGCTTGTTAGATCATCCTCTGCTTTGTGAGCCCTTTTCCTATACTTCCTCATTATCATCCTATTCCTCCTGGCCTCAGCCTCGGCTGCTTCACGCAGAACCACCTCCTTTTCAATGAGCTTGGTGGCATCTGCCAGTTTCTCCTCAGATTGAGTCACGAAAGACTGCATGGATGCAACGAAGGATTAGCCGGGTAAAGGGGCAAGTTATCAGTCGCTTGTATCATAAAGTACCAAGCAAATTATGAATCAATTCACTCGGAACTTGGGGACTGGATAAGGACACAAGCAACGTTAGTCGGATTTACCTCGTGTTTGGCTATTAAAGCCCCCAAGATGTTTTCTTCATTAGCCCTCAAAGTGCGCAGGGTTTCCAGCATGTGGGTAAACGTCAAGTCCTCGGGTCGAGTACCGGAAGAGCCGGCAGCCTGGTCGCCTGGTGGGGGAGCTCTCCCCGCCCTTGGGGTCGAGACCCGGATAGTTTGAGTATCCGGGTTGGGAGAACCCATCCTTGTATCCAGAACCTCGATCTCCTCGTCCACTGGTTCCGACGAGGAAGGAGATCCGGCGGCTCGGTGAAGTGGATCGTTCAGGGGGCCTTGTTCCTGGTTATTCTCAGTATCACCGCCAGTCGCGGCATCTACGTTCTCAGTCGGCTCCTCTGCCCGATGGTTATCCGTCTCTACATTCTCCGGATCACTGACGGTGACTTGAGTGCTAGAAGAAAGATGAGAGGAGGCAGTTAGCAGTGGTGATTCAAAATTGTCAGGCATCAAAGGAAGTCATATAGCAAAAACTTACCCGGCATTCACGGTGTAGTCCGGCGGGAGCTCGCCGCTGGAAGCAGATGAAGTCGTCATAGGGACCACTAACGGAATCCGGAATTGCCCGGCACGTGGATGGTTAGGAGAAGGGTGGCATCGAGGAGAGTCGGAAGGACGAGACGGAGGAGCGCTGGCACGATGGACGGAGGAGGTAGAGATGCCCGGGTTAAGGGGATCTTCACCCGGGGAGCTCCGAGTTACTCTGCGTTTGGCTGGGAGAGAATCCTTCAAGCACGACGAGTTTGATAATTGATGGTTAAGTCGTCGCATGGCGTCAAAGGAGTAAGGTTCAGAGGATAACGAGGAGAAAGGAACCTTGGACACCGCCCCTCTGGTCTTCCTCTTGGCTCCAACTGTTGCCTCTTGATCAGATTCGGTAGCCTCCGGGTCATCCTCGTTGGTCTCACCTTCGTCCTCCAGCCCTGCGAACCGAGTGTGTGTCCGTGGGAAAAAGTTAAATGGGAGGAAAATGATGCAAGTAAAAATAATACAAGTTCCGGGCAGGTACCTTCACTATCATCGGCCGGCTCGTCCTCTTCTTCCGGGTCTCTAGAAGGGGGGGAGGGTTCAACTCTCCAGAAGGGGTCATCAGCCTGAGACAAAAGGATGAGACTAAGGGTTAGAAGCTGTATCAAGTCAAAATGTGGAAATAAGTTATGAATATCGGATATTACCGCTGGAGCCGGGTTTTCCCGAGTAAATGGGGGTAACCCGGCGATGCCCTTTATCACCTCTAGCTTCTCTGTCAAGAAGCCCTTGATGGTCTTGTTGGTGTCGCCGGTCGCAAAGCTCTTGGTGGAGTATCGGAGTGCATCCGTGGTATGCCCCGAGTACTCGCACATTAATTTGGTGCGGATGGAGTTGGGTTGAATTCGAAAATCTACCCATGTTTTCACTAAATTGAGCCCAAGGAGGCCATGGGCTGAGAGGATGGCTATTTTAGCTAACGAGGGAAGGATCGCCTCCCTGTCTGAGTCAGGTGCAAAGGCATTGAAAGACTCGGAAGGCTCAAGGAGGCTCTCCGAGTAGCCCGGCAGTTTCTTTTCGCTGTCTGGGGAGGTATCGTGGCAATAAAAGAAAGACAACTGCCAGTGTTTGACGTGGGAGTTTAAATTGAGGGTTGGCATCGGTGAATTCTTGCGGCGTTGGATGGATACCCCGCCGCAGGTAAGAAGTGCTCCGTCGCCACTTTCGCGGCACGGCTTACACTGGAATAGTTCGATGAAGAGAGTCAAACTTGGCGGTATGCACAAGTACGACTCGGATAGAACGATGAAGTGGGTAATGTTCAACATAGAGTTAGGCCCTATGTCGAATACCCGGAGGCCATAATGGCTTAAGACCTCCCTAAAGAAAGGGTGACCCGGAGGACGGAATCCCCGGGTCACGTGCTCTACGAAGCAGATTACCTCATTATCGGCGGGTGTGGGCCGGGTCTCGTTGCCCGGTGCTCTCCATTGAATGTCCTTCTGAGAAGGGAGAATTCCTAATTCGGCTAGCTCGTCCAGCTTGGCCTTTGTAGCTGTGGAACGCCCCCAGTTGGCGGATATGGTCTGGGTAGTCTTTGCCTGAGTCGGCTGTTTTCCTTGCCGTTTGGGAGCCATGGGATCAACCTGCAAAACACAAGAAAAAGAGGTATAGGAAATAAGACCCGGAAGTGCTGGATTATCCGAGTATGAGGTATCAAGAAAGTATGAAAACTAAGAACTATCCGGGTATCACGCTATGAGGTGGAGGTTACAAGGTATCCGTGTGTTAAGTATAACTGTGGAGATTATTGGTCACTTACGTACGAAAAAGCATTTGGGGAAGATGGATGGTTGCCCATGTATCTACTGCAAGCAAAATAGCTGGAAAAGAAGGATTTTCCGGGTGTTAATGCAATGAGCGGAAAATTGAGGAGGAATGGATCTAGATGGGAAAACTTGCGAACGATTCTACGGGGGATTTGGTGATTAGTAATGGTAGGAGGATGAGTTGTAGTCATCAAGCAGGTGGTTAAAGGAGTTAGCGAGCATCAAATCGATCTAATTCGATGCAACCGGAAGAACGACTCACAGGTTGACCTAGATCCAATCCTGGATGAATCGAAAAATTGCGGGGCTAAATTAAACGAGTGCAAGGGACTTACTGGAGATATTGGAGTCTAGCGCGACGGCGGTGGACGGCGTGGCTCGAGTGCCCCTTCGCGACTCTTGGCGAGTGGAACGAGGGCGCGGCGGTGAAGCTTGACGGCGGCGCGAGATGGCTCGAGAGCGAGCGCGGCCGGCGGCGGCTTTGCTTCGATGGCGAGCACGAACTTCTTGCGGTGGTGTTGCAAGGGCGTAAGGAGCAAGGAAGGAAAGGGGAAACTGAAGTGGAGCGATGGGTTTTAGGTTACCCTCAAAGCACTATTTATAAGGTGACGGTGAGTATATCCCAACGGCCGGAAGCCGGAAATTGTGGGGTAATGGCTATCTACGCGGATTCTGCAAGATATGCACCAAGTATTGAGCAAAGTATCTGGACAAAAAAGAGAAGGAGATCCACCCCGCGATATCAGGCCGGGTTACTATATGGCCACCATGGAGTAAGGCCTAGCTGTCTATCAAAGCATCTTAACCCGGCCTCCATATGCTTGTGTGTTTGATATCTTTGCAGGGAATAGCGAGCGCTTCAAGGAAGGATCCGTGAAGCCCAAGCTATTCTGGGGACTACTGATGGAGGGATAATAACCCGGTAGGCCAACTCCAAGGAATAACCCGGCCCAAAGGACGCTGCGCAGGATCCGGCTAAGGATAAAGAAACTTTCGGAAGGCCCAAGTTTGTAGGCCCAGTAACCCGGATTGCGGGTTACGATGAAGGAAAGTTAGGGTTTGTGCGCCGTGTCCGGGTAGGATCCAGGGTGCGCCTTGGAGGGTAAGCCAGGGGGTACGGGTGCTTTATAAACCGACCCCTAGGAGTAGTTGATTAAGATCTAAGAGCCCTAGCAACATCGCTTGATATCGAGCATCCCGTGTAACCTGAGAGTTGAGCTATTATATTAAGATCGGAGGCTCGGCGACTTTGATTTCCGACTACCAGATCGATTACCATCATGTTTTCCTCTGAGCTAAACCCTCTCCCAAACGCCTGTGTCGTCTTGCCCCAAGATCAGTTACCCCCGGTAACGTCTGCCGTGATTATCCCACGACAGTACATACGTCCGGTTGAGCTCCTGACGATTTTGGATTTGATTTTGTGTCAGGGGAGGCCACCTGCGTTCAGTCCGATGGGGAGGAATCGGTCGGGACGATAGATCGGCAGAAGAGCCCACCACGAAGAGGGAACAGCCGGAGGAGCCGGCATGGACCCCGCGTGGCCGGGTTATGAGATAAGATGACACCGAGTCCATCCTGCACCTGCTGGAGGACCGGTACGAGGAAGACAGCGACGATGAGGAAGAATACGAATCTGCGCCAAGCATTGTGCGCCAGGTCGCGGTTTACACGGCCCCCGCAACCAATGTTAATCAGGTGAACGTGACCGCGGCCGCTGTCGGGACAACACAAGCATTGGCCCAGCAGCAAAATCCGGTTGACGGAAACCCGGTCTTAACCCGGGTCGACGGAGAATCGGCATCAGTTACCAGCCATGCGGCGGATAGCGAGTTGCAGGCAAACATGTTCGGATATCTGGCAAACCGGACACCAGGGGCGGGTCCTTCAAATCCACAACACCCGGCCCTGTTCAACAACAACCTGATCCTGGATCCCACCGTTTTAGCCACAGTCATAACCCCGGAAAACGCGGCGGAACGTGTTAGGGATCTGGATGTAGCCCGTCGTGCGTTGGAACAACAGAGAAGGCAAGTAGAAGCAGAAAAACAAGGGGTAGCTGCGCGCCAGCGCGATCTAGACGCATTGGAAAACCGGCTCCGAGAAGAGACAACCAGGGTGCGTCAAAGGCACCAGACCAGATTACCAGCAACGGGTGGAGTTATAAACCCGGCCACACTATTCATCACACCTCAGGACCAACCGATTCCAGCGACGAACCAAGGAACCGTACATCAACCCGCAACTGGAGTTACTACCGGCAATACATTACCACCACCACCACCATCGCGGTTTCCCACGCCGGCAGGTCATTACAACAACCCCATGGATAATGTGTATGCTGCAACGTTAGCATTGAATCAGATCCCCGTAAGAGAGTCATCCCATGCGGAGCAGACCCGACGGGCGATCGATTTATTGCACACGGCAGTGGCACAACAAGTTAATTACCCGGACAACAGAAGTGGAATGCATGGGACACCGTATATCAGCCAGCAACGAGCCAATACCGGCAATATTCAGACAAGCTCAGCGCGACGGAGGGCAGAGCAGCAGCAAATGCCGCCTCCTCCCCGTGTTAAAGCAGTACCAGCAGCATCAGCGGCGCAAGCTATTGTGGATAGTTCCAGAGCGAGGAGAGCCGCGGCCGGGTCTGCGGTGCATGGACCAGCAGCAGTGCCGCGTCCGGCCGCGCCCCCCGCAGGATCACACGTTTCCCGAGTGAGGCCAGTTCCGACTAATCTCGCTGGGCCTAAGTGTCTGTCGGATAACATCAGAGCTGAGCCTTACCTGGATAAATTCAAGGAACCGGGTAAAGTAGTGAATTATGAGCCGACTATGGATCTGGAAACATGGTTGAGAAGCTATGAGATGGCAATGTCGATTCGCAACGCAACCGAAAATCTTCAAGCCAAGTTCATGTACCTAATGATGTCAGAAGGAGCAGCAAAGTTATGGTTCAATAATCTACCGGAGGGATCCATCAAGTCATGGGAGGAGTTGAAAACTGCGTTTATCAAGCACTTTCATGGGACGTGTAGAAAGCTATTTACTATTGATGACCTAGAGCGGTGTGTCCAGAAGAAGGGAGAATCGGCGCGCAGCTGGGTGCGCCGAGTCATGGAGATACTTCACTCATCTACGGATATTCAGCCCAAGGATGCGTTACAAGCGATGGCAAAGACGTGCAAGTACATAGCTTTAGTGCAAAAGTTAACTCGCATGAAATCTAGTCGAAATGCTTCAGAGGTTACGATAGGAGAGCTAATGGATGCATGCAACAAGCACGCTGCAACAGATACTACAGAAGAGGATGTCGCTGACAAGAAGCAAAAGCAAACACAAGCAACAATGGAAGAACCGGCAATGGATCAACGCCGGGTAACAATGGAGGTAACAAGGGGAACAACCAGAATAAGCGCCCGTTTGAGGGAAGCTCCGAGTTTGTCGCTAGCACAGAAGCCGGGTCTTCGAGACCCAGGGCGGAAGGAAACTTCAATGGAGGAAACCAGAACGGAGGAAATTATCAAGGACCGCCAAGGACGGGTAACAATTGGGATATCTTCGGGATGGCGTGCCCAAAGCACAGCAGAAACGGTATACCGGCTAACCATTCATTGGAGCAATGTGCGGACCTACAGAGATGGAAGAACGAGGAAATAAACAAGGCTATGTGAGGTGCAGGTCGGGGAGGAGGACCGGGTCCGGGTGGAAACCCGGGCCACGGCCCACCCCCAGCCGGCAACCCGGCAGGCGGAAATCCGGGTAATAACCAGGGGGAGCTAGAGGTTTCCAGGCCAACCCAAACAGTTGGGACAATACCACGTACATACTACAGGAATTTCCAACAAGGATAAAAAGATACTCAAAAAGGCGGTAAACTCAGTTGCCTCGGCCGTTCCGAGATACCTGAGATGGTCAGAGCAGGACGTAACATGGAGCAGAAGGGATCACCCGGAAAGGATAGAACACCCGGGAGTCTTAGCATTGGTGGTTGCGCCGCAGGTTAATGGTTATGAGCTGAAAAAGGTCTTAATGGACGGCGGTAGTAGCATCAACATCTTATATTGGGAAACCTTTCTACGCATGGGTCTCAAGGAGTCCCAGCTACAGAAGAGTTCGACAGTTTTTCACGGGATAGTACCAGGTCACTCAGCGTGCCCCGAGGGAAAAATCACACTGGAGGTAGCTTTTGGAGAATCGAAGGACAATTTCCGGGTTGAGTGGCTCACTTTCGAGGTGGTCAAGTTGCGCAGCCCTTATCACGCGCTATTCGGAAGGCCGGCTTACGCTAAGTTCATGGCCAGGCCATGTTATGTGTATCTACAGCTAAAAATCCCGGGTCCAAAGCAGACCATTACCATACATGGGAACCGGGATATAGCGGCTGAGAGCGATGAAGGAGATGCGGCAATGGCTGAACAAGCTTGCAGAAAAGAGGAACTCAAGTATTACCGGTCTCAAGTAGACCCGGATGACAGAACAGCGTTAAAAAGGCCGAATACTGAAGACGAGAGAGCGAAGTTCAAGGCAGCGCAGGACACCAAGATGGTGGCTTTTGTCGAGGGTGATCCCTCCAAGCAATTTGCTATAGGATCTAACTTGGACAGCGAACAGGAGAAAGCACTTGTGGAGTTCATTCGTTCGAATCAGGATGTGTTCGCCTGGACGCCCAGCGACATGCCGGGTATCCCTACAGAACTGGCAGAGCACAGTTTGCACGTTGATCCCAAGTCCAGGCCTGTGAAGCAGGGCCGGAGAAAAATGAATGAAGAAAGAAGGAAGGCTATAGGATAAGAAATCGCACGGCTGCTTACAGCCGGCTTTATCATGGAAGTATTTCACCCGGACTGGTTAGCAAACCCGGTTCTCGTGATGAAAAAGACCAATGAGTGGAGAATGTGCATCGATTATACAAGTCTCAACAAGCATTGCCCAAAGGATCCGTTTGCACTACCAAGGATAGATCAGATCATAGACGCAGTAGCTGGAAGTGACCTATTATGTTTCCTGGACGCATATTCCGGGTATCATCAGATCATGCTCAAGAAGGAAGATTGGGAGAAAACATCGTTCATAACCCCTTTTGGGGCCTTCTGCTACAAGACCATGACGGTTGGATTCAAGAACGCTGGCGCAACCTATCAACGGTGTATTCAGAAGTGCTTTGAGGACCAAATTGGACGCAACTTTCACGCATACGTGGATGATGTGGTGATCAAAACCAGGAAAGCGGAGACATTCATTGATGATCTAAAGGAAACGTTCAAGAACTTGAGAAGGTACCAGATGAAACTTAACCCAACAAAGTGTGTCTTTGGAGTCCCAGCCGGGAAATTACTCGGCTTTATCGTTTCTGAGAGAGGAATTGAGGCAAATCCAGATAAAATCAAAGCTATCCAAAGTCTAAAAAAGCCGGAAAATTTGAAGCATGTTCAGAAGCTCACAGGGTGCATAGCAGCGCTCAGCCGGTTTATATCTAGGCTCGGAGAAAAGGCAATACCCTTGTACCGGCTCTTGAAGAAATCTGATAAATTCGTATGGGATCAAGAGGCGGACGAGGCGTTTGAAGCACTAAAGAAGCAGTTATCTGAGGCACCAGTCCTAGCAGCCCCGGGTCCTAAAGAGCCCATGCTATGATACGTTGCAGCCGGGCCCCGGGCGGTTAGCGCAGTGGTTGTTGTCGAGCGTAAGGAGGATGGGAAAGATCACCCGGTCCAGAGGCCGGTTTATTATGTCAGCGAGGTATTATCAGAGGCAAAACATCGCTACCCACATTGGCAAAAGCTGGTTTTCGGGGTCTTCATGGCCAGCCGGAAACTGAAGCCGTATTTTCAGGAACACCCCATAATAGTGGTTAGCTCTATACCAATGTAGGATATCATCAGAAACTCGGATGCTACGGGTAGAATAGCCAAGTGGGCGATCGAGATGGGAGATTACCACATCAACTATGAGCCCAGGTCAGCAATCAAATCTCAAGCTCTGGTTGATTTCATTAACGATTGGACTCACACAGGCATGCCCACCATGGCTCCAACTTCCGAGTCTTGGATAATGCACTTCGACGGTTCCAAGCAGTATGAGGGATCAGGAGCTGGAGTGGTGCTAACATCACCCAAAGGAGACAAGTTAAGTTACGTGTTGCAGATTCATTTTGATTGTTCCAATAACGTGGCCGAGTATGAGGCCCTATTGCACGGCTTAAAGGTAGCCAAGGAGATGAACATTAAGAGGATACGATGCTTTGGTGATTCGGACCTTGTGGTACAGCAGGTCTCAGGAACTTGGGATAGAAAAGATGCAACTATGGCAGCATACCGCAAAGAGGTGGACAGGGTTGCCGGATGTTTTTCCGGGTATGAGGTGGAGCACATAGACAGAAGAAAAAACGAGGCAGCAGACGCACTCGCCAGACTCGGCTCGCGTAGAGAGCCGGTTCCACCTAATGTTTTCCTGGATGAGCTATGGCGACCATCAGTTAAAACCGAGTATGAGGAAGAACTGGCAAATCAAGACCCGGATTTGGAGCTCGTGGCCACAGTACGTGTTGTTCCCGAGTGGACAGAGCCGTCCCTGGCCTACCTATCACGGGGCGAGTTACCACAGCAGGAGGTATTAGCAAGATAAATTCTGAGACGAGCAAAAGGATATTCTATCATCAATGGGGAGTTGTACAAAAAAAGTGTAGCAGGAGTCTTTTTGCGCTGTGTAGCACCAGAAGAAGGCCGACAGATCCTCAAGGAGATCCATGAAGGTGATTGTGGGCATCACGCATCCACAAGATCCCTTGTGGCCAAAGCTTATCGACATGGTTTCTTCTGGCTCACGGCCCTAGCAGACGTGGAGCGCTTGGTGGCAAGGTGTGACGGATGTCAAAGGTACGCTCGCCAAACCCATGTGCCGGCTATGGAATTGCGGACTATCCCGCTAACTTGGCCGTTTGCGGTTTGGGGTATGGATATGGTTGGCCCCTTCCACATGTCACCTTGCAAAAAGACACATCTCTTAGTGGCTGTTGATAAGTTTACAAAGTGGGTTGAGGTCATGCCAGTCACCAATTGTTAGGCAATTACAGCAGTCAAGTTCCTGAAAAGGATTATCTATCGGTTCGGATATCCCCACAGCATAATTACCGACAATGGAACCAACATGTCCCTTGGCGAGATGGAGAAGTTCTGTGGAAACAATGGCATTCGTTTGGACATAGCCTCAGTGGCTCGCCCACAGGCTAATGGGCAAGTGGAGAGAGCAAATCAGGAGTTGCTTCGTGGATTAAAGCCACGGTTGCGAGTCCCGTGTATCAGTGCCGCTGGTGCATGGGTAGAGGAGTTACCTTCAGTAGTTTGGGGTATCAATACCACACCTAACAGATCTACTCAGATGACACCGTTTTTCATGGTTTATGGCACAGAAGCAGTGTTGCCGAGTGATATTATCCAGGACTCGCCTCGAGTATCGGCTTACATCGAGGTGGAGAACGAGAAGACCCGGCAAGACGCCGTGGACATGCTAGAGGAACACAGGGAACATGCTTTGGAGAGATCAGCCATATATCAGCAGGATCTGCGGAGGTATCATAGCCGGCGCGTGAAAACCCGGGTCTTCCAGGAAGGAGATCTGGTTCTGCGCCTGGTGCAATCAAAGGAAGGAAAACACAAGTTATCACCGGCATGGGAAGGACCGTTCATCATAAGCCGTAATCTGCACAATGGATCATATTACTTTATAGATGCAAGGGAAGAGTCGGCTACAGTTAATGACAACGCTCACACCACTTCATCTATGCAGAGAAAGAAAGACCATGGAACGTGGCTCAGCTGCGTCCCTACTATACTTAGTATAGCTGTCGCGACCCCGGACCTAGAGATATACATACTGTTATGTGCTCCTAGCCATGGACTCACAAGGGCTTCAGGGTTACCAGCCCCGGCCGCAACAAACAACGGCAGGCAGACTGGATTCATCGGCACGTAGTCCGGATCCCCAGTCTACTACTCCTTGTATCCATGCTAGTCATAACCAACTATGCATATCAAAGCGTCCACGAATCGAATGAAACTGAAGGAAACGGGACCAAAGCTATACAGAGCTGCTATGTGTCCAGAAAGTGCAACAATAATCGAGGGTTACTAGGGTTACCTCGCCCCAGGCCGATCAAATCGACAGGCGGGCTCGAACATGGATCATCGGCTCCACAACCCCTCGACTGCGACAACTACGCAGGCATAGCCAAAACTGTATAACAATGAGCTCGAAACCAACAACCGATCAAAGCAGTACTCTAAACAGGAATCTTTATTAAACAGGTGTTACTAGAGTATAGCTTACAAGCAGAGGTCACATGACTCAACATTACATCAGACAACAGAAGGCAAATTATGTTGCTAATCAACAAGAACCAAAAAGGCCTAAGAGGCCACAACATTAGGCGACGTCCCAGCCCATAGATTCCAGGCTGCTACCTGGGAACCCCAAACTACTCGTCGATGTTCACGTCGAACCATCACTGAAGTGACGAACTCCACCTGAACCAAAATTAAACAAACCTGAGTACGGGAGGTACTCAACAAGACTTAGTTAACCTATTATATATCTGCTTATTTTCAGAAAGGTTTTATGACGGCTCTTTTGCTTAAATCAATCTTTGTTTTCCAAAACGAGGAAGAATAGCATGTTTCATGGAATTTTTAAAACAGATGAGAGGACTAATCAACTACTGAAATCATCATCTTTTGAATCCACCAACATCATTTCCCATAAACTCAAATGTTACAAGGATCACCCCTCCCGGCATCTTGGGGGAGGCACCCTTCATACATTGCCAACATCTTTTACGTCACGTTCAAGTTATCTATGACCCCGTGACTTTAACCAAGTCGTCCATAACCGTGGACACGGCTTTCCGAAAGATTTATCCCTGCAGGGTGGTACACTTTACCCACACGTACCATCCGACTCTTAATGCCAAGCTATTGGCACAATTCCGACGATGTGCCGGCAGAGTGTGGTTGGCCACGACCTTTACCTTGTCGAGACCTATCCATGAGTCAACCCAAACAGGGCCACCCCGTCAACAGGGAGTTGGCCACCTCCTGACGGCACCTGTTCTATGAGTCGGGATCAATATCCGTGTACGTCCATCACTTGTCCCGGTCACGCCCTAAACACCTCCCAAAGGTTTTTGACTCACACGCAGATGGAAATCCCAAACTACGTGAGTCACAGATAGAACCAAACAAGTTAGTTAGTCGAGCGCGGTCTGTTAGGCCCCGCGTGTGGTTGCACGCTCAGTCTTCGTTCCCGCGGCGAGACCTTACTCCTAGGGTTGGCAAGTACGGAACGAACAACCACTTCCCAAGTGGCCTCCCGTCCAAGCCTTAGTCAGGTTAACCACACAATTCTCATCTCACCACGCCATCATATCATACTAGGTTATCGAAGCTCTGATTCATCAACCGGATGGAGCAGAGGTAAACAAACATGTATGACTAAGCGAAGCAGATATGAGGTTCTGGCGATGCGCACAAGCAATTCTATGGCGGCTAGGAACAGTGGATCAGGACATTGTGGCAATGCAGCATATAGGTGAACTATGTCTACTAGCATCAAATACTTTGGAATCGAATGCATAGTACGAGATTCAAATGTTGTTCGAAAGCATATATGAGCAGATAAGAGGTTATGCTTGCCTTGGTTATAAGAAAACCAGATAAGGATTTTCAGGGATAAGTGCTTGACTTGTCGGTTAAGATCAAGTATTCGTCATAGGAGTTGATGGCCTTCTCTTCGGAGTCACGTTCTACCGAGGGGGAAACAACACCGAAAAGAAGAACACAATCAACATGGCATCGATGCAATGCACAACATGTATGCATGAGCAAGTTATGCACTGAAATAAAGCCCTAAGCATGATCGTTGGGTTGCTAGGGTTCATATGACAGTTAAGCATTTTTACTGAATTTATCCCGAAATAGTCCCCGGAGGGGGTTTCGGGCGATTATGAAAGTGAGTACAAATTTAAAGTGCTCAAATGGGTTTGAAAACATCATAAATAGGTTGCATTTGTCATTTTGAGCAATTTGGTATATAACTTTTAATTTTCTAATTTTAGTGAATAAAAACTTATTTTTTTTATTTTTAAATAAATTAACAACATTAAATAAAGGTCATTTTTTCAACTTTCTCAAACATGTGTGAAAATGATATATTTGGAAAGAGTACATTTTTCTGATCATTTTGATACCTCACTTTCATTTTTCTGAGATATAAAACAAAAGTTATTAATTAAACAATTTTATTCATTTTTCTGGAATTACTCGATTTATCAAAAAGGGAAAAATATGACATCATCACGACGTCACTGTGACGTCACCCTGTACTGGTTCTTCACAGAAGAGATCAAATTCGATCGAATTCGCGCGGGATTTCAAAATCAAACTATACCACGGGACGGAGGAAGCTGTGCTGGTTCTATGGGTGGTCACGGCTGACCAAAAGGTCGCCGGAGTGCTCGCCGCCGACGAGGAATCACAACGGCGCTCTCGGGTGTGCGTCGACGACGACTTACAGAAGGAGAGAGGAAGTATGGAGGGCACCGGGAGGATCACCAGCTCACCGTGAGCGTATTGGTGTGGACGGGGAGGCTCGAAGAAGCCGGAGACGGCGGCGCCGTACAGGTTTCCGCAGCAGCCGGAGAGATGGCGGGGGCAAAATTCCGACGGTTCCGTCCAACCTAGCTCGCCGGAGTTCTCGAGGAGAAAGAGGAGGCGACGGTGCTTTGGTTGAGACCCTCGGCTAGGCTTCGTTTGGCCGGCAGTAGCGGGGCAGAGGGATGGCCGGCGGCCTAGGGTTTCGGCCGGGAGTTACAGAGAAGGAGAGGAGGGCGACCTGGGGGGGGGGGGTTCTGCGAGCTCGGCTCGTTCGAGACGTCTCCTGGGGTCCTCATCCCCTCGCAACAGGGAGCAGGAGGTGGCATTCGGCCACCTCACCATGGCCCTCGTCCTTCTGGCTGAAGCTGGAAGAAAGGGAAACAAAAGGGAAATTGCGGAAACCCCCTGAAGTTTTTGAATTTTACAATGAAGCCATTTTCTCTTTAAAAACAGAACAGAAAACAGACTTTTGAGGCCCTTTTTGGAAGAATAAAATTTGACAAAAATTATTTTTGAAAAGCTCATGAAATTTCCAATAAAACCATAACTTGGGTTGGTGCATTTGAATTATTTTTCAATACAAAATTTTGGAACCCATTTTAAGTACTTTTTGTGGGATTTTCTGAAACCATTTAAATTTCATAGATTTAAATTGGTTGAAACATAATTAAATTGTATTGATTCATGCATGTATGATGTCGCACCCGGACTTCTAAAGGATACTCGCCGTTCCGTTGAACAGTAGTAGATTGGATTACGGGGCTTACCGGCACCCGCGTCCTCTTACGAGTAGGCCAACACACGTATGTGTGACAGCCAACCCCTATCTGTTCAGCGTCGACGTAAACTATCCCATAGAAATCAGGATACTTCCATTGACGTACTTCAAACATACACACATGGTACGTCAACGGCGTTTGAACAAGTGATATCACAACAGATCTCTACGACACAAAAGATGAAAATAAGTTGCAAATAGCTCTCATTAGAGCAGAGATAGCAAATACAATCATTCAGAGGGCACATGCCCCAACAATTCGTCATTACATCACAGCGGAAGCATTCAACATGTATGAGTACAGACAAGAACCAAATAGGCCTAAGAGGTCGGAAACGAAAAGACGGAGCCCATCCACGAAGTCTCGGATCCTGCCCGGGTCCGCTATCTACTCGTCAGCAGTCTCGTCATACTCCACGTAGTAGCCACCAGGTAGATCCTCGGAAACGTAGGTCTGCGGAAACCACAGCCCCAAAGGGGTCAGTACATAAACGTACTGGCAAGCAAGACTCACAGTTCACCAAAGTGTAGCCCGTCAACACCAAGCACAGATGCCTTGGGTTCAACGGAAGAAAGGGGATATAAAAGATGCTGCAACTGGCTGCGCTAACCAACTACAGAGAACTACAACTTCCAACTAACAGAAAGGGGATAAGATCGAGTATTGTAACCAACCTATCAACTAATCTCAAACAAACCCATCCTGGATCTCGCCCCTTATCCAAAGAAGCAATCCGAGGATAACTCACAGAGTTGAATTAATGATGGTTCATATTATTGTGTCGATAAGCCTATTACTAGTCAAGTCGTTAATCATTGGGTGTAAGGTTGTTAATCATTAGGTTTAAGTTGTCCTGAGTACTTGTTAGCCAGTACTTTCACCAAGTAATCCATAACCGCGGAAAACACGGCTTCTCGAGAAGATTATCCCTGCAGGGTTGCACCAATTTGGCCGTACACGCAAGAATAACCCGCCAGATGGGATGCCTCCCACCAAGCGGGGCACTCTACACAACTCAACTCTTCTTCGCATCAAGCCCAAAGCACCACATGCTGTGCGTGCGCGGCTAATCGAGCCCCACGAAGAAAAGGGGACCCTCATAGCACTGGAAGACCACGCCGCCCTAAATGCCGACTACAAAAGTTCCACCCTGGCCTGGGCTCGCAAGATCATGCATGCAGCAAATGGAAAGCCCGAACTACGTGTGGCGATTTGGACGAGATGCGAATCGAATCAAATTGAGGGGGGCGCCCATACTCGCTTCCCACATGCGGTTAGTGCGCTCATCATGGATCAGTAGACAAGACCCTTTTCCTATTAGGGTCGACACTAGCAGGCCTCAAAACCACCCTGGGCCTCCTGCCGGTGCCTTATCATCAAATTATTATTTAACAATAACAGTAGCATGATTGATTTATTGATTAAACATCGAGCCCCCAGAACATAATAAAATAGTAACAGAAAATAACGGGTAACAGACTCGAGCAAAACAACCTAAGCATGCTAGTAAGACACGGGCAACAATCAATGGTTATAGGTATGGAGGTGAGGCAATATCAGGATAAAGGGATTCATGTGATAGGTTCGTAACAGAAACAACTACTACTAAGGCTAGCAGAAATAGACAACGGAAAGTATCGGTAACCAAGGTTGAAAGGAACACAGTGGTTCATGTGAGTGATAACTTGCCTGCAAACCCAGTAGCCTGGTACTGAGCTAAATCCTTAGAAGGGGTGTCGTAAGTATCGTCGGTCTCAACGTCGTCGTATATCCGAGAAGAAGCAAACAAACAATGCAGAAATATAAACAATCAATATCATGGCATAATGCACAAACATGGGATGATGCATGATGGTTCAATTGATGCATCCAAAAATAAACTAGTTGACAAGATAGAAACAGGATTAAATGGACCCACATGCAATTTGAGTTGCACCTGTAAAGCCCATGAATTATGGTTGAATTAATTGTTTTACAACTAATCAAATTGTGTAAGTGAATTAGCATGATGCATGGATGAGGAGAACAGCAAAATAACAACAATAGAAGCAAATGGAAATAAGGTTTAGCAAGTTTAGAAATTCATTGATTAAGTTTTGGAATTTTGGTTACTTAAGGGTGTCACACAAGCATTTGTTGTTTTCACCAATTTTAATTGTTCAAGATAGATAACAAAGTTCATATTTGGAAAGAACACCAAGTTTTGCGTGGATTACATGTTTCACTTGTTGAAAATGGATTTCAAATAAATTATTTATGAATTAAACAAGTTTAAGCAAGAATTAAATGAATTTAATTCAAACATGAACTTATTTGAGTTTTTATTTGTTCAAAACATTAAGTGAAGTTCATAGTTGACAAGGTTATGTTTTTATGGTTTGAAAACATATTTTATATGTCCCAAAAGAATTTGTTTTGATCAAGTTATAAATTTAGCAATATTAAATGAATTAAATAAGATTTAAATTATTTAACCAAGTTTAATTATTCAAATCATGAAACAAATTTTATATTTGGAAAGGTGGTTTAATTTTGCATGGAAAACATATTTTATTTGTTGAAATTGGATTTAAAATGAGCAAGTTATTATTTTGGCAATTTTAAATGCAATAATTAAGAAACAGTTGTTTTCTGCAATTTAAATTATTCAAAACAGCAAACAAAGTTGATATTTGTAAAGTACATGAAAAGTTGATTGGAAAACATATTTCGTTTGTGAAATTTGGAATTTTTATGCCCAAGTTATGATTTTTGCAAGTTTAAGTGAATTTGACAAGTTTTCAAATATTGCACCAATTTAAAATATTCAAAACAGTAAACAAATTTTATATTTGGATAGAACATTTAATTTGGGACAGAAAAAATATTTAAAAAGTTAAATTTGGAGTTACAATGATTTTCTTATGCAATTTACAAGATATAGTGCAAATCTGCCATTTTTAGTGAAACAGGGACTTGGAAAAATATTTCAGGGGCCTAGAATTAATTTACAAGGGCCTAGTTGTGATTCTGTGAAATTACTGTGACCAAAACATTGCAAAAAATAAAAGTTGGTTTATTCTGCAGGGGGTGGGATTCGATCCCCCCACCTGCTGATGCGCTCACAGGGTGCAAACCAGATGGGTTGCTGCTGTTTGGTTGGCAGGAAGGGAACTGTGGGGGGGTTAATGTTCAGGGGATGCACTGAATCCGCTTTGGAAAATAGCAGGAAAAAAGGTGGGGGCTGGGGATTCGAACCCCCCACCTCGCGGGTGCGCGCAGAGATGCAGTGCCAGTGCGGTATGGATCGGTGTTGTGCTAGGAAGGGGCAGTGGGTGGGGTTAAGGTGCAGTTTTCGGGGGTTTTTCTGAACTGCAGGTGGACGCATCGTTCCTGTACCCGACTGATGCACGAGCAGGCAGCGAGCAGCGAACGGCAGCGGCCAGCTCCTTCTCGCGAGTGGTGCCGGAGGGGCGCCGGGGCGTGGGGCTGCTGCGGGGCCAAGGGAAAGAGGAGGAGGCGAGCGAGGGGGGATGGGGTCGAGGGGCGGCCTCACCTTGGCGGTCGATGGAGGAGCAGAACGGGGCGGACAGGGCGCGGTCGGCGGCATGTCGGCGATGGCGGCGGCGGCACGGTGCGTCCCCGCCCGCGCCTAGGTGATGGGGAGGGAGAGGGAAACGCGAGGGTTCCATTCCCGCCCTCTCCCTGGATGGAGGAGGACCAGAGCTCCGGCGATTGCCGGTGGAAGGAGAGCTTTTTCTTTCGGTTGGGTTCAGTAGGTTACAGAGAAACAAAAGAACAGAGGGAGAGGAAGATGGAGGAAGAGGATGGCGGCTGGGGAGAGGAAGAAGGGAGAGTAGGGGAAAACCCTAGGGCTAGCCATTAGGTTTATAGGGAGGGGTTGAGGAGGATCACCGTTGCCTGATCCTTCTGCTACGTGGATAGCTCCGATGGCCATCCGTACCGAGGAAGAAGACGCAGTGAAGGGGTATTGGGCCAGGGAAAATAGGTGGGCTGGGCTGCGTTTCTACCCCCCTTGAACCGTTTTCTTCTTCTTATTTTTCATTTTTCTGTTTTTTTTTGTAGCAAAGAAAATGGAAGAGATAGATAGGTTTAGAGTTGCAAAAAATTTGGGAAAAATTCCTGTGGGTTAATTAGGTCAAAACCTAACAAATGTCAACTTTGGTTTTCAAAAACATTTGAATTATAGTGCTGTTTTGTAAATTGGTTCGAATTTGGGTAATTTGATAATTAAATGATTATTGATGAAAACTATGTTTTTATTAGGGTGACCCCTATTTATTAAAAAGAACAAATGTGGTTATAATTTGTTTGTTACTTTTATAACTTTCAAATTTGGTGCTGTCTTGTGATTGCTTTGAATTTGGAAACAAATGGGAATTAATTAATTGAAATAAAAGCACCATTTTATTAGTTGATCAATGTGGTATGATATGAAAGCAAATTAGTTGTTTTTATTTGAGATTTTTATTTAAAAGGTTGTAACAGAGCAAGTATGAAAACAAAGCATTTGAAATGGTTTGAGTTTCATTGTGAAAACAAATAAAAACAAGTGCAAACAAAGGAGTAAAATGATGCCATGATGCAATACTTTAATAACAAGAAATCAAACATTCTAAATGGTAGGTTTTCATACTTGGGCTGTTACAAAACGCCCCCCCTTGAAGGAATCGCGCCCCGAGATTCCAACTGAGAAAAGAAAAGGTCCGGAAACTTCTTGGGGAGATCCTCTTGAACTGTGACACGTGAAACACATCGTGCACCTTGGATAGACGTCAGGGAATTTGCAAACCACCGGATCATTTTCAAGTAAAGGGAGTGGTTTTTGTATCGAGGGTGTATAGTTGGATAGAACTTGATTCATTTGGAGAATAGATTATCTGGCTAGAATGGTGGAACAGAGTTGTTGACATCAATCCAATACTAAGAATGACATCAATGTCAGAATTTCCCAGCAACATGAGAGAAACAAGGAATATGTTGCCTCCAATTAGGATTGGATTGTCCTTACTTATGTTGGAAGTCAACATTTGAGATCCCGGAGAGTGAACGGTGATTTGATTGCTTAGTGGAACCAGAATTTTGTTGTATGTTGTGGAAAAGATCTTTGACACAAAAGAATGTGATGCTCCGGTATCAAACAACACTTTAGCTGGAATAGAGTTTAGGAGATGAACGGGGAAACTTTGATTAGACGCCGGTAGAAGAATTGAAGTGGAAACAACAACAATATTTCAACGGACGAAATGTTCTTTAGAAGAACAGGATAACGAAGCAACACCGGGGGAAACGAGCACAAAACTCCTGAGGTACTACGGAGAACCCAAAACACGTGAAATCCTAACTTGAAAATTTAGATGAGAAGAGAAAAACAACGTTGCACTTCCTTACCAGAAAAGGGAGGGTGGGTGGGGAAAGAAGAAAAGGAACAAAATTCCTACTCTCACGTTTCATTTTTCCTATATAGCTACAAAATAGTTTCTAGACTCAACTGCGACCAGTAAAAAGGGATCCTACATGCAGACAGGCTCTGATACCATTTGTCGCACCCGGACTTCTAAAGGATACTCGCCGTTCCGTTGAACAGTAGTAGATTGGATTACGGGGCTTACCGGCACCCGCGTCCTCTTACGAGTAGGCCAACACACGTATGTGTGACAACCAACCCCTATCTGTTCAGCGTCGACGTAAACTATCCCATAGAAATCAGGATACTTCCATTGACGTACTTCAAACATACACACATGGTACGTCAACGGCGTTTGAACAAGTGATATCACAACAGATCTCTACGACACAAAAGATGAAAATAAGTTGCAAATAGCTCTCATTAGAGCAGAGATAGCAAATACAATCATTCAGAGGGCACATGCCCCAACAATTCGTCATTACATCACAGCGGAAGCATTCAACATGTCTGAGTACAGACAAGAACCAAATAGGCCTAAGAGGCCGGAAACGAAAAGACGGAGCCCATCCACGAAGTCTCGGATCCTGCCCGGGTCCGCTATCTACTCGTCAGCAGTCTCGTCATACTCCACGTAGTAGCCACCAGGTAGATCCTCGGAAACGTAGGTCTGCGGAAACCACAGCCCCAAAGGGGTCAGTACATAAACGTACTGGCAAGCAAGACTCACAGTTCACCAAAGTGTAGCCCGTCAACACCAAGCACAGATGCCTTGGGTTCAACGGAAGAAAGGGGATATAAAAGATGCTGCAACTGGCTGCGCTAACCAACTACAGAGAACTACAACTTCCAACTAACAGAAAGGGGATACGATCGAGTATTGTAACCAACCTATCAACTAATCTCAAACAAACCCATCCTGGATCTCGCCCCTTATCCAAAGAAGCAATCCGAGGATAACTCACAGAGTTGAATTAATGATGGTTCATATTATTGTGTCGATAAGCCTATTACTAGTCAAGTCGTTAATCATTGGGTGTAAGGTTGTTAATCATTAGGTTTAAGTTGTCCTGAGTACTTGTTAGCCAGTACTTTCACCAAGTAATCCATAACCGCGGAAAACACGGCTTCTCGAGAAGATTATCCCTGCAGGGTTGCACCAATTTGGCCGTACACGCAAGAATAACCCGCCAGATGGGATGCCTCCCACCAAGCGGGGCACTCTACACAACTCAACTCTTCTTCGCATCAAGCCCAAAGCACCACATGCTGTGCGTGCGCGGCTAATCGAGCCCCACGAAGAAAAGGGGACCCTCATAGCACTAGAAGACCACGCCGCCCTAAATGCCGACTACAAAAGTTCCACCCTGGCCTGGGCTCGCAAGATCATGTAGGCGGCAAATGGAAAGCCCGAACTACGTGTGGCGATTTGGACGAGATGCGAATCGAATCAAATTGAGGGGGGCGCCCATACTCGCTTCCCACATGCGGTTAGTGCGCTCATCATGGATCAGTAGACAAGACCCTTTTCCTATTAGGGTCGACACTAGCAGGCCTCAAAACCACCCTGGGCCTCCTGCCGGTGCCTTATCATCAAATTATTATTTAACAATAACAGTAGCATGATTGATTTACTGATTAAACATCGAGCCCCCAGAACATAATAAAATAGTAACAGAAAATAACGGGTAACAGACTCGAGCAAAACAACCTAAGCATGCTAGTAAGACACGGGCAACAATCAATGGTTATAGGTATGGAGGTGAGGCAATATCAGGATAAAGGGATTCATGTGATAGGTTCGTAACAGAAACAACTACTACTAAGGCTAGCAGAAATAGACAACGGAAAGTATCGGTAACCAAGGTTGAAAGGAACACAGTGGTTCATGTGAGTGATAACTTGCCTGCAAACCCAGTAGCCTGGTACTGAGCTAAATCCTTAGAAGGGGTGTCGTAAGTATCGTCGGTCTCAACGTCGTCGTATATCCGAGAAGAAGCAAACAAACAATGCAGAAAGATAAACAATCAATATCATGGCATAATGCACAAACATGGGATGATGCATGATGGTTCAATTGATGCATCCAAAAATAAACTAGTTGACAAGATAGAAACAGGATTAAATGGACCCACATGCAATTTGAGTTGCACCTGTAAAGCCCATGAATTATGGTTGAATTAATTGTTTTACAACTAATCAAATTGTGTAAGTGAATTAGCATGATGCATGGATGAGGAGAACAGCAAAATAACAACAATAGAAGCAAATGGAAATAAGGTTTAGCAAGTTTAGAAATTCATTGATTAAGTTTTGGAATTTTGGTTACTTAAGGGTGTCACACAAGCATTTGTTGTTTTCACCAATTTTAATTGTTCAAGATAGATAACAAAGTACATATTTGGAAAGAACACCAAGTTTTGGGTGGATTACATGTTTCAATTGTTGAAAATGGATTTCAAATAAATTATTTATGAATTAAACAAGTTTAAGCAAGAATTAAATGAATTTAATTCAAACATGAACTTATTTGAGTTTTTATTTGTTCAAAACATTAAGTGAAGTTCATATTTGACAAGGTTATGTTTTTATGGTTTGAAAACATATTTTATATGTCCCAAAAGAATTTGTTTTGATCAAGTTATAAATTTAGCAATATTAAATGAATTAAATAAGATTTAAATTATTTAACCAAGTTTAATTATTCAAATCATGAAACAAATTTTATATTTGGACAGGTGGTTTAATTTTGCATGGAAAACATATTTTATTTGTTGAAATTGGATTTAAAATGAGCAAGTTATTATTTTGGCAATTTTAAATGCAATAATTAAGAAACAGTTGTTTTCAGCAATTTAAATTATTCAAAACAGCAAACAAAGTTGATATTTGGAAAGTACATGAAAAGTTGATTGGAAAACATATTTGGTTTGTGAAATTTGGAATTTTTATGCCCAAGTTATGATTTTTGCAAGTTTAAGTGAATTTGACAAGTTTTCAAATATTGCACCAATTTAAAATATTCAAAACAGTAAACAAATTTTATATTTGGATAGAACATTTAATTTGAGACAGAAAAAATATTTAAAAAGTTAAATTTGGAGTTACAATGATTTTCTTATGCAATTTACAAGATATAGTGCAAATCTGCCATTTTTAGTGAAACAGGGACTTGGAAAAATATTTCAGGGGCCTAGAATTAATTTACAAGGGCCTAGTTGTGATTCTGTGAAATTACTGTGACCAAAACATTGCAAAAAATAAAAGTTGGTTTATTCTGCAGGGGGTGGGATTCGATCCCCCCACCTGCTGATGCGCTCACAGGGTGCAAACCAGATGGGCTGCTGCTGTTTGGTTGGCAGGAAGGGAACTGTGGGGGGGTTAATGTTCAGGGGCTGCACTGAATCCGCTTTGGAAAATAGCAGGAAAAAAGGTGGGGGCTGGGGATTCGAACCCCCCACCTCGCGGGTGCGCGCAGAGATGCAGTGCCAGTGCGGTATGGATCGGTGTTGTGCTAGGAAGGGGCAGTGGGTGGGGTTAAGGTGCAGTTTTCGGGGGTTTTTCTGAACTGCAGGTGGACGCATCGTTCCTGTACCCGACAGATGCACGAGCAGGCAGCGAGCGGCGAACGGCAGCGGCCAGCTGCTGCTCGCGAGTAGTGCCGGAGGGGCGCCGGGGCGTGGGGCTGCTGCGGGGCCAAGGGAAAGAGGAGGAGGCGAGCGAGGGGGGATGGGGTCGAGGGGCGGCCTCACCTTGGCGGTCGATGGAGGAGCAGAACGGGGCGGACAGGGCGCGGTCGGCGGCATGTCGGCGATGGCGGCGGCGGCACGGTGCGTCCCCGCCCGCGCCTAGGTGATGGGGAGGGAGAGGGAAACGCGAGGGTTCCATTCCCGCCCTCTCCCTGGACGGAGGAGGACCAGAGCTCCGGCGATTGCCGGTGGAAGGAGAGCTTTTTCTTTCGGTTGGGTTCAGTAGGTTACAGAGAAACAAAAGAACAGAGGGAGAGGAAGATGGAGGAAGAGGATGGCGGCTGGGGAGAGGAAGAAGGGAGAGTAGGGGAAAACCCTAGGGCTAGCCATTAGGTTTATAGGGAGGGGTTGAGGAGGATCACCGTTGCCTGATCCTTCTGCTACGTGGATAGCTCCGATGGCCATCCGTACCGAGGAAGAAGACGCAGTGAAGGGGTATTGGGCCAGGGAAAATAGGTGGTCTGGGCTGCGTTTCTACCCCCCCTTGAACCGTTTTCTTCTTCTTATTTTTCATTTTTCTGTTTTTTTTTGTAGAAAAGAAAATGGAAGAGATAGATAGGTTTAGAGTTGCAAAAAATTTGGGAAAAATTCCTGTGGGTTAATTAGGTCAAAACCTAACAAATGTCAACTTTGGTTTTCAAAAACATTTGAATTATAGTGCTGTTTTGTAAATTGGTTCGAATTTGGGTAATTTGATAATTAAATGATTATTGATGAAAACTATGTTTTTATTAGGGTGACCCCTATTGATTAAAAAGAAAAAATGTGGTTATAATTTGTTTGTTACTTTTATAACTTTCAAATTTGGTGCTGTCTTGTGATTGCTTTGAATTTGGAAACAAATGGGAATTAATTAATTGAAATAAAAGCACCATTTTATTAGTTGATCAATGTGGTATGATATGAAAGCAAATTAGTTGTTTTTATTTGAGATTTTTATTTAAAAGGTTGTAACAGAGCAAGTATGAAAACAAAGCATTTGAAATGGTTTGAGTTTCATTGTGAAAACAAATAAAAACAAGTGCAAACAAAGGAGTAAAATGATGCCATGATGCAATACTTTAATAACAAGAAATCAAACATTCTAAATGGTAGGTTTTCATACTTGGGCTGTTACATATGAGATGAACACAACACCACACACTTTTGTTAGCAAAAATTGGGATGTTACAAATCTACCCCCCTTATAAGAATCTCGTCCCGAGATTCCCGAAGGAGAAGAAAAAAGGAACACCTGTTTTGAACGACCTTCTTGAGCGTTACGGTTCTTTTCTCGAAGAGGTTGATCCGTAGCATCTTGAAGTATTGAACAGATACACCTCAGGTAAGAGGGAAACTCTTAGGAAATGATCTTCACTAAGATCGAGTATCTCACGGGTAACTCATGACAAGGAAGTTCATAAGGAACGTTTGAGTTAACAGGCATGAAACACATCAAGATAACGGAGTGAATAGAAGATGGTTTCATGTTTATGGACGATGGTTCTCGAAAGGATTTAGAATATGAGCTTTGCAGAAAACTTTAAATCCTTTTGGAAAAGAACAGTTGGACAACTTATGACATCGAGGTTTTCTTAAAACAGAACACAAAGATGGGAAGGATTGTCTTGGATACCAAAACATAATATCCACAGACGAGGGAAAACACGAGAAAACAATGTAGTCGTGCATCGAAGAGGAATTTGATACAGGATCATGCTCACTCTTCGGAGTGGACACGGAAGATAACGGAACTTTCAACCATTCCATAACAGTTTTCTTGAAATCCTTGTCAAGGATCGGGATGTTACTTCACGACAGAATATGAGTAACCAAAGGATGTTGGAACACCGTAGTTAGAAAGGAATCTTGGTCACACCATAAGGATGGGTAACCAACGAGGATTGAAACATCAGAAGGAATAGGGAATCTCTTTCATATGGTGGGTTTGACGTAGCAATACAGTTACCATATGGTTAAGATCCCATGGCTGAAGTGACTGACAAATTCACACAATGTGTGATACGGACAGAACTTCAAGTACAAACAACTTGAACGGAGGTTACAAAACACCACGAGATATTCCCATGATGAACCTGTTTCCATTAAGAGAAAGGTTTTGGAGGTTCAACGGAGAGATATTGGAAAGATCAACTTCCAGGTTCTCCTGGATGTTATAGATACTGACATCAGGCTCATGACAACCCTTCTATAGGTCATCCAGTCAATGTAAAACTCCGGTTTGGAAGAAGGGGGAGGAAACTTGTTGGAATAAGCCAGACAAGAATTCTAACGGAGAGTGGTTGTTCTTACAGATTCAAAGAGATATGACATTAGTCCTTACGGCTAATGGTGTCAACCACAACATCAACCATGCCGTATTTTCAAATGGAACTAGTTCAACACCCTTGAGGAAACACCAATCATCCTTGCTGCTTGAGATTCAGCTCTGGTTAGTGGATTGATAACTTAGACTCAGTATGTTCGAGCGAAGAGATTGCACCGGTTATCAACGAGATATATCTACTAGATTCTCAAGACATGGGCTACGATGTCAAGCTCAAGAAGATGAGCAGGATTGCAGAACTCATGTATTAGCAACTTGCGAAAGACGGTTGCACCTACATGAATTGCTTGCGACAAAACACATCGGAGTCCCTGTGGGAAAGATGATTACCGAGATAACTTCTTCCCTTTCAACAAACGATCAGTCCGTGGCCTAGTGTGGATGAAAGCTTCTTCAAGAAATGGAGGTAACGACCTACCATCTCAGGAATAGTCCACACATGCATGACCAACTTGGGATTGTTCCCGAAGGAACAAGAAAACTCTACTCGGATCCACAGCGACAACTTTCACCATAAGCACATGAACCCGAGAAAGTCACTTCAAACATCGAGAACACAATCTTCGTAATGAAACAAAGATGGTTCTCGAGAGTTTCCAACATTAATGCCAAGTGTTCAACATGAACCTCTTGCAACTTGGGTAAATGGAAATGTCATCGTTAGGCTCGACAATACGCTTATCAACACTCCAAGATGAGGTTTTCATATAATATGAACAAGGAAGAATATTGGTCAGACTAAAGGACATGAAGGTGTACCCGGCAAAACACCACGAGTAAAACACCATCGAGATAGTCCTTGGATCTGGACTTGATCTGACGGTAGCCCAAATCAAATCAAGGGTAGAATGATGGAAGGTCCACTGAAGAGATACTATCAAGCTTCGGCATGAGGAAAACTAGACATCCCTTAACAAAGGATCAAGTTAGGCTGAGCTTTTGCCTTTCAACTCTCCAAGTTGTTGTTTAAGCTCAACCAACTAGTCCGGGATATCCAGCAGAGTTCCTTGGAAAAGGAGTGGTTCAAACTACCCCTTGCTTAGACATTACGGTCAGGTAACAACCTGGTGATACTTCTAGAGAGACAACTATAATATCACAACCTACCGGTATATCTTAGAAATCGAAAGGAGGCATGCTTTTCAAAGCAGCCGATATGGTCTGGAGAACTTTGGCATGAACCTAACTCTCTGACCGAGGATGTGCACCGGAATGGACGGATTTGGTAACACGGTCATCTTAAGGTGGGGACCGGGTGACCAATAGTGCTAAGAAGGATACAAATGATTCTTAGATTTTTCAAAGCAATAAGAATTACTAAGAATAACTGATACACACATCAATGCACTGACCCATCATACTCAAGCATTCAAGCTTGGAGAAAGGGGGAGTGAATACGGTAAGAGCATCACTTCATCAATAAGGCCATGAAACTTAACACAACCTCTTGATATATAAGAGTTTGATACTCGAAGGTGGAACAGAACAGAAGCTAATGAAACTTCTTTAACCTGCGGATTACAAAACTTTGACCTGGTTTTAGAGATGAACGAGGTATTGGAGTTTGTTTCTCCTAGCATTCCAAGGTGGAACATTTTGACGGAAAACAAGAACAAATGTATTGGAGGAATCCAACACCCATATGCAACTTGGTGTCCATAACAACGGTTAGAGATTTGAGAGCAACTGAAGGGTAGAATCATGCCCAGGGAAGATCCTCAGATCAAGTTGAAGCACAGGGTAATACTCATTTGTAAAACCCATTCAAAAGAGTTGGTATAACTGAAATAAGAACGAAGATGTGGAATTCAGGATGATCACTCTTGCTGTTATCCTTTTTGGTTCCAGTAGAGAACCTATGGCTATGAGAGTTGGAAATTTTCTAGCTATCCTGAGGTAGAAGATGTTCCTCAGGATTCAACGAAACAGAACTTGGGTTAAAGGTCAGCATCCTGTACTGATAGCGTGAGCATTACATGGTTAAGAAACCACATGACTCAACTCACCACCATTCAGCACATTCCGGGACCTTCGGTTCAAGTCCAAGGTTAAAACATTGAGAAAGGAATAACTACTATCTTAGTGCCTTGAAGGACACTACAGATAGCAATCACGGAAAGTCTTTCAAAAGACACGCAACTCCGGAAGAATTTGAACGGAGGATGACGGATACATTCGAGATGGAAAGGAAATCTCGAGGTTCAGGATTTGGAACTTTGAAACATATAAGAATGTGGAATCCACACAACTCTGAGAGATTAGAACGGAAAGGAAATGTCCCAAATTAATAAATAACGGAACACGGAACACACACGGCTCTAGAAACTTTAACACTAGGTCAACTTGGTTAAACGACGTCCTTGCCGAAGAAGGCACCTAGGTTTTGAATGACTAGAAGAGGTAGCAAAACCTTTTCAAATCAAAACAGGTAAGATGACCCAGACTTAGAGCGATACCAGGTACGGAGTAAAAAGAATCCTAAGAAGGTTTTTACAAACCATTTTGGAGTTTCAAAATAGTTTTCATAAACTCTAGACTCGACATCGACCAAGCAGTAAGGTTTTCCTACAGGAAGTCCTGCTCTGATACCATGACTTGTCACGACCCCGGACCCAGAGATATACATACTGTTATGTGCTCCTAGCCATGGACTCACAAGGGCTTCAGGGTTACCAGCCCCGGCCGCAACAAACAACGGCAGGCAGACTGGATTCATCAGCACGTAGTCCGGATCCCCAGTCTACTACTCCTTGTATCCATGCTAGTCATAACCAACTATGCATATCAAAGCGTCCACGAATCGAATGAAACTGAAGGAAACGGGACCAAAGCTATACAGAGCTGCTATGTGTCCAGAAAGTGCAACAATAATCGAGGGTTACTGGGGTTACCTCGCCCCAGGTCGATCAAATCGACAGGCGGGCTCGGACATGGATCATCGGCTCCACAACCCCTCGACTGCGACAACTATGCAGGCATAGCCAAAACTGTTTAACAATGAGCTCGAAACCAACAACCGATCAAAGCAGTACTCTAAACAGGAATCTTTATTAAACAGGTGTTACTAGAGTATAGCTTACAAGCAGAGGTCACATGACCCAACATTACATTAGACAACAGAAGGCAAATTATGTTGCTAATCAACAAGAACCAAAAAGGCCTAAGAGGCCACAACATAAGGCGAGGTCCCAGCCCATAGATTCCAGGCTGCTACCTGGGAACCCAAACTACTCGTCGATGTTCACGTCGAACCATCACTGAAGTGACGAACTCCACCTGAACTAAAATTAAACAAACCTGAGTACGGGAGGTACTCAACAAGACTTAGTTAACCTATTATATATCTGCTTATTTTCAGAAAGGTTTTATGACGGCTCTTTTGCATAAAGCAATCTTTGTTTTCCAAAACGAGGAAGAATAACACGTTTCATGGAATTTTTAAAACAGATGAGAGGACTAATCAACTACTGAAATCATCATCTTTTGAATCCACCAACATCATTTCCCATAAACTCAAATGCTACAAGGATCACCACTCCCGGCATCTCCGGGGAGGCACCCTTCATACATTGGCAACATCTTTCACGTCACGTTCAAGTTATCTATGACCCGTGACTTTCACCAAGTCGTCCATAACCGTGGACACGGCTTTCCGAAAGATTTATCCCTGCAGGGTGGTACACTTTACCCACACGTACCGACGATGTGCCGGCAGAGTGTGGTTGGCCACGACCTTTACCTTGTCGAGACCTATCCATGAGTCAACCCAAACAGGGCCACCCCGTCAACAGGGAGTTGGCCACCTCCTGACGGCACATGTTCTGTGAGTCGGGATCAAGATCCGTGTACGTCCATCACTTGTCCCGGTCACGCCCTAAACACCTCCAAAAGGTTTTTGACTCACACGCAGATGGAAATCCCAAACTACGTGACTCACAGATAGAACCAAACAAGTTAGTTAGTCGAGCGCGGTCTGTTAGGCCTCGCGTGTGGTTGCACGCTCAGTCTTGGTTCCCGCGGCGAGACCTTACTCCTAGGGTTGGCAAGTACGGAACGAACAACCACTTCCCAAGTGGCCTCCCGTCCAAGCCTTAGTCAGGTTAACCATACAATTCTCATCTCACCACGTCATCATATCATACTAGGTTATCGAAGCTCTGATTCATGAACCGGATGGAGCAGAGGTAAACAAACATGTATGACTAAGCGAAGCAGATATGAGGTTCTGGCGATGCGCACAAGCAATTCTATGGCGGCTAGGAACAGTGGATCAGGACATTGTGGCAATGCAGCATATAGGTGAACTATGTCTACTAGCATCAAATACTTTGGAATCGAATGCATAGTACGAGATTCAAATGTTGTTCGAAAGCATATATGAGCAGATAAGAGGTTATGCTTGCCTTGGTTATAAGAAAAACATATAAAGATTTTCAGGGATAAGTGCTTGACTTGTCGGTTAAGATCAAGTATTCGTCATAGGAGTTGATAGCCTTCTCTTCAGAGTCACGTTCTACCGAGGGGGAAACAACACCAAAAAGAAGAACACAATCAACATGGCATCGGTGCAATGCACGACATGTATGCATGAGCAAGTTAATGCACTGAAATAAAGCCCTAAGCATGATCGTTGGGTTGCTAGGGTTCATATGACAGTTAAGCATTTTTACTAAATTTATCCCGAAATAGTCCCCGGAGGGGGTTTCGGGCGATTATGAAAGTGAGTACAAATTTAAAGTGCTCAAATGGGTTTGAAAACATCATAAATAGGTTGCATTTGTCATTTTGAGCAATTTGGTATATAACTTTTAATTTTCTAATTTTAGTGAATAAAAACTTATTTTTCTATTTTTAAATGAATTAACAACATTAAATAAAGGTCATTTTTCAACTTTCTCAAACATGTGTGAAAATGATATATTTGGAAAGAGTACATTTTTGTGATCATTTTGATACCTCACTTCTATTTTTCTGAGATATAAAACAAAAGTTATTAATTAAACAATTTTATTCATTTTTCTGGAATTACTCGATTTATCAAAAAGGGAAAAATATGACATCATCACGACGTCACTGTGACGTCACCCTGTACTGGTTCTTCACAGAAGAGATCAAATTCGATCGAATTTGCGCGGGATTTCAAAATCAAACTATACCACGGGACGGAGGAAGCTGTGCTGGTTCTAGGGGTGGTCACGGCTGACCAAAAGGTCGCCGGAGTGCTCGCCGCCGACGAGGAATCACGGCGGCGCTCTCGGGTGTGCGTCGACGACGACTTACAGAAGGAGAGAGGAAGTATGGAGGGCACCGGGAGGATCACCAGCTCACCGTGAGCGTATTGGTGTGGACGGGGAGGCTCGAAGAAGCCGGAGACGGCGGCGCCGTGCAGGTTTCCGCGGCAGCCGGAGAGATGGCGGGGGCAAAATTCCGGCGGTTCCGTCCAACCTAGCTCGCCAAAGTTCTCGAGGCGAAAGAGGAGGCGACGGCGCTTCGGTTGAGACCCTCGGCTAGGCTTCGTTTGGCCGGCAGTAGTGGGGCGGAGGGATGGCCGGCGACCTAGGGTTTCGGCCGGGAGTTACAGAGAAGGAGAGGAGGGCGACCTGGGGGGGGGGGGGGTTCTGCGAGCTCGGCTCGTTCGAGACGTCTCTTGGGGTCCTCATCCCCTCGCAACAGGGAGCAGGAGCTGGCATTCGGCCACCTCACCATGGCCCTCGTCCTTCTGACTGAAGCTAGAAGAAAGGGAAACAAAAGGGCAATTGCGGAAACCCCCTGAAGTTTCTGAATTTTACAAAGAAGCCCTTTTCTCTTTAAAAACAGAACAGAAAACAGACTTTTGAGGCCCTTTTTGGAAGAATAAAATTTGACAAAAATTATTTTTGAAAAGCTCATGAAATTTCCAACAAAACCATAACTTGGGTTGGTGCATTTGAATTATTTTTCAATACAAAATTTTGGAACCCATTTTAAGTACTTTTTGTGGGATTTTCTGAAACCATTTAAATTTCATAGATTTAAATTGGTTGAAACATGATTAAATTGTATTGATTCATGCATGTATGAGATGAACACAACACCACATACTTTTGTTAGCAAAAATTGGGATGTTACAAATCTACCCCCCTTATAAGAATCTCGTCCCGAGATTCCCGAAGGAGAAGAAAAAAGGAACACCGGTTTTGAACGACCTTCTTGAGCGTTACGGTTCTTTTCTCGAAGAGGTTGATCCGTAGCATCTTGAAGTATTGAACAGATACACCTTAGGTAAGAGGGAAACTCTTAGGAAATGATCTTCACTAAGATCGAGTATCTCATGGGTAACTCATGATAGGGAAGTTCATAAGGAACGTTTGAGTTAACAGGCATGAAACACATCAAGATAACGGAGTGAATAGAAGATGGTTTCAAGTTTATGGACGATGGTTCTCGAAAGGATTTAGAATATGAGCTTTGCAGAAAACTTTAAATCCTTTTGGAAAAGAACAGTTTGTTCTATTTGAAAGACCTAACACCCTAGACTCGGAAGTTCGGGCCTTGGGGACTGGGGATTTTGAAAAAACAAAACAAATTATCTAGCTATTAAGCTCAACAACCCAAAAATCCGAGTCTTGGGGACTTGGGGACTTAGAGAAAAGTCCACCTGTCAAAACCCGCGAAACCCGGAAACCGAGTCTCACAAAAGGAACCATAAAGTAAGTCGGAATATCAAGAATAAATGAGCTCAAAAGCGGATAAATATCAAAATCACCCAAAGGCCAGAAGGGCCACGAAAGCTATTAAGTTTCAAAATGTATTACAAACCATGATAGTAGTATCAAAGGTGCACAGGCGCACCATCAAAAACAATTGTTTAAAAGGCCCATTGGCTGAATGACGTATTTGATGACAGTGGATAGCAAATATCACTCGGCATCTTGGGCTGAGGCATCCATCTTCTCCTTGCCCTTGCCAGCCGGGTCCTGTCCCTTGACTTGCTCTTCAGCACTCTTGTTAGCAGCAGCACCCGGATCAGCAGTAGTGCCGGCCCGTGCGGGAGGAGGGACGATTGGTGTGGAGGTAGCAGGCGCAGAATCGGCCTCAGCCTTCTTCTTCGCGGCCTCCTCTCTCAACTGGGCAGCCTCCGCCTTCCATCGGGCCAGCATATCGTATGGCTTGGGAAGATCCGACTTGATAGCCTTGTCATCAGAATCATATGCCGGAATAATGACACTAAGGTCCAAACCATCGGCAATTATGCTGGCCGGGTGACGGATTTCCTTCTGGATGGCCTTGAAATTCTTCACGGAGAACTTGGACCCGTCGTGGTTAAACTCAGGAAACTCGCCTATAAGCTTGGCCGGCTCGAGTTTGGGAAAATACGCCTTAGCCAGCGCAAGACCCCGGGTTACCCCAACCCGGCAGGACGATCGTTTCCAGTGCCCAATCCTCTCGGGGGACGGTGGAGCAAGCATCCAGCAGCATCTTCAGGTTGCCGTGCCCGGAACCCGGCCACCTCAGCTCCTGAAGGATCCATTTGGTTCCGGCGCACAGCTGCCTGATAGTGCTCTTGATGGTTTTTAGCTTGGTGATAACATCTTCATCCGGGATCACCTCATCCGGACCTGCAGAGAATAGGAAAAAACAACGAGTAAGGAAATCCGACTATTTATCAGAATGAGAATCCGGATCATAATTATCAAGTTAGCCATCGTACCAGTCAAAGCACGATACGTATCGGCAATTTGAACAGAAAGCTTTGTCAGCTCATCTTCTGCTGCATGAGCCCTCCTCCTATACTTCCTCGTGATCTTCCCACTCCTCCTAGCTTCAGCTTCAGCCGACTCACGCAGAGCCGCCTCCTTCTCAACGAGCTTGGTGGCCTTCGCCAATTTTTCTCGGATTGGGTCACGAACGCCTGCGTGGAGACACAAGGAAGGATTAGTCGGATATACTACGAAGTTCCAAGCAAATTATCAATAAATTCACTCGGAACTTGGGGACTAGATAAGGATACAGGCAATATTATTCGGATTTACCTCTTGTTTAGCTATCAAAGCTTCTAAGATATTTTCTTCATCGGCCCTCAAGGTGTGCAGGGCATCAAGCATCTGGGAGAACGTCATGTCTTTGGGCCTGACACCAGAAGAGCCGGCAGCTTGATCGCCTGGCGGGTGAACTTTCCCCGACTTTGGGGTCGAGACCCGGACTGTCTGGGTGTCCGGGTTTGGAGAACCCGTCTTTGTTTCCAGGATCTCAACCTCCTCGTCCTCAGCCTCTTCAGATGGCTTCGGAGAACCGGCTTCCTGACGAGCCGGGTCACCCAAGGGGCCTTGTTCCTGGTTGTCTTCAACATCACCGCCAGTCGCGGCGTCCATATCATCAGTCGGCCCCTCCGTCTCCCGGTTATCTGTCTCCATGTTCTCCGGGTCACTAAGTGTGACTTGGGCGCTAAGGAAAAAAGAGGGAAATAGTTAGCGACAATGGATGAAAATTATCAAGTATACAAGGATATCATATAGTAAAGACTCACCCGGTGTTCACAGCGTAATCTGGTGGGAGCTCGCTGCTGGAAGCGGATGAAGCTGTCACGGGAACCGATAGCGGAACCCGGAACTGCCCGGCCAGTGGATGGTTGGGGGAGGGGTGACGTTGAGGAGAGTTGGAAGGGTGAGGTGGAGGAGTACCGGCACAGCGGACTGGTGAGGTGGAGATGCCCGGGTTGAGGGGATCGTCACCCGGGGAACTCCGGGTCACCCTACGCTTGGCCGGAAGAGGGTCCTTCAAGTGTGATGAGTTGGATAATTGTTGGTTAAGTTTACGCATGTTATCAAAGGAATAGGGTTCATAGGGCACAAAGGAGAAGGGAACCTTGGATACCACCCCTCTGGTCTTCCTCTTGTTCTCGACCGTTACTTCTTGTTCGGATTCGCTTTTATCAGACTCGGTGGCCTCCGGGTCCTCCTCGTCCTTGTCATCCTTGTCCTCCAATCCTGTTAGCCGAGTATGTATAGTCGGAAAAAGTTAGACGTGTGAGCAAAATGATGCAAGTGAAGCTGATAGAAGACCGGGATGAATACCTTCATCATTATCAGCCGGTTCCTCGTCTTCTTCCGGGTCTCTGGAAGAAGGGGAGGTATCAATGTTCCAAAAGACGTTATCAACCTGAGATAAAGGTGTAAAGGTAAGGGTTAATGATCGTATCAAATGAAAGCATGAAAATGAAAGTATATGTGCTGGATCTTACCGCAGGAGCCGGATTCTCGCGAGTGAAAGGCTCCAGTCCGGCTATATTCCGGATAACGTCCAACTTTTCCGTCAAGAAGCTCTTGATGGTCTTGTTGGTATCTCCCGCCGGATAATTCTTGGAAGAATATCGAAGAGAATCCGTAGGATGCCGAGAGTACTCGCACATCAGCTTGGTGCGAGTGGAGTTGGGTTGAATTCAGAAGTTCACCCAAGTTTTGACCAAGTTGAGCCCTAGGAGACCTTGGGCGGAGAGGACGGCTATCTTTGCTAAATGGGGCTGGATGGCTCCCCTGTCCGACTCAGGGGCGAAGGCATTGAAAGTGTCGGAGATATCTAGGAGACCCTCCGAGTAACTCGGCAGTTTCCTCTCGCCGGGTGGGGAGGTGTCTCGATAGTAGAAGAAGGACAATTGCCAATGCTTAACATGAGAGTTTAAATTAAGAGTCGGCATCGGCGAGTTCTTGCGGCGCTGGATAGAAACCCCGCCGCAAGTTAAGAGCGCCCCGTCACGCTTTCGTGGCACGGTTTGCACTGGAAAAGTTCAATGAAAAGAGCCAAATTTGGCGAAATGCACAAATAAGACTCGCAAAGCACGATGAAATGGGTAATGTTCAACATAGAGTTAGGCCCTATGTCGAACACCCGGAGGCCATAATGGTTCAAGACCTCGCGGAAAAAAGGGTGATCCAGAGGGCGAAACCCCCGGGTCACGTGCTCAACGAAGCAAATTACCTCGTCCGGGTTAGGTGTGGGCCGGGTCTCGTCACCCGGCACCCTCAAGTGGATTTCCTCTTGAGAGGGGAGGACGCCCAACTCGGCCAGCTCCTCCAGCTTGGCCTTGGTTACCGTGGATCGCGCCCAGTTGGCGGATGTAGACTGGGTCATCCTTGGCTTAGCCGACTGCTTCCCTTTGGTCTTGGGAGCCATCGGTTCGGTCTGCAAAAGGTACAAGACAAAAGGACACAAAGTATGAGACTCGGAAATCATGGATTTACCGGGAATTGATAAGCAGTATGAGAATTATGAATTATCCGGGTATCGAGTATTAGTACAGAAACTATGGGGTACTTACGTATTGGCAAGCATTTGTGGAAGAAGGTTGATTGCCCATGTGTCTAGTGCAGGTAAAAGAACCGGAAGAAGTGGATTTTCCGGGTGTCAATGACAGCCGCGGGAAATTTGGGCGAAATGAATCTAGATTGGAAAATTTGCGGGCGATTCTGCGGAGAAATTGATGATTAAAGGTGATAGGGGAGTGATGTGTGACCGTCTATTAAGCTATTGGACGAGCTAGCATGTATCTATGCGACTTAATCCGGTGCGGGGCAAGAAGTGGCCTGCGGTTGACCTAGACCTAATCTGGGTCAAGTAGAGAAATTGCAAGATTGAATCAAGGAGCAGGAAGCTTACCGGAGCGGATTGAAGCAGAGCGCGACGGCGGCAAATGGCGCAGTCCTGATGCCCCTTTGCGATTCCCGGCGGACAGATCGGGGGCGCGGCGGCGGAGCTTGGCGGCGGCGCGGAGCGGATCGTGGACGAACGCAACCGGCGGCGGCTTTACTCCGGCGGTGAGTTCGAGGTCTCCGTGGCGGTGTTGCGCAAGCGCGAGTGGAAGAGCGCTGGTGAGGAGGCAGAAGATGGAAGGAATGACTGTTGGGGTTAGGTTACCCCCTAGGGTACCTATTTATAGGTACAGGTGGGAAAACCTAGGCCAACGGGCGGGAACCAAAATTTTCGGGATAAGGGATACCCGTCCGAGATTTTGGTGATAGGCGTTAAGTGCCCGAGAGCAATATCCGGACAAGATAAGAAGGGGATCTCTTCCGTGATATTCGGATCAATTAATGAGCAAAGTGAGCCGGGTCTTTTGCATTCTCCTTGGAAAATTGACCCGGAAAGTTAAATATGGATTTAGAGAAAGCCGGGTTATTATATGGACCACCATTGGAGTTAGGCCTAGCTGTTTATTAAAGCAACCTAACCCGGCCTCTATGAATTTGTGTGTTTATTATTTTTGCAGGGAATAGCGTGCGCTTCAAGGAGGATCCCATGAAGCCCAAGCTATTCTGGGGACTACTGATGGAGGGATGATAACCCGGTAGGCTAACGCCAAGGAGTAACTCGGCCCAAAGGACGCTGCACAAGACCCGGCTTAGGATAAAGAAGCTTCTAGAAGGCCCAGGAACGAAGGCCTCGTAACCCGGATTGTGGGTTCCGGTAAGGAAGTTTAGGGTTTGTAAGCAGTGTCCGGGTAGGATTCAGAGTGCGCCTTGGAGAGTAAGCCAGGGGGTCCGGATGTTATATAAGCCGGTCCCTAGGTTAGGGTTAGACAAGATTTAACGTGAGCAAGAACACGATCGCCAGGTCGAGAGGTTTCGAGTATCCATTGTAACACCAGTATCGAGCTAATATATTTAGATCGTAGACTCGGCGACTTGATTGCCGGCTACCAGATCGCATATCACCATGGTTTCCTTCGAGCTAAACCCTCTCCCAAACACTCGAGTCGATTTGCCCCAAGACAAGTTACCCCCGGTAACGTCTGCCGTGATTATCCCACGACAAAGGGCCTGGGCGCTCTCCATCTCGCGGCTGGCTCTGAGCTTTATGGGCTTGATAGCCTGCTCCTGCAGCATTGTGTTTTTGACCGGACTGTCGAGGCATAGCGTGCTGTTTCGCGGCGATAGCCGGGTCGCACACCTGCATCTGCCTGTCTCGGCCGGAATGCCCACTCCGGTCCTTCTCACGGCTAGGATGCGGTGATGAGGCCTGATCGTTAGATCTAACCGCATGCGAGTGCACCACCTGAGAAGCTCCAGCACCCGGATTGGCTTTCCGGAACTCCTCGTTCTGCCTAGCGGCCTCTAGCACTAGCTCATTGAGCCTCTCCTGCTGCCTAACTCGCGCGTCGCCAGCGAGATGCGGCAACTCGGCAGCTACAGCCTCTGCAGCTCTAAGGGTTTTAGCGGGGGTGCTGTATTTGGGTCTGGTGGTGGCGGTGTTTTGGCTAGCGGCTTGGCCAGCAGTTTCACCAACTGCCGCCATCTCGGTGCCTAGGTTGCGGCGCGTAGCGCCAGCTTTGGAAGGCCTCCTGACTACAGGCGTAAAGCCGTGAGCCCGGTTTTACTCGTTCTGGTCCAGGTTCAGCTCAAGCCTGACCCTGTCCAACTCCACCTGCTCGGCGAGCAGCGCCTGGCGCTGTTGGTCGAGCTGCGCCCGCATGGTCATGAGCTCGAGCTCGGTAGGAGGCGGCATGCCCATCCGCACGGCGGACGCAGGTATAGTCGGAGTAGTGGAGGGGGGAAGGTTGCAGTCCTTCTCGTAGGGCTTGTGGGTCTTCCCGCCAGCACTCGAGCCAGCGAGATCCTCGATGACGCCCGCGGCATCAGAAGCAGGGCCGGTCATCATCACCTCCACGCTGTCCGCAGAGCGGCCAATCGGCCTCCCGCGCGCAGCGATGATAGCAGGGGGATCTTCCGCGACATGCACCTGCTCGGGGTACTCGCGGTCGATGACGGTGGCGACGTAGACGAGGTGCGCGCCGAAAGAGAGCACCGCGCCGCCCTCCGGCATGGCCCTGCCGCCGAAATCGCCGGCGTTGTCGGTGACGAAGTCGAAGGAGCCGAATCTGTGGACAAGGCCACAGACCACACGCTCCCCAGTAGCAGAAATGGATCCCGTCCGAACGTAAACTCCAGCCAGCGCCGCTGGTTGCCCCACGGTGGGCGCCAACTGTCGTGGTGGTGTCACGGCAGATGCCATAGGATGGCTAAAGTTGTGGGGACGATGGACGCTGGAGGTGCTCAGGGAGGGATCACACAGCGAGTAGCCGCGTGAGGATGAATCTAGCACTACGGACAACAAGATCTACCCAGGTTCAGGGCCCTCGTGTGGAGGTAAAACCCCTACTCCTGCCTTTCTCTCTTTGTATTCGTGTCTCACCGAGTAGCCACAGTACACGTTTATCTTACAACCGAGTAGCCACCCTTTTCTCTACGTAAGGAATTAGGTCAAGAATGTGAAGTGGTTCTGGATCCCTCGCGCAGGAGGGGGCAGGGCACCTTATATACTGGTGCCCAGCCGAATACAGCCAAGATGTCGACATAGTGTGCATACTGCACACTTCCAGCTTCCCGCTGACAGCTTTGGCTTCCTAGTTTGTCTCCGTGTGGGAAGTCGTTGTGCAAAACCAAGAAGCCGATCTGTTATCACTGACACTGTCACGGGGTAGCCCCCCTAACCTGCGACCCCCTGCTGACACCCTGGCGCGGAAACGCACGCGCTCTGCAGATGAACAATGCGCCAGTACGGACCCAGGATACGCGGGATCCTGTGTCAGAACGGCTCCTTTGACTTCTGGCCCGAGTAGGAGACCGCCATCTCTACTCGGACCGCTTTCTCTACTCGGAGGAGAATAACTTCCTTGATTCTTTCTCCTGGCCATCAGTGTGTACGGCCGAATAGCAGTCGACCGGGTAGCGAGTACCGGGTAGCCAGCTACTCTGCCAAACGTCTTTTCTGACCTTGCCCTTAGCACTTGCCTTTACCCTACTCGGGGGTAACCCCCCCGACAAATAGTAGGGCCCACCTCTTTGCAAGATTCCCCCAGTTCTGTCACACCCAGGAGTTTCGGGCTCTCATTAATTAGTCCTGGAACCCGCGAAAGAGAATCTGACGCCGGTGAAACCCTAGCACACAGAGAGAGGGAATCTTGGGAATCCAAGACCCATGCCACACTCTAGCAGACATGGTATGGAGTGCAATGGGATTTGGTGGCATTCAGACGATCTGGAGCCACCTCTCTGGAGAAACCATAGCCCCGCTGGGGAAAAGGACAGAACTGACATTCTGCCCCATCTACATGAGCCGGAAGGGGGTAGCAAAGTGGAACTAACTGTTTGGTTGTCTTAGGTTAGGCCCAAGGAACACCCAAGAGAATGGTAGGGCACACCTCTTGGCAAGATTCCCACAGTTCCGTCACATCAAGGAGTTTCGGGCTCTCATTAATTAGTCCTGGAACACGCAAGAGAGAATCCGATGCCGGTGAAGCCCTAACATAGAGATCCAGGTAATCTCGGGTATACAATACCATGACACACTCTAACACACATGGTATGTCATACCATGGGATTTGGTGGCATTCATACGATCCTGTAACACCTGGGGTGTTACCTTAGGCTAGAAAGTTGTTTGTTTTCTTTTGTTTTGCATCCCCTGCATCATAAGCAGTGCATCATGTTTTCCAAACCACTCAAAACTCCAAAACAATTTAAATTGTTCAAAACCCTAATGGTAAATTCAAATAACCAAATCCAAATCAAATCAATCCTTTTTCAATATGGGTTTAAAAAAATTAAAAATTGGCAAACAAACTAATTTCAATAATGTTTGTAATTGTTTGAACTCATTAAATAAAATTTGTTTATTCCCTAAAATTTCCAAATCAAACTAGTATTCCAAATTTTAAAGTTAGTGGTAAATTGCTTTTAATTACTGTTTTGCAAAGTACTAAAAATTATTCATGAAAATAAACTCAAATTCTTATTCCTTTTTCTAGCTCTCTCTTCCTCTCTTCATTTACAAAAAAATTGGAAGAAAAAAAAAAGAAGAAAGAAAGCAAGGAGAGGGAGGCAGCCCACCCCCCTTCCCCTTATTCTCCCCCCAGGCACATCTATTCTGGCCCATACCCCTTCGATGAGCATCTTCCACCTCCGGCTGTCGTCATCCCTGTACGAACAGGGAAACAACCATCTGATCCTTCCGCCCCCTCCCGGATGCGCTGCCGTACCCATGCCCCCTCTCCGATAAAAGCACCCACCTCCCCTCTACCCTAGCCTAGCTACTCCCAGTCCCATCCGCCGCGCCGCCAAGTTCTCCTCCCTCTCTCCGAAACCTTCAGTCTCTGAACCCCAACCGAGCCTTGCCACCACCTCCTCCCCTCACCGCCGGTAGCTAGGGTCGCCTCGAGGAGCAACCGGCGACGGGAATGGAACCGCGTCGTCCTCCTGGTTCTCCCCGTGTCCTCGCCTGTTGCCGGGAGACGCCGTAGCGGCCGCGACGTCGCCGGACTTCCGTCCGTTGCTGCTACTTCTCCTGATCATCGACAGAAGTTCGAGGTGAGCCGCCTCGTCGCCTCCGCTCCTCTTCCCCTGCCTCCTCCTCTCTGCTCCCGCACGGCAACCGCGCACACGCCACCCGCAGGCACGCGCGCCACCGCGGGCTCCCGAGCGCCGCGCAGCGAGCAGCGGCCGCAGGTCGCTCTGCTCCCTCCATCGAGTCCCGTAACCTGAACCTGCGACCAAAGTTCAGAATTTCAGTTAGTTGCGTTGAACTGAAAGATAACCTGCCAACATGCCCTGTTCTGTCACGACACACAGAGAGCCGCAGTGGTTAAGCCCCTCGCCGCGCGACCCGGGGGTTGTGGGTTCGATCCCCACCCCCTGCGAATAAAAACCCACTTTTTGCTTTGTTTTTCTAGAGCCAGAACAAACTGCAGAATCACAACCAAGTCCTTGTGACTTAATTCTAGGCCCCTGTTAAATAAATTTAGACCCCTGAAATATTTTTTTCCATGTCCCTAATAAGATAAAAATGGCAGATTTACCCCAAATCTTGTAAATTGCGTAAGAAAATCATTTTAACTCCAAATTCAACATTTTTAATATGTTTTCAATACCAAATTAAATGTTCTATCCAAATATAAAATTTGTTTACTGTTTTGAATATTTTAAATTGGTGCAAATTTCGAAAACTTGTCAAATTCACTTAAACTTGCAAAATTCATAACTTGTTCATAAAAATTCCAAATTCCACAAACTAAATATGTTTTCCAATCAGTTTTTCATCTACTTTCCAAATATAAATTTTGTTTGCTGTTTTGAATAATTTAAATTGCTGAAAACAACTGTTTCTTGTTTATTGCATTTAAAATTGCCAAAATAATAACTTGCTCATTTTAACTCCAATTTCCACAAATAAAATATGTTTTCCATACCATTTTGAATAACCTTTTAAAATATAAATTTTGTTCCATGGTTTGAATAATTTAAATTGCCTAAATAATTTAAAACTTGTTTAATTCATTTAAATTTGATAAAATCATAACTTGCTCAAAATAAAATAATTTTGAACATGCAAAATATGTTTTCAAACCATCAAAGTGTGAACTTTTCAAATGTGAGTTTGAATTTATGTTTTGAACAAATAAAAACTCAATTAAATTCAAACTTGTTTTAAATCCCTTTACAACTTGTTTAATATTGTTTAATTCATAATTAAATTATCCTAATTCCAATTTCAATATTTGAAACATGTAATCCAACTAAAATTTGATGTTCTTTTCAAATACAAATTTTGTTAATTGTTTTGAACACTTTAACTTGATGAAAACAACAATTGCTTGTGTGACATGTTTAAGTAACCAAACTTTCCAATCTTAACCAATAATTTCCAAACTTGTTAAACCTTATTTCCAATTGATTCTATTGTTGTTATTTTGTTGTTTTCCTCATCCATGCATCATGCTAATCCACCCTCACCTGTTGATTAGTAGGAAAACAATTGTTTCAACCCTAATTCATGGGCTTTTCATATGCAACTCAAATTGCATATGGGTCCATTTAAATTTGTTTATCTTGTCAACTAGTTTACCTTGATGCATCTTTAAATCTGTCATGCATCCATATCTTGATCATGCTGGATCTTTTGCCATAGTAGTAATTGTTGCATTCCGGTGTTTGTTCGAGGTTCGTTGCTTCTTCCCGGATAGGACGTTGAGATGATGTGAGCAACGACAAGTTCTGCTACCTTGCGGGATCTCAGGCAAGTATACTCACTTGCTGCCATATGGCTGCCTTTCATCACTTGTTACCGATTCTTTCCGTTGTTCTTTTCTGCTAGCCTTAGTAGTAGTTGTTTCTGTTACGAACCCATCACATGAATCCCTTCACCTTGATATTGCCTCACCTCCACTCCTATCACCCCTTTGGTTGAGCCAGTGTCTTACTAGCATGCTTAGGTTGTTTTGCTCGAGTCTGTTACCCGTTACTTTCCGTTACTAGATTACTTTTATTGTTATGGGGGCTCGATGTTAATCAATCAACCTGTTATTAATAATATGTTGATAAGGCACCGGCAGGAGGCCCTTTGTGGTTTTGAGGCCTGCTAGTGTCGAACTTAATTAGGAAAAGGGTCTTGTCTACTGATCCATGATGAGCGTGCTCACCGCATCCGGGTGGTAGTATGGGACCCCCCTCGACTTAGACCTGATCTGCAGCTTGTCCGAAGAGCCACACTTAGTTCGGGTGTTCCATTTGCTCCTTGCATAATGGGTGGATCCCCCATGGTTACTTATGATGATGTTGATGCATATAGGGCGAGGCCTGTGGTGCCGGGGGGTGTGGTTTTCACCCCTGCGCTTAGCGGACTGGCCGGGACCTTATAGCTCCGTGGCTCCTAGGATGGGTTGTAGAGATGGTTTGGGTCGTGTCAAGCCAACCTGAGTTTTAGTTGGTGGCTTGAGTGTGTACGGGTACTGGAGCACACCCTGCAGGGATGAATCTTCTCGAGAAGCCGTGTTGTCCGCGGTTATGTGACGACTTGGTGAAAGTACTGGCTAACAAGTACTCAGACAACTTACACCTAATGATAATAACCTGACTAGTAATAGTCTTATTGACACAACAACCTGATCCATTATTCATTAAACCAACTGTGTGAGTTATCCTCGGATTGCTTCTTTGGATAAGGGGCGAGATCCAGGATGGGTTTGTTCGGATTTACTTTCAGTTGGTTACTATCCCCGATCTTATCTTCTTTCTGTTAGCCGGAAGTTGTAGTATCTCTCTGTAGTTGGTTAGTGCAGCCCGCTGTCGCTTAATTGCAATAATCCCTTCCTTTCCGTTGATCCCAAAGTATTTGTATCTTGTGATGACTGGCTACGCCGGTATCTTGTGAGTATGGTTTATCCACTTGCCAGTACTTAACCGTACTGACCCACGAATTTTTTTCGTGGCTGCATATTCAACATTGCAGTCAACAGGTTTGAAGTCTGACGACGTTAGCTTGGGAAATCCCTCCGGCTTGGCCTGGGCAGGGATTGGACGCTCTCGGTTATCTTCAGGACTCTTAGTCCAATTAGGATCTTGTCCGTAGACGGACGATATGTTGTTTCTTCCGCTGTTATTTGGATCTTTGTAATGTATCAGTTGTAACCCTGGCTCGTTTGAGTCATCTTGTATCTATCTGTTTCTGTTGTAATTGTGGAATATTCGTGAACTATTGTAATGTTATCACAAGTGGCAACCTGGAATCGGTTATTATGTGGATTTTGGCGGGAATGCTGAAATCTGCATAGTGCCCGATCTCGGGGCGTCACAGATCCGGAGCCCCCCTCCGGGGAAACCATATCCTCGCTGGGGAAAAAGGCGGAACTGCCGCTCTGGCCCCTGTACGTGAGTCGGAAGGGGGTAGCAAAGTGGAACCAACTGTTTGGTTGTGTTAGTTTATGCACAAGGAACACCAAAGAAAATGTTAGGGTCCACCTCTTGGCAAGATTCCGGCTAGTGGTCCTGGAACTCGCTAGAGAGAATCCGACGCCTGTGAAGCCCTATGACAGAGAGCGAGGGAATCTTGGGCATCCCAGACCCATGACACACTTTAACACACATGGTTTGGCATACCATTGGATTTGGTGGCATTCAGACGATCCGGAGCCCCCTCCGGAGAAACCATAGCCCTGTTGGGGAAAAAGACGGAACTTTCGTTCTGCCCCATTTACAAGAACCGGAAGGGGGTAGCAAAGTGGAAGTAACTGCTTGGTTGTGTTAGGTTAGGCCCAAGGAACACCCAAGAGAATAGTAGGGCACAACTCTTGGCAAGATTCCCACAGTTCCGTCACATCAAGGAGTTTCGGGCTCTCATTAATTAGTCCTGGAACACGCAAGAGAGAATTCGACGCCGGTGAAGCCCTAACATAGAGATCGAGGCAATCTCGGGTATACAATACCATGACACACTCTAACACACATGGTGTGTCATACCATGCGATTTGGTGGCATTCATACGATCCGGAGCCCCCCTCCGGAGAAACCATAGCCTCGCTGGGGAAAAACGCGGAATTGCCGTTCTGGCCCCTCTACGTGAGTCGGAAGGGGGTAGCAAAGTAGACCCAACTGTTTGGTTGTGTTAGGTTAGGCACAAGGAACACCAAAGAAAATGTTAGGGTCCACCTCTTGGCAACATTCCCGCTAGTGGTCCTGGAACCCGCTAGAGAGAATCCGACGCCTGTGAACCCTATGACAGAGAGCGAGGGAATCTTGGGCATCCCAGACCCATGACACACTTTAACACACATGGTATGGTATAACATTTAATTTGGTGGCATTCAGACGATCCGGAGCCCCCTCCGGAGAAACCATAGCCCCGCTGGGGAAAAAGACGGAACTGTCGTTCTGCCCCATTTACGAGAACCGGAAGGGGGTAGCAAAGTGGAAGTAACTGCTTGGTTGTGTTAGGTTAGGCCCAAGGAACACCCAAGAGAATAGTAGGGCCCACCTCTTGGCAAGATTCCCCCAGTTCCGTCACACCCAGGAGTTTCGGGCTCTCATTAATTAGTCCTGGAACCCGCGAAAGAGAATCTGACGCCGGTGAAACCCTAGCACAGAGAGAGAGGGAATCTTGGGAATCCAAGACCCATGCCACACTCTAGCACACATGGTATGGAGTGCAATGGGATTTGGTGGCATTCAGGCGATCTGGAGCCACCTCTCCGGAGAAACCATAGCCCCGCTGGGGAAAAGGTCGGAACTGACATTCTGCCCCATCTACACGAGCCGGAAGGGGGTAGCAAAGTGGAACTAACTGTTTGGTTGTCTTAGGTTAGGCCCAAGGAAGAACCAAGAGAATGGTAGGGCATACCTCTTGGCAAGATTCCTCCAGTTCCGTCACATCAAGGAGTTTTGGGCTCTCATTAATTAGTCTTGGAACACGCAAGAGAGAATCCGACGCCGGTGAAGCCCTAACACAGAGAGCGAGGTAATCTCGGGTATAAAATACCATGACAAACTCTAACACACATGATATGTCATACCATGGGATTTTGTGGCATTCATACGACCCGGAGCCCTCCTCTGGAGAAACCATAGCCCCGTTGGGGAAAAAGGCGGAACTGCCGTTCTGGCCCCTCTACGTGAGTCGAAAGGGGGTAGCAAAGTGGAATAAACTGTTTGGTTGTGTTAGGTTAGACACAAGGAACACCAAATAAAATGTTAGGGTCCACCTCTTGGCAAGATTCCCCTAGTTCCGTGAAATCCAAGAATTTTGGGCTCTAAGTAGTCCTGGAACCCGCTAGAGAGAATCTGACGCCGGTGAAGCCCTAACACAGAGAGCGAGGGACTCTTGGGCATCCCAAACCGATGAAACACTCTAACACACATGGTATGTTATACCATGGGATTTGGTGGCATTCAGACGACTCGGAGCCCCCTCCGAAGAAACCATAGCCCCGATGGGGAAAAAGAAGGAACTGTCGTTCTGCCCCATCTTCGAGAGCCAGAAGGGGGTAGCAAAGTGGAAGTAACTGCTTGGTTGTGTTAGGTTAGGCCCAGGGAACACCCACGAGAATGGCAGGGCCCACATCTTGGCAAGATTCCCCCACTTCCGTCACACCCAGGAGTTTCGGGCTCTCATTAATTAGTCCTGGAACCCGTGAGAGACAATCCGACACGGGTGAAACCCTAACACAAAGAGCGAGTGAATCTTGGCCATCCAAGACCCATGCCACACTCTAGCACACATAGTACGGCATGGATATGGGATTTGGTGGCATTCAAACAATCTGGAGCCACCTCTACGGAGAAACCATAGCCCCGCTGGAGAAAAAGACAGAATTGTCGTTCTGCCCCATCTACGTGAGCCGGAAGGGGTAGAAAAGTGGAACTAGCTGTTTGGTTGTGTTAGGTTATGCCCAAGGAACACCCAAGATAATGGTAGGGCACACCTCTTGGCAAGATTCCCCCAGTTCCCTCACACCCGTGAGTTTCGGGCTCTGATTAATTAGTCTTGGAACCCGCGAGAGAGAATACGATGCCGGTGGAATCCTAACACAGAGAGCGAGGTAATCTCGGGTATCCAAGACCATGACAGTCTAACACACATGGTATGTAATACCATGGTATTTGGCGGCATTCATACGATCTGGAGCCCTCCTCCGGAGAAACCATAGCCCCGTTGGGGAAAAAGGCGGAACTGCTATTCTGGCCCCTCTACGTGAGCCGGAAGGGGGTAGCAAAGTGGAACCAACTCGTTGGTTGTGTTAGATTAGGCAAAAGGAACACCAAAGAAAATGTTAGGGTCCACCTCTTGGCAAGATTCCCCTAGTTCCGTCAAATCCGCGAGTTTCGGGCTCTAAGTAGTCTTGGAACCCGCTAGAGAGAATCCGACGCCGGTGAAGCCCTAACACAGAGAGCGAGGGCCTCTTGGGCATCCCAGACCCATGACACAGTCTAACACACATGTTATGGTATACCCATGGATTTGGTGGCATTCAGACGATCCGGAGCCCCCTCCGGAGAAACCATAGCCCCGATGGGAAAAAAGACGGAACTGTCGTTCTACCCCATCTACGAGAGTCGGAAGGGGGTAGAAAAGTGGAACTAACTGCTTGGTTGTGTTAGGTTAGGCCCAAGGAACATCCAAGAGAACTGTAGGGCCCACCTCTTGGCAAGATTCCCCCAGTTCCGTCACGCCCGGAAGTTTCGGGCTCTCATTAATTAGTCCTGGAACCCGCGAGAGAGAATACGACACCGGTGAAACCCTAACACAGAGAGCGAGGCAATCTTGGGCATCCAAGACCCATGCCACACTGTAGCACACATGGTATGGCGTACAAATGGGATTTGGTGGCATTCAAACGATCTGGAGCCACTTCTACGGAGAAACCATAGCCCCGCTGGTGAAAAAGACAGAACTGTTGTTCTGCCCCATCTACGTGAGCCGGAAGGGGTAGAAAATTGGAACTAACTGTTTGGTTGTGTTACTTTATGCCCAAGGAACACCCAAGATAATGGTAGGGCACACCTCTTGGCAAGATTCCCCCAGTTTCGTCACACCCGAGAGTTTCGGGCTCTCATTAATTAGTCTTGGAACCCGCGGGAGAGAATCCGATGCCGTTGGAATCCTAACACAGAGAGCAAGGTAATCTCGGGTATCCAAGACCATGACACACTCTAACACACATGGTATGTCATACCATGGGATTTTGTGGCATTCATACGATCCGGAGCCCCCCTCCGGAGAAACCATGCATAGCCCCGCTAGGGAAAAAGGCGGAACTGCCGTTCTGGCCCCTCTACGCGAGCCGAAAGGGGGTAGAAAAGTGGAAACAACTGTTTGGTTGTGTTAGGTTAGGCCCAAGGAACACCAAAGAAAATGTTAGGGTCCACCTCTTGGAAAGATTCCCCTAGTTCCGTCAAATCCGCGAGTTTCAGGCTCTAAGTAGTCCGGGAACCCGCTAGAAAGTATTTGATGCCAGTGAAGCCCTAACACAGAGAGCGAGGGACTCTTGGGCATCCAAGATACATGACACACTCTAACACACATGGTATGTTATAACATGGGATTTGGTGGCATTCAGACGATCCGGAGCCCCCTCTAGAGAAACCTTAGCCCCGCTGGGGAAAAAGACAGAACTGTCGTTCTGCCCCATCTACGAGAGTCGGAAGGGGGTAGCAAAGTGGAACTAACTGCTTGGTTGTGTTAGGTTAGGCCCAAGGATCACCCAATAGAATTTTAGGGCCTACCTCTTGGCAAGATTCCCCCAGTTCCGTCACACCCGGGAGTTTCGGGCTCTCATTAATTAGTCCTGGAATCCGCGAGAGAGAATACGACACTGGTGAAACCCTAACACAGAGAGCAAGGTAATCTCGGGTATCCAAGACCATGACACACTCTAACACACATGGTATGTCATACCATGGGATTTGGTGGCATTCATACGATCCAGAGCCCCCCTCCGGAGAAACCATGCATAGCCCCGCTGGGGAAAAAGGCGGAACTGCCGTTCTGGCCCCTCTACGTGAGCCGAAAGGGGGTAGAAAAGTGGAACCAACTGTTTGGTTGTGTTAGGTTAGGCCCAAGGAACACCAAATAAAATGTTAGGGTCCACCTCTTGGCAAGATTTCCCTAGTTCCGTCAAATCCGGGAGTTTCGGGACTCTAATTAGTCCTCGAACCCGCTAGAAAGAATCTGACGCCGGTCAATCCCTAACACAGAGAGAGAGGGACTCTTGGGCATACAAGGCCCATGACACAATCTAACACACATGGTATGGTATACCATGAGATTTGGTGGAATTCAGACGATCCGGAGCCCCCTCGAAGAAACAAGAGCCCCGCTAGGGAAAAAGACGGAAATGTCGTTCAGCCCCATCTACGAGAGTCAGAAGGGGGTAGCAAAGTGGAACTAACTGATTTGTTGTGTTAGGTTAGTCCCAAGGAACACCCAAGAGAATTATAGGGCCCACCTCTTGGCAATATTCCCCCAGTTCCGTCAGACCCGGGAGTTATGGGCTCTCATTAATTAGTCCCGGAATCCGCGAGACAGAATACGACATCGGTGAAACGCTAACACAGAGAGCGAGGGAATATTGGGCATCCAAGACCCTTTCCACACTTTATCACACATGTTATGGAGTGCAAATGGGATTTGGTGGCATTCAAACGATCTGGAGCCACCTCTCCGGAGAAACCATAGCCCCGCCGAGGAAAAAGATGGAACTATCGTTCTACACCATCTACGTGAGATAGAAGGGGGTAGAAAATTGGAACTAACTGTTTGATTGTGTTACTTAGGCCCAAGGAACACACAAGAGAATGGTAGGTCACACCTCTTGGCAAGATTCCCCCAGTTCCGTCACACCCGGGAGTTTCGGGCTCTCATTAATTAGTCCTGGAACCCGTGAGAGAGAATCCGACACCGGTGAAACCCTAACACAGAGAGTGATGTAATATCGGGTATCCAAGACCATGACACACTCTAACACACATGGTATGTCATACCATGGGATTTGGTGGCATTCATACGATCCGGAGCCCCCTCCGGAGAAACCATGCATACCACCGCTGGGCAAAAAGGCGGAACTGCCGTTCTGGCCCCTCTACGTGAGCCGAAAGGGGTAGCAAAGTGGAACTAACTGCTTGGTTGTGTTAGGTTAGGCCCAAGGAACACCAAAAAAAATGTTAGGGTCCACCTCTTGGCAAGATTCCCCTAGTTCCGTCAAATCTGGGAGTTTCGGGCTCTAAGTAGTCCAGGGACCCGCTAGAAAGAATCCGACGCCGGTGAAGCCCTAACACAGAGAGCGAGGGACTCTTGGGAATCCAAGACCCATGACACACACTAACACACATGGTATGGTATACCGTGGGATTTGGTGGCATTCAGACGATCCGGAGCAGAACTGTCGTTCTGCCCCATCTACGAGAGTCGGAAGGGGGTAGCAAAGTGGAACTAACTGCTTGGTTGTGTTAGGTTAGGCCCAAGGATCACCCAATAGAATTTTAGGGCCCACCTCTTGGCAAGATTCCCCCAGTTCCGTCACACCCGGGAGTTTCGGGCTCTCATTAATTAGTCGTGGAATCCGTGAGAGAGAATACGACACCGGTGAAACCCTAACACAGAGAGCGAGGTAATCTCGGGTATCCAAGACCATGACACACTCTAACACACATGGTATGTCATACCATGGGATTTGGTGGCATTCATACGATCCAGAGCCCCCCTCCGGAGAAACCATGCATAGCCCCGCTGGGGAAAAAGGCGGAACTGCCGTTCTGGCCCCTCTACGTGAGCCAAAGGGGGTAGAAAAGTGGAACCAACTATTTGGTTGTGTTAGGTTAGGCCCAAGGAACACCAAATAAAATGTTAGGGTCCACCTCTTGGCAAGATTTCTCTAGTTCCGTCAAATCCGGGAGTTTCGGGCTCTAATGAGTCCTCGAACCCGCTAGAAAGAATCTGACGCCGGTCAATCCCTAACACAGAGAGCGAGGGACTCTTGGGAATACAAGGCCCATGACACAATCTAACACACATGGTATGGTATACCATGAGATTTGGTGGAATTCAGACGATCCGGAGCCCCCTCCGAAGAAACAAGAGCCCCGTTGGGGAAAAAGACGGAACTGTCGTTCTACCCAATCTACGAGAGTCGGAAGGGGGTAGCAAAGTGGAACTAACTGATTTGTTGTGTTAGGTTAGTACCAAGGAACACCCAAGAGAATTATAGGGCCCACCTCTTGGCAAGATTCCCCCAGTTCTGTCAGACCCGGGAGTTTCGGGCTCTCATTAATTAGTCCTGGAATCCGCGAGAGAGAATACGACATCGGTGAAACCCTAACACAGAGAGCGAGGGAATATTGGGAATCCAAGACCCTTTCCACACTTTGTCAAACATGTTATGGAGTGCAAATGGGATTTGGTGGCATTCAAACGATCTGGAGCCACCTCTCCGGAGAAACCATAGCCCCGCCGAGGAAAAAGATGGAACTATCGTTCTGCACCATCTACGTGAGCTAGCAGGGGGTAGAAAATTGGAACTAACTATTTGGTTGTGTTAGTTAGGCCCAAGGAACACACAAGAGAATGGTAGGTCACACCTCTTGGCAAGATTCCCCCAGTTCCGTCACACCCGGGAGTTTTGGGCTCTCATTAATTAGTCCTGGAACCCGTGAGAGAGAATCCGACACCGGTGAAACCCTAACACAGAGAGTGAGGTAATATCGGGTATCCAAGACCATGACACACTCTAACACACATGGTATGTCATACCATGGGATTTGGTGGCATTCATACGATCCGGAGCCCCCTCCGGAGAAACCATGCATACCCCCGCTGGGCAAAAAGGCGGAACTGTCGTTCTGGCCCCTCTACGTGAGCCGAAAGGGGGTAGCAAAGTGGAACTAACTGCTTGGTTGTGTTAGGTTAGGCCCAAGGAACACCAAACAAAATGTTAGGGTCCACCTCTTGGCAAGATTCCCTAGTTCCGTCAAATCTGGGAGTTTCGGGTTCTAAGTAGTCCTGGGACCCGCTAGAAAGAATCCGACGCCGGTGAAGCCCTAACACAGGGAGCGAAGGACTCTTGGGAATCCAAGACCCATGACACACTCTAACATACATGGTATGGTATACCATTCGATTTGGTGGCATTCAGACGATCCGGAGCAGAACTGTCGTTCTGCCCCATCTACGAGAGTCGGAAGGGGGTAGCAAAGTGGAACTAACTGCTTGGTTGTGTTAGGTTAGGCCCAAGGAACACCCAAGAGAATTTTAGGGCCCACCTCTTGGCAAGATTCCCCCAGTTCCGTCACACCCGGGAGTTTCGGGCACTCATTAGTTAGCCATGGAATCCGCGAGAGAGAATACAACACCTGTGAAACCCTAACACAGAGAGCGAGGGAATCTTGGGAATCCAAGACCCATGCCACACTATAGAACACATGGTATGGCGTGCAATGGGATTTGGTGGCATTCAAACGATCTGGAGCCACCTCTTCGGAGAAACCATTGCCCCGCTGGGGAAAAAGATGGCACTGTCGTTCTGCCCCATCTACGAGAGTCGGAAGGGGGTAGCAAAGTGGAACTAACTGCTTGGTTGTGTTAGGTTAGGCCCAAGGAACACCCAAGAGAATTTTAGGGCCCACCTCTTGGCAAGATTCCCCCAGTTCTGTCACACCCGGGAGTTTCGGGCACTCATTAGTTAGCCATGGAATCCGCGAGAGAGAATACAACACCTATGAAACCCTAACACAGAGAGCGAGGGAATCTTGGGCATCCAAGACCCATGCCACACTGTAGGACACATGGTATGGCGTGCAATGGGATTTGGTGGCATTCAAACGATCTGGAGCCACCTCTCCGGAGAAACCATAGCCCCGCTGGGGAAAAGATGGCACTGTCGTTCTGCCCCATCTACGTGAGTCGGAAGGGGGTAGCAAAGTGACACTAACTGTTTGGTTGTATTATGTTAGGCCCAAGGAACAACCAAGATAATGGTAGGGCACCCTGGCAAGATTCCCCATGTTCTGTGACACCAGGGAGTTTCGGGCTCTCATTAATTAGTCCTGGAACCCGCGAGAGAGAAATGCGACACCGGTGAAACCCTAACACAGAGAGCGAGGTAATCTCGGGTATGCAAGACCATGGAACACTATAACACACATGGTATGTCATACCATGGTATTTCGTGGCATTCATACGATCCGGAGCCCCCTCCAGAGAAACCATAGCCCCGATGGGGGAAAAGCCAGAACTGCCGTTTTGGCCCCTCTACGTGAGCCGAAAGGGGGTAGCAAAGTGGAACCAACAGTTTGGTTGTGTTAGGTTAGGCCCAAGGAACACCGAAGAAAATGTTAGGGTCCACCTCTTGGCAAGATTCCCCTAGTTCCGTCAAATCCGGGAGTTTCGGGCTCTAAGTAGTCCTGGAACCCGCTAGAGAGAATCCGACGCCGGTGAAGCCCGAACACAGAGAGCGAGGGAATCTTGGGCATCCCAGACCCATGACGCAATCTAACACACATGGTATGGTATACCATGGGATTTGGTGGCATTCAGACGAGATCCGGAGCCCCCTCCGGAGAAACCATAGCCCCGAAGGGGAAAACGACGGAACTATCGTTATGCCCCATCTACGAGAGCCGGAAGGGGGTAGCAAAGTGGAACTAGCTGCTTGGTTGGGTTAGGTTAGGACTAAGGAACACCCAAGAGAATGGTAGGGCCCAACTCTTGGCAAGATTCCCCAGTTCCGTCACACCCGGGAGTTTCATGCTCTCATAAATTAGTCCTGGAACCCGCGAGAGAGAATCCGAAGCCGGTGAAATCCTAGCACAGAGAGCGAGGGAATCTTGGGCATACAAGACCCATGCCACACTCTATCACACATGGTATGGCGTGCAATGGGATTTGGTGGCATTCAGACTATCTGGAGCCACCTCTCCGGAGAAACTAAGCCCCGCTGGGGAAAAAGACGGAACTGTCATTCTACGCCATCTACGTGAGCCGGAAGGGGGTAGCAAAGTGGAACTAACTATTTGTTTGTGTTAGGTTAGGCCCAAGGAACACCCAAGAGAATGGTAGGGCCCACCTATTGGCAATATTCCCCTTGTTCCGTCACACCCGGGAGTTTCGGGCTCTCATTAATTAGTCCTGGAACCCGCGAGAGAGAATCCGACACCGGGGAAACCTTAACACAGGGAGCCAGGGAATCCTGGGCACCCAAGACCCATGCCACACTCTATCACACATCATATGGAGTGCAATGGGATTGGGTGACATTCATACGATCTGGAGCCCCCTCTCCGGATAAACCATAGCCCCGCTGGGGAAAAAGACGGATCTGTCGTTCTGCCCCATCTACGTGAGCCGGAAGGGGGTAGGAAAATTGAACTAACTGCTTGGTTGGGTTAGGTTAGGCCCAAGTAACACCCCAGAAAATGGCCAGGCCCACCTCTTGGCAAGATTCCCCCAGTTCCGTCAGATCCGGGAGTTTCGGGCTCTAAGTAGTCATGGAACACGCCAGAGAGAATCCTACTCCGGTGAAGCCCTAACAAAGAGAGGTAGGTAATCTTGGGTATCCAAGACCATGACACACTATAACACACATGGTATGTCTTACGATAGGATTTGGTGGTATTCATATGATCCGGAGCACCCCTCTAGAGAAACCATAGCCCCGCTGGGGAAAAAGGCGGAACAACATTCTGGCCCCTCTACGTGAGCCGGAAGGGGGTAGCAAAGTGGAACCAATTGTTTGTTTGTGTTAGGTTAGGCCCAAGGAACACCAAAGAAAATGTTAGGGTCCACCTCTTGGCAAGATTCCCCTAGTTCCGTCAAATCCGGGAGTTTTGGGCTCTAAGTAGTCTTGGAACCCGCTAGAGAGAATCCGACGCCGGTGAAGCCCTAACACAGAGAGAGAGCGAATCTTGGGCATTCAAGACCCATTCCAGAATCTAACACATATGGTATGGGATACCATGGGATTTTGTGGCATTCAGACGATCCGGAGCCACCCCACTCCGGAGAAACCATAGCCCCGCTGGGGAAAAAGACGGAAGTATCGTTCTGGCTCCTCTACGTGAGCCGAAAGGGGGTACAAAAGTGTAACCAATTGCTTGGTCGTGTTATGTTAGGATTAAGGAATACCCAAGACAAATGGTAGGTACCACATCTTGTCAAGATTCCCCCAGTTCCGTTAGATCCAGGAGTTTCGAGCTCTCATTAAGCAGTCCTGGAACCCGCGAGAGAGAATCCGACACCGGTGAAACCCTAGCACAAAGAGCGAGGGAATCTTGGGCATCCAAGATCCATGCCACACTCTAACACACATGTTATGGCTTACCATGTGTTGTGGTGGCATTCAGACGTTCCATAGCCCCCTCTCCGGAGAAACCATAGCCCTGGTGGGGAAAAAGACGGAACCCCCGTTTTGGCCCCTCTACGTGAGCCGGAAAGGGGGTAGCAAAGTGGAACCAATTGTTTTGGTGTCTTAGGTTAAGCTTAAGGGACACCCAAGACAATGGTAGGGTAATTTATTTATTAGTAATATTATGTCAGTAATTTATAGATGTCTTCCCATTATCCTTAAATAACATATTTCAATAATGGTTATCTTTTTAGGCCATCCATCATGTATCAAACGGCCAGCAATGTTCTCCAGCCAATGTGCCAAAATCTGGCGGGTGCAGAAAATTTCGCGCCCCCACCCAAATTATCGACCAAAAACTTTGCCGTCTATGCCACCCTAAATTTCGAACCTCTCTTTCTTATCTGCCCCCTCGCCAAAATTTACCCTCCTCTTCTTGTCTGAAATCCCCCTTTCCTCCTAAACCCCATCTACTCCGCCCGGCCTTCCACCTCGCCCTGTAGCTCGCCTTCCCGGGCTTCCACCTTGCCGTCCCCGGTCTTCCACCCCGCCGCTCAGCTCTCCTTCCCGGGCTTCCACCTAGCCGTTCAGGACGTCATCATGATCTGCCACCTCGCCGTTCAGAATTGATACCTCGCCGTCTAGGTCGCCGTCAAGATCTGCCACCTCGTCGTCCAGGTCGCCGTCAAGATCTTCCACCTCGCCGGCCTGGTAGCCTTCAAGTTCCTTTGGTTAGAGTTTGCTTATTTTCGAGCTTGTATAAAGCTTAAGATCACTTCTCCTGCGATCCTATCATACTTAGGTCCACAAATTAGATTACTGATATGGTCAAACAGCGAATTACATCACTAAAATTTTCTAACTCTATGTTGTCACATCCCAATGAAATATAAGGCTATTTGTAAAGAACATGTATGAGCTATTTATTTTCATTTATTCGCATAAATCATCAATTCTAGACTTATAGTGTAAGCTATTTATTTCCATTTATACCATGTCCACCATCTAGATAAGGCATGCCTTGTATAATAGCTCAACAATAAAGGTACTTATGTTGTGTTGAACTGCTGGCTTAATTACAACTCTGCCATGTATTTTGTGCTACTATCCTAGTTGATTTAGTACATATGAACCGTGCAGCTTAGGAACATTAAAGTCAAGACTACATCTGGTAGGACAAAGATGGCTCCTGGTGGATGTGGATGTAAACGCAAGCGCGTCAAGGCCCATCACGAGCATGCTGTTGCCCATGTCCATCCGTATGTAGATGACGAACTCAAGCAACCAGTGGTCCAAGACGAGGAGGCAGCGCCCCAATGCCAGTAGGAAGCTGCCCAAGACGAGCAGGCACTTGCCCATGGCCAGCTGGAAGCTGCCCAACAGAAGGAGGAGGCTGACCACCGTGAGGAGGTAGCCGCCCAATACGAGCAGGTGCCTCCCTACGATGAGTTGCCAGGTGTGCAAGGCGAGCTGCCACCATTCCTAGGCGAGGGGCAAGGTTCCCAAGTCGAGGAGCAACGTGCCTACAACAAAGAGCAAGATGACATATCACAGATATTGCATGCTCTATGAGGGGCCATGTGCGGAGGGAAATCCAAAATGCAGAATACTAACTCTAGCATGTGAAGACATTGTTTCCAGTGGTGCGGCTGGGAGGAGAAGAAACATGTCCAAAGGAAACATGAACATAATTTTTATTCCTCCATGTATGCTACTGCGTGTTCATTAGCTGTGAAGCACACTGTCCCTATCTTCCCCCATTGAAAAGAGTACAAGGGAAGGGAAGATATATTTTCGTCCTACCACGGCCATGTGTCTATAAGTTGTTTTGTAACCCAACCTTCCAGTTCATTCCATTGCTTTTCATATAACTAAAAAGTGCTCTTTCTTTTGTTTCAGTCAAAGTTTCATATGAACCCCAGAGACCGTGTTATTCGTCAATCTCTTCTGATGCATCTCAAGAACTTTACAAGACAAAGACGCCATATTCTGAAGCAAGAATTTTTTGACAGCGTTAGAGACAAGAGTAGATTTGTACGAACGCCTCCTGATGCAGTTGGACACATGAGCGAAGCAGAATGGTGCAGGTTAGTCGATAACTGGTCCTCAGTCAGGAAACATGTACTGTCTTTGTTCACTCTACCTTGCCACTGTTTCTATTCCATAACCTGGACTCTGTCTAATCAGTTCATACTTCCTTTATGTATATGTCTTGTATGAAAGCCAGGCAAAGCAGACAGGCCGTCCAGTTCCATAGCGCCACAGGTTCTCGTAGCTATGAGGTTTGCTGCGACATGGGGGAAGATGCCTTTGAATTGTTCAAAGCCAAGCACAACAGCAAGACACATGGATTCTATTTGCCCGTGAAAAGAGCAATTGTAAGTCCCTCAGAATTCTGTTTATCTCTGGGATCAACAATTACCTCAATAGATTCTTCTAGATACGTACTGATGCTTCCCTTTGTGAATTCTGATGCAAACTCCTGTAGTCAGCTATTTCACCTATGCTTGTCATCTCATAGTTCATGCATATGCATGCTGCTTGCTTGTCATCTGCTAGTTCATCTATCCTTGTGAGCTGCTATTTTCATCTATGATCTGTACACGCTTGTCGTCTTCTATTTTCAGCCATGTTTACTTACATGCCTGTCATGTGATGTTTTTTATTTATGTTCCTTACAAGCTTGTCATGCGTGCTTAATTGCTTGCTATCTGCTATTTGCATCTTTGTTATGTACAAGCTTGTTGCATGCTATTTTTCATACATGTTCCTTACATGCTTGTCATGATATCAATGTTCCTTACAAGCTAGTTCAGCTTCTATTTCTTCTAAAGCTTAAATGCAAGTGAAGATTCTAGAACCTACTTCAGTAGATGACGCTGTCAAGGAACCTCTTTCTGCCGCCGAAGTTGTCTCTGCCGTGCTGACTAAGGTCCATCTAAAGTCTTCGTTCCTGAATACCATAGATGGGGTCACAACCAGTGTAAGAGCTACAAAGTGTCATCTTCACCATCAACTTGATTATGTGGGAAAACAGAGGCAGGACCTGCAGTATGTAGTTGAAGAGTTGAAGCGGGCCAAGGAACAAGCTGATGTAGATAGGATGAAGCATCGACAAGAATTGTTGCGTATGACGGAGGAACACAAAGGTATTAAGAAGATTCAAGAAATGTACAAAACCCTTATTGGTGGCATATTGGCTCGAGTTCATCCGAGATATGGAACTGAGTAGCCCTTTGTGAAACCGCTTGTTGCTTGTTGAACTGTATTAGACTGCCTTTGCAGGTGCGCTAGGTTGTGACCTTATTCGGAATTTATGTATTTGTTGTGTTTGCTTTGCTGTGAAAACTAGTATAGTATTTTCCATGCTTATGAATACGAGGACACATGGTACTATATGGTAGGTCCATGAGGCGGCACCTTATTGGATGGAAATCGCGACGAAAAAAAACACGTCACGGAAACGTTTCGACGTGGACATGCCGTGTTGGTACCCGTGCTGGCTCATGATTCGCGACGTCTTACGACAAACTAAAACGTCGCACCGTCGGACAACGTTATAATTTTGTCGAGAATAAGCGTATACGTGGAACATTATGAGAGCGACACGTGGCACCCTATACTTCTTGAACCCGCGACGAGAAAATAAATGTCGCACCTATTATGACGTCATTAACAGACGTAATAGTATTTCCAATCGCGACGTTTTAAAAATGTCAAGGCGATGATGACGTCAGGAACGGTAGAAGTGACGTCAGCGACGCCCGTAACGGGTCACGGAAAATACGATGCCACATGTGTACATGCTGCGAAGAAAAAAGTCGCTCCTTTTTGGGCCTTGTGCTGTGCCAGCCAGTAGCTCGCGACGGTTTAGTGTTAACTTAATCGTCGCAGAATCATCCGTGACAGTCGATCAGGGAAGTTCTCACTCCGTCGCGTAAACCGTCGCGCGATTGCCCTTAGCGACGGTTTGGAGCCCATCCGCAACGTTATTGAAACGTCCCAGACCGCGCGGAATTTGGTAGTGCATCCATCTTTCCCAAACCATGGCTAACCGAATCCTCGGGTGCCTGCCAACAATCACATACCATGGAGGAGTGTTCATATTTTGGGAGATGTATGCTAATGTCAATGAATGGTAAACAGAAAATACAGTACTTAACAAGCCAATTGGATTCACAAGAGCGGCTCCCATATGGAGGACGCAACTGGTATAGAAGGTCATCCCTCTTTCTCTTTTGCTTACACAATTATGATTTGACTGATAAATCAGGGGCAAAAATAGTTAAGAGATTTTGTGTGTATTAATTTGGGGTTGGGCACCCCGCTGCCAGCTCTTCTATCATTTGGATAAGCGGATAAAGCCACTAGTCCAGGGTGTGAAATCTAATCAACAAGTGAGATAATGATTCTCTATTTACGTCCTCATGAGCAAAAACAGGAACACAAAGCAAGAGTAATTTTGAAGGTTTTAAAGGTAACACATGAGAAATTTACTTGGAGTGGCAGTTAGATACCACATGTAGGTAGGTATGGTGGACACAATGGGAAAACTTGGTTTTAGCGAGTTGGATGCACGAGTAGAGCTCATACTCAGTACAGGTGGAGGCTAGCAAAAGACTGGGAGTGACAAATCAAGAATGCATAAGAGCCATAATCATGCACAACGACATAAACATCATTAATTAAAGCATAAGAGGTATCACAAGTTCAAAAACTAAATGATCATATAGGCTATTAGTGACTGGTTCATAGTCATAAACATGGTGTGAGCATGCGCCAAGTCAACCAAATAAAACATTCAAAGGAGAATACCATAAATTTATGCTTCAACATGACAAGAACAACTCATGAATCTTTCAATGGCACATTAAAAACTCTCATCTATTTGACGCTAATCATGCTACTCAATAACCACAAGGCATTAAAACTAAAATAACATCTATCATGATATGAAAAATTCTAGCCACAGTCTATACAAGCTTCTACTTGCACCATTAAAAATTCTACTTTAAGCAGCAGTTCCTTCTCCCAACAAGCACCATTAAAAATATGTTTTAAAAAAAATACTCTCCAAATGATACAACAAGAAAACATGAGAGTACTCACATAACACTACTAAAACTAACATCTCTCATAAGAGATGCATGCAAAACATGAGCTAAATAAATGCAGCAACGAGGCAAAGATTGATAATACAAAGTATTCACATAAAAAAAGCGGAGCGTCTCACTCTCCAATAAAAGAATGCTGGGGTCCAACCAAGCTTATTGCAAGAACAAAAACAAACTGAAAAAAAAAGACGCTCCAAGTAAAGCACATAAGATATGACCGAATAAAAATATAGTTTCACTAGAAGTGAACTGATAATTTGTCGGTGGAGAAGGGGATGCGTTGGGCATCCCCAAGCGTAGACGCTTCAGTCTTCTTGGAATTTCCTGGGATGTACCACCGGGGCATCCCCAAGCTTAGGCTCTTCACTCTTCTTGATCACGTCATATCATCCTCTTCTCTTGACCCTTGAAAACTTCCTTCACACCAAACACTACTAGGGAACATGCTATAGCAGCATTACCTACCGCCGGCGCAAATACAAACAAGGCCGCCGGTGGTAAGTACCACCGGCGCACTGGAATGAGCACCGTCGGTGCTACAATGTTACCCCCGGCGCTCCCTGTGCCCGGCGCGCCGGCGCTAAAGGCAAGCCAGGGCCCCCCTCGGGGCAAACTTAGCCCCGGCGCGGCCCAGTAAGCTTACGCCGGTGGTAAGTATTTATCCCCGACGCGTTGCAGGCCCAGCGCGCGGCGCTAAAGGACTGCCCAGGGCCACCATTTACCCCCGGCGCGTTCTGTCACCTAAGCGCCGGCGCTAATAATTACCCCCGGCGCGGTTGTTTTCTGGCACGCCGGCGGTAACTTACACCTTATCCAGCCACCACCCACACCACCCACTCCACTCACTCCTCATCTCCAACTCGAAACTCCTCTCTTCCCAGCCCATTTTCTCACTCCTTTCTTCCAATTTTAGCACATTTAACCAACCAAATATGATATGTTTTTTCAAAACTTTCTCTCCCAACATGCCCCTCCCTTCTACCTAGTTAGATCTAGATCTACTATGAAGAATCTCTCTCCCCCACATGCACCATATTCATATATCTAGATCTAACTAGATCTAGATAGCTAGAGTCTACACACACCGCTCTCTCCGGTCAACACGTCTCGTGTGTACGTTACGATCTTCCATATCTCGTGCGGGCGGAATATACTTATATCGATATATATATATATATATATATATATATATATATATATAATTATTGTGTTTGCAACCAAAATATGTGATGATGACCCGTATTCATGGGAATTGTATTATGTTTGTTGCGACCGTGTAAGATGTGATGACATGTAAATGAGTTGGCAATGTTTTGCCGAAATGTCGATTCATTTCCGTTTCGGAAAATTTTTGCCACTCCGTTTTGACCATTTTTTAGCAAAGGTCATGCCGAAATTTTCCGTGAAACCGGCCGGGTGTGGATCTAATCAAAATCTACTCTTTGTCGACCGTGCAGGAGACAATGGTCATCTCGATGAGGGAAAGCGTCGTGGATAGATATGTGGAACGTGCAACGACGGACATGCATCGAAGGGACCGCATAGACATACTTTGTCCGTGTCGAAGATGCAAACTTGGCTCCATGTTCAACCCATCTTCGGGCGTAGTGAAGGACCACCTGCTTAGACGTGGTTTCATGGACGGTTACACTCAGTGGACCATGAGTGATGAGGAAAATGATCATGGGGATGATCATGAGGATGATCATGGGGATGATCATGAGGATGATCATGAGGAGGGTGGCGCGAAGGCAGCCGCTGAAAATGGGGAAGAAGGGCAGGAGGAAAACGACGATGACGAACAGGCTACAGCACACGGCGGTATTGGAGAGGGAAAAACAGCGGACAACAATACTCCGCTAACGTCAGTCGTGCGGGACTGTAACACCTGGGGTGTTTACCCTAATTTAGAAAATTGGTTGTTTTCTTTTTTTTTTGGTATTACATCACATGCATCATCTGCACCTTGTTTGCAACCCAATTCAAACACAAAACAAAAATTCAAATCAATTGGCAATTTGAAATTTTTTGAAAATAAAGTTAACATACATTTGATCTTGCTGTTAGGTATTTCAACAAAAAAAATTCATAAAAGAAAAACCCTAAAGACCTATTTCTTTTCTCTCTTATTCTTTCCTACAAAAAAAAAGAGTAAACAGAAAAAAAATAACAAACAGAAAAAACCAAGGGGGGAGGCAGCCAGGCCCAACATCCAGCCCACTTACCCCTTCGAGGCCCCCCCCAACTATCTTCTTCCTCCGTACAGGGAGGACGTCATTGTCACGACCCCGGACCCACAGATATGCACACTGTTATGTGCTCCTAGCAATGGACTCACAAGGGCTTCAGGGTTACCAGCCCCGGCCGCAACAAACAACGGCAGGCAGACCGGATTCATCGGCACGTAGTCCGGATCCCCGGTCTACTACTCCTTGTGTCCACACTAGTCATAACCAACTATGCATATCAAAGCGTCCACGAATCGAATGAAACCGAAGGAAACGGGACCAAAGCTATACAGAGATGCTATGTGTCCAGAAAGTGCAACAACAATAGAGGGTTACTGGGGTTACCTCGCCCCAGGCCGATCACATCGACATGCGGGCTCGGACATGGATCATCGGCTCCACAACCCCTCGACTGCGACAACTATGCAGGCATAGCCAAAACTGTATAATAATGAGCTCGAAACCAACAATCGATTAAAGCAGTACTCTAAACATGAAGCTTTATTAAACAAGATGTTACTAGAGTATAGCTTACAAGCAGAGGTCACACGACCCAACATTACATCAGACAACGGAAGGCAAATTATGTTGCTAATCAACAAGAACCAAAAAGGCCTAAGAGGCCGCAACATAAGGCGACGTCCCAACCCATAGATTCCAGGCTGCTACCTGGGAACCCCAAACTACTCGTCGATGTCCACGTTGAAACACCACCGATGTGAGATCTTCTCCTGAACCAAAATTAGGCAAACCTGAGTACGGGAGGTACTCAACAGGACTTAATTAACCTATTATATATCTGCTATCTTCGGAAAGGGTTTTATGAAGGCTGATTTGCGTAAAGCAATCTTTGTTTTGCAAGTTGAGGGAGGAATAGCACGTCTCATGGAATGTTTTCAAAACAGATGAGAAAGCTACTCAACTACTGAGATCATCATCTTCTTGTATTCCACCAAGCCCTTCTCATTCCCACACTATCTCATGCTACAAGGATCACCCCTCTCGGCATCTCCGAGGAGGCACCCTTCAATCATGGTTAACAAGTTTTAATCATTCCGTTGAAGTTATCTATGATCACAGAATCCGTTGCCAAGTCGTCCGTAACCGTGGACACGGCTTCTCGAGGAGATTTATCCCTGCAGGGGGTACACTTTACCCACACGTACCATCCGACTCTTAACACCACATGTACGCTCGTCCATGGAGCGCGGCAGAGGGTGGCTGGCCACGACCTTTACCTTGCTCGACCCTATCCATGAGTCAACCCAAACAGGGCCACCCCGTCAACAGGGAGTTGGCCACCTCCTGACGGCACCTGTTCTGTGAGTCGGGATCAAGATCCGAGTACGTCCATCACTTGTCCCGGTCACGCCCTAAGTTTTCTCCAAATAGTTTTCTGACTCACACGCAGATGGAAAGATCAAACTACGTGACTCATGGACGTGGCCAAACAAGTTAGTTAGTCGAGCGCGGTCTGTTAGGCCCCGCATGTGGTTGCACGCTCAGTCTTGGCTTCGAAGGCGAGAACTCGCTCCTAGGGGCATGAACAGGACAAAACGCCACAACCCGTTGTGGCCTCACATCCATGCCAGTATTTAGTCAAGTTATCAAAGGTAATTTAAATCACAACAACCTGACGTAATAGATTCACGCATTGATCAGATTCATCAACCGGATGGATCAGATCACAAGTAAGCATGGCTAAGCAAGACTCACAGGGTTTAGCGAAGCGCGCACAAACAAACCTATAGCTGCTAGGTGCAGTGGATCAGGATATCTAGGTTATGCAGTAAGTATAGGAGAACTCTATCTAAGACCATAAATACTTTGAACCGCATGCAATATACGAGATCCAAAACACTTCGAAAACTATATATGAGCAGATAAGAGGTTATGCTTGCCTTGGTTATAAGAAAACCAGATAAAGTCTTCAGGAATAAGTGCTTGACTTGTCGGTTAAGATCAAGTGTTCACCATTGGATTGCTGGCCTTCTCTTCGGAGTCACGTTCTACCGAGGGGGAAACAACACCGAAAGAGAAAAAACAATCAACACATGGCATCGATGCAATGCACAACATGTATGCATGAGCAAGTTAATGCACTGAAATAAAGCCCTAAGCATGATCGTTGGGTTGCTAGGGTTCATATGATAATTATGCATTTTTACTGGAATTTATCCCGAAGTAGACCCCAGAGGGGGTTTCGGACGATTATGAAGGTGAACACCATTTTAGTTGCCCAAATGGGTTTGAAAACATCATAAACAGGTTGCATTTGTCATTTTAAGCAATTTGACATATAACTTTTAATTTTCTAATTTTAGTGAATAAAAACTTATTTTTCTATTTTAAAGGATTAAAGAATATTAAATAAAGCTCTTTTTTGGACTTTCTCAAACATATATGAAAATGACATATTCCTGTAGAGTTTATTTTTCTGAACACAACCATATTTTTATTTAATTTTTTTGATTAATATTTTAAGAGTTATTCAATTATCAAAATTTATCATTTTCTGCAATTATCAAACACAGGGATATATGACGTCACTGTGACGCAGCAGTGATGTCACCTGCTCTGGTTCCTCACAAATGAGATGAAATTCGGCCGAATTTGTGTGCGATTGATGAAACGAACTATACCACTAGATGGAGGAGAACAAGGGGAGCCGAGTGGTGCCAACCGGTGACCAAATGGTCACCGGAATCCTCGCCGGCGACGAGGATCCGCGGAGGCCGACAGCGGCGGACGACGACCCGTCGATATAGAGGGAGAGCAAGGAAACGGAGGGGTCCATGAGGACCGTTAGCTCACCAGGAAGTTAATGGAGGGGACGGTGAGGCGAGTGGAGGCCGGAATCGCCGGCGGCGAGGGGAATCCGGCGGCGGCCGTGGCGCACTCCGGCGGGAAATCGGGGCGCTCCCGGGGCTCCTCGGATGCCCTGCGTGCTCGAGGAGGATGAGACGGAGGCGGTGGAGGCGGTGGAGAGCTCGGAGGGGCACGGGGGAGGCTTATTCGCCGGCGTCGAGCGTGGGTGGACGGCGGCTAGGGTTTGCTCGTCGGGGAAGGTTACAGAGAGAGGAGGGGGTTCGAGGGGGAGGGAGAGGGTGGAGGCCTTATCCTCCCTCTCAGGAAGCGGCAACGGTGAGGATCCCCTCGCGGGATCGACGGCAGGAGCGGTGCCACCGAGCTGCTTCCCGGCCGGAGGTAGAAGACAAAGGGCATTTTTCGATAACCCCCAAATTTTCCTAGAAATTACAAAGAAGCCCCTGCAGTTTTAAAAATAGAACTTAAATAGATGTTTTGGGGACCTTTTTGCAGACAGAAAATTTGGCAAAAATACTTTTTGGAAAGCTTATGAAATTTCCAACCTCACCATGTATTCCTTTGGTGAAATTGAAATACTTTTCAGAACAAAATTTTGGAACCCCTTTTAAGTACTTTTTGAGGGAAATTTTCTCAAACCATTTAAATTCACAATTTAAATTGGTTTAAATTGGTTTCAAATTTTTGTTTTCATGCATGTATGAGATGAACACAACACCACACACTTTTGTTAGCAAAAATTGGGATGTTACAAATCTACCCCCCTTACAAGAATCTCGTCCCGAGATTCCTGAAGGAGAAAGAAAGAAGGAGCACCGGTTTTGAACGATCTTCTTGAACCTTACGGTTCTCTTCTCGAAGAGGTTGATCCATAGCACTTGCGAAGATTCTTCAGCGGCTACACCTTAGGTGAGAGGGAAACTCGTAGGGAATGATCTTCACGAAGATCGAGTATCCCATGGGTAACTCATGATAGGAATGTTCACGAAGAATTCTTGAGTTAACATGCATGAAACACATCAAGATAACGGAGTGAGTCGAAGATGGTTTCAAGTTTGTGGATGATGGTTTTTGAATGGATTTAGAATATGAGCTTTGCACAAGACTTTAAATCCTTTTGGAAAAGAAAGGTGGAACAACTTGTGACATAGAGGTTTCTTCAAACAGAAAACCAAGATGGAAAGTTTGGTATTGAATATCACAATGTAATATCCGTAGGCGAGGGAGAACACGAGAAAGCACTGTAATCGTGCGTTGGAGAGAATTTGATACAAGATCATCTTCACTCTTCGGAGTGGACACAGAAGATAACGGAACTTTTGTCCATCAAAGTTTGTTGAAATCCTTTTCAAAGATCAGGATGTTACTTCACGACAGAAGCTGAGTAACCAAGAGAAGTTGGAATACCATAACGAGGAAGAAATCCTTGGTCACACCATAAGGATGGTTAACCAACGGGAATTAGATTACTGGAAGGAATAGGGAATCTCTTTCCTATTGTGATTTGGACGTAGAAATACATCTACCACATGGTTAAGATCCCATGGCTGAAGTAACTGACAAATTCACACAATGTGTGAGAAAAAACAGAACTTCAAGTACAAACAACTTGAAAAAGGAAACTGATCAATGGCGGTCACAAAACACCAAGAGATGGTTCTCATGATGAACTTGTTTCCACTAGAACAAAGGTTCTGAGGATCAACAATGAGACATTGGAAGAATCAACGTCCAGGTTATCCTTGATGTTTTGAATACCGACATCAGGCTTATGACAAGCCTTCTGTAGGTCATCAAATGAACATATAACCCCGGTTTGGAAGAACGGTGAGGAAAACTTGTTAGAATGAGCCACACAAGAATTCTCACGGAGAGTGGTTGTTCTTACAGATACAAAGGGATATGACATAAGGCCTTCCGGCTAATTGTGTCTACCACAACATCAACCATGCCGTATTTTCAAAAGGACCTAATTCAATACCCTTGAGGAAACACCAACCATCATTGATGCTTGAGATTCAGCTCTGGTTAGTGGATTGATGAACAAGACTCAGTATGTTTAATCAGCAGAATTGCACCGGTTACAATTGAGATACATTTACTAGATTCTCAAGATATGGGCTACGATGCCACACTCAAGAGGATGAGTGAGATTGTAGAACTCATGTATTAGCAACTTGCAAAATACGGTTGCACCTACATGGTTTAACTTGCAATTAAACACATCGGAGTCCTTGTTGGGAAGATGATAACAAAGATCACCAAGATCTTGGACTTCTTCTCTTTCACGGAAAATCAGTCAGGGGCTTAGCGTAGATGAAAGATTCTTCAAGAAATGGAGGTAACAACCTACCATCTCAAGAATAGTCCACACATGCATGACCTAGTTGGGATTATTCCCGAAGGAACAAGGACGTTATACTCGGATCCATGGCGACAACTTTCACCATAAGCACATGATCCAGAGTAAAGTCACTTCGAACATCCAGAACACAACTTCGCGGGGACACAAAGTTGGTTCTCAAAGTTTCCAACATTGTTACCAATTGTTCAACATGAGCCTCTCGCAACTTGGAGAAAATAGGAATGTCATCGATGGGTTCGAAGGCACACTTATCAAGACACTCCAAGAAGAGGGATTCATATGATATATGAACAAGGCAATACATTGGTCAGACCAAAGGACACGAGGTATACTCGGGCCAAACACCATGAGTGAAAACACCATCAAGATAGTCTTTGGATCTTTTCTCGATTTGACGATAGCCCAAATCAAATCAATAGGTAGAATGACAGCATGTCCATTGAAGAGATACTATCATGCTTCAACACAGGGCGAACTAGACATCCCTTAACTAAGGATCAAGTTAGGCGGAGCTTTTGTCTTTCAACTCTCCAAGTTAGTGATTAAGCTCAACCAACTAGTCCAGGATATCCAGCAGGGTTCCTTGGAGAAAGGAGTAGTTCAAACTACCCCTTGCTTAGACATTACGGTCAGGTAACAACCTGGTGATACTTCTAGAAAGACAACCAGAATATCACAATCTACCGTTATGTCTCGGAATTTGGAAAGGAGGTTTGCTTTTCAAAGCAATTGATATGGTCTTGAGAACTTTGGTACGAACCTATCTCTCTGACCAAAAGTGTGCACCGGATTGAACGGATCTGGTGACTCAGTCAACTTCAAACAGAGGCTGGGTGACCAGTAGTGCTAAGAAGGATACAGATGTTTCTTAAACTTTTCAAAGCAATAAGAATTTCAAAGAACATCTGATACACACCTCAAATCACATGCCCATCATACTCAAGCATTCAAGCTTGGAGTGAAGGTGGTTAAAGATGTGTAAGAGCATCACTTCAACAATAAGGCCATGAAACTTAACACAGTCTCGTGATATAAAAGAGTGTGATACTCGAAGGTAGAACAGAACAGAAGCTGATAAAACTTCTTCAATCTGCGGATTACAAAACTTTGACCTGGTCCTGGAGATGAACGAGGTACTGGAGTTTATTTCTCCTGACATTCCAAGGTGGAATGTTATGACGGGAAACAAGAGCAAATGCATTGGAAGAATCCAACACACATAGGCAACTTGGTGTCCGAACCAACGAATGGAGATTTTAGGCAACTGGAGGGTAGGAACATTCTCCGGAGAATCCAGAGATCACGTTGATTGCACATGGTAGTACTCAGTTGTAAAACCCATGCTAAAGGAGAGGTATAGCTGAATCAAGCACAAGGATATGAGAATCATAAGAACACTCTTGTTGCGATCCCTTTTTGGTTCTAAAGGAAAGCCTACGGCTATGAGAATTGGAATTTCCTAACCACCCTGAGGTAAGATAGATTCCTCAGGATTCAACGAAACAGAACTTGGGTTAAAGGTCAGCATCCTGTACTGATAGCGTGAGCATCACATGGTTATGAAACCACATGACTCAACTCACCGCAATTCAGCACATTCCGGGACCTTCGGTTCAAGTCCAAGGTTAAAAACTCAACGAAAGGAGTAACTACTATTCAAGTGCCTTAGGACACTACCAGTAGCAATCACGAGGTGACCTTCAAAAGCCAAACAGAACTTCGGAAGAACTTGAGTAGAGGATAACAGATACATTCGAGATGAAAAGCAGATCTCGAGGTTCAGGATTTAAGACTTTGGAACATGAGTATGTGGAACCCACACAACTCTGAGGTGTTAGGATGGAAAGGAAATCTCCCCTTTGGAACGAGAGATAACGGGACAAGAAACACACACGACTCCAGAAACTGAACACTAGGTCAACTTGGGTAGAAAACGTCTTGCCAAAAAAAGGCACCTAGGTTTTGAATGACTAGAAGAGATAGCAAAACCTTTTCAAACCAAAACAGGTAAGGTGACCCAGAGTTAGAGCGATACCAGATAAGGAGTAAAAAGAATCCTAAGAAGGTTTTTCACAATCCATTTGAGTTTTCAAATAGTTTTCACAATCACTAGACTCAACATCGACCAAGCAGTAAGGTTTTCCTACAGGCAGTCCTGCTCTGATACCATGACTTGTCACGCCCCCGGACCCAGAGATATGCACACTGTTATGTGCTCCTAGCAATGGACTCACAAGGGCTTCAGGGTTGCCAGCCCCGGCCGCAACAAACAACGGCAGGCAGACCGGATTCATCGGCACGTAGTCCGGATCCCCGGTCTACTACTCCTTGTGTCCACGCTAGTCATAACCAACTATGCATATCAAAGCGTCCATGAATCGAATGAAACCGAAGAAAACGGGACCAAAGCTATACAGAGATGCTATGTGTCCAGAAAGTGCAACAACAATCGAGGGTTACTGGGTTACCTCGCCCCAGGCCGATCACATCGACAGGCGGGCTCGGACATGGATCATCGGCTCCACAACCCCTCGACTGCGACAACTATGCAGGCATAGCCAAAACTGTATAACAATGAGCTCAAAACCAACAACCGATCAAAGCAGTACTCTAAACATGAAGCTTTATTAAACAAGATGTTACTAGAGTATAGCTTACAAGCAGAGGTCACACGACCCAACATTACATCAGACAACGGAAGGCAAATTATGTTGCTAATCAACAAGAACCAAAAAGGCCTAAGAGGCCGCAACATAAGGCGACGTCCCAGCCCATAGATTCCAGGCTGCTACCTGGGAACCCCAAACTACTCGTCGATGTCCACGTTGAAACACCACCGATGTGAGATCTTCTCCTGAACCAAAATTAAGCAAACCTGAGTATGGGAGGTACTCAACAAGACTTAATTAACCTATTATATATCTGCTATCTTCGGAAAGGGTTTTATGAAGGCTGATTTGCGTAAAGCAATCTGTGTTTTGCAAGTTGAGGGAGGAATAGCACGTCTCATGGAATGTTTTCAAAACATATGAGAAAGCTACTCAACTACTGAGATCATCATCTTCTTGTATTCCACCAAGCCCTTCTCATTCCCACACTATCTGTCGCACCCGGACTTCTAGAGGATACTCACCGTACGAACTGAACAGTATTCTGATGGGATTACGGGGCTTACCGGCACCCGCGTCCTCTTACGAGTAGGCCAACACTTATGTGTGACAACCCATCGCTACTGTTCACCGTCGATGTAAACTATCCCGTAGAAATCAGGACACTACCGTTGACGTACTTCATACCATACACACATGGTACGTTAACGGCTTTGAACAAAAGGATAACACAACATGCCTCTAAGACACAAAAGATTGAAATAAGTTGCAATTGGCCCTCACTAGGGCAGATATAGAAAATACAATCATCCATAGGACACATGTCCCAACATAACATCATTACATCTCAGCGGAAGCATTCAAAGGGGTCTGAGTACAGACAAATCCAAATAGGCTTAAGAAGCCGGAAACTGAAATAAAGACGGAGCCCATCCACGATGTCTCGGATCCTGCCCGGGTCCGCTAACTACTCGTCAGCAGCCTCGTCAAACTCCACGTAGTAGCCGTCACCTGGATCCTCGTAATCGTAGTCTGCGGAAACCACAGCCCCAAAGGGGTCAGTACATAGACGTACTGGCAAGCAAGACTCACAGTTCACCAAAGTATAGCCCGTCAACACAAGCACAGATGACTTGGGTTCAACGGAGGGAAAGGGTATAAAAGATGCTGCAACTGGCTGCGCTAACCAACTACGGAGATTCTACCACTTCCAACTATCAGAAAGGAGATAAGATCGAGTATTGTAACCAACTGAAAGATAACTTCAAACAAACCCATCCTGGATCTCGCCCCTTATCCAAAGAAGCGATCCGAGGATAACTCACACAGTTGGATTAAAGATGAATCAAGTTATTGTGTCAATAATCCTATTACTAGTCAAGTTGTTAATCATGGGGTATGAGATTGTGAATCATTAGGTTTAAGTTGTCCTGAGTACTTGTTAGCCAGTACTTTCACCAAGTTAACCATAACCGCGGAAAACACGGCTTCTCGAGAAGATTATCCCTGCAGGGTTGCACCAATTTGGCCGTACACGTATGAATAATCCGCCAGACGGGATGCCTCCCACCAAGCGGGGCACTCAACACAACTCAACTCTTCTTCGCATCAAGCCCAAAGCACCTTGGGCGCACGGCTAATCGAGCCCAGAAGAAAATGGACCCTCATAGCACTCTAAGAACGTGTCCCCCTATATGCCGACTACGAAAGTTCCACCCTGCGCTGGGCTCGCAAAAACATGCATGCGGCAAATGGAAAACACGAACTAAATGAGATGATTTGGACGAGATGCGAATCGAATCAAATTGAGGGGGGCGCCCATACTCGCTTCCCACATGCGGGTAGTGCGCTCATCATGGATCAGTAGACAAGACCCTTTTCCTATTAGGGTCGACACTAGCAGGCCTCAAAACCACACAGGGCCTCCTGCCGGTGCCTTATCATCAAATTATTATTTAACAATAACATTAGCATGATTGATTGATTAAACATCGAGCCCCCAGAACATAATAAAATATAGTAACTGAAATTAACGGGTAACAGACTCGAGCAAAACAACCTAAGCATGCTAGTAAGACACTGGCTCAATCAATAGGGTGGTAGGAGTGGTGGTGAGGCAATATCAGGGTTAAAGGATTCATGTGATAGGTTCGTAACAGAAACAAGTACCACTAAGGCTAGCAGAAACAGACAACGGAAAGTATCGGTAACCAGTGTTGAAAGGAACACAATGGTTCATGTGAGTGATAACTTGCCTGCAAACTCAGCAGCCTGGTACTGAGCTAGATCCTCAGAAGGGGTGCTGTAAAGATCGTCTGTCTCAACGTCGTCGTCTATTCGAGAAGAAGCAAAACAAACAAAACAGGAATGTAAACAATCATTATCATGGCATTGTGCACAATCAAGATGATGCATGACAAGTTAATGGTTGCATCAAAATAAACTAGCTAACATGATAACACAATTTAAATGGACCCCTATGCTAAATTGAGTGGCATATGGGAAAGGGTCCATAATTAAGTGGAACATATGATTTACAATTAATTATTATGTGAAAGTTGTTAGCATGATGCATGCATGATGGTAGCAACAAAATAACAACAAATAACAACAAATGATGCAAGTGATAAAAGGATTTAACAGGTTTTGGAAATTATTTATTAAGTCTAGAAATGTTTGGTTACTTAAACATGTTACACAACCAATTATTGTTTTCATCAATTTAAAGGGTGCAAAACAATTAACAAAATTTATATTTGAAAAGAACATCAAATTTTAGTTGGATTACATGTTTCAAATATTGAAATTTGAATTAGGATGAATTTATTATGAATTAAACAATATTAAACAAGTTTTAATTGAATTTAAAACAGGTGTGGATTTTATTTGAATTTTATTTATTCAAAACATAAATTCAAATTCACATTTGAAAAGTTCACACTTTGATGGTTTGAAAACATAATTTGCATGTTCAAAGATATTTTATATTGAGCAGGTTATGATTTTATCAAATTTAAATGAATTAAACAAGAATTAAATTATTTAGGCAATTTAAATTATTCAAACCAGGAAACAAAAATTATATTTGAATAGGTTATTCAAAATGGTATGGAAAACATATTTTATTTGTATTTATTGGATTAATAATGAATTAGTTATTGAATTTAGCAAATTGCATTTGAATTATTCAAATTTGAATTTTAAATGCATTTGGGAAATTCAAAACAGTACACAAATGGAATATTTGGATAGATGATTAAATTTGGAACAACAAACATATACAACTTTTATTTATTGGGGTTATAGATTAAAAGTTATTAAAGGTTTAAGTTTAGTGTTTTATTCTGCCATTTAAATGATTTAGAAATTAAACAGAAAACGTGTTAAACACTTTTACACCGTGCAGCAGCTAGCCACAGCCACTGCAGGGTGGGCCACGGGGCCAGCGTGGCCACTGCGCGATGGCGTGGCAGCCAGGGTCACTGCCGTGTGGCCCCTGCCTGTCAGCCAGAGGAGCAAAAGGTTGGGTTTTAATCGCTTCCGCGAGGATTCGAACCAGGGACCCTTCGCTGCGCTCGCGATGCACTGAACCGCTGCGCTGCTCTGCGTTTGTTATCAGTATACGCGATTCAGAAAGGATTAGCTTCAGATCCAACGCTAACTGACGAAACTGACGAGCAAACGTTTCCTCGAAGTGACAGAGGGTGACGCCGGCGGCGATCACCGTGTGCTCGCGCTCGCGGTGCTGGAAGCGTGGATCTGGTGGTGCTGTGTGCTGATGCTTGCGCGCAGAGGGTGACAGAGGGAGGAGGAAGGGATAGGGTGGCTCACCGGGGAGGTTCTCGTGGAGGAGCTCGACGGCGAGCGGCAGCGACGTGGATGGCGGGGCGGCTCCCGGGCTCCTCCCAGCTGGTTATGGTGTCCAAAAGAGGGATGGAGGGGTGGCGGTGCGATTCCAGTAGTTAGCTAGGTGCGTGGAGTGGCATGGCGACGGCGGTGAGCACGGTTTCAGTCGAGGTTCTCCGGTGAGGTGGAACAGAGAGGGAAGGTGGCCGGGAGAGGGCAGACGGCGGCGGAGAAGAGGGGCTAGGGTGGTAGGTAGGGTTAGGGTTGGCGGCGCACGGTCCGTGGGGTCTTATAGGGCTCGGAAGCCAAGTGTGGCCGTCGGCTGCCGCCGTACGGCGACGTGGCCTGCCCCGATGGCCGCCGTACTTCGAACAGAAGGAGCGCACGCATTTCAAAGCGGTACGCGCGCGCTGTAGCGGGCTGGGCTGCGAGTTAGTGGGTTAGGTGGGCTGGGGTGGTTAGCTGCCGCGCGCTAGTTAGCTGTTGCTTATTTTATTTTTTATTTTCTTTTCTGTTTTTTTTTGTAGCAATAGAAATTGGAAGGAATTGTTAGGGTTTTTGGTTTTAAAAATTTTGAGAAAAATCATGGGGACTTGTCAGCTCAATATCTATCAGTTGGCAAGTTAGTTTTTTGAAATTTCAAATTTTTACTTGCTGTTTGGAAAATAACCGAAAATTGAATGAATTTCCTTATTAGATGAATATTAATAAAAACACACTTTTAAATAGGGGAACCCCTATGATTTAATTTGATTGAAACATTAGAATGGTTTGATATTTTCCATGTCTTGGAAGTTGGTGATGTTTGAAAGTTTTGCCTTGAATTTGAAATCAAATTAGAGTTTAATTAGTGGAAATAAAACACCATTTTACTAGTTGATCCATATTGAAAAATATGACAACAAATAGGTTGTTTTTATTTGTGATTTTGATTTCAAATGTTGTAACAGAGCAAGTATGAAATAACCATTTGAAATTGTTTGAGTTTCATTATGAAAACAAGATAAAACAGATGCAAAACAAATAGTAACAAATGCAAACAATTAATTAAACATGATGACATGATGCAATACTTGAATTAAAACAAGAAACAAAACATTCTAAGGGATATTTCATACTTGGGATGTTACAAAACGCCCCCCCTTGAAGGAATCGCGCCCCGAGATTCCTTACTGAGAAGTGAAAAGGTCCGGATACTTCTTGCGAAGATCCTCTTCGGTCTCCCACGTTGCCTCTTTATCGGAATGATGCGACCATTGCACTTTCAAGAACTTGGTGCTCTTGTTGCGAGTCTTACGCTCGATCTCATCGAGAATACGAATAGGGTGCTCCTCATAAGATAGATCATCTTGCAGTTCAATGGAATCATGATCAACTGCACGATCTGGATCTTTGAAACACTTCTTGAGTTGTGACACGTGGAACACATCGTGCACCTTGGATAGTTTTTCTGGAAGTTCAAGACGATAAGCATTTTCTGCCCGCCTTGAGAGAATGTTGAAAGGACCAATGTATCTTGGTGCAAGCTTTCATTTCACACCAAAACGATGAGTGCCTCTGAGGGGAGTTACACGGAGATATGCCTTGTCACCAGGTGCATAGATCATATCCCTGTGCTTGCTATCATAATAGCTCTTCTGACGAGACTGAGCAATCCTGAGATTGTCACGAATGATACGAACTTTCTCCTCGGCTTCCTTAACAATGTCAGGGCCTAAGAGTGAATGTTCACCAGCTCCAGACCAATTGATTGGACTCCTGCATCTGCGACCATACAGTGCCTCAAATGGTGCCATGCCTAGGCTTGCCTGGTAGCTGTTGTTGTAGGAGAATTCAGCATATGGAAGGCAATCCTCCCATTTCATGCCAAATGAGAGGCCACATGCTCTGAGCATATCCTCGAGAATCTGATTGACTCTTTCGACTTGCCCCTGAGACTGAGGGTGATAAGCTGTGCTGAACAGAAGTTTGGTGCCCAATGCCTCTTGAAAACTTTTCCAGAAATGAGAAGTGAATATGCTTCCACGGTCTGAGCTTATTTCCAATGGAACACCATGAAGAGGAACAATCTTTGCTGTGTAGAGTTCTGCTAACTGGCTAGCTGAGATAGTTTCCTTGACAGCAAAGAAGTGAGCTACCTTAGTGAGACGATCAATAACAACGAAGATTGCATCGTTGCCCTTCTTGGACTTTGGAAACCTAGTAACGAAGTCCATTTCAATCATGTCCCACTTCCACTCAAGAATTTTCAGAGGTTGGAGTAGACCTGCTGTTTTCTGATGGACTGCCTTAACACGTTGACAAACGTCGCATTCAGAAACGTATTGAGCAATTTCACGTTTCATTCCAGGCCACCAATACAGAGTCTTGAGATCCTGGTACATCTTTGTACTTCCAGGGTGGATGGAGAGAGGATTTTCGTGAGCCTCCTTGAGAATGATATCCTTGAGACTTTGAATCCGAGGAACTGTAATGCGTCCTTCGAAGAACACAGTTCCCTTGTCATCAATTGAGAAGGACTTGAATTTATCATTTCCTTCCTTGATGTGCTCTACAATCTTCTTGATTTCAGTATCACGAAGTTGTTCAGAACGAATCTTGTCCTCGAGAGTTGGACTGGCTGTCAAGCTAGCAAGGTATCCTTCAGGGACAAGACCAAGGTTCAGCTTCTGGAATTCTTCATGAAGTGGAGGTTGGCTTTCCATGATCATGAGATTATTGCAATATGACTTGCGACTGAGAGCATCGGCCATAACATTAGCCTTGCCTGGAGTGTAAGAAATGGTGAGATCAAAGTCTTTAATCTTCTCAATCCATCTCCTTTGCCTGAGGTTCAGATCTGGCTGAGTGAAGATGTATTTCAGACTCTTATGATCGGAAAAGATTTCAGTTTTGTTACCCAACAAGTATTGTCTCCATTTCTTGAGGGCAAACACAACTGCTGCAAGTTCAAGATCATGTGTGGGATAGTTTTGCTCATGTGGGTTCAACTGACGTGAAGCATAAGCCACAACTTGACGTTCTTGCATAAGAACTGCTCCTAGGCCTTGGAGAGATGCATCACAGAATATCTGGAAAGGTTTGGTAGTATCTGGGCCAACCAGAACAGGTGTGGAAGTGAGTTTAGTCTTCAGGAGATTGAAACTTTCATCACATTGTGGAGTCCAAACGAACTTCTTGTCCTTCTTTGTGAGATCAGTGAGAGGTTTGGCAATCTTGGAAAAGTTTTGGACGAAACGACGGCAATAGCTAGCCAAGCCAAGAAAACTTCTGACTTGCTTCACCGTCTTAGGGGGTTTCCAATCAACAATTTCCTTAACCTTTTCCGGGTCAATGGCTATGCCTTTGGCAGAGATGATATGACCAATATATGCAACTTCTGGAATCCAGAACTCACACTTGGAGAATTTGGCATAAAGACGATGCTCGCGAAGTTTCATGGGAGTGAGACGAAGGTGTTCTCCATGCTCTTCCTCGGATTTGGAGTAGACTAGAATGTCATCGAGATATACCACAACGAACTTGTCGAGGTATTCATGGAAGACAGAATTCATGAGTCTTGAGAACGTTGCCGGTGCATTGGTGAGACCAAAGGACATGACGGTGTATTCATATAGACCGTAACGAGTGGTGAAAGCTGTCTTAGGAATATTTTCCTTTCTGATCTTTATTTGATGGTACCCCATCCTCAAGTCCAACTTTGAGAATATTGAGGCTCCAGCAAGTTGATCAAAAAGATCATCGATACGAGGAATTGGATACTTGTTCTTGATGGTTTTCTCGTTGAGAGGACGATAGTCAACCACGAGTCTTTTTGTTTGATCCTTCTTGGCAACAAACAGAGTTGGGCAACCCCAAGCGGAGGAACTAGGCTGAATGTAACCTTTCTCCATGTACATATCGATTTGCTCCTTCAACAATTTCAGTTCAGGAGGAGCTATCTTGTATGGATGCTTAGAGATTGGAGCACTACCTGGCTCAAGCTCGATCACGAACTCAATTGCTCTGTCCGGAGGCATCCCTGGCAACTCTTCTGGAAAGACGTCAGGGAATTCACAAACCACCGGAACATTTTCAATTGCAGGAAGGGGTTTAGCATCGAGGTTGAACAGCTGAACAGAACTTGATCCATAAGGAGAATAGACTATCTGGCCTGAAGTGTGGGAGAGAGTTATTGACTTTTGAGCACAGTCAATTTTTGCTTTGTGGGTCTTCAACCAATCCATACCCAGAATGACATCAATGTCAGAATTTCCCAGCAACATGAGTGAAGCAAGGAATATGCGACCTCCAATTAGGATCTGATTGTCCATGCTTATCTTGGAAGTCAACATTTGTGGTCCCGGAGAGTGAACATTCATTTGATTGCTTAGCGGAACCAGAACTAGGTTGTATGCTTTTGCAAAAATCTTTGACACAAAAGAATGCGATGCTCCGGTATCAAACAACACTTTAGCTGGAATAGAGTTTACGGGTAATATACCGAAAACGACGTCAGCAGCTTCCTCAGCTTTGTCGGCCTTGATATGATTCACCCTCGCGGTCCTCCCGACAGGCCTGTTGTTGGAGTTGAAGGCTTTAGCCGGAGGAGCACGAACCATTGCCTGGTTGGTGTTGGGGCGAGGAGGTGGAGGTAGCTGCCTCTGAGTGCACTTATCAGCATAGTGTCCAGTCTCCTTGCACTTGTAGCAAGTGACGACACGAGGAGTGCCTGGCCTTGGTTGCCCCATTGGAACCCTCTGACCCTGCATCTGAGATGGGTTGGGTGGGCGGGGACCAAAGCCTGGAGAAGCTTGGCCATTTGGAGCCCGAGTGACAGCACCATTTGGCACCCAGATGCGGCGCTTCTGCGGAGGGGTGGTCATGTTGGAGGAGGAACCACCCTCACGCGAGTGCTTACGGGACTCCTCGAACGCCTTGCGCCCATTCTACTCATTGAGCGCGGTGTTCACGAGCTCCACGAAGTCCTTAAACTTGATGTTGGTGAGAGCGTACTTCAGTTCCGGGTTAAAACCTCGGCGGAACCTTGCCATCTTCTTGGCTTCAGTGGACACCTCGTCACCAGCGTATCGAGCGAGACGATTGAACTCGTTCTGGTAGCCGAGGACGTCCAGCTTGCCCTGTTTGAGAGAGCAGAATTCCTCACGCATCCTTTCCATGAGACCATCTGGGATGTGGTGCTTCAGGAAGGCATCCTTGAAACATCCCCAGGTGATAGGATAGCCAGCTCTCATGGTCTGGTAGTTCTCCCACCAGGTAGCTGCCTGACCCTTTAGTAGGTAGGTGGCATACTTGACTTTATCCTCCTCAGCAATGTGAGCTATGTCCAGAGCCCTGTTCATCTCCCTGATCCAGTCATCAGCATCCAGAGGCTCACGTGTTGCCACGAAAGCTCTCGGCCCCATGCTCAGAAACTCCTTGATGCTGACTCGCGGAGCGTTCTGGTTGTTGTGCTGGTTAGCCTGGATCTGGGCCATCTGAGCCACGACCTGAGTCATCTGAGTCAACAGCTCCGTGAGCGGAGGTGGTTCAGGCGGGTTGCTCCTTGTCGGGGGCATCCTGAATAGACATGCATTTTAGCACAACAATAGAAAAAGGATAGACTTGGTAACCGAAAGATAGATTATTCCGACGCATGAATAGATAACCAACAGGTACATCATCACATGTTCAAATACATCGGAATATCCAACACACCAATACATGGTTCGAAAACCAAAGGATAACTAAACATAGCTAGGAATGGATACATCGGTACTCCCATGCTCATCACGCAGGACGGCGGTGAGTAGTACGACGAGAGATACGGTGAGGAGGAATCCCCCGGAAGTAGGTATAACGACGATACACGTAGATCGGGACTGCTCTGAGAGCAACTCTCGGTGTGGTGAAGTAGAAAGCGTCGTCTCCCTGTGCTCCAAAGCGTGGAATCCTAGTGTAACCAGCTCCGAGGTTGAGGAGTGGATCTCTGATCGGCTCGTAACCTCCAGCATCTGGTAAACTACGTCCAACTGTCTGATGGAAACGGGCAAAGCGCTCATCTCCAACAAAGTTTGTGGTGTACGTAGCCAGACGAGTCAAAGCAAGATAGAGCTGCTCCCTGACTGAGGCTAACTCCTGAGAAAGTGTGGTGGCAACAGCGTCACTGTGCCTCACAAACTGAGCGGTGGTGTGCAGCCTGGTGTTATCATGCTCGTAGACATCCAGGTTGTCGTATAGGGTGAAGTGAGCTCCCGCTGACGTGATGTAACCACGGGGGATGTGGCGATAGATAGAATCGTCAAATCCCCAGTAGTCAGCACGGAGGACGGTGAGACTCACGTAAGCTGCCTGCTGCACGGCCATATCCACTGTGGAACCTACTGCCTCGTAGCGGTGGACAACGCTCATGCCATCATCTGACAGAATATAAACGATAGCCTGGTAGCAGGTCTGGTCAAACTCTCGCTGCTGCTCGTAGACCTGGTACTCCGGTGCCCAATGGAACCCCAGATAGGTGACCATGTCTCTCAGCATCTCCGGATAACCGGCGGTGCTCTCACAGCGAGTCATCCGAACCACCTGCGGGAAGAACCTGAGATCCATCTGCAGATGATCGGGGAAGTTTTGATTAGACGCCGGTAGAGAACTGATGTGGAAAGCAACAACAAGGTTCAACGGACGAAAAGGATGTTGAAAAGAACAGGATATTGAAGCAACATCGGGAGACACGAGACCAAAAACTCCTGAGGTACTACGGAGAACCCAAAACACGTGAAATCCTAACTTGAAAGTTTAGGTGAGGAGAGAAAAACAACGTTGCACTTCCTTACCAGAAAAGGGTGGGTGGGTGGGGAAAGAAGAAAAATGGCAGAATTCCTACTCTCACGTTTCATTTTTCCTATATAGCTACAAAATAGTTTCTAGACTCAACTGCGACCAGTAAAAAGGGATCCTACAGGCAGACAGGCTCTGATACCATTTGTCGCACCCGGACTTCTAGAGGATACTCACCGTACGAACTGAATAGTATTCTGATGGGATTACGGGGCTTACCGGCACCCGCCTCCTCTTACGAGTAGGCCAACACTTATGTGTGACAACCCATCGCTACTGTTCACCGTCGATGTAAACTATCCCGTAGAAATCAGGACACTACCGTTGACGTACTTCATACCATACACACATGGTACGTCAACGGCTTTGAACAAAAGGATAACACAACATGCCTCTAAGACACAAAAGATTGAAATAAGTTGCAATTGGCCCTCACTAGGGCAGAGATAGCAAATACAATCATCCAGAGGACACATGTCCCAACATAACATCATTACATCTCAGCGGAAGCATTCAAAGGGGTCTGAGTACAGACAAATCCAAATAGGCTTAAGAAGCCGGAAACTGAAATAAAGACGGAGCCCATCCACGATGTCTCGGATCCTGCCCGGGTCCGCTAACTACTCGTCAGCAGCCTCGTCAAACTCCACGTAGTAGCCGTCACCTGGATCCTCGTAATCGTAGTCTGCGGAAACCACAGCCCCAAAGGGGTCAGTACATAGACGTACTGGCAAGCAAGACTCACAGTTCACCAAAGTATAGCCCGTCAACACAAGCACAGATGACTTGGGTTCAACGGAGGGAAAGGGTATAAAAGATGCTGCAACTGGCTGCGCTAACCAACTACGGAGATTCTACCACTTCCAACTATCAGAAAGGAGATAAGATCGAGTATTGTAACCAACTGAAAGATAACTTCAAACAAACCCATCCTGGATCTCGCCCCTTATCCAAAGAAGCGATCCGAGGATAACTCACACAGTTGGATTAAAGATGAATCAAGTTATTGTGTCAATAATCCTATTACTAGTCAAGTTGTTAATCATGGGGTGTGAGATTTTGAATCATTAGGTTTAAGTTGTCCTGAGTACTTGTTAGCCAGTACTTTCACCAAGTTAACCATAACCGCGGAAAACACGGCTTCTCGAGAAGATTATCCCTGCAGGGTTGCACCAATTTGGCCGTACACGTATGAATAACCCGCCAGACGGGATGCCTCCCACCAAGCGGGGCACTCAACACAACTCAACTCTTCTTCGCATCAAGCCCAAAGCACCTTGGGCGCACGGCTAATCGAGCCCAGAAGAAAATGGACCCTCATAGCACTCTAAGAACGTGTCCCCCTATATGCCGACTACGAAAGTTCCACCCTGCGCTGGGCTCGCAAAAACATGCATGCGGCAAATGGAAAACACGAACTAAATGAGATGATTTGGACGAGATGCGAATCGAATCAAATTGAGGGGGGGCGCCCATACTCGCTTCCCACATGCGGGTAGTGCGCTCATCATGGATCAGTAGACAAGACCCTTTTCCTATTAGGGTCGACACTAGCATGCCTCAAAACCACACAGGGCCTCCTGCCGGTGCCTTATCATCAAATTATTATTTAACAATAACATTAGCATGATTGATTGATTAAACATCGAGCCCCCAGAACATAATAAAATATAGTAACTGAAAGTAACGGGTAACAGACTCGAGCAAAACAACCTAAGCATGCTAGTAAGACACTGGCTCAATCAATAGGGTGGTAGGAGTGGTGGTGAGGCAATATCAGGGTTAAAGGATTCATGTGATACGTTCGTAACAGAAACAAGTACCACTAAGGCTAGCAGAAACAGACAACGGAAAGTATCGGTAACCAGTGTTTAAAGGAACACAATGGTTCATGTGAGTGATAACTTGCCTGCAAACTCAGCAGCCTGGTACTGAGCTACATCCTCAGAAGGGGTGCTGTAAAGATCGTCTGTCTCAACGTCGTCGTCTATTCGAGAAGAAGCAAAACAGGAATGTAAACAATCATTATCATGGCATTGTGCACAATCAAGATGATGCATGACAAGTTAATGGTTGCATCAAAATAAACTAGCTAACATGATAACACAATTTAAATGGACCCCTATGCTAAATTGAGTAGCATATGGGAAAGGGTCCATAATTAAGTGGAACATATGATTTACAATTAATTATTATGTGAAAGTTGTTAGCATGATGCATGCATGATGGTAGCAACAAAATAACAACAAATAACAACAAATGATGCAAGTGATAAAAGGATTTAACAGGTTTTGGAAATTATTTATTAAGTCTAGAAATGTTTGGTTACTTAAACATGTCACACAACCAATTATTGTTTTCATCAATTTAAAGGGTGCAAAACAATTAACAAAATTTATATTTGAAAAGAACATCAAATTTTAGTTGGATTACATGTTTCAAATATTGAAATTTGAATTAGGATGAATTTATTATGAATTAAACAATATTAAAGAAGTTTTAATTGAATTTAAAACAGGTGTGGATTTTATTTGAATTTTATTTATTCAAAACATAAATTCAAATTCACATTTGAAAATTTCACACTTTGATGGTTTGAAAACATATTTTGCATGTTCAAAGATATTTTATATTGAGCAGGTTATGATTTTATCAAATTTAAATGAATTAAACAAGAATTAAATTATTTAGGCAATTTAAATTATTCAAACCAGGAAACCAAAATTATATTTGAACAGGTTATTCAAAATGGTATGGAAAACATATTTTATTTGTATTTATTGGATTAATAATGAATTAGTTATTGAATTTAGCAAATTGCATTTGAATTATTCAAATTTGAATTTTAAATGCATTTGGGAAATTCAAAACAGTTACAAATGGAATATTTGGATAGATGATTAAATTTGGAACAACAAACATATACAACTTTTATTTATTGGGGTTATAGATTAAAAGTTATTAAAGGTTTAAGTTTAGTGTTTTATTCTGCCATTTAAATGATTTAGAAATTAAACAGAAAACGTGTTAAACACTTTTACACCGTGCAGCAGCTAGCCACAGCCATTGCAGGGTGGGCCACGGGGCCAGCGTGGCCACTGCGCGATGGCGTGGCAGCCAGGGTCACTGCCGTGTGGCCCCTGCCTGTCAGCCAGAGGAGCAAAAGGTTGGGTTTTAATCGCTTCCGCGAGGATTCGAACCAGGGACCCTTCGCTGCGCTCGCGATGCACTGAACCGCTGCGCTGCTCTGCGTTTGTTATCAGTATACGCGATTCAAAAAGGATTAGCTTCAGATCCAACGCTAACTGACAAAACTGACGAGCAAACGTTTCCTCAAAGTGACAGAGGGTGACGCCGGCGGCGATCACCGTGTGCTCGCGCTCGCGGTGCTGGAAGCGTGGATCTGGTGGTGCTGTGTGCTGATGCTTGCACGCAGAGGGTGACAGAGGGAGGAGGAAGGGATAGGGTGGCTCACCGGGGAGGTTCTCGTGGAGGAGCTCGACGGCGAGCGGCAGCGACGTGGATGGCGGGGCGGCTCCCGGGCTCCTCCCAGCTGGTTATGGTGTCCAAAAGAGGGATGGAGGGGTGGCGGTGCGATTCCAGTAGTTAGCTAGGTGCGTGGAGTGGCATGGCGACGGCGGTGAGCACGGTTTCAGTCGAGGTTCTCCGGTGAGGTGGAACAGAGAGGGAAGGTGGCCGGGAGAGGGCAGACGGCGGCGGAGAAGAGGGGCTAGGGTGGTAGGTAGGGTTAGGGTTGGCGGCGCACGATCCGTGGGGTCTTATAGGGCTCGGAAGCCAAGTGTGGCCGTCGGCTGCCGCCGTACGGCGACGTGGCCTGCCTCGATGGCCGCCGTACTTCGAACAGAAGGAGCGCACGCATTTCAAAGCGGTACGCGCGCGCTGTAGCGGGCTGGGCTGCGAGTTAGTGGGTTAGGTGGGCTGGGGTGGTTAGCTGCCGCGCGCTAGTTAGCTGTTGCTTATTTTATTTTTTATTTTCTTTTCTGTTTTTTTTTTGTAGCAATAGAAATTGGAAGGAATTGTTAGGGTTTTTGGTTTCAAAAATTTTGAGAAAAATCATGGGGACTTGTCAGCTCAAAATCTATCAGTTGGCAAGTTAGTTTTTTGTAATTTCAAATTTTTACTTGCTGTTTGGAAAATAACCCAAAATTGAATGAATTTCCTTATTAGATGAATATTAATAAAAACACACTTTTAAATAGGGGAACCCCTATGATTTAATTTGATTGAAACATTAGAATGGTTTGATATTTTCAATGTCTTGGAAGTTGGTGCTGTTTGAAAGTTTTGCCTTGAATTTGAAATCAAATTAGAGTTCAATTAGTGGAAATAAAACACCATTTTATTAGTTGATCCATATTGAAAAATATGACAACAAATAGGTTGTTTTTATTTGTGATTTTGATTTCAAATGTTGTAACAGAGCAAGTATGAAATAACCATTTGAAATTGTTTGAGTTTCATTATGAAACCAAGATAAAACAGATGCAAAACAAATAGTAACAAATGCAAACAATTAATTAAACATGATGACATGATGCAATACTTGAATTAAAACAAGAAACAAAACATTCTAAGGGATATTTCATACTTGGGATGTTACACTATCTCATGCTACAAGGATCACCCCTCTCGGCATCTCCAAGGAGGCACCCTTCAATCATGGTTAACAAGTTTTAATCATTCCGTTGAAGTTATCTATGATCACAGAATCCGTTGCCAAGTCGTCCGTAACCGTGGACACGGCTTCTCGAGGAGATTTATCCCTGCAGGGGGTACACTTTACCCACACGTACCATCCGACTCTTAACGCCACATGTACGCTCGTCCATGGAGCGCGGCAGAGGGTGGCTGGCCACGACCTTTACCTTGCTCGACCCTATCCATGAGTCAACCCAAACAGGGCCACCCCGTCAACAGGGAGTTGGCCACCTCCTGACGGCACCTGTTCTGTGAGTCGGGATCAAGATCCGAGTACGTCCATCACTTGTCCCGGTCACGCCCTAAGTTTTCTCCAAATCGTTTTCTGACTCACACGCAGATGGAAAGATCAAACTACGTGACTCATGGACGTGGCCAAACAAGTTAGTTAGTCGAGCGCGGTCTGTTAGGCCCCGCGTGTGGTTGCACGCTCAGTCTTGGCTTCGAAGGCGAGAACTCGCTCCTAGGGGCATGAACAGGACAAAACGCCACAACCCGTTGTGGCCTCACATCCATGCCAGTATTTAGTCAAGTTATCAAAGGTAATTTAAATCACAACAACCTGACGTAATAGATTCACGCATTGATCAGATTCATCAACCGGATGGATCAGATCACAACTAAGCATGGCTAAGCAAGACTCACAGGGTTTAGCGAAGCGCGCACAAACAAACCTATAGCTGCTAGGTGCAGTGGATCAGGATATCTAGGTTATGCAGTAAGTATAGGAGAACTCTATCTAAGACCATAAATACTTTGAACCGCATGCAATATACGAGATCCAAAACACTTCGAAAACTATATATGAGCAGATAAGAGGTTATTCTTGCCTTGGTTATAAGAAAACCAGATAAAGTCTTCAGGAATAAGTGCTTGACTTGTCGGTTAAGATCAAGTGTTCACCATTGGATTGCTGGCCTTCTCTTCGGAGTCACGTTCTACCGAGGGGGAAACAACACCGAAAGAGAAACAACAATCAACACATGGCATCGATGCAATGCACAACATGTATGCATGAGCAAGTTAATGCACTGAAATATAGCCCTAAGCATGATCGTTGGGTTGCTAGGGTTCATATGATAATTATGCATTTTTACTGGAATTTATCCCGAAGTAGACCCCGGAGGGGGTTTCGGACGATTATGAAGGTGAACACCATTTTAGTTGCCCAAATGGGTTTGAAAACATCATAAACAGGTTGCATTTGTCATTTTAAGCAATTTGACATATAACTTTTAATTTTCTAATTTTAGTGAATAAAAACTTATTTTTCTATTTTAAATGATTAAAGAATATTAAATAAAGCCATTTTTTGGACTTTCTCAAACATATATGAAAATGACATATTCCTGTAGAGTTTATTTTTCTGAACACAACCATATTTTTATTTAATTTTTCTGATTAATATTTTAAGAGTTATTCAATTATAAAAAATTATCATTTTCTGCAATTATCAAACACAGGGATATATGACGTCACTGTGACGCAGCAGTGATGTCACCTGCTCTGGTTCCTCACAGATGAGATGAAATTTGGCCGAATTTGTGTGCGATTGATGAAACAAACTATACCACGAGATGGAGGAGAACAAGGGGAGCCGAGTGGTGCCAACCGGTGACCAAATGGTCACCGGAATCCTCGCCGGCGACGAGGATCCGCGGAGGCCGACGGCGGCGGACGACGACCCGTCGATATAGAGGGAGAGAGAGGAAACGGAGGGGTCCATGAGGACCGTTAGCTCACCACGAAGTTAATGGAGGGGACGGTGAGGCGAGTGGAGGCCGGAATCGCCGGCGGCGAGGGGAATCCAGCGGCGGCCGTGGCGCACTCCGGCGGGAAATCGGGGCGCTCCCGGGGCTCCTCGGATGCCCTGCGTGCTCGAGGAGGATGAGACGGAGGTGGTGGAGGTGGTGGAGAGCTCGGAGGGGCACGGGGGAGGCCTATTCGCCGGTGTCGAGCGCGGGTGGCCGGCGGCTAGGGTTTGCTCGTCGGGGAAGGTTACAGAGACAGGAGGGGGTTCGAGGGGGAGGGAGAGGGTGGAGGCCTTATCCTCCCTCTCAGGAAGCGGCAACGGCGAGGATCCCCTCGCGGGATCGACGGCAGGAGCGGTGCCACCGAGCTGCTTCCCGGCCGGAGGTAGAAGACAAAGGGCATTTTTCGATAACCCCCAAATTTTCCTAGAAATTACAAAGAAGCCCCTGCAGTTTTGAAAACAGAACTGAAACAGATGTTTTGGGGACCTTTTTGCAAACAGAAAATTTGGCAAAAATACTTTTTGGAAAGCTTATGAAATTTCCAACCTCACAATGTATTGCTTTGGTGAAATTGAAATACTTTTCAGAACAAAATTTTGGAACCCCTTTTAAGTACTTTTTGAGGGAAATTTTCTCAAACCATTTAAATTCACAATTTAAATTGGTTTAAATTGGTTTCAAATTTTTGTTTTCATGCATGTATGAGATGAACACAACACCACACACTTTTGTTAGCAAAAATTGGGATGTTACAGTCATCCTCCCCCACCGAATCCCCACCTGCTCCCTCCTCCCCTCCCCTACAAAGCCCCTCTCCTCCTCCCCAAACCCTAATCCTCCTCCTCCCTCTTCCTCCTTGCGCCGCCGCCTTCCCTTCCTCCTCTGTCCCTTCTCCCACCTCTCTGTATCTGCTGAAGGAGAACCGGAGCCCCTCCATGGATGGAGCTTGGAGCTCCTTGAGCCACCGCCACGCTCGCCGTCGAGCCGCACCGACAGCGGGAATGGAACCCCCGTCGCTCCCTCTCCGTGCTGGACGCCACGCCATGGTCTGAGACGCCCCAGGACGCCGGCGGCATCCTCCTTCCCCTCCTCTGTTCGTCAGGTTCATCCGACCTCTTCTCTGAATCGTTGATCTGCAAAGTTCAGTTAACCGCGTTGTGATGCATCTTATTCCATCGGATCTGTATACCATCACGAGTAGCACAGTAGCCAAGTGGCTAGGATCCCTTGCGCGCGCCCAGCAGGTCTTGGGTTCGATTCCCCCCAGGCGCAAAGCCACCCTCTTTTTCCTCCTTTTCCTTTTTATTTCTCGAATTTCAGAAAAGCAGATCTGAAACCTTATTTGTAAAATCAATAAAAAATTCAATATTGCTCCAAATTCAATGATTCAAGTTTCTGTGGATTCATAATTTTGTTCTCTTCCTGTTAATGTCAAGTTTGCAACATGTTTCTGTAATAATGTTTGCACTAAATAATTAAATACAGAAAATGCAATAAAAATTGGAAACTTTGGAATTTCATAACTCGAGATATGTTCATCCAATTTGAGCAAACTTGGGCTCTAAAAATTTGTCTTAACAAACTCTACACATTGGTATTTTATTTGGTCACAATTGAATTAAATTTGAACATGTTTTCTTCTGTTTACTAAAAAGGGCAGAATAAAAATGCTTATGAAAAATTGCATAATAAATTCAATAATGATCCAAAAATTATGCTTAATAGCTCAAAATGTTCAGTGAAACATTCGCTACATGTTTTTAACCTTCTCAATGCAATTTGTTTACTGTTTTCCCTAATTAAAAGTGGTGCAATAAGTCAATGATTTAATTAAACCTTTTAAATTGCAAAATTTCATAACTTGGGCAATTCAAATCCAATTCCGACATGTAAAATATGTTTTCCATCCCATTTTTCAGGAACTTTGCAAATATCAACTTTGTTTTCTGTTTTGAATAATTTAAATTGCTGAAAACAACTGTTTCTTAATTAATGCATTTAAAATTGTCAAATTAATAACTTGCTCATCTAAAATTCAAATTCAACCCTTCCAAATATGAATTTGGTTATCTATTTTGAACAATTAAAATTGGTGAAAACAACAAATGCTTGTGTAACTCATTTAAGAAGCCAAATTTCATAACTTAATAAATAAAATTTCCAAACTTGGTAAACACCTTTTCAAATTGAAGCTATTGTTGTTTTCTTATTGTTTTCATCATCCATGCATCATTCTAATCAACTTTCACATGATGGTTATTTGTAGATCATTTAATTCAACATTAATTCATGGGCTTTTCCATATGCAATCCAAATTGCATATGGGCCCATTTAAATATGTTTACCATGTCAACTAGTTTATCTTTGATGCATCCTTAAACTTGTCATGCATCCATATCTTGATCATGCTGGATCTTTTGCCGTAGAAGTAATTGTTGCATCCGGTGTTTGTTCTAGTTCGTTGCTTCTTCGCGGATAGGACGTTCAGATGATGTGAGCAACGACAAGTTCTGCGGATGTACCTCTACTTGCTGGATTCCAGGCAAGTATACTCACTTGCTGCCTATGGCTGCCTTTCATCACTTGTTACCGATTCTTTCCGTTGTACTTATGCTAGCCTTATGATCGATGCTTGTGTCTCGATCCTATCATATGTTTACCTTGCAGCCATGATATAGCCTTCCTTCCACTTCCTATTACCTGTTGTTTGTTTACCTTGTTGGCCCTCGTGTCGTAGTTGCATGCTTAGTGTTGTTTGCGCTCAAGTCTTGTTGTCCGTCTTATCACCTGTTTAGTTTGATAGTTGGGTTTCAATTCAATCAACAACATGTTAATGTTTTGGGTAATAATAATTTGATGATAAGGCACCGGCAGGAGGCCCGGCGTGGTTTTGAGGCCTGGTAGTGTCGACCCTAATTAGGAAAAGGTTCTTGTCCATTGATCCATGATGAGCTCACTAACCGCATGTGGGAAGCGAGTATGGGCGCCCCCCGCAATTCTGATTCTATTCGCATCTCGTCCAAATCGCCTCATTTAGTTCGGGTTTTCCATTTGCCGCATGCATATGCAGGTGCGAACCCTTGGCGCCAGGGTGGAACTTTTGTAGTCGGCATTTAGGGAGACACGTTCTTAGAGTGCTATGAGGGTCCCCTTTTCTTTGTGGGGCTTGATTAGCCGTGCGCTCAATTGCACGGGGTTCTTTGGGCTTGATGCGAAGAAGAGTTGGGTTGTGTTGAGTACCTCGCTTGGTGGGTTGATCCCCTGTCTGGCGGGTTATTCTTACGTGTACGGCTAAATTGGTGCATCCCTGCAGGGTTAAATCTTCTCGAGCAGCCGTGTTGTCCGCGGTTATGGATGACTTGGTGAAAGTGATGGCTAACAAGTACTCAGACAACTTACACCTAACGATGATAACTTGACTAGTAATATAGATTACCTCCACCATAAGAATGAATGTCACCTTAATCAACAGTGTGAGTTTGCTTGGGTTGCTTCCTTAGTAGGGGGTAACATTGGATGGGTATTGTTTGGTGAGTAGTTGTAGTTGGTTCTGATACGCTATCTTATCCCTTTCTTTTAGCCGGATGTTGTAGCGCGTCTCTGTAGTTAGTTAGTGCAGCCAGCTGTCGCTTCCTTGCAATAATCCCTTCCTTTCCGTTGTACCCAAAGTATTTGTATCTTGTGATGATTGGTTACGCTGGTATCTTGTGAGTATGGGTTATCCACTTGCCAGTACTTAACCGTACTGACCCACGAATCCCTTTCGTGGCTGCATATTCCACATTGCAGTCAACAGGTTTGAAGTCTGACGACGTTAGCTTGGGAATCCCTCCGGCTTGGCCTGGGCAGGGATTGGACGCCATCGGTTATCTGCAGGACTCTTAGTCCAATTTGTATCTTGTCCGTAGCCAGACGCTATGTTGTTTCTTCCGCTGTTATTTGGATCTTTGTATTGTATCAGTTATATCCTTGACTCGTTTGAGTCGTCTTGTATATACCTCCTCTATTGTTGTTGTGGATTATTCGTGAACTGTTGTAATGTTATCACAAGTGGCAACCTGGAATCGGTTATTATGTGGATTTTGGCGGAAATGCTGAAATCTGCATAGTGCCCGATCTCGGGGCGTCACAGGGACCCTCATGTTCAAGAGTTACTTCTCAGCGATATGTCGACGACTGACGCGAGAGCCTCCGGTAGACGGAAATCTAAGCTGGCGCAACTGGAGGTAGACTCGAATACTCCGTTGTACGATGCAGCAGACCGCGATCCGGAGGAGTCTCGCTTAAGATTAGCACTCGATATTATGCAGATGAAGGCAAAACACGGATGGACCGACGCAAGCGTTGACGACCTACTGCAATACATGAAAAAGCGTCTTCCTAAAGACAACACGTGTCCTACTACTCTAGACGAGGCGAAGAAAGTCGTGTGCCCTCTCGATTTACCGCACACAAAGTATCATGCATGCATCCATGACTGTGTCATTTATCGGAACGAACACGCGGACAAGACCCAATGCCCAGTGTGTGGCGATGACCGGTACAAGAGAGGGAAGAAAGCCGCTCCTCGGAAAGTGGTGTGGTACTTTCCGCTCACGCCTCGTCTGCAGCGGTACTTCGTGGACCCTAAGGAAGCAAAGATGATGCGCTGGCACGCGAACAGAAAGGAGGCAGTGATCAATGATCCAGAGGGGGCTGAAAACCTAGTGCGACACACCCTTCGGATGCAAGCCAGTGGAAGGCACTAGACAACGAGTACGAAGATTTTGGGAAAGAGGCAAGGAACATCAGGTTGGGTGCGAGCACGGACGGACTCAATCCGTTTGGCAACCAGAGCAGCAAACATAGCACGTGGCCCGTGTTTCTTTGGATATACAACCTCCCCCCTGGCTCTGCATGAAGAGGAAGTACATACACATTAGTATGCTAATTCAAGGGCCGACACAACCAGGGAGCGATATCAACCTGTATCTCGCGCTGCTGAAGGAGGAGCTAGAAACGTTGTGGGAGGATGAAGGGGTACAAACATGGGATGCCTACACGGAAGAATACTTCCCAATGAGAGCCGCGTTGATCACGACGGTGCAGGACTTTCTCGGATACGGATATATTTCATGCCAGGTGTGCCATGGACACAAGGCGTGTGTCAGGTGCATGGAACATACGCCATCTTTACAGCTTAAGGAACCGGGGTCTTGTAAGACTGTCTACATGAGGCATCGAAGGTGGCTAGACAAAAATGAACCGTGGAGGAAGCGTGGAGATCTATTCAACGGTAAAGATGAGCCCGAAGGACGTCCACCTCAGAGGAGCGGAGATCAAGCAGTTATTGGACAATTGGATAGAGTGCCCTGCTCCTGGAAAGGGAAAGGGAAAGGAAAAGAAGCGAAAGCGAGAAGAGAAGAAGAAAGACAAGGCAGCAGGAGCGCTCCTGGGGGTATGGAAAAGGAGGTCCGTGTTTTGGGACTTGACGTACTGGCCAATCCTCGGTACGCCTCATTGCCTTGATGTCATGCATATCATGAAGAACGTGCGCGAGAGCTTGATGGGCATCTTGTTCAACATGCCGGATAGGACCAAAGACGGGCCGAAAGCAAGATACGACCTGGCGGCCCTAAACATCAGGAAAGACCTTCAAATACCACCACCGGCTGCTAGGACCAAAGCTGACCATTTGGACGAGGAGGAGGCGGACGGTTGCAAGCGCAAAAGGGGTAAGCCGCAACACTGGGTATGCCCCCCCTCCTGCTTCACGCCAAGTCCCAACGAGCTCGATCAAATGTTCTGTTGCCTTCTAGGAGTCGAAGTGCCCTTTGGTTACTCGGGGCTGATAAGGAGATACCTGGACCCGAACAAGAAAATATTTAGCGGGATGAAGTCTCATGACTGTCATGTGATGATGACGCAGATACTTCCAGTTGCAATCTGAGGGATAATGGAACCTCACGTCCGTGAAACGCTGACTGGTCTATGTAACTTTTTCGACGTCATCACTCGGAAATTGATCACCGTGAAGAAACTCGAAAGGCTGCAGGAAGAGATCGTTACGATCCTATGCGAGCTTGAGATGTACTTCCTGCCCGCATTCCTCGACATAATGGTCCATCTCTTGGTCCATATCAAAGATGATGTCATCGATCTCGGGCCGGCATTCCTGCACAACATGATGTCGTTCGAAAGAATGAACAGGGTCATCAAAGGTTTCGTTCGTAACAGGTCACATCCGGATGGAAGCATCGTCCAGGGGTTTCTCACCGAAGAGGGAATCTCTTTCTGCAAGAATTATTTGGATGTCGAAAAGCCGGTTGGTTTGCCGGAAAACAAGCACATTGGCAGGTTCGAGGGAGCAGGCCACAAAACGGGCAGGAGGGAAATGCATGTGGCCTTTGAGGGGCGGACATCCGACTTTGACAGGGCCAACTTAGTATACTTCAGCACATCTACGATGTGGATCCTTGGTTAGAGGAGCACAAAAAAATGATAGCAAACAATGCTCGCAAGCCGATGACCGAAGCAGATATAGTAAGAGCGCACAACTCCTCTTTCGTTCGCTGGTTCAAAGACCAGATTGATGCTGATCCCCCGACAATGACCAGCGATAACGGTAAACTAATTTTGGCTTTGTCATATGGCCCCGCGCCCAACCTCATGAATTACGAAGCATACGATATCAACGGGTTCACATTCTACACGGAGGAAAAAGACAAAAGTAGCGACTACCAGAACTCTGGGGTAACGATGGAATCCTACACAGGCGATGTCAAGAGAAGATACTACGGAATGATCGAGGACATCTGGGAGCTTGACTACGCTGGGGAGAAGGTGCCGATGTTTCGTTTCAGATGGGCTAAGAACGTCGAAACCGAAGGCAAATATTTTGTCACCATGTGTATACCTGAAGCCAACAAATGCAAGACCACAAACGCCACCGCTCAAAATGATCCATGGGTACTAGCTAAGCACGTGGAGCAATGCTTCTTCATAACCGACCCGTCCAGGCCTAGCCGTGTTGTCGTAAGGAGAGGAAAAAGGAACGTTGTCGGAATGAATGGAGTTGCTAACGAGAATGACTTTGACGGCCTCGTCGGAGACCCAGTGATAGAAGAACCCGATGAAGACAATGCAACATACACCAAAAGAAGAAGCAGGACCACGTACCTAGGTCAGGTGATCCCAGCACAAGAAGAAGTCATCAGATAGGGGTAAAGTATACAACGACATCCAAGAAGGGAAAGAAGAAGATTGTGATGAAACGATGAGACAGAAACACTCGCAATGTGTGTTGTGACGATGGATGGAACTATCATTAACATTGTATTATTATGTGCAACTCTTTCTTAATTAAATCGATAACAGTGAACGATGTGTGTTTTGCCGACGCCGCTATCTTATATGTATTGTATATCCTCTTCTAAGTAACTACAATTAATATTCCATTTTATCTTATTACTATATTTAAACTATCTTTATTACTATCCTATTTTATTTTAGGCACAATAGATAAATTAAGAATAACGAAAAGAAAAGACAAAAGGGAAAAGGTAAAAGAAAAAAAAAAACAAAGCTATCCCCGGCGCGCTGGCACGCACTTGCGCCGGCGCTAAGTTAGCCCCGGCGCGCTAGCATACTGACGCGCCGGCGCTAAAGGTTGTATGCGTTCCTAATTAAAAGGGGGGTGGGCCCGCCCCAGTTAGCCCCGGCGCTCTTGCTGTTTTGATGCGCCGGCGCTACTTTGCGCCTCACTGCCAGGTGGGGCATGCCCAACGTATCCCCGGCGCGCCTGGGTGACCGCTGCGCCGGCGCTAACTCTATACAGGGAGACTCGAGGCTAAGGACTTAGCCGTTTTTCGATCGATCCATCGATCTCACACAGATCTCCCCCAAAATTTCCCCGCGCGTCACGAACCCTAGCGCACACCCCGCCCTCTCTCTGCTGCCCACCGCGCACGTCGCCGTCGAGGAGGCCGAACCCGTGGAGCCCGTGGAGGAAGCCGGCGTCGAGGAAGCCGGCGTCTGGGAGGTGGAGCCCGTGGAGGTTGAGCCCGCGCCACCGTCGAGCCCTCCCCAATTCCCCTGCGCTCGCGCCACCGTCGTCTTTGAGGTACTGCCCCTCCCCTCCCCTTCGTTCCCCTCTAAACCCTGTAGCCGTGGGGCTCGTGCGCATCGCCACTTTACTTACCGCCGGCCGCCTGCCTGCCGGTACGCACGACCGAGCCGGCCAGCCTCTGCCATTTGACATTACTGCAGATTAACTTTGTGTAGATAGATCTGGGACCGTTGTTTGTAGCTTCTGGAACTGCTTGTACCACGTACGTGCCGAGAAAGATTCACTGCGCAGGTGCCAATAATGTGAGGAGAGCGATAGCTAGACGGGTTGCCGTTGCTCCAAGCTTGAAGCAAAGGGGCGTGCGTGCGATTCAGGGAACCCCCCAAACTGTAGTGCAACGCTCAGCCGACGATCGAGGGAACCCCCAAGTGCAAAGCAATCAGGCGGCCCCGATGAAAAATTAATTTAACATCATGGACCCGAAGATCCAATATCAGAGGATCATTTAGTTCATTTTGTGAGTGCTTCTATTGTTTGGCATAGCTGTGAAGGATTGCAGGGTGGCAGAATGCCCCATTTTGTTGCAGGTACATTGATCGAGTTGCTAACGTTTTGCCGGAACGTCGATTCGTTTCCGTTCCGGCAAATTTCTAGCACTCTGGCATGACCTTTTTAGCAAAGGTCATGCCTAATTTTTGCGTCAATTTTACAGCAAGTACTATAACAAAAGCTGAATCAAGAGAGAATTTTTGAGGAAGCGATGTTGGTTTTGAAATTGAAACATCAGGAAACATCATGTTATCTGGCCTTCGGTGCTGGTGTTTAGTGATAGTATCTTCTTATTCTACATCTGTAGATGTTGTCCGACTGTGTCTGTACTCGCAATTGCAGTTTTCCACAACCCTGCTCAATTGACTTGCCTTTTTTTTACATTCCCTTGCGACGCATCTGATCGCAGTGATCCAAAATGGTGTGAACTGGAAATGGGTCACACTTGAGAGCATCAATTCTAAGAGTAGAGCTTTACATTAACCATGTTTCTTTCTTCCTTTCATGTACCTGCATCATAGTAGTAGATTCCAGCGTTTTGTCCCGTACCGTATCCTGACAAGGCCAGTTTTGCATTGCATTTCACATCAAGGGGTAGGGCATCCTCGATGCAGACGTACGGCCGTATTCGCCCCCTTCTCTCATCTCGATCCAGACCAGGAGAGTAGTCAGTCAGCGAGGACAAATAAAGCTACCATCTGCATCACATAGGGCATATCTAGCTAGGATAGGGTCGTTGTTATGGCTGCTAGGGTTTGAGTGGGAGAGAGAGAGCTGCGAGGGCGCGAGAGAGCCGGCCGTGGGGTCCTTTCCCACGGCCGGGCAAGAGAGGAAGGGTTTTCCTTCTTAATTCTTGCTTGATTAGATTGATACATCTCCTTTCCATATATAGAGAGGTTTACTTGACTCCCAAGCAAGGCTTACTTGACCCCTAAGCAAACCCTAAGACTAACGGGCCTAGGCCCATCACGTACTCTAACACTACACCCCACCTGGACATGCAGCTCGTCCTCGAGCTACAACCTAACGACGATTCGACCCCACACAAACCTAACGCCTAAAAAAACAAGCTTTTTACATCTCGGCCTATTGTATTGACCTGAAATAAGCTAACCTGAATGAGACTCCGACTCTTTATTTTTTACTCCGAACGATAAGGCGAGAATCCTCCGCGCGCCGAACTTGTGCGTTTGCAGCCTCCTGGATCCCAAGGACACCATCGGGACCAAGGGAGCCCTCGCGGCGGCCGACGGCGGAATGCAGTGGTGCTATGCGGTGCGCTCTTGTCGGTGACACCATGTCTTCTCCCCGCCGGCTGACTGTCGATGTCGTAGACTTGGAGGTCGCCGCCCGTGGGGGAAACCACATGCCCAAGCTCCGCCACGCAGCGGACAAGATCGAGGTCCTTTGCACCGCGAAGCGCAACTTGGAGGAGCTGCGGCTGCAAATCACGCATCTCCCGCACATGCCGACGCGCTAGGAGGCCGCGCGCAGCAGCCTGCAGCCTCACCGACGCTGACACGTGGTCTGTAGCGATCCAAGCCGGACGCGGTGACGGCGACGGCTGGAACTTGATCGGTTGGATGGGATTGTCATGGGACGGCGGTGGCGCAGCTGGGAACGAGGTCGTCGCAGTCCCGTCGTAGGGCATCCCATGCTGGAACGTGATGACCGGCGTCGTGGTCGCGGCCAAGGGTGGCGGCGCCGGCCCTGCGGGGGTTGGCGCCGGTGTTGTGACCATGGAGGACCCCCCGTGGAATGGCGCACCGTCGGGAGCGGCGTAAGTACCGGCGAAGCGGGAGGGCCCGCCGTACTGTTGGGGTGGCGCCGGTGGTGACTGGATGTGCGGCGGCGCCCAAGCTGCCGTATAGATTGGCCCGGAGACGGACAGCGGCAGCGGGGGCTGCAGCAGCTTGGCGTCGAGTGGCGGCGACGACAGCAGCCTGGCGTCGAGTGGCTCCGTCCGCTGGAGGAGCACGGCGATGGCGTGCTTGATGTCGGAGACCGACTCGGTCAGGTCGCGGAGGCGCGTGGAGAGCTCCTGGTTCGAGAGGATGGGGGCGGGCTCCTGAGCCGGCGCGGCCAGGGCCGCAGACGCCGGCGGCGGCGCCATGGTGGTGGGTGCGCCCGACGAGGCGATCGCGGCGGAGGCGGTGGACAGTCCCGAAGACATCGCAACCGAGGAATCTGATACCAAATGTTATGGCTGCTAGGGTTTGAGTGGGAGAGAGAGAGTTGCGAGGGCGCGAGAGAGCCGGCCGTGGGGTCCTTTCCCACGGCCGGGCAAGAGGGGAAGGGTTTTCCTTCTTAAATCTTGCTTGATTAGATTGATACATCTCCTCTCCATATATAGAGAGGTTTACTTGACTCCCAAGCAAGGCTTACTTGACCCCTAAGCAAACCCTAAGACTAACGGGCCTAGGCCCATCACGTACTCTAACAGTCGTCCAACCATGATTGATCGGAGAGGTTTTTTTATCTCATAGCATGATTGATCGCAGGGAGATGGGTTTTACATTATAGCGTGCAGGCTTTTGCTTTATGTAGACTACAAAGGCGTTGCTGTCGTCTCACTGCGGCTGGAGAATGGAAGAGTTTGGGCTTGAGATTGAAGGGAAGAGGATTCCTTTTCGAATTGCATCATCTGTTATGTATGAAGCAAGGCTGCACCAGCAATTATCAGTTACATGCTTAGCTCAATCTTATTCGGGACTAAGGGAGAAAAACAAGAGTACTGCAAGATACATTAACTACAAAAACTGTGCAATTTAAGCTGAAAAACCAATAAGTCTTGCGGCTGAAGTCTGCAAGCCTAGAACTTGCACTTTACCTCCCAATAACAACAGTAAAGTGTGTTTAACATCTTACGACAATGGTATTTAAATGCGGCAACAAGCATGGGGATGTCATCAGTTAGGCCAATGATATCATCCAATCAAACAAGACCTACCACTCAGCGGCCGCATGGAGCATGCCATCCAAAATATGCCGAGCACCTGAAAACAAGGGCTCCTAAACCAATCCTGTATTTCACACAAATTTACATCAGGTGAAAACAAAAACCAAAGACTAGCAATTGCCTGGGACATTCAAACCGTAGCATCAGCAGTCACCAATAAGAAGTTTGTCGCACCCGGACTTCTAGGGGATACTCGCAGTTCCGTTGAACAGCAGATGATTGGATTACGGGGCTTACCTGCACCCGCATCTCTTACGAGTAGGCCAACACACGTATGTGTGACAACCAAACTCTATTGTTCATCGTCTACGTAAACCATCCCTTAGAAATCAGGATACTTCCATTGACGTACTTCAAACCATACACACATGGTACGTCAACGGCGTTGAACAAAATGATAGCACAACACATCTCTAGGACACAAAAGATGGAAATAAGTTGCAAATAGCTCTCACTAGAGCAGAGATAGCAAATACAATCATCCAAAGGACACATGTCCCAACATATCATCATTACATCACAGCGGAAGCATTCAACATGTCTGAGTACAGACAAGATCCAAATAGGCCTAAGAGGCCGGAAACGAAAAGACGGAGCCCATCCACGAAGTCTCGGATCCTGCCCGGGTCCGCTATCTACTCGTCAGCAGCCTCGTCATACTCCACGTAGTAGCCACCATGGGGATCCTCGGAAACGTAGTCTGCGGAAACCACAGCCCCAAAGGGGTCAGTACATAAACGTACTGGCAAGCAAGACTCACAATTCACCAAAGTGTAACCCGTCAACAGCAAGCACAGATGCTCTGGGTTCAACGGAAGAAAGGGGACATAAAGGATGCTGCAACTGGCTGCGCTAACCAACTACAGAAACATGCTACAACTTCCGGCTATCAGAAAAGGGATAAGATAGCGTATCGTAACCCATTAACAACTAACTCCAAACAAACCCATCCTGGATCTCGCCCCTTATCCAAAGAAGCAATCCGAGGATAACTCACACAGTTGGATTAGTGATGGTTCAGATTGTTGTGTCAATAAACCTATTACTAGTCAAATTATCATTAGTTAGGTGTAAGTTGTTCTGAGTACTTGTTAGCCAGTACTTTCACCAAGTAATCCATAACCGCGGAAAACACGGCTTCTCGAGAAGACTTAACCCTGCATGGATGCACCAATTTGGCCGTACACGTAAGAATACCCCGCCAGATAGGAAATGCACTTCCACCAAGCGGAGCACTCAACACAACTCAACTCTTCTTCGCATCAAGCCCAAAGAACCCCGTGCATTGAGCGCACGGCTAATCAAGCCGCACGAAGAAAAGGGGACCCTTATAGCACTCTAAGAACGTGTCTCCCTAAATGCCGACTACAAAAGTTCCACCCTGGCGCCAAGGGTTCGCACCTGCAGTATGCATGCGGCAAATGGAAAACCCGAACTAAATGAGGCGATTTGGACGAGATGCGAATCGAATCAAATTGAGGGGGGCGCCCATACTCGCTTCCCACATGCGGTTAGTGCGCTCATCATGGATCAGTAGACAAGACCCTTTTCCTATTAGGGTCGACACTAGCAGGCCTCAAAACCACGCCGGGCCTCCTGCCGGTGCCTTATCAGCAAATTATTATTACCTCAAAATTAACAGGTTGTTGTTTAACATCGAGCCCCAGAACATAAATGAAATAGTAACAGAAGGTAACGGGTAACAGACTCGAGCAAAACAACCCTAAGCATGCTAGTAAGACATGGGCAACAATCAAAGGGGTTATAGGTGTGGAGGTGAGGCAATATCATGGTTAAGGGGTAACATGTGATAGGCTCGTAACAGAAGCAACGATTCATAGGGCTAGCAGAATAGACAACGGAAAGTATCGGTATCCAATGTTGAAAGGAACTCAATGGTTCATGTGAGTGTATACTTGCCTGCAAACCCAGTAGCCTGGTACTGAGCTAAGTCCTTAGAAGGGGTGTCGTAAGTATCGTCGGTCTCAACGTCGTCGTTTATCCGAGAAGAAGCAAACAAACCACACAGAGAGATAAACAATCAATAACATGGCATAATGCACAATCATGGGATGATGCATGACCATTTAATTGATGCAACAAAATAAACTAGTTGACATGGTAACACAAATTAAATGGACCCACATGCAATTTGAGTTGCATATGAAAAGCCCATGAATTATGGTTGAAATAATTGTTTTACAACTAACCAATAGGTGGAAGTGGATTAGCATGATGCATGGATGAGGAAAACAGAAAAATAACAACAATAGAATCAATTGGAAATAAGGTTTACCAAGTTTTTGAAATTTGTTTATTAAGTGTTGGAATTTTGGTTACTTAAAGGTGTTACACAACATTTGGTGTTTTCACCAATTTTAATTGTTCAAAATAGATAACAAAGTTCATATTTGGAAAGAACACCAAATTTTAGGTGGATTACATGTTTCACTTGTTGAAAAAGGATTTGGAAATAATTACTTATGAATTAAACAAGTTAAACAAGATTTAATTGAATTTAATTCAAACATGAACTTATTTGAATTTTTAGTTGTGCAGAACATTACATGAAGTTCATATTTGAAAAGGTTATACTTTTATGGTTTGAAAACATATTTTATATGGCCCAAAAGAATTTAATTTGATCAAGTTATGAATTTAGCAATATTAAATGATTTAAACAAGGTTAAAATCATTTAATCAATTTTAATTATTCAAAATGTGAAACAAAGTTTATATTTTAAAAGGTGGTTTAATTTTGCATGGAAAACATATTTCATTTGTTGAAATTGGATTTGAAATGAGCAAGTTATTATTTTGACAATTTTAAATGCAATAAACAAGAAACAGTTGTTTTCAGCAATTTAAATTATTCAAAACAGCAGACAAAGTTGATATTTGGAAAGTACATGAAAAGTTGATTGGAAAACATATTTAGTTTGTGGAATTTGGAATTTTTATGACCAAGTTATGATTTTTGCAAAATTAAATGAATTAAACAAGTTTTCAAATATTGCACAAATTTAAAATATTCAAAACAGTAAACAAATTTTATATTTGGGTAGGTGGTTCAAAATAGCATGGAAAACATATTTTACTTGCATTATTTGGATTAAGTATGAATTAATTATGCAATTATTTAATTTACAAATGATTTGTTTGAATTCAAATTTGGAATGCATTTAAAATGTTCAAAACAGATTACAAATGGTTTAAATAGATAGATAATTAAATTTGGGGCAGTGTACATATTTTACTTTTATTATGTGGATTTATAAAATAAAAGTTATTTGCATTTTAGTATTAGGGACCATTCTGTAATTTAGCAAGGACTTAAAATGATAAGAAACTGCGCAGAAACAAAACTTACCCTGCAGTGGCTAGCCAAAGCCACTGACAGGGGGCCCCTGGGCCACGGTGGCACGCTGTGCGCACAGAACAGCTGACAGGGGGGGCCACCCTGTTAGTGCGCTGCGCAAAAACGTTGGATTTATTCCGCGGGAGGGGGGACTCGAACCCTGGCCCTCTCGCACGCGCGCACTGCCTGCTACCACTACGGTAGCTAACGTTCGTTTGACAGTAACAAGGACGCAGGTAGGTTAACATTCAGTTTCGAACTCTGAATTTTTAACTGACGAACAAAATGTTTCTGAACTTGACAGAAACGGCGCGGTGGCCGGCGGCGAGCTACACGCGGTGCTGCCGTGTGCGTGCTCGAGTAGGTGGTGCACGTGCTTGTTGACGTTCACGTGCAGCGGAGGAGCAGGAGGGGATGGGAAAGGTGGCGCTCACCATCGACGTCGTCGTGGCCGCGGCTCGGAGCAGAACGGCGGTGACAGCGACGGGGACGGCGGCGTGGCTACAGACGGTCTCCGGAAACGCCGAGAGGTCGATGAGCTCGAGGAAGAAACGGCGATCTGATCCCCGCGGTCAACTAGGATGGAGGAGGACGGCAATGTCGATGATCAACTCGGGTTCAGACACGGCGGCGACGGTGGGTGGTTGCAGAGAGGGAAATCCGGTGAGAGAGAGGGAAAAAATGGCGGCGGTGCGAGGGGGGATAGGGTAGCAGGCTAGGGCTAGCTTCGGGGGGTCCTAGGGTGGCTTTATAGGTTGGCCGTCGCTGTGTTACCGCGGCGACGTGGCGCCGGCGGATGCTGTGCCGTACAGCTTGAAGACGACGGCGAAGGGGTACGGGCCGAGGGGAAGGTAAGATGGGCTGGGCCGTGCGGGCTCCCCCCCCCTCTGGTGAGTTTTTTTTTTTGTTATGTTTATTTTTTTTTTGCAGAAAATAGAAATAGGAAGAAAAAGGTGAGATTTGGGTTAGTAAAAATTTAGGAAAATTTTGTGTGAGCTAGTTATTGTGTTAGTACCCATTTGACACCTTTTGTTTTCCATAAAAGTTCAAAAATAAAACTGTTTGTAATTTAATTGAATTTGGTTGAATTTTTGAGATTAAGTTGATTATTGAAAACAAGGTTTTAAATAGGGTGATCATATAATTTTAGTTGGAAGCAAAAGATTATAATTGTTTTGGTAATGTTCATAATTTCAAATTTGGGTGCTGTTTGTGAATGTGATTTGAATTTGAATGCAAATTGGATTAAGTGATTGATCAAAAGCCACCATTTTTAATAGTTGAACTTTATGGATTAATTGGAAACAAAAAGGTTAGAATTGCTTTGTAATTCTCATTAATTCCAAAAGGTTGCTGTTTGTAAAATGTATTTGAATTTGAATAACAAATTGAGTTAAGTGAGTTATTAAAAACAATCATTTCAAATAGATTGAACCCTCAATTTTATTTGCAACAATTGCTTAGAGTTGTTGTGTGAATTCCATTAATTCCAAAGGGACTGCTGTTTGGAATTTTATTTGAATAACATTTGAATTAAGTTTGGATTAAGTGAATTATTAAGAGCCATAATTTTAATGGTTTGAACCTTATGGTTTGATGGAAACAATGATGGAAGTGTTTTGTCATTTTCATAATTTTCAAAAGGGGGTTGCTGTTTTGGAAATTAATTGAATTTGAAAAGGGTTTGATATTAAATGAATTTTTGATAGAAACAAAACAACAGTTTTGGAATCACAACTTTAATGGAAACAATTGATTTTTTTGATTTGAAATATCATTTTGGAAATTGTAACATCACAAGTATGAAACAAGAGGTTTAAAATTTGGTTTGAAATTCAAATAGAAAACAAAGGAAAACAGTTGGAAAACAAAGCAAAACAGAGGAAAACAAATGGAAAACTAGCAAAACAAATGCAATGAACATGATGTCATGATGCAAAACAAAAAAAAATAACAGAGAGCAAACATTCTAATGGCAATTTTTCATACTTGGGATGTTACAAAGTTATACCAAGCAAACAATATAAAGGAGGTTAAACATGACTCACTGAAAGTAACGTTACCGAAAGGGCTTCCACTAGCAAATACTGCCACTACGGGAGACGAGTTCTTTACCGTGTGCTTAGATCTTTCCCGTGTGCACTACATCGGGCACACGGCATAGATTATCTTTGCCGTGTGTCACGCACGGTAAAGGAAACCACACGGTCTAGTTACACGAAAAGCACACGGTAAAGTTTGACACACGGCAAAGAATTAAAAAAGCACACGGTAAAGAAAACACACGGCAAAGATTACGGCCACGTGGCCATTCCATTGCGGGGCTTGATGGAACTGTTACGTCATTCCTTTGCCGTGTGCATGCACACGGCAAAGATATGTCCTTTACCGTGTGCTTGCACACGGGAAAGACTGACAGGTGTGGCCCCACGGTGGGCGGAAAAAGGTGGGCCCAACATGTCAGTCTTTGCCGTGTGCAAGCACACGGGAAAGATTTTTAATTCTTTGTCGTGTGCTTGCACACGGGAAAGACTGACATGTTGGGCCCACCTTTTTCCGTTCCCGTTTCGTGCGCGGCCAAGTGTGGGTGGGACCCATTTTTTTCTTTACCGTGTGCCCCGACAATATGCACACGGGAAAGAATTTTTTACCGTGCAATTATCTACCGTGTAATCTTTGCCGTGTGCCACGACGAAAAGCACACGGCAAAGACTTTACTGTGCGTTTGTTTTCCTTTACCGTGTGCTTTTGGCACACGGGAAAGGGGTTTTCTCCCGTAGTGTGCATTCTCTCCAACATGCTTGAATACATCTTCAGGTGTGCATTCAGCTGTAACAATTAAAGGCCGATGTTAGTGTTTATTCGTATACCTTTAGTAGTTGGGTTGGACATTGCAAAAATTGCAGGGCAGGGGGAATCAGATTCTTTCATGGCCTTGAGAACCTGGAATTAACCGTACTGAAGTCATCAGTACTATCAAGTATTTTTTAGGTATAGGAACTGGGATATAGTAATCTGTCGCACCCGGACTTCTAGAGGATACTCGCAGTTCCGTTGAACAGTAGTTGATTGGATTACGGGGCTTACCGGCACCCGCATCTCTTACGAGTAGGCCAACACACGTATGTGTGACAATCAACCCCTACTGTTCATCGTCTACATAAACCATCCCATAGAAATCAGGATACTACCATTGACGTACTTCATACCATACACACATGGTACGTCAACGACGTTTAACAAAATGATAGCACAACAGATCTCTAAGACACAAATAAATAGAAATAAGTTGCAAATAGCTCTCACTAGAGCAGAGATAGCAAATACAATCATCTAGAGGACACATGTCCCAACATATCATCATTACATCATAGCGGAAGCATTCAAAGGGTCGGAGTACAGACAAATCCAAATAGGCTTAAGAAGCCGGAAACAAAAAGACGGAGCCCATCCACGATGTCTCGGATCCTGCCCGGGTCCGCTATCTACTCGTCAGCAGCCTCGTCAAACTCCACGTAGTAGCCGTCACGGGGATCCTCGTAAGCGTAGTCTGCAGAAACCACAGCCCCAAAGGGGTCAGTACATAAACGTACTGGCAAGCAAGACTCACAATTCACCACAATGTAACCCGTCAACACCAAGCACAGATGCTTTGGGTTCAACGGAAGAAAGGGGATATAAAAGATGCTGCAACTGGCTGCACTAACCAACTACAGAAACATGATATAACTTCCGGCTAACAGAAAGAAGATAAGATAGCGTATCGTAACTAACTATAACTAACCACCAAACAAACCCATCCTGGATCTCGCCCCTTATCCAAAGAAGCAATCCGAGGATAACTCACCCAGTTGGATTAATGATGGATCAAGTTATTGTGACAATAAGGCTATTACTAGTCAAGTTATCATTAGTTAGGTGTAAGTTGTTCTGAGTACTTGTTAGCCAGTACTTTCACCAAGTTAACCATAACCGCGGAAAACACGGCTTCTCGAGAAGATTTATCCCTGCAGGGGTGCACCAATTTGGCCGTACACGTAAGAATATCCCGCCAGACGGGAATCAAACCCACCAAGCGAGGCACTCTACACAACTCAACTCTTCTTCGCATCAAGCCCAAAGCACCACGTGCTGTGCGTGCGCGGCTAATCGAGCCCCACGAAGAAAAGGGGACCCTCATAGCACTGGAAGACCACGCCGCCCTAAATGCCGACTACAAAAGTTCCACCCTGGCCTCGGGTTCGTACCTGCATATGCGTGCATCAAATTGAAAGCCCGAACTAAGTGTGGCGATTTGGACGAGATGCGAATCGAATCAAATTAAGGGGGCGCTCATACACGCTTCCCACATGCGTATAGTGCGCTCATCATGGATCAGTAGACAAGACCCTTTTCCTAATTAGGGTCGACACTAGCAGGCCTCAAAACCACGCCGGGCCTCCTGCCGGTGCCTTATCAGCAAATTATTATTACCTCAAGATTAACAGGTTGTTGGTTAACATCGAGCCCCAGAACATAAATGAAATATAGTAACAGAAAGTAACGGGTAACAGACTCGGGCAACACAAACCTAAGCATGCTAGTAAGACACGGGCAACAAACAAAGGGGTTATAGGTGTGGAGGTGAGGCAATATCAGGGTTAAAGGGTAACATGTGATGGGTTCGTAACAGAAACAACTATTCATAGGGCTAGCAGAAATAGATAACGGAAAGTATCGGTAACCAATGTTCAAAGGAACACAGTGGTTCATGTGAGTGATAACTTGCCTGCAAACTCAGCAGCCTGGTACTGAGCTAGATCCTCAGAAGGGGTGTCGTAAGTATCGTCTGTCTCAACGTCGTCGTCTATCCGAGAAGAAGCAAACAAAAAATGCAGAAAGATAAACAATCAATAACATGGAATAGTGCACAATCATGGGATGATGCATGACCATTTAATTGATGCATAGAAATAAACTAGTTGACATGGTAACATAACACAATTAATTGGACCCAAATGCAATTTGAGTTGCATATGAAAAGGTCCAAGAATTATGGTTGAAACAATTGTTTTACAACTAACCAACAGGTGAAAGTGGATTAGTATGATGCATGGATGAGGAAAACAGAAAAATAACAACAATAGAAACAATTTAAAAATAAGGTTTACCAAGTTTAGAAATTTATTTATTAAGTTAGGGAATTTTTTGGTTACTTAAAGGTGACACACAAACATTTGTTGTTTTCATCAATTCAAATTGTTCAAAATAGATAGCAAAATTCATATTTGAAAAGAACACACAATTTTAGGTGGATTACATGTTTCAATTATTGAAAAAGGAATTAAGATGAATTATTTATGAATTAATCAAGTTAAACAAGATTTAAATGAATTAAATTCAAGTATGAATTTATTTGAATTTTTTATTTGTTCAAATCATTAAACCAAATTACTATTTGAAAAGTTTATACTTTTCTAGTTTGAAAACATATTTTATATGTTCAAAATAATTGAATTTGAGCAAGTTATGAATTTAGCAAATTTAAATGATTTAAACAAGGGTTAAATTATTTAAGCAATTTTAATTATTCAAAACAGGAAACAAAATTTATATTTGAAAAGGTGGTTTGAAATAGCATGGAAAACATATTTTATTTGCATTATTTGGTTTAAGTATGAATTAGTTATGCAATTATTCAAATTTCAAATGAATTGTTTGAATTTGAAATTTGGATGCATTTGAATTAGTCAAAACAGAAAACAAATGGTTTGAATAGATAGAGAATTAAATTTTGTTCAACAAACATATTTTATTTTTATTATTTGGACTTATAAAATAAAAGTTATTCACATTTTAAAACTAGGGACCAATCTGTGATGAAATAGGACCTAAACTGAAAAAAAAAGAAAAAACTGGAAATGGTTCTACACCGTGCAGTGACCTAGCCAGGGTCACTGCCAGTGGGCCCCAGGGCCAACGTGGCAGCCGAGAGAGCGCAGCAGCTGACAGGGGGGGCCACCCTGTCAGCGCACCGTGCAAAATGTGGTTTTTATTCGCGAGAGCCAGGGATCGAACCCTGGGCTCGAGCGCGCGCGCACCCACTGCTACCACTGCGCTATGTGATCGTTTCTGTCAGTATAAGCGACGCGTATAGGTTAAGGTTCAGTTCGCTGATTTACTGAATTTCTGCGCGCGCGCTTAACTGAACCTTGACAGAGAAACGACGGTGGCCGGCGGCGAGTTTCTGCGCGATGCTCGTGGTGCTGCCGTGTGCTGCTGCGAGGGTGTTGGATGCGGGCAGCGCGTGCTCGCGGAGGAAGGAGAGGGAGGAGAGAGGCGGTGATCACCGTGAGGGTCAGCAGGTGGTCGACGGCGAGGTGGACGCCGCGGACAGTGGCGAGGATGGCGGCGTGGAAGCAGGGGGTCTTCGGGCTAGAGGAGATGTCGTCGAGGAAGAGGGAAGCACGGCGGACCGTTTCCCGCTGTCAGCCAGGGAGGAGGAGGTGCATGGCGGCGGTGGTCGTCGAAGATTCAGAGGAGAAGCTCTCCGGTGAGGTTGCAGAGGTGGAGGAACGGGGCGGAGATGGAGGAAACGGCGGCGGAGCTCGAGGGGATAGGGTGGCCTAGGTGGTCTAGGGCTAGCAGGGCTCGGGGGTAGGGTTTTTATAGGGCTGCGCAGGCGCTGCTGGCCGTCTGCTCCGCCGTACGCCAACGTGGCTACGGCGGATGCGCGCCGTACCGCGGGAAGAAAAGGAGGAGGGGGGCGAAGCGGTATGCGGGCCAGGGAGAGAAGGAAAAGGGCTGGACCGGTTGCTCCCCTGGCCTGTGTGGGCGTTTTCTTTTTATTTTTTTTTATTTTCTCCTCTGTTTTTTTTTGCAGAAATGGAATAGGGAGAAAAATGAGGGTTTTAGAATTAGGAAAAATTTGAGAAAAATTTGGTATTGTTTAAATATGTATTAGCAACCACTTGACCAATTTTGTTTTTCCAAAAGTTCAAAAACTTGCTGTTTGTAAAAATGGTTCAATTTTGAATGAATTTGAGTTTAAGTGGTTATTGAAACAAAATTTGAAATAGGGTGAACCCTATTGTTTAATTAGAACAAATGATTAGAAAAATGTTTTGGTAATTTCCATAATTTCCAATTGGGTGCTGTTTGTAAATGTGATTTGAATTTTTGAATAACATTTGAATTAATTGACTGATTAAAAGCCACCATTTTTAATAGTTGAACCTTATGGATTAATTGGAAACAATTGGTTGTTTTTATTTGAAATTTTTATTTGAAAAGTTGTAACATAACAAGTATGAAACAAAGGTTTGAATATTGGTTTGAATTTGAAATAGAAAACAATTGAAAACATATGCAAAACAAATGAAAACAAATGAAAACAATTCAATGAGTATGATGACATGATGCAAAACTTAAATAAAACAAGAATCAAACATGCTAGGGGTGGTTTTTCATACTTGGGATGTTACAAAACGCCCCCCCTTGAAGGAATCGCGCACCGAGATTCCTTACTGAGAAGAGAAAAGGTCCGGATACTTCTTGCGAAAATCCTCTTCGGTCTCCCACGTTGCCTCTTTATCGGAATGATGCGACCATTGCACTTTCAAGAACTTTGTGCTCTTGTTGCGACTCTTACGTTCGGTCTCATCGAGAATACGAACAGGGTGCTCCTCATAAGATAGATCATCTTGCAGTTCAATGGAATCATGATCAACTGCACGATCTGGATCTTTGAAACACCTCTTGAGCTGTGACACGTGAAACACATCGTGCACCTTGGATAGTTTTTCTGGAAGTTCAAGACGATAGGCATTTTCCGCACGCCTTGAGAGAATGTTGAAAGGACCAATGTATCTTGGTGCAAGCTTTCCTTTCACACCAAAACGATGAGTGCCTCTGAGGGGAGTTACACGGAGATATGCCTTGTCACCAGGTACATAGATCATGTCCCTGTGCTTGCTGTCATAGTAGCTTTTCTGACGAGACTGAGCAATCTTGAGATTGTCACGAATGATGCGAACTTTCTCTTCGGCTTCCTTAACAATGTCAGGGCCTAAGAGTGAACGTTCACCAGCTCCAGACCAATTGATTGGACTCCTGCATCTGCGGCCATAGAGTGCTTCAAATGGTGCCATGCCTAGGCTTGCCTGGAAGCTGTTGTTGTAGGAGAATTCAGCATATGGAAGGCATTCCTCCCACTTCATGCCAAAGGAGATACCACATGCTCTGAGCATATCCTCGAGAATCTGATTGACTCTTTCGACTTGCCCTTGAGACTGAGGGTGATAAGCTGTGCTGAATAGAAGTTTGGTGCCCAATGCTTCTTGAAAACTCTTCCAGAAATGAGAAGTGAATATGCTTCCACGGTGTGAGCTTATTTCCAATGGAACACCATGAAGAGGAACAATCTTTGCTGTGTAGAGCTCTGCTAACTGACTAGCTGAGATTGTTTCTTTGACAGCAAAGAAGTGAGCTACTTTAGTGAGACGATCAATAACAACGAAGATTGCATCGTTGCCCTTTTTGGACTTTGGAAAACCCGTGACGAAGTCCATTTCAATCATGTCCCACTTCCACTCAGGGATTTTCAGAGGTTGGAGTAGACCTGCTGTTTTCTGATGGACTGCCTTAACACGTTGACAAACGTCGCATTCAGAAACGTATTGAGCAATTTCACGTTTCATGCCAGGCCACCAATACAGTGTCTTAAGATCCTGGTACATCTTTGTACTTCCAGGGTGGATGGAGAGAGGAGTTTCATGAGCCTCCTTGAGAATGATATCTTTGAGACTTGGAACTTGAGGAACTGCAATGAGTCCTTCGAAGAACACAGTTCCTTTGTCATCAACTGAGAAGGACTTAAATTTCTCCTTGCCTTCTTTGATGTGTTCTACCATCTTCTTGATTTCAGCATCACGAAGTTGTTCAGAACGAATCTTATCCTCGAGAGTTGGACTGGCTGTCAAGCTTGCAAGATAACCTTGAGGAACAAGATCAAGGTTCAGCTTCTGGAATTCTTCATGAAGTGGAGGTTGGCTTTCCATGATCATGAGATTATTGCAATACGACTTGCGACTGAGAGCATCGGCCATAACATTAGCCTTGCCTGGAGTGTAAGAAATGGTGAGATCAAAGTCCTTAATCTTTTCAATCCATCTCCTTTGCCTGAGGTTTATATCTGGTTGAGTGAAGATGTATTTCAGACTCTTATGATCGGAAACGATTTCAGTGCGATTACCCAACAAGTATTGCCTCCATTTCTTGAGGGCAAACACAACTGCTGCAAGTTATAGGTCATGTGTGGGATAATTTTGCTCATGTGCATTCAACTGACGTGAAGCATAAGCCACAACTTGACGTTCTTGCATAAGAACTGCACCTAGACCTTGGAGAGATGCATCGCAGAATATCTGGAAAGGTTTAGTAGTATCTGGGCCGACCAGAACTGGTGTAGAAGTGAGTTTAGTCTTCAGGAGATTGAAACTTTCATCACACTGTGGAGACCAAACGAACTTCTTGTCCTTCTTTGTGAGATCAGTGAGAGGTTTGGCAATCTTTGAGAAGTTTTGGACGAAACGACGGCAATAGCTAGCCAAGCCTAGAAAGCTTCTTACTTGCTTTACCGTCTTAGGAGGTTTCCAATCAACAATTGCTTTAACCTTTTCTGGATCAATGGCTATGCCCTTGGCAGAGATGACATGACCAAGGTAAGCAACTTCTGGAATCCAGAACTCACATTTGGAGAACTTGGCATATAGACGATGCTCGCGAAGTTTCATGAGAGTGAGACGAAGATGCTCTTCATGCTCTTCCTCAGATTTTGAGTAGACCAGAATGTCATCAAGATATACCACAATGAACTTGTCGAGGTATTCATGGAAGACAGAATTCATAAGTCTAGAGAATGTCGCCGGTGCATTGGTGAGACCAAAGGACATGACGGTGTATTCATATAGACCGTACCGAGTGGTGAAAGCTGTTTTTGGAATATCTTCCTTTCTGATCTTTATCTGATGGTAACCCATTCTCAAGTCCAACTTGGAGAATACTGAGGCTCCAGCAAGTTGATCAAAAAGATCATCGATACGAGGAATTGGATACTTGTTTTTGATGGTTTTCTCGTTAAGAGGACGATAGTCAACAACGAGTCTCTTCGTTTGATCCTTCTTTGCAACGAACAGAGTTGGGCAACCCCAAGCCGAGGAACTAGGTTGAATGTAACCTTTTTCCATGTACATATCGATTTGCTCCTTTAACAGTTTCAGTTCAGGAGGAGCTATCTTGTATGGATGCTTAGAGATTGGAGCAGTACCTGGTTCAAGCTCGATCACGAAGTCAACTGCTCTGTCCGGAGGCATCCCTGGCAACTCTTCTGGAAAGACGTCAGGGAATTCACAAACCACCGGAACATTTTCAATTGCAGGAAGAGGTTTTGCATCGAGGGTGTATAGCTGAACAGAACTTGATTCATTTGGAGAATAGACTATCTGGCCAGAAGGGTGGAACAGAGTTATTGACTTCTGAGCACAGTCAATCGTAGCTTTATTGGCCTTCAACCAATCCATGCCAAGAATGACATCCATGTCAGAATTACCAAGCAGAATGAGAGAAGCAAGGAATATGTGACCTCCAATTAGGATCTGATTTTCATGACTGGTCTTGGAAGTTTGCATAGTTGCTCCAGGGGAGTTTACTACTAGCGGGGAACCCAAACCAACAAAAGGGAGTTTAACTGCTGTCGCAAAGATCTTTGACACGAAAGAATGTGATGCTCCGGTATCAAACAACACTTTAGCTGGGTTAGAGTTTACGGGGAATGTACCGAGAACGACGTCAGCAGCTTCCTCAGCTTTGTCGACCTTGACATGATTCACCCTCGCGGTCCTCCCGACAGGCCTGTTGTTGGAGTTGAAGGCTTTAGCCGGGGGAGCACGCACCATTGCCTGGTTTGTGTTGGGACGAGGTGGTGGTGGAGGTAGCTGCCTCTGCGTGCACTTGTCAGCGTAGTGCCCCGTCTGCTTGCATTTGTAGCAAGTGACGACACGAGGAGGATCTGTTCTTGGCTGCCCCATTGAAAACCTCTGACCATGCATCTGAGCAGGGTTGGGTGGGCGGGGAGCAAAGCCTGGAGAAGCTTGGGCATATGGAGCCCGAGTGACAACACCATTTGGCACCCAGATGCGGCGCTTCTGCGGGGGGTGGTCATGTTGGAGGAGGAACCACCCTCACGCGAGTGCTTTCGAGACTCCTCGAACGCCTTGCGCCCATTTTCCTGATTGAGCGCGGTGTTCACGAGCTCCTCGAAGTTGTTGGCCTTGATGTTGGTGAGGGCGTACTTGAGTTCCGGGTTAAAACCTCTGCGGAACCTTGCCATCTTCTTAGCCTCAGTGGACACCTCATCACCAGCGTAACGACCGAGGCGATTGAACTCACTCCAGCTTGCCCTGCTTGAGTGAGCAAAACTCTTCACGCATCCTTTCCATGAGACCATCTGGAATGTGGTGCTTCAGGAAAGCTTCCTTGAAACAGCCCCAGGTGATTGGGTATCCAGCTCTCATGGTCTGGTAGTTCTCCCACCAAGTAGTTGCCTGACCCTTCAGTAGGTAGGAGGCATACTTGACCTTGTCTTCCTCAGCAACGTGAGCAATCTCCAGAGCCCTAGCCATCTCACGGATCCAGTCATCAGCATCCAGAGGCTCGCGTGTTGCCACGAAAGCTCTCGGCCCCAGACTCAGAAACTCCTTGATACTGACTCGTGGAGCGTTCTGGTTGTTGTGCTGATTAGCCTGGAAATGGGCCATCTGCGTCACGACCTGAGTCATCTGAGTCAACAGCTCCGTGATTGGCGGTGGCTCAGGCGGGTTGTTCCTTGTTGGCGGCATCCTGAATGGAAATGCATTTTAGCACAACAATAGAAAAGGATAGACTTGGAAACCGAAAGAGAGATTATTCCGACGCATGAATAGATAACCAACAGGTACATCATCACATGTTCAAATACATCAGAATATCCAACACACCATAAATGGTTCGAATGCCAAAGGATAACTAAACATAGCTAAGAATGGATACATCGGTACTCCCATGCTCATCACGCAGGACGGCGGTGAGTAGTACGACGAGAGGTACGGTGAGGAGCACGCCGACGAAAGTAGGTAGAACGACGATCCACATAGACCTGACGTGGTCTGAGAGCGACTCTAGGTGTGGTGAAGTACATAGCGTCGACTCCATGTGCTCCAAAGCGTGGAATCCCAGTGTAACCAGCACCGAGGTTGAGGAGTGGACCTCTGATCGGCTCGTAACCTCCAGCATCTGGCAGACGACGACCAACTGGCTGATCGAAACGTGCAAAGCGCTCATCTCCAACAAAGTCTGTGGTGTACATCGCCAGACGAGTCAAAGCAAGGTAGAGATGCTCTCTGACTGAAGCCAACTCCTGAGATAGTGTGCTGGCAACTGCGTCACTGTGCCTCACAAACTGAGCGGTGGTGTGCAGCCTGGAGTTATCATGCTCGTAGACATCCAGGTTGTCGTAGAGAGTGAAGTGAGCTCCCTCCGAAGTGATGTAACCACGGGGAATGTGGCGATAGATAGAATCGTGAAATCCACTGTGGAACCTACTGCCTCGTAGCGGTGGACAACGCTCATGCCATCATCTGACAGAATGTAGACGATAGCCTGGTAGTAGGTCTGGTCAAACTCTCGCTGCTGCTTGTAGACCTGGTACTCTGGTGCCCAACGGAACCCCAGATAAGTGACCATGTCTCTCAGCATCTCCGGATAACCGGCGGTGCTCTCACAACGAGTCATCCGAACCACCTGCGGGTAGAACCTGAGATCCATCTGCAGATGATCGGGGGGAAGTTTTGATTAGACGCCGGTAGAAGAACTGAAGTGGAAAGCAACAACAAGGTTTCAACGGACGATAAGGATGTTGAGAAGAACAGGATATCGAAGCAACATCGGGAAACACGAGACCAAAAACTCCTGAGGTACTACGGAAAACCCATCCGGGCTTCTAAAGGATCAATATCTACTGCTTAAGGATTAGAGGATTTGCTTCCGGGGCTTACACGCCTCCGTTCTCAATCATGAGTAGGCAACATGATAAATCATGTCACAACCACCTCCGTTCCTATGGTCTAGTAGATATAACTATCCTAGAGAAACCAGGATACGTGAAAACCTGACTTGAAAGTTTAGGTGAGAAGAGAAAACAACGTTGCACTTCCTTACCAGAAAAGGGAGGGTGGGTGGGGAAAGAAATAAAATGGCAGAATTCCTACTCTCACGTTTCATTTTTCCTATATAGCTACAAAATAGTTTCTAGACTCAACTGCGACCAGTAAAAGGGATCCTACAGGCAGACAGGCTCTAATACCATTTGTCGCACCCAGACTTCTAGAGGATACTCGCAGTTCCGTTGAACAGTAGTTGATTGGATTACGGGGCTTACCGGCACCCGCATCTCTTACGAGTAGGCCAACACACGTATGTGTGACAACCAACCCCTACTGTTCATCGTCTACGTAAACCATCCCATAGAAATCAGGATACTACCATTGACGTATTTCATACCATACACACATGGTACGTCAACGGCGTTTAACAAAATGATAGCACAACAGATCTCTAAGACACAAATAAATAGAAATAAGTTGCAAATAGCTCTCACTAGAGCAGAGATAGCAAATTCAATCATCAAGAGGACACATGTCCCAACATATCATCATTACATCACAGCGGAAGCATTCAAAGGGTCTGAGTACAGACAAATCCAAATAGGCTTAAGAAGCCGGAAACAAAAAGACGGAGCCCATCCACGATGTCTCGGATCCTGCCCGGGTCCGCTATCTACTCGTCAGCAGCCTCGTCAAACTCCACGTAGTAGCCGTGACGGGGATCCTCGTAAGCGTAGTCTGCGGAAACCACAGCCCTAAAGGGGTCAGTACATAAACGTACTGGCAAGCAAGACTCACAATTCACCACAATGTAACCCGTCAACACCAAGCACAGATGCTTTGGGTTCAACGGAAGAAAGGGGATATAAAAGATGCTGCAACTGGTTGCACTAACCAACTACAGAAACATGATATAACTTCCGGCTAACAGAAAGAAGATAAGATAGCGTATCGTAACCAACTATAACTAACCACCAAACAAACCCATCCTGGATCTCGCCCCTTATCCAAAGAAGCAATCCGAGGATAACTCACCCCGTTGGATTAATGATGGATCAAGTTATTGTGACAATAAGGCTATTACTAGTCAAGTTATCATTAGTTAGGTGTAAGTTGTTCTGAGTACTTGTTAGCCAGTACTTTCACCAAGTTAACCATAACCGCGGAAAACACGGCTTCTCGAGAAGATTTATCCCTGCAGGGGTGCACCAATTTGGCCGTACACGTAAGAATATCCCGCCAGACGGGAATCAAACCCACCAAGCGAGGTACTCTACACAACTCAACTCTTCTTCGCATCAAGCCCAAAGCACCACGTGCTGTGCGTGCGCGGCTAATCGAGCCCCACGAAGAAAAGGGGACCCTCATAGCACTGGAAGACCACGCCGCCCTAAATGCCGACTACAAAAGTTCCACCCTGGCCTCGGGTTCGTACCTGCATATGCGTGCATCAAATGGAAAGCCCGAACTAAGTGTGGCGATTTGGACGAGATGCGAATCGAATCAAATTGAGGGGGGCGCCCATACACGCTTCCCACATGCGGATAGTGCGCTCATCATGGATCAGTAGACAAGACCCTTTTCCTAATTAGGGTCGACACTAGCAGGCCTCAAAACCACGCCGGGCCTCCTGCCGGTGCCTTATCAGCAAATTATTATTACCTCAAGATTAACAGGTTGTTGGTTAACATCGAGCCCCAGAACATAAATGAAATATAGTAACAGAAAGTAACGGGTAACAGACTCGGGCAACACAAACATAAGCATGCTAGTAAGACACGGGCAACAAACAAAGGGGTTATAGGTGTGGAGGTGAGGCAATATCAGGGTTAAAGGGTAACATGTGATGGGTTCGTAACAGAAACAACTATTCATAGGGCTAGCAGAAATAGACAACGGAAAGTATCGGTAACCAATGTTGAAAGGAACACAGTGGTTCATGTGAGTGATAACTTGCTTGCAAACTCAGTAGCCTGGTACTGAGCTAGATCCTCAGAAGGGGTGTCGTAAGTATCGTCTGTCTCAACGTCGTCGTCTATCCGAGAAGAAGCAAACAAACAATGCAGAAAGATAAACAATCAATAACATGTCATAGTGCACAATCATGGGATGATGCATGACCATTTAATTGATGCATAGAAATAAACTAGTTGACATGGTAACATAACACAATTAATTGGACCCACATGCAATTTGAGTTGCATATGAAAAGGTCCAAGAATTATGGTTGAAACAATTGTTTTACAACTAACCAACAGGTGAAAGTGGATTAGTATGATGCATGGATGAGGAAAACAGAAAAATAACAACAATAGAAACAATTTAAAAATAAGGTTTACCAAGTTTAGAAATTTATTTATTAAGTTAGGGAATTTTTTGGTTACTTAAAGGTGACACACAAACATTTGTTGTTTTCATCAATTCAAATTGTTCAAAACAGATAGCAAAATTCATATTTGAAAAGAACACACAATTTTAGGTGGATTACATGTCTCAATTATTGAAAAAGGAATTAAGATGAATTATTTATGAATTAAACAAGTTAAACAAGATTTAAATGAATTAAATTCAAGTATGAATTTATTTGAATTTTTTATTTGTTCAAATCATTAAACCAAATTCATATTTGAAAAGTTTATACTTTTCTAGTTTGAAAACATATTTTATATGTTCAAAATAATTGAATTTGAGCAAGTTATGAATTCAGCAAATTTAAATGATTTAAACAAGGGTTAAATTATTTAAGCAATTTTAATTATTCAAAACAGGAAAAAAATTATATTTGAAAAGGTGGTTTGAAATAGCATGGAAAACATATTTTATTTGCATTATTTGGTTTAAGTATGAATTAGTTATGCAATTATTCAAATTTCAAATGAATTGTTTGAATTTGAAATTTGGATGCATTTGAATTAGTCAAAACAGAAAACAAATGGTTTGAATAGATAGAGAATTAAATTTTGTTCAACAAACATATTTTATTTTTATTATTTGGACTTATAAAATAAAAGTTATTCACATTTTAAAACTAGGGACCAATCTGTGATGAAATAGGACCTAAACTGAAAAAAAAAGAAAACTGGAAATGGTTCTACACCGTGCAGTGACCTAGCCAGGGTCACTGCCAGTGGGCCCCAGGGCCAACGTGGCAGCCGAGAGAGCGCTGCAGCTGACAGGGGGGCCACCCTGTCAGCGCACCGTGCAAAATGTGGTTTTTATTCGCGAGAGCCAGGGATCGAACCCTGGGCTCGAGAGCGCGCGCACCCACTGCTACGACTGCGCTATGCGATCGTTTCTGTCAGTATAAGCGACGCGTACAGGTTAAGGTTCAGTTCGCTGCTTAACTGAATTTCTGCGCGCGCGCTTAACTGAACCTTGACAGAGAAACGACGGTGGCCGGCGGCGAGTTTCTGCGCGATGCTCGTGGTGCTGCCGTGTGCTGCTGCGAGGGTGTTGGATGCGGGCAGCGCGTGCTCGCGGACAAGATGCAGAGGAAGGAGAGGGAGGAGAGAGGCGGTGATCACCGTGAGGGTCAGCAGGTGGTCGACGGCGAGGTGGACGCCGCGGAAAGTGGCGAGGATGGCGGCGTGGAAGCAGGGGGTCTTCGGGCTAGAGGAGATGTCGTCGAGGAAGAGGGAAGCACGGCGGACCGTTTCCCGCTGTCAGCCAGGGAGGAGGAGGTGCATGGCGGCGGTGGTCGTCGAAGATTCAGAGGAGGAGCTCTCCGGTGAGGTTGCAGAGGTGGAGGAACGGGGCGGAGATGGAGGAAACGGCGGCGGAGCTCGAGGGGATAGGGTGGCCTAGGTGGTCTAGGGCTAGCAGGGCTCGGGGGTAGAGTTTTTATAGGGCTGCGCAGGCGCTGCTGGCCGTCTGCTCGGCCGTACGCCAACATGGCTACGGCGGATGTGCGCCGTACCGCGGGAAGAAAAGGAGAAGGGGGGTGAAGCGGTATGCGGGCCAGGGAGAGAAGGAAAAGGGCTGGGCCGGTTGCTCCCCTGGCCTGTGTGGGCGTTTTCTTTTTATTTTTTTTTTTATTTTCTCCTCTGTTTTTTTTTTTTTGCAGAAATGGAATAGGGAGAAAAATGAGGGTTTTAGAATTAGGAAAAATTTGAGAAAAATTTGGTATTGTTTAAATATGTATTAGCAACCACTTGACCAATTTTGTTTTTCCAAAAGTTCAAAAACTTGCTGTTTGTAAAAATGTTTCAATTTTGAATGAATTTGAGTTTAAGTGGTTATTGAAACAAAATTTGAAATAGGGTGAACCCTATTGTTTAATTAGAACAAATGATTAGAAAAATGTTTTGGTAATTTCCATAATTTCCAATTGGGTGCTGTTTGTAAATGTGATTTGAATTTTTGAATAACATTTGAGTTAATTGGCTGATTAAAAGCCACCATTTTTAATAGTTGAACCTTATGGATTAATTGGAAACAATTGGTTGTTTTTATTTGAACTTTTTATTTGAAAATTTGTAACATAACAAGTATGAAACAAAGGTTTGAATATTGGTTTGAATTTTAAATAGAAAACAATTGAAAACAGATGCAAAACAAATGAAAACAAATGAAAACAATTCAATGAGTATGATGACATGATGCAAAACTTAAATAAAACAAGAATCAAACATGCTAGGGGTGGTTTTTCATACTTGGGATGTTACAGAATCATAGTCCTTCCCCAACTTAGAAAGGACTACTTGATACTATAGAGAAGACCCTGGTCTGAGGGTTGATAGGAGCGAATTGGTAAAATAGGGGAAACAATATATAAGTACTGGTAAAAAAAAAGAATCACATATACATATCAGTACTAGACTAGATTAAACTTTTATATAGCACAAGGGTATTTTCAAACAAACTGCAGTTGACACTAGTATCAGCCACGTTTTTTCTCTTTTGTAATAAACTGCAGTTGACACTAGTGTGCGTTCCATAGGGCATATTGCTGCTTGGATTCACTGGATGATGCATACACACCCAACTGCACCTTGCTTTACCGATAGCAAGCAACCCTATTTTGACATATTTTCTCTTTGCTTAAGGCCTTAATTCAAGAATTTGGGTTTTCTAGTTAGTTCATAACCTGCTCCTTAATTGATGCACCAACTATCTTCTCCTGGTTTATTTACTTATGTATTAAACATTTCCTGGGGATGCTTTCAAGGTCTTCTATTAAGCATGATCTACTATTTTTTGAGTACCCATTGACGTGGTCACCACACTAGTTTGGCTTATAATTAGCTACTGGATGGGGCGAATTTAGTGAATGCAAACAAGGAGGCACTGTAATATTGATGCTGGTATCCTATCTTGTTCAAATTGTGCTGAGAGCACATTTGAATGATTCACTCAACTTGAAAACAAAAAGTTCTTGGACTAAATTACTCATGTGTTTTGGAGTAGCTTAAGTAGTTAACTGAAATTTGGGGTATCCATGTTTTTAAAGAATGGACTAATTCCAGTTCTACTTTGATCAGATATTGGCTTGAATAACTAAGTCGATGACCAATAGTTCTGTTCTCAAAGCTGAAATGTAACTATCATTGCTCTATATTTTAGGAAGTGCATATCATCTAGTAACTGAAACCAATAATTCTGTTGTTCAAAGCAGTAGTGCACTTTTAATATATTTTAGGAAGTGCATATCATCATTTTCTTAGAATCACAAGGACCCAAATGACTTAAAACTTCTATGCTCTATATTACATCTATATTACCAGTATATATTACCAACCTTCTATGCTCTGCAGCACCCTCTTGACCTTCTTCTTGCAGCCCTCACAGTGGATGCTGACCTTCAGGGCCACAGTCTGAGAAAAAATAGCAGCCCCAAACCATGGAAACCTCATAAGAATCTTCAAATAAGAAACCCAAAACAACCGAAAGTATAAATAAAGATGATAATATCTTGCATATATCTGCTAATCAAGAAGAGACCAGAACTGCTAGTTACCTGATAAATCAGTGGCGCTGCTCCTTCTTCAGCAGCTGCCATGGCTGTGGAGTGACTAAAGTGAAAGTGACTGTTGGTGCAAGTGACGAGGGGGGAGCGAAGAAAGGTGGTATCAACAGGCAAGAAAGGGGAAAGAGGAGCAAGGTGGTATCCACATCGTCCTCCTCCACCCACTCGCCCCACTTGACTTGGACGTGCTGCCGTCGCCCCACTTGACTTGGACGTGGCCGTCATGAAGGTCGACAACGCGCCCTACCCATGAAAGATCGGCCAATGCATCCTTTGCTTGTGCTTGCTGCACTATGTTTGATAGCTGACGAGCGACGACGTCTCCGTAGATAACAGAGTGGGCATGGTCCCTTCTTACAAAACCATGGAAAGGACACATAACTTGAAATCAAAATATCTGTCAAGTATTTTCACATGTACCTGATATTGTAATTAAATATCTATTGCACAATATTTAAAATAATTGGCATCTATGTAAAGCAATTAAAGTATGAAACAAACATGTGTGGCCCCTTTGTTACATATGTCTAAGATAACAAAATTAATGTTTTGTTGTTTTATTTCTTTCAAATGACAGTGTGACCCCCTTGAAACACGGTCCAACGCAATATCGTCTCGCGGAGACCAGAACAACGACACCGGCGCCGAGACCTCCGAACAATAGTTGGGGGCGCACTATCATCTGATGTTCTTAGAGCAGCAGAATGAACAAAGGGGCAGCGATGATGCTGATTATAACCCTACCGCGGACGAGGAAAGGGAGGATGCCGAGGAGCAAGGTGGTAGAGGAGAAGAACCCACCGATAGTGGCGCGGGTGGTGGCTCCGAGACCAGTAACCAAGCTAGGAATCGTCGTCGGGAGCGGCGCCCAAACCAGGTCGGTGCCACCCGAGAACCATTCACGCTGGTTGACAGCGATGGTGTGCCTCGGGAGCCTAAAACTCGCGCGAGGGGTTACGGCCTCCAATTGGCAGCAATCCTTCGGGACGTCGTCAACCTCAACAAAACTAACCTCCAACACAAGGACAAGAAGCATTTGCGAGCTCAGCTTATTTTGAGGTTGCACGCCCGATACGAGTTTCCTGGCGAGTACAACAACTAGAATCTCGAAGGTAATGTGGTGAACACCCATGCCATGACCAAGTTCACCAAAGCACTAAGCGTTTATAAATATATGGTGAGGGATATGCGTGCCGCGGGTGCCAATTTCGAGAAGATCCACAGCCACTTTCCGAAGATTACGCAAGAGGACTATGATGCTTTCGTGGCCAGTGAAGATCTGGAGCAAACCAAGGCTAACACCAAGTGGGGACAGGACCTGAGAAAAAAGAACATCGGAGTCCACCGCCTGGGATCCAACGGTTACGCCGGCAAGGAGGAGATATGGGCGAAGGAGGATCAGGCATATATAGAAGCCGGCATCGAGAACCCGTGGCACAAGTACACCCACCCGGAGACGCGGAGATTTCTGAGGTCCCGGTACCATAAGGAAAGCGATACTGGGGATGTCGTCACGGACCCCAGGAAGGTGGTCGGTCTCAAGTTGGCCACGGACGCGAAGGTGTTTGCACTTGAGAAAGAACTGGTAAGCAAATTTACCGGTTTCAGCTTCGTTAGATCCTACTCTCGATTAAATCCTAGTATTGGCATTTCTTAATGCTTCAAGTTACTTCTGCAGATAGCAGAACAAACGGCAGAAGCTACCTCCTCGTCTCAGGCGTCGACGGATAAGCTTCCATGGGACATACCCCTTGTCAGGGCGTTGAACAAGGTGAAGGAACTGCCACCGTTGACAAGGCCGCATCAGGGCCGTACGATCGCACACGGCGGAGGTCGCAAGCATTTTAACCATGGCTTCACTGTGGCAACTACCAAAGAGGAGCGAATAGCAGCGTGAGCGCAGAAGAGGCAGCATGAGACTAGCCAGACTAGCCAACTGCTGGAGGAGACGGCGGAGCTAAGGGAAGAGACGGGGGTGCTAAGACACAAGTTGACTGAATTGGAATCTACGATGGAAGAGAAGGTTAATGACAGGGTGGCTAACACGTTAAATGAAATCATGCCTTCCATGTTTCAGTCATGGGCGAACTATTTCAAATCCGGCGGGCAAGGGCCGCTCCCGTTGATAATCTTAGGCGGAAGCAACTCCCACAACAGGGCGCCGCAGGATCAAGCTCGACCTGTTATATTTGCGACTCCTGGCGCGGCAAACGAAGGTGATAATAGGCGGGAGTCGCCGTCAATGCCGGTTAGCAGCCCCTCTGTCACCTGCATGGCCGATCCCGCACCCGGTCCTTCGACACGCTGTGAGCTCCCCGCTGTCACTCCAATGCCCCCCACCGGTCCGTCGACACGCGCCGAGATCCCCTCTGTCACTCCCAAGCCCACCCTCGGTCCGTCGACACGCGCTGAGCTTGACGCCCTCACGGTAATTAATCTTAAAGGGTGAACTCGTTACTTGATTGCTTCGTCACCGCCCCCTCTAACCTACATATTTTCTTATAGGACCCCGAAGTTCCTTGCACCTTGCTATTGGACGTGGAGAATGAGTTGAAGGATGTGGCGAAGGGAATAATCCTTTGGCCACAAAACCGTAGGTTCCATTGCCAGTCAATGTCTGAGGACGTCCATCAGGTTTGCGTGGATCGGGCTTTAGCGGGATGCGGAGAGATGTATCCTCCTTATCAGCCCCCGGAAGCCGACGGCGAGCTGACGATATCAGGACTGAAGAATGAAATATTGGTATGGCCGAAGCGACTGATCCGATTGAACGCCAAATCAGGGACGGCGGCAAGCCAAGACAAGGACACTCCAACGGCTGCGCCGGCGGCTCCAACTCATCCACCTGTCGTTGATGCTTCTGAGCCTGTGACACAACGCAGAAGCAAGGATCCCATTGATGAATTCATCGCTGATCTCGATATGGATCTTTATTATGATGATCTCGAGCCTGTTGCTGACCTCGATCTGGATCAGCTTGATGATATGGATCACCAGCCGCCTCGTGATTCACCTGACCACCGTGATCTCCCAGCGGGGAAAGCGGAATGCTTGAAGAAGAAGTTGTTTGGTTCTCAAGAAACCCCCGAGGAAGATGTCGGCTTCAGCGCTCAGTGACCACCGTGATCTGCCGGCGAAAGCTTTGCTAAGCCCAAACACTTGTCGTGGTGCGACACTCGACGTGATAAGAGCAGGCGACGGCGCTCCCCCGTTCTTAAAGACGAGGAAAACCATCAGCAAAAAGCTTCAGAAGAAAAAAGCGGCCGCCGCCTCCGCCATCCAGCCAGCACCTCGGGTTCTGGACAAGTTACCCGACAAGTGGCGCCAATACCATGTTCTGGGCCAGCCGATGCTACCGCCAGACCTTGTCAAACTCTTGGCCGGGGACATGATGGTGTTCTGCAGAAGGATAGGGAACTTATGCAGTCGAGTTCCCCCTCGTACCTGCTCCACGTGGTCAAGGTGCCCCTCGGAGTGGGCTTTGTGGAGAAATACCCCGCAGAGCAGTTCTTTCTCAGGTTTGATGACCTGTTCAACGTATTCCATCTAAAACGGCTCTTCCCACCCTTCGTGCGTCTCGTGGCTCTCAAAATGGCGCACGATATCATGCAAGAGAGAACACCGGACGTAGCGATAATGGACCCCTACTACACGCGTGAAAGCGTCTTGGCCAACCCACGGGACCGAGTGATTGCAACGAAGCATATGGAGGATTTCTTGGTGGCGAATCATACTAAGGAAACCTTCCTCATGCCATATTTCCCCGAGTAAGTTTACGATCGACCGCTAGCCATCGTTACATTCTTTAGTATATTTCCATCACTCTTTTGCGTGTGTGAGAAGATTAATCTGAGGATGGCGTATGGATTGTTTTGTGCAGAGACATGTACTGCGTCCTCTTGGCCATGCACCCGCGACAGTCGCACGTTACTTATCTCGACTCGGGGAGTGCCAAGCCGAAGAACTACAGCAACCTCAAGTCTGTTCTCGACGCAGCTCTCACCGGATTCGCCGCCAGGGCAGGTCCCCTCAAGGTAAGGAAAGAAACCAGCCGAGGATGCCTCCGGTGCGTCCACACAACCAGGTTTGCCTGCATGAAGCAGTTGCACCCAGAGAGTGGGATGGACGCCTGGTACACCATCCTTCATATGAGGGAGTTCGTGAAGGATGCAAACGACCTCTGGAGAACACCATCATGACATCGACATGGAGAACGCCCCTAGCGATACGGTGAGAAATGAGTTTCGTCACTAGGGGTGGCCTCTTCTTCGCGGGTCACATACCACCGATGAATGACGAGATAGAAGCCCGCCTAGAGGCATACGGTGACAAGCAGCCATTCAACTCGCTAGACGGCATCCGCCCCTTCCCGCCAAAGCCGAATACTTAGAGTAAGAAAACTCATTTCTCGATCAGCCCATATACTTGTTGTGGCAGCCGAATCCTTGTTGCGTATACTTGTTTCATATTTGAATTTGCTACGTTGTTGCATATACTTGTTGCATATATGATTTGGCTACTGATGTCTATTTTTTCTTGTCCAAATAATAGATGACGTTCTATGTCGTGTACCGAGGACATGTTCCCGGAGTATACGACGACTGGGAGGCTTGCCGGAGCCAGGTGCACCGGTTCAGCGGCAATAGCTACAAGGGGTACACCACTATGGCGGAGGCACAAGCTCGATATGCGAGCTATCTAGCGGGAGAGACGTATCTAGCGGGCGAGATGAGAAGGAAGCGGATGAAGACCATCTTTGTCACGATGATGCTCATCGTTTCCGCGTTTCTATTCTATCTTCTAGTTTAGATCGATCTCGATGTCTCTATCTATCGACACTTTGTATCCATCACTTTGTATTCGCGGGTGATCGATGTCTTAGCTACTTTGTATTTGATACATTGCATTTATGTTCGATACTTTGTATATTCGTGTTCGAATCCTTTTATATTAGTCTTTTCTAGTATAAATTCTGTTTTCTGAGTATATATTCTGTTTATTTTTCTGTATATACCTGTAACAGTATAAAAACTGTATACACCGTATTCTGTTTATTTTTTTGAAATATCAAAACTTAGCGCCGGCGCTCTGGGTGGGCCTATCACCGGCGCGGCGCTTGCGCCGGGGCTAAGCCAGCAATACCGCCGGCGCGCTGCCCCGAAGCGGCGGCGCTAACTTTACCCCCGGCGCGTTGGACTGGGGTGCCGGCGCTAAGTTAGATACCCCCGGCGCGTCAGACAGGAGCGCCGGCGGTAGTATATTACCACCGGCGTGGTCATCGCCGGCGCGCCCCAAGGCGCCGGTGGTAAGCCAAACCAGCGCGCCGGCGGTAGGGTTTTTCCTAGTAGTGAAACTTCTCACAATCTTCATTAGCAACGTTAGTGGAATCGAAATAATAAATTCACATGGTTCACTTTCAACACAATCCTAAGACTCAAAAACACATTAGCTAATGTCACAACTTCTTTTAAAACTCTTTTTCTCAAAAGAACACCAAAAGAAAGAGATTAAGATGCAAATGCAATTATTGGCAGAAATCTGTCAAAACAGGACAGCAGGTAAAGATGATTTTTTTTCGAAAATCTTCTGTTGCTCAAATCAAAAAGTGGTCAACTAAGAAAAGTTGCATATATAGCCCAGGATTACGCAAAAGAAACTCAGGTCATTTTGAATTTTCTGTGATTTTATACGAAATTAACAATGGATAGCAGAAATCTGTTTCCTGCGCAGAAATCCGAAATATAGCCTCAAATTTCCACTAGAGGCTTTACTTGGCTCAACAAAAACACAAAAGAAAAGATACAACGGGGTTGCTAAGGAAATAGACAACACCCAGGTGCAAAGAAAACAAAAGAAAACGAAGGAAAACAGGTTGAAAACGGAGAAATAAAACGGGTTGTCTCCCGGTAGCGCTTTTCTTTAACGTCTTTCAGCTAGGCATAGAAAGCAACTCAAGTATTTTCAAGTGAAGAAGCATCAACATCATAACTTGCTCTAATAATAGAGTCTAAAGGTAGCTTCATTCTCTTTCTAGGAAAGTGTTCCATACCTTTCTTGAGTGGGAATTGATATTTAATATGCCCCTCTTTCATATCAATAATAGCACCTTTATTGAGTGGGAATTAATATTTAATACTCCCCTCTAAGAACATCATCAATTCTACCAAAAGGTTTCTTTTTAGCATTATCAGCAAGAGGAACATCAAAATAACAGTGTTCCAACGGTGGTAGATCAAGAATATCATAGAGCTTTTTAGGCATAATAGAGATACTAGCACCAAGATCACACAAAGCATTGCAATCAAAATCATTTACTTTTATCTTAATGATGGGCTCCCAACCATCATCTAATTTCCCAGGAATAGATGTTTCAAGTTTCATTTTTTTCTTCTCTAAGTTTCATGAGAGCATTGGTAATATGTTTAGTAAAGGCCATATTCATGGCACTAACATTGGGACTTCTAGCAAGCTTTTGTAGGAACATAATAACTTCTGAGATATTGCAATCATCAGAATCAAAATTATTATCATCAAATGTAATGGGACCATTATCTCCCACATCTCTAAAAATTTCAGCACTTTTATCAGAAGCAATTTGAGGCAATTCTCCACGTTTCACCGAAGGGGTGGAGACTTTGTTAACACCAACTACTTTACCATTGATAGTAGGAGGTTAACTAGCACTTGGAGCTTCAGTTTTACTAGTGGTGGTGATAGTGAAAACTCTAGCAATATTATTCTTTTTAGCCAATTGATCTTCTCTTTCCCACCTAGCACGTAATTCAGCCATCAACCTAACATTATTATCAATTCAAACATCATGTGAAAGAACCTTCAGTTTTAGAAAATCAACATCAATAGCTAGGCTATCTACATTAGAGGCAAGAACATCTATTTTACAAAGCTTTTCCTCAACAGATTTGTTAAAAGCAGTTTGTGTGCTAAGAAATTCTCTAAGCATGTTTTCAAGATCAAAGGTACAGATTTATTATTATTGTAGGATTTGCCATTAGAATTACCATAACCATTATTAGGAGGATCGGGCTTATAATTTTTTCCACCAAAATTATTTCTATAAGAATTGTTGTTAAAATTATTATTTCTAATAGAGTTCACATCAACATGCTCTTCTTGAGCAACCAAAGAGGCTAAAGGAACATTATTTGGATCAACTTGAGCTTTACCATTAACAAGCATAGACATAATAACATCAAGCCTTTCACTCAAAGAGGAGGTTTCCTCAACAGAACTTACATTCTAACCTTGTGGAGCTCTCTCAGTGTGCCACTCCGAATAATTTAGCATCATATCATCAAGAAGCTTTGTTGCATTGCCCAAACTGATGGACATAAAGGTACCTCCAGCTGCTCAATCCAATAGGTTCCTTGAGGAGAAATTCAGTCCTGCATAAAAGGTTTGTATAATCATCCAAGTAGTCAGTCCATGAGTGGGACAATTCTTCACCATAATTTTCATTCTGTCCCAAGCTTTAGCAACATGTTCATTATAAAATTGTTTAAAATTCATTATGTCACTTCTCAGGGATATAATCTTAGCAGGAGGATAATATTTTCCAATGAAAGCTTCTTTACACATAGTCCATGAATCAATACTATTTATAGGCAAAGATAACAACCATTCTTTAGCTCTTCCTCTCAAAGAGAAAGGAAATAATTTCAGTTTAATAATATATCCATCCACATCTTTATATTTTTGCATCTCACATAGTTCAACAAAATTATTAAGGTGAGCAGCAGCATTATCAGTACTAACACCAAAAAATTGCTCTTTCATAACAAGATTTAATAAAGCAGGTTTAATTTCATAGAAAGCAGCTGTAGTAGTAGGTGGAGCAATAGGTGTGGAAATAAAATCATTGTTGTTTGTGCTAGTGAAGTCACACAACTTAGTATTCTCAGAGGAACTCATTTTAGCAAAATAAAAGCAAGCAAGTAAATAACAGTTATGAAGTAAACTCCCCTCTTTCATATCAATAATAGCACCAACAGTTCTAAGAAAAGGTCTTCCCAAAACAATAGGACAAGAAGCATTGCATTCAATGTTCATAGCAACAAAATCAACAGGGGAAAGGTTATTGTTAACTATAATAAGAACATCATCAATTCTACCAAGAGGTTTCTTCTTAGCATTATCAGCAAGATGAACATCCAAATAACAGTGTTCCAGCGGTGGTAAATCAAGCATATTATAAAGCTTTTGAGGCATAACAGAGATACTAGCACCAAGATCACAAAAATAATTTTAATCAAAATCATTTACTTTTATCTTAATGATAGGCTCCCAACCATTATCTAATTTTCTAGGGATAGATGTCTCAAGTTTCATCTTTTCTTCCCTAACTTTCATGAGAGCATTGGTAATATGTTTAGTGAAGGCCATACATGGCACTAGCATTGGGACTTCTAGCAAGCTTTTGTAGAAACATAATAAATTCAGAGATATTGCAATCATCAAAATCAATATTATTATCATCAAAAGTAATGGGACCATTGTCTCCCACATCTCTAAAAATTTCAACACTTTTATCAAAAGCAATTTCAGCAGTCTGAGGCAATTTAGCACGTTTCACCAAAGGAGTAGGGACTTTATTAACAACAACTACTTTACCATTGATAGTAGGAGGTTTACTAGCACTTGGAGCTTCAGTTTTACTAGTGGTTGTGATAGTGCAAACTCTAGCAATATTATTCTTTTTAGCCAATTCATCTTCTCTTTCCCACCTAATACGTAATTCAGCCATCAACCTAATATTATCACCAATTCGAACTTGGATGGCATTGGTTGCAGCAAAAGGATTATCTTCAATGGTTTTAGTTTTAGCAGCCATTTTATTGATCAAAGAAAATTGTGCCTCTGACAGGTCCGAAATACTAATCTCAGCACTTGAAATTTTACCTTGCAAACCAGAGATTTCTCTATTCAAATTTCCAATTTGTTGGCTAATAGTTCTCAACATAGCAGATTGTTCTTCCATAGTTTTAGTAAACAACTTATTTTGTTCATATTGCATTTGCAAAAAGTTCTTAGTTGCTTTTTCAACTTCTACAATACTTTCCTCACTAGGCATTCCAGATCCACCATAAGAATAACCACTACCACTATTAGGAGGATAGGGCTTATAATTGTTTCCACCAAAATTATTTCTATAAGCATTGTTGTTAAAATTATTATTTCTAATAAAGTTTACATCAACATGCTCTTCTTGAGCAACCAAAGAGGCTAAAGGAACATTATTAGGACCAACTTGAGCTTTACCATTAACAAGCATAGACATAATAGCATCAAGCCTTTCACTTAAAGAGGAGGTTTCCTCAACAGAATTTACCTTCTTACCTTGTGGAGCTCTCTTCGTATGCCACTTTGAATAATTTATCATCATATCATCAAGAAGCTTTGTTGCATTCCCCAAAGTGATGGACATAAAGGTACCTCCAGCAGCTGAATCCAATAGGTTCCTTGAGGAGAAATTCAGTCCTGCATAAAAGGTTTGTATAGTCATCCAAGTAGTCACTCCATGAGTGGGACAATTCTTCACCATAGTTTTCATTCTTTCCCAAGCTTTAGCAACATGTTCGTTATTAAATTGTTTCAAATTCATTATATCACTTCTCAGGGATATAATCTTAGCAGGAGGATAATATTTTCCAATGAAAGCATCTTTACGCTTAGTCCATGAATGAATACTATTTCTAGGCAAAGATAGCAACCATTCTTTAGCTCTTCCTCTCAAAGAGAAAGGAAATAATTTCAGTTCAATAATATCTCCATCCACATCTTTATATTTTTGCATCTCACACAGTTCAAGAAAATTATTAAGGTGAGCAGCAGCATCATCAGTAGTAACACCAGAAAATTGCTCTTTCATAACAAGATTTAATAAAGAAGGTTTAATTACATAGAAAGCAGCAATAGGAGCAGGTGGAGCAATAGGTGTGGAAATAAAATCATTGTTGTTTCTGCTAGTGAAGTCACACAACTTAGTATTCTCATAGGAACTCATTTTAGCAAAATAAAAGCAAGCAAGTAAATAACAGCTATGAAGCAAAACAAGACAAAATAAAAACAAGACAATAAACAAAATAAAGAGGTTGAGAGTGAGATACTCCCCTTTCCAGAAGACTTCTTTCGCCCCGGCAACGGCGCCAGAAAAAGTCCTTGATGCTGGCAAAGCGTGTTGGGAACCCAAGAGGAGGGTGTGATGAGCACAACAGTATGAGTTTCCCCTTAGTTAAGAACCAAGGTTTTCAATCGAGTAGGAGAAAGAAGATATTCGGAAGGTTGATGGCACTGACGGTGGTGATGGCGCCTCACCGGTGTCAGAAACAACGCGGAACCTGCACACAACACAACCAAAATACTTTGCCCCAATGGTACAGTGAGGTTGTTAATCTCACTGGTCTTGCTGAAAACTAAGATTAGACCTATAGTGTGGAAAATGGTGTATGCTTGCATTAAGTAAAGAAAAGCATGAAATTGTAGAGGTTTGTTTAACAATGTAGGAAAATGGACCGGGGTTCATAGGTTCACTAGTGGTGTCTCTCCATAAAAGATAGCATGCTGGGTGAACAAATTACAGCTAGGCAATTGACAAATAAAGTTGCACCGTAGTGCACATTCATGACATGAAGACTACTATGATATTTATTGCTGGCATTACAACAATATACATAGACCGTAATCCAACTGCATCTATGACTAATAATCCACCCTCAGGCATCATCTGAACCCCCTTAGGTATTAAGTTCCAAGAAACAAATAATCGCATTAAGCAATGTGTGTACTGGAAGCAATGATTGTACACACGGGCACGCACGCCGCTGTTTTCTCCCTAATGGCAACAACACATCCTCCACCGTGATGTTTCTGTCACTCGAGCAAAGGAGAAAATGAGGCATGAACCCACTATCGAGCATAAATAATCCCTCTTGGAGTCACTAGCATCTACTTGGACAGAGCAACCACTAGCAACGGAAAGCATGCAAGATCACAAATAACATATGCAATAAAGACTATAATCAACTTGGCATAAGTTCAATATTCATCGGATCCCAGGAAACGCAGCACATAGAATTACATAAGAACAATCTCGATCATGTTAGGCAGCTCACGAGGTCTAAGCATTGAGGCATAGGAGGAGAAGACAACCATCTAGCTACTGCTATGGACCCGCAGTCCAAGGATGAACTACTCACGCATCACTCTGGAGGCAGGAATGGTGATGAAGAGGCCTCTGGTGATGATCTCCTCTCCGGTAGGGTGCCGGGAGACAGTGTCAGAACCCCCCTGATCTAGGGTTGACGACGAGAGAGGCTGTGGAACTTTTCGGGGATTTTTGATCAGGTATCTAGGGTTTTCCATCCGGGGGGAATAAATAGGCAAAAGGGCAAAGGCGCGGCCAAGGGGGGCGCCACCCCACGGTTTGGGTCCCGTGTGGCCCGTCTTCGACTCCTCTTCGGTCTTCTGGATGCTTCCGGGGAAAATAGGAACTTCTTGATTTGTGGGGTCCAATTCCGATAATATTTCCAGAACAACTTTTCTGAAATAAAAAACAACATAAAACAGGGAACTGGCACTTGGCATCTTGTTAATAGGTTAGTCCCGGAAAACGTGTAAAAATGACATAAAGAAGGGAGAAAACATGTAGCAATTGACATAATATCATCATGGAGCATCAGAAACTATAGATACGTTTTAGACGTATCACGGGGTCATCGATTGTAGTTTCTGTGTTTTCCAACTGGGGAACTTTTGTCCCGCTTGTACTACTGCTTCTCGATTGTTGCACTTGTGCCGGTTTTCTCTCAAGCAAATAAACAAGGTGTTCACCGACATTCGGAGGTATTTGCTCCTTTGGCGGGGGCCTTTTTGGTGCTAACTTAGTAGCATGCGCCTTCTGTTTACCCTTTGCAACTTTCTTCCGACTAGAAGCCGGCGGATCGGTGTTCTTCCTCTTTAGCACCTGGCCTTGGGACTCCTGTGTGGTCGCAGTTTTCTCACGCGACGGAGATCGATGTGGACTCGTGCCCCTTTGAGGACTAAGAGGCCGAGATGGAGGAGCCGGCTGAAGCGGCGGAGATCGAGATGGAGGAGTTGGCTGAAGCAGCGGAGATCGAGATGGAGGAGTCGGTGGCCTTGGAGCCCAGTCTGGAAACACGATGTTTCTCTTATCCCATACAATTAAACTACTCGTTACATCTCCAAGTGTCATCTCCCCTTCACCCGCAGGCTAGTCAAGCTCCAGTGACTCATAGCCTGGCATAACTTCATCCACATCGACACGAGCATAGCCAGCTGGAATCAGACGACCGCGGATGCATGCTCTATGTTCAGAGAGTATAGCAAATCTGAGAGCCGCCTTCAAGGATATGTTCATTACTGACACATGTAGATCACAAATTTTCCTCTCCTGGATATAACCACAAGGTATCGAGGAACCGGTGCATCATGCCGGAGTGCATCAGCATCAGTTGGGGCGGCCGTGGAAGCCACGCTGCTTTTCCGTTGAGATGGGACGACACTATCCAATGTAGAAGATTGCCTAGATTCTCTTTCCTCATGGATTGCTTGCAGTTCCTCCTGGTGCTCCATTAATATTTGTTCTATATTCTAAATCCGGTCTTCCACTAGCTTCTACTTTCTCGAGCAGCTTCTATAACTTTCTTGCCAATCAATCAAACCTATTCTTCATGGAATAACGCCTATGCCTCGTGTTCATCCATACTGTTCAGGATTTTCGGGGGCCTTTTCAGCTCGTCATTCTCTCTATTGGGAATGAATTTTCCCTGTTGAACATCCTTGATTGCTTCAACAAGCCTATCGACAACTTTTTTACTTGCTTCTGAGAACACAATTTGCCATGTTTCCGAGTGCAGCGACCCACCATGCCCGTAGAACCAATTCTTTGACCTCTCGGGCCAGGCCGTTGTAGCTGGAGTGATACCTTTTTCAAGGAGGCCAGCCTCCATTTTTTCCCACTTAGGAATGGCAGTCCTGTAGCCACATGTCCCAAGTCTATGGTGATATTGCTTTTTCTCTGCATTGCTCTTATTTTTTGCTGATCTTGCCACAAATTCAGTTGATGTCCTCTACTCTAGAAATGTCTTCTAGTGACCTCTTATCTTCTCTAGTGCTCCAGTGATTGTTGGAGTTTTTTTCTTCTTGACATACTCCACGGTTAACTTTTTCTTGAAGGTCTGGAATTGTTGGGCCATCTTCTTGAGATCCCACCCCTTGACTTTCATCTCGGACCCTTCCGGTATGGTGAAATGTGACAAAAGCGCAGCCCATAGCAAGTCTTTGGATATGTCTTCGACATAACTAAGTCCATCATTTTTCTTTGGCTTATTCCATCCTTGAATTGTTATAGGTACCATGTCCCTAACAATAGCACTACAGTGATTTACAAAGACCTGTACGTTCTGTGGGGGAGCAATCAGTCTGCCATCGACATTGACATCATTGATCGTGAGCTTATGATGATCAGGGCCCAACCTTCTGGTCGCACCTCGTTTCCTTGTAGCAGATTGGCTCGATCCAGAGGGCTAAAAGAATAACGATTAATATATATATATATATATATATATATATATATATATATATGTTCAGATCAATTTATGCATCTATTGATCACCATCGGCTTAATTAATATACCTCGCCGTATTTGGTTAATGATCCAACATTTTCTGGTTCATCACCATTGGTGTGCCCTTCGTCTCGAAGTTCGAGTTCTAGTCCATCGCCCTCGGTGTGTCCTTTGTCTTGGAGTTCGAGATCAAGTCCATCACCATTGGTGTGCCCTTCGAGATCAAGTTCGGCCTCTAGTCTATCATCGGTCAAGTTTAGATACTGTGATCCATCATCCTGTTCATTATTGTCGTTCACCATGTCGAACAATGCATCTTCGTGAACTTTGCTGTCGTTGACGTCCATAACTGCAACAACATATATAGCACATGTAATCACAAATTCATGAGAACACAAAGATTCATTTAAATGCTTAAAACTTGACATAAATATAACAATTAATTGAGCTACATATCGGCGGAAGACGATGAAGGTGGTCGGGGCCTATAAGATTTCATAGTGGAAGGCGCTTCCTTGTGCCATTGATATTGGCATTGTCAATTGTCATGCCAACCTAAAGGTTCGCAGCATATTCACTCTTAGCATCGGTATATACTAATAGCATTCTCGTGGTTCATGTTGCCAAATCGTCACTGTTTTTGCTTTGACCAGGACTCATAGGGCGGGCGTGCTATTAGGACCCTGGAAACATCCCCGGAAATGCACGCCCACCCTATGATGCCTGGGCAAAGAAAAAACAGTGACAATTTAGCAACATGACCAACGAGCATGCTATTAGTATATATTGATGCTAAGAGTGAATATGCTGCTAACCTCCAGGTTGGGATGGCAATGACAATGGCACAGGGAAGTGCCGGCATCGCACCAAAAAGCGAATTATTCTATCCGGAACTCCATTGCAGAACATTTTGAAGAGCTTCACAACACATTGTGTCTGTTACGAGCTAGTACACCTCATGGTAATCAGAGGAAGGATGGGTGATGTCTACGCACGCTTCTATTCTTGTAGACAGTGTTGGGCCTCCAAGTGCAGAGGTTTGTAGAACAGCAGCAAGTTTCCCTTAAGTGGATTACCCAAGGTTTATCGAACTCAGGGAGGAAGAGGTCAAATTTCTCCCTCTCAAGCAACCCTGCAATTACGATACAAGAAGTCTCTTGTGTCCCCAACACACCTAATACAATTGTCAGTTGTATAGGTGCACTAGTTTGGTGAAGAGAGAGTGAAATACAAGTAATACAAATGTTTATAAGTGACAATAGCAATCTGAAATAAAAATGGCAGCAAGCAAACATGTAGCTGAACTGAATGTAAACGGTGTTTCGATTCTTAGAAACAAGGCCTAGGGATCCTACTTTCACTAGTGGACACTCTCAACAATGATAACATAATTGAATGCATAAATATCTCTCTGCACTATGCTACTCTGAACCACTCTCCGGTTGAATAACAAACACCAATTCATTGCATAGGGCTGAAACAGCACTCCTCAAAGTCGCATTCCCATGTCTAGTTAACCCCACGTTGTCAATATGAGCGCCCTAGAAAGTACTAGACAAACACCACAATTTCATAGGCTCATCCAACACAAGATATAAATATCATGCTAAACCACACGGTGCACACACTATAACCTTTACACAGTGATCAAAGTGTTTACGGAGATCTCATAACAAAACCACTCGAGTAGCATAACAGATCATCTACTGATTCAACTAGATTACAAAGCTCACGATCACATAAAGATCACACCATGGGGGAGAGAGAGAGATGAAACACATAGCTACCGGTAGAGCCCTCAGCCCCAGGGGAGAACTACTCCCTCCTCATCATAGGAAACAACAACAGTGATGAAGATGGCGGTGGAGTCGATGGAGATGGCACCGGGGGCACTTCCCCGTCCCGGCAGGGTACCGGAACAGAGATTTATGTCACCCGAAACTTGTCGGCGACGGCGGCGGAGCTACAGATGTTTTTGGTGGAAAAGGCCGATTGATCTAGGGTTTATGCATCGGGGAGACTATATAGGCGAGATGGCAACGTCGGTGGGGCGGCCAGGGGGTAGCCCGCGCGGCCACATGGTGTGCCTGATCCCCTGCCCCCCTCCGGGTCTCCTTTGGACTCCTTGACGTGTCGGGAATTCTAAGAATTTTGGCTTTTGAATCGTCCAATACCGAGAATATTTCGAGAACAAATTTTCCGAAACTAAAAACAGCAAAAAACAGGAACTGACTCTATGGCATCTTGTCAATAGGTTAGTCCCGGGAAATCGATAAAAATGACATAAATTGTAAGGAAAACATGTAGGATATGGCATGAAAACAACATGGAACATCAGAAATTAAGGATACATTTATGACGTATCAACATCCCCAAGCTTAGTTCCTACTCGTCCTCGAGTAGGTAAACGATAAAAACACATAATTTCTGAGGTGACATGCTACCAACATAAACTTGATCATCATAGTAATGTAAAGCATGTAAACTAGGATAAAAAAAGCCGTGGTTTATAGTTGACATCAAAGAGTGATGTATAAACTATTAGGAATAACAAAGTAAAACCTTTCAATGAATCAATGCTAAAATACAATCCACTGTGCAAAGTATATTAAAGATGATTTAAGCTTCAAGAAAAACAATATAATCATCCAAGGCATCAAACTCTCACAACAACTCCTCTTAGGATCAAGTCAAGTGACAACAATATGCAGATAGGAAAATCAGTCAAATAACTGTGCACATAAAACAAGCAAGCGTTCTGTATTGGTTCCTAGCACCAGGATGTTATGGCTGAAAGACCATTATGGGGGGTTTGGATGGTCAATGGAAGAAAGTCTCACACAACTGAAAGTGATCATTCGACAGGAGGAAGTCTTATAATCGAAGCTATGCAAGGAGTAGTGATTGCCACACAACGAATGCACATAGAGCTATAAGTGTATGAAAGCTCTCCAATGGAACTAGTGGAGGTGCATCCAACCCGCTTGCTCATGAAGACCTAGAGATCTTTTGAGGAGGCTCATCATTGGAATATACAAGCCAAGTTCTATAATGTAAGTTCCCCACATAGTTATGCAAGTAATTATATGAAAACTCTCTCCAAACCGAAGTAATGATGCTAAACAAAGCACAAGTGTGGAATAAATAATAGTAATGCTGCCCCCTCTCTCTTTATTTTTTTCTCTTTTGCCTTATTTTCTCTTTGGGGATTTTACTTTTTTTTCAATATATAACCTCACTGGTAGGGGCAACACTCTATTTTACAATGAATCGACACAATTTTAGTACTCATAACTCAAACTGAAATATCTCTGATGTAAATAAAACTAAATGCTCCTGCCAGTGTAGCAGTATGCAAAATAAGAATCAAGCATGACAAGTAACATAATGATGATGGATGTGTATGACAATATATCTCGGAATGGCTATGGAAATGCCATGGTTGGTAGGTATGGTGGTTGTTTTGAGGAAGATAAATTTTGGCTTATGTGTAGAAGAACAAAGTTCTCCCACGGGGTTTGGATGCACTGGCGAAGTTTGCATCAACTCTCAATGTGAGAATGAGAAATGTACAGTACCGAAGAGGCTAGCAAATATGGATGGTGGAAGTGCCAGAAAACCGCAACATAGAACTCACAAGTTAAAAGATTCGAAATAAAATCATGATATCATAAGGCACAATGAAAATCACTCCAAGAGGGTCTGTGGCAGTGACAAGTATCTGTTAGCTACCCCGACTGTAGCGCGTAACAAAAAGACGTTACGATTGCTATCAGCAAAGGAAGTCATATACCATTTTCTATCAATTGATTATTTGAGTGTGGCACAGTTTAAAGCTTCTAGACCAACCATTAATTGTTTTTAATCTACTAAACCAGCAAGTTTACCATTAAGAAAATTAATATATCAAAACAACATCAAATAATCAAGTGAACTAGTTTAATGATCTACAAGAATATGCAAGCTTTTCTGTTATACCGTCTACCAGATGTAGCATTTTCTACCAAACACCAAACAAAAAAAATTCTCCAAGAGATATAGCAATGAAAGAAGAGAGTACTAACACAACTCTACTAAAACTAACATCTCTATATAAGAGATGCAAGAAAAACAGGAGCTAAACAGGAATTTTGCAGCAGCTAGAAGAAAAACTAAGAATTCGAGCATAACAAGTATTCAAACGAAAAAGCGGAGCGTGTGTCTCTCCCAAACAAGGAATGCTAGGGTCCAACTAAATTATTGCAGCAAGGAAAACAAAAGAAAACAAAGGAAAACAAAAGAAAAACAAACAGATGCTCTAAGTAAACTTCATACGATGTGACCAAATAAAAATATAGTTTCACTAGAAGTGACCTGATAGATTATTGGTGAAGAACGGGATGCCTTGGGCATCCCCAAGCTTAGATTCTTGAGTATTATTAAAAATTTCTTGGATGAACCACGGGGGCATCCCAATCTTTGACCTTGCACTCTTCTTGATCACATATATCACCCTCTTCTCTTGACCCTTGAAAACTTCCTTCACACCACAATCAAAGAGTAATTCACATTAGAGGGTTAGTGCAACAATCAAAAATCCATGGGTTCTGTATGGGAACAAATTATATTCATACTTTTAAACATTATATACAACCACTAATGTTTCATGAATCAAAGAAATCCACTTGACATCATAAAAGAGCAAATGCAAGAAAAATGGCAGAATCTGTCAAAACCAGAATAGTCTGTAAAGACGAATTTTTTGGGGAACATACGTTCCTCAGATCGAAAAAGTTAAAGAACAGAAAATTTTCCGAATTAGCTGAGGAATAAGCACAAGAAATTACAGGGCATTCTGATTTTCCTGTGAATTATACGATTTTTCATAGTTAACAGAAGAAATTTGTTTCCTGCGCAGAAATCCAAAACCAACTCCAACTTTCGTTAGGAACTTCACTTGGCACAACTAAAACATGAAAATAAATATACAAAGGAGTTTCTACAGAAGTATAAAACCCCTTGACTAAAAGAAAGCTTAAGAACACAATGCAAAAAATAAAACCATGGGTTATCTCCCAAGAAGTGCGTTTCTTTAAAGCCTTTTAGCTAGGCACGATAATTTCAAAAGATGCTCACATGAGAAATATTAATTGAAGCAAAAGAGAGCATCAAGAAGCAAATGTAAAAAAAAAATTCTATCCCACTTCCTATGAAATAGAATCTTGTAGAAAAACAAGTCATGAAAGAACAAAGTGGCTAGCATAGGAAGACAAAAATTTTGAACATAAAGAGGGGAAACTTGATATTTTTGAGATGCATAAGACTATGTATCCCTCTCTCATAATAACTTTCAGTAGTATCATGAATAAAATTAACAATATAACTATCACATAAAACATTCTTATCATGATCCACACGCATAAAAGAATTATTACGCTCCACATAAGCATAGTCATTCTCATTAATAGTAGTGGGAATAATTTCAACAAAATAGCTATCATTATTATACTCATCACCATAATTAATTTTCTCCTTAATAGTAGGTGGAATGAAAATATCGTGTTCATCATTATAATCATCATATATTGGAGCCAAAGTATCATCAAAGAAAGTTTCCTCCTCAAAACTTGCCGGACTAAAAATATCATATTCATCAAAATCAGCTTCCCCAAGCTTAAACTTCTCCATAGAATTAGCAATAATGGTGTTCAAAGAATTAATCCTAATAACATTGCTACTAGCATGCAAATATTATAAGTGACAATAACAATCTGAAATAAAAATGGCAGCAAACAAACATGTAGCAGAACTGAATGTAAACGGTATTTCGATGCTTAGAAACAAGGCCTAGGGATCCTACTTTCACTAGTGGACACTCTCAACAATGATAACATAATTGAAAGCATAAATATCTCTATTCACTATGCTACTCCGAACCACTCTCCGGTTGAATAAAAAACACCAATTCATTGCGTAGGGCTGTAACAGCACTCCTCAAAGTCGATCGCATTCCCATGTCTACTTAACCCCACGCTGTCACTATGAGCGCCCTATAAGGAACTAGACAAACACGACAATTTCATAGGGTCATCCAACACAAGATATAAATATCATGCTAAACCACACGGTGCACATACTGTCACCTTTACACCGTGATCAAAGTTTTTACGGATATCTCATAACGAAACCACTCGAGTAGCATAATAGATGAAGAGTAACATCTACTGATTCAACTAGATTACAAACCTGAGGATCACATAAAGATCACACCATGGGAGAGAGAGATGAAACACATAGCTACTTGTAGAGCCCTCAGCCCCGGGCGAGAACTACTCCCTCCTCATCATAGGAGACAGCAACGACGATGACGATGGCGGTGGAGTGCCGGAACAGAGATTTTTGTCCCCCAAAGCTTGTCGGTGGCGGCAGCGGAGCTACGGATGTTTTTGGTGTAAAAGGTTGATGGATCTAGGGTTTATGCATCGGGGAGACTATATAGGCGAGAGGGCAAGGTTGGTGGGCGCCCGAGGGGCCCACACCATCTGGTGGGGCGGCCAGCGGGTAGCCCGCGCGGCCACATGGTGTGGCTGATCCTCTGCCCCCCTCCGGATCTCCTTTGGACTCCTTGATGTGTCCGGAATTCTAAGACTTTTGGATTTTGAATCGTCCAATTCCGAGCATATTTTCAGAACAACTTTTCTGAAACTAAAAACAGCAGAAAACAAGAACTAGCTCTATGGCATCTTGTCGTTAGGTTAGTCCCGGGAAATCGATAAAAATGACATAAAGTGTAAGGAAAACATGTAGAATATGGCATGAAAACAATATGGAACATCAGAAATTAAGGACACGTTTATGACGTATCAATGGGTTTTATGGAAAACTAAAGATCGTCACATATATGTCACGTTATTTAGTTACAAAAAAGTCCAGAAAACCCCGTTTTCATCCCTCCCAGGATCACCATCACGTGTAGTAACACGTAAGTTCACAAAATGTTGTGAAGATCTTCCAAATTATCCTGCAATGGAGCACCAGATAGAATCATTCTCTTTTCGGTGCGAAGCCGACGGAGGTGGAAAAAACGAACCATTTTGTCCGGTATAGCATTCCAGAATAATTTTGAATAGCTTCGCAACACGTTGTATCTATTACGAGCTAGTACACCTCATGCTGATCAGGGAAAGGATAAAGACAATGGTTTCTGGACATCTGTGTAACTAAAGACTGTCACATATATGTTACATTCTTTAGTTACAAAGAAGTCCGGAAAACCCATGTTTTAATCTTTCCCAGGATCACCGTCACGTGTAGTAACACAAAATTCACAAACATATTGCGAAGCTCTTCCAAATTATTCTGGAATGGAGTACCAGATAGAATTATTCCTTTTTCTTGGGCGATGCAGACGGAGGTGGGAGACGATGAAGGTGGTCGGGGCCGAAGGAGGGAACTTTTTTCCGTCGGCATCGCACCAAAAAGGAAATCATTCTATCTTGTATAGCATTACAGAACAATTTTGAAGAGCTTCACAACACATTGTGTCTATTACGAGCTAGTACACCTCATGGTAATTAGAGGAAGGATGGGTTTTATGGAATTCTTTGAAACTAAATACCGTCACATATATGTCATGTTCTTTAGTTACAAAGAAGTACAAAAAACCCTGTTTTCATCCTTCCCGGGATCACCATCACGTGTAGTAACACGTAAGTTCACAAAATGTTGCGAAGCTATTCCTAATTGTTCTGCAATGGAGAACCAGATAGAATCATTCGCTTTTCGGTGCAAAGCCGACCGAGGTGGAAAAAACGAACCATTCTATCTGGGACTCCATTCCAAAATAATTTTGAAAAGCTCCACAACAAATTGTGTCTGTTACGAGCTAGTACACCTCATGGTGATCAGGGAAAGGATAAAGACAAGGGTTTCTGGACATCTTTGTAACTAAAGACTGTCACATATATGTCATGTTGTTTAGTTACAAAGAAGTCCGGAAAACCCCTGTTTGCATCCATCCCGGGATCACCATCACGTGTAGTAACACGTAAGTTCACAACATGTCGCGAAGCTCTTCCAAATTATTCTGGAATGGAGTACCAGATAGAATCATTCTTTTTTCCCTGGCGATGCTGACGATGGCAAAGGCAGTTGGATGTCAATGACGGCATCACCGCCGGCATCACCGCAAACATCTCACCGGCTCACCGCCCCTACCTTGACATCTGCGCCCCCACCACCGTTGTGCTCTCTCTTTTCACTACATCGCTTGTTGTACCTCTTAGCACACACAAGATGGTCATGCGGGGAAGGATGAAGATAAAGGTTTCATTGAAACTAAACTAAATAATATATGTAAGTGTTTGTGAGATCCGAACAAAATTGGAACCTTTTGTGCACATACATAATGGTGATATTCTTCATAACCTCGGACGGGGGTATGAAAAATATCACCATTACGAATATGCACCAAAGGGTGCAACTTCGTTCGGATATCACTAACCATAATATTACATACATGACGTTCTTTAGTTGCAAATCACCGCGGGCTCGACACCTACCCCTGCCACCGTCGTGCTCTCTATCTTCAACGGCATCACCACCGACATCACCACAAACATCTCCACCGGCTCACCGCCCACAACTCGACACCTGCGCCCCCGCCACCGTCGTGCCTATAGTACCTCTTAACAAACACAAGATGGTCATGCAGGGAAGGATGAAGACAAGGGTTTCATTGAAACTAAACAAAATCATATATGTAAGTGTTTGTGAGATCCGAACAAAGTTTTACCATTTCGTGCACATACATAACAACGACATTCTTTATAACGCCGGACGAGATTTATGAGGAATGTCACCATTACGGATGTGCACCAAAGGGTGCAACTTCGTTCTGATCTCACTAACCATAATATTACATATGTGACGTTATTTAGTTGCAAATCACTCCGAGCTCGACACATGCCCCCGCCACCGCCGTGCTCTCTCTCTTCACCGGCTGACCGCCACTCTCGCCACCTAAACCGGATCGCCACCGGTAGCCCATGTTAGTACGACGCGCGGTGCAATTTTTTTTCCCGGTGGGGTAAGGGTGATGCCCAATTGCATATATTTAATCAAATTATATCTAATAGCATCCATTTAATAAGAATTAAAAATTGCATCAATTTCATCATATTTAATAAAATTACATCTAAATCCTAAACCTAGCGATTTTTTTTCTACGTCCTAAACTAAATTTTTTTCTCTAAGTCCAAAACCTAAAATTTTTCCTCTAAAACTCTAACTAATTTTTTTTTCTATAAGTGATCTAAACAAATTTTTTTTCTCTAAGTCCAAAACCGGGATTATTTCTACGTCCAAAACCTAAAGTTTTTCCTCTAAAAGTCTAACTAATGTTTTTTTTTATAAGTGATCTAAACCAATTTCTTTCTCTAAGTCAAACAGAAATTTTCTCTAAGTAATCTAAACAGAAATTTTTTCTAACTTCAAAACCTATTTTTTTCGTCTAAAAATCTAACTATTTTTTTTCTAAGTGATCTAAACCTAGTTTCTATGTAAACTAACTAAAGTATAACCTAGCTAGCTAACTAACTATAACAAATACAATATATACAAAAAACGTAGCAAAACTAGCTACCTTTCTCAATCACGGTACGGTCGAGGCCGGAGAGCTTGAGCGCGTGACCAGCCGTGTGCATGTACGTGGAGGCGGATCACCAACCGCCGGCGTGTGGAGAAGCGCGCGCCCGCGCGCGTGGAAGAGCCTGGCCGCGCCGGAGCCGCGCGTGGAGAGAGCTAGAGGCGATGGAGATCTCGAGGCGCGCAGAGCCGTATGTGCACGACCGTGGGGCGAGCAAGGGCGCGTGGAAAGGCCGGCCGGTGGCGTGCTTGCGAGGGAATAGGGGCGGCGGCGGCGTCTCGCGTCCGGGAAGCAGGGTACGGCGGCGGCGGAGACCTCGAGCGTGTGGCACGTAAACGGCCGTGGGGCGCGCGACGACGCGTGGAGGAGGCCCGCTGGCGGCGTCTGCCCGAGGGAAGAGGGGGCGGCGGCGGCGTCTCTGCGTCCCAGAAGTGGGGCGGCGGTGGTGCGTCGTAAAAGGAGGGTGGCGCCCGTGCGGGTCGTCGAGGGAGAGAGATCTCCGTGCGCGAGTTGGGAAGAAGATGAGAAAATAGGGCTGGTGTCCCGTGCGGTTGCGCGGCCAGTATATATAGGCGGGACCTTTCGTCTTGGTTCGAGATAGGAACCGGGACTAAAGGACCCCTTTTGCCCCGGTTGTAATTACGAACCGGGGCTAAAGAGAAACCTTTAACCCCGGTTCGTAATTACAACCGGGGAAATAGGAAAATTTGGACCGCCAAACTTATGCGCGCATAGACCTATTTAGTACCGGTTGTTGGCTGCAACCAGTACTAAATAGCGCTTTGAATTCTGGCAGCTTCTTTTACATATTTAGTTTTGTAGGTTTAACTAGATTATTGTAAAATACATAACAATTTGAAAACTAAATCAAATGAGCTGGTTCACATTTCAGTGGATTCATATTGAAGATTTATATTAACTACTATAATTTATACAACAAGTTTCATACCAAGTTTTGCAATTATTAATCTAATCCAGTAATTGTATAAAAAATTGGAAATTTTAGAACTTCATATCTTGAGTTATCTTAAGCCAAATGGAGAAAATATGATGTCAAATTGTTTGTCTTAACATAACCTACACAATAATATTTTATTTGGATATTTTGGCACTGATTAACTCCTACGTACAATTAAAATACCAAAACGAATGTGTTGATCGCAACACGGAAGGGGTAGCAATGTGGAACTAATTGATTGGTTCTGTTAGGGTGAACCCTAGGAAGCCCCAAAACAATGGTAGAGACGACCTCTACAGAAGATTCTCCCCCGACAGTCCGTTTCGGGGGCTTTCGATCTTGTAGCACATAAACTCTCAGGGAGAAGTCGTTGTCGGTGAAGCCCCAACACAGAGATGGGATCTTTGGCATCTACATCCCTATTAACACTATTGCAAACATGGTGTGCCACCCAATACCTTATGGTGGCACCCCTACGTTCCGGAGCCCTCCTGCGGAGAATCCCTAGCCCGGTGGAGCCGAGCCAAATTTATCGTGTACATGTTTGACCAGAGCCCGGAAGAGGGTAGCAATGTGGTACTAATTACTTGGTTGTGTTAATGTGGACCCTAGGAAGCCCCAAAACATGGTAGGGCCCACCTCTACAAAAATGAGCTATCTCCTTCGAATGTTCTAGGGGTTCGGTCCAAATGACAGGTGTTATAGCCTAATCCATAGCATAGTTTGTTTTAATGTGCCCATATTCCACACAAACATGCGTCTTGGAAGCACGGAGAATGTTGACGGAGGAAGTTTTCCTTTTTATTGAATAAACAAACCATTTTCCATTTTCCGAGTGCAAAAATGGGTTTTTTGTGAAGGACTTACCACAAATATGTTGCAAAACTTGGGACCTGCATTTTTTGAATATTCTAGACCATGTTAGATGCACAAATAACCTATTTTTCTCTAAGAAAAGTTTGAACTACAAGTTTCTGCCGGTTCAACTAGAAAGTGGTCAAATTTGAACTACAAGTGCCTCGTAGTTTGCTCACGATTTTTGGGAAAAATCATTTCTAGGTACACAACTACCTATTTCATCACAGATACACCAAGAGTTTCTCAATATTCAACCCCTAGCTACGAAAGGTCATGCACGCCGTCTTGACTTTTTCCTGAAACCGGCTTTGAAAATTCTAGAAAATTCAATAAAACCCAAAATGACGCGAGACCTTCACGTCGTGTCATTATATATGTCCTATTATCCACCAAAAATAATAAACTTGGAATACGGCAGTTGTGTTAAAATGTGTTTACAAAAATGAGCTATGTCCTTCAAGAATTCTATGGTTTCGGTCCAAACGACGGGAGTTATTGCCTAATCTATGGCATAGTTTGTTTTAATGTGACCATATTCCACACAAAGATGCGTCTTGGAAGCACGGAAAATGTTGATGGAGGAAGTTTTTCTTTTTATTGAATAAAAAAACATTTCCATATTCTGAGTGTAAAAAATGGTTTTTTTTGTGAAGGACCTAATTCAAATATAATGCAAAACTTGGGAGCTGAATTTTTTCAATATTCTATATCATGTTATATGCACAAATAACCATCTTGGTTACTAAGAAAAGGTTTCCATCCACCTCTTTTGAAAAACACAAGCTCCTGCCGATTCAGTTGGAAACGGGTCAAATTTGAACTACAGCTGCCTCGTAGGTTACTCAAGAGTTTTGGGAAAAACAATTCTATGTACACAACTACCTATTTCATCACAGATACACCAAGAGTTACTCAATATTCAACTCCTAGCTACGAAAGGTCATGCCCGCCGTCTTGACTTTTTCCATAACGGCTTAGAAAATTCCAGAAAATTCAAAAAACCCCAAAATGATGTGAGACCTTGGCGTTGTGTCATTATATATGTCCTAGTATCCACCAAAAATTGTAAACATGGAATACGAAATTTGTGTTGAAAATGTGTTCAAAAAAATAAGCTATCTCCTTCGAACATTCTAGGGTTTTGGTCCAAATGACGGGTGTTGTGGCCTAATTCATGGCATAGTTTATTTTAATATGCCCATATTCCACACAAACATGCGTCTTGGGAGCACGGACAATGTTGAGGGAGGAATTTTTCCTTTTTATTGAATAAAAAACCATTTTCCATTTTCCGAGTGCAAAAAATGGGTTTTTTGTGAAGGACCTACCACAAATATGTTGCAAGACTCGGGAGCTGCATTTTTTGAATATTCTATACCATTTTATATGCACAAATAACCAATTTGTTTCCTAAGAAAAGGTTTCCATCCACCTTTTTGAAAAACACAAGTTTGTGCCAATTAAGTTGGAAATGGGTCAAATTTGAACTACAGGTGCCTCGTAGTTTGCTCACGATTTTTAGGAAAAATAATTTCTAGGTACACAACTACCTATTTCATCACAGATACACCAAGAGTTTGTCAATATTACACCAAGAAATTTGAACTACAGGTGCCTCGTAGTTTGCTCATGATTATTACACATCACCAACAACATCCCTATCTATTGTGGTTGTATACACTTTTTCTTCGTGTGTTTCGCTTTTTTCTACTTGCGACGTATCCATGGACAATCTTCATGATTTAACACAATGCTTGGGTCAGACTTCACTTTGAAGGGCGGAATTTCATCAAACTTATTATAATCTTCTGACATGTATGTCTTGTCCTCTAGTCCCACTATGTTTCTTTTCCCTGAAAGAACTATGTGGCACTTTGGCTCATCGTATGATGTATTCGTTTCCTTATCTTTTCTTTTCTTTGGTTTGGTAGACATGTCCTTCACATAGAAAATCTGAGCCACATCATTGGCTAGGACGAATGGTTCATCTCTGTACCCAAGATTGTTGAGATACACCGTTGTCATTCCGTACTGCTGGTCTACCGTTACACGCTTCCTGTCAGCTTGACCCACTTGCATTGAAACAAAGGGACCTTAAAATAAAGTCCATACTCAAGTTCCCATATATCCTCTGTAACCATAATATGTGTCCTTTTTCCCATTTTTGTTTGTTGCATCAGGGCGGACACCGTTGTTTTGGTTCGTGCTCTTCTTATCTTGAGCGCTCGTGTAAAATGTATTTCCATTTATTTAGTACCCTTGGAAAGTTAATATAGTCGAAGATGCTGACTTTGCCAAAAATAACAAATGTTCTTCAACAGTGTTGCTATTCATGAGATGTGTTTGCAACCAACCACTAAAATTCACCATGTGTTCATGTTTAATCTAGGAATCAGGCTGCCCAGGGTTTTCGAAGCGTACAATTTCCTTGTGTTTCTTGATATTCGGAGCCACCAATGTGGAATTGTGTAGAACTGTGTAGTGTGCTCGAGTGAATGAATGCCCGTCCAAATTTATTGCTCCTTTCCTTCCTAGCATGCGTTTTCCACAAAATCTTAAGTTCCTCATGTCAGCTGTAAACGTTGGGAACTCTCTCTCGATTTTTCTCCACTGCGACCCATCAGAGGGGTGTCTAAACATAACGTCGCTCTTACGGTCTTCTTTGTGCCATCGCAACATCTTGGCATGCTCTTTATTTCTGAACAAACGTTTCAACCGTGGTTTGATAGGAGCATACCACATCACCTTGGCAGGAACCCTCTTCCTTGGGCGCTCGCCCGCAACATTACCAAGGTTATCTTGTCTGATCTTATAACGCAATGCACCACATACCAGGCATGCGTTCAAATTCTCGTACTTCTCACCGTGGTAGAGGATGCAGTCATTAATGCATCCATGTATCTTCTGCACATCAAATCCTAGAGGGCAGAGAACCTTCTTTTCTTTGTATGTACTCTCAGGCAATTCTTTATCCTTTGGAAACATTTTCTTCATTATTTTCAATAACTTCTCAAATCCCTTGTCAGATAAACCAGTCTCCGCCTTCCATTGTAGCAATTACAGTGTGGTACCGAGCTTTGTGTTGCCATCTTCACAAGTTGGGTACAATTTTGTTTTCTGCTTCTCTTTGTGCATCAACGATGGCCCAACGAAGATCATCAACGAGCTCTTCTGGTGCCTCTTCTTCAGCTTCTTCCTCCATTGCAGTAGTACCACTATATTAATTAAACCCTGCAGGATAGTTGTCATCATCCTCTTCTTCCTCATCTTCTTCCCTTATAACCCCTTCTTCTCCGTGCTTCGTCCAACAATTATAGCCGGACATGAAACCGGACATAAGCAAGTGTGCGAGAATCGTTTTTGAGGAAGAGTAATTCCTCATATTCTTACAGACACCACATGGAAAACACATAAAACCATTCTGCTTGGTTGCCTCAGCCACGCCCAGAAAATAATGCAGGCCAGTAATGAAATCGGGAGAGCGTCGGTCACCGTACATCCATTGCCGGTTCATCTTTATCATATATATCATGAATAGAGAAGTGAACAAATTAATACAAATTCATCACATTAAAACAAATATAGATGATTTCATTTGAGCTCAAATTGAATATAAATCAAATAAACGCCCACATAATAACTCTGAAACTATCTCATAAAGTTCATACATACTTCTCATAAAACAACAGAAAACTATCCGGAGCATTTAAATGCGACAACAAATGCAACCAAAATCGCAACTAAGGTAAAAATTTATCCAAGAACGTAATTATACCAAGCCTCTTTATTAATGACATAATTTCTAATCTTTCTAATCTTCAAGCGCATTGCATCCATCTCGATCTTGTGTTGATCGATGACATCGGCAACATCCAACTCCAATTTCATCTTCTGTTCTTCAATTCTTTTTAATTTTTTTCAAATAATTTATTTCTTCTTCAACTAAATTTAACCTCTCAACAATAGGGTCCGTTGGAATTTCCAGTTCACATAACTCCTAGATAAAAAATATCTTCTATGTAAAGTTGGTCGGCATAATTGTCATAAACTCTAAATGAAACAAATAGTTATGAAAGATAATATACCACATCTGAATCAATAGACCGGACGAGGGCCGATGGGGGTGGATACTAAAACCATGGCACTATATAAAAAACAATCAAATATGAATTAATATTATACAAATAACTATATTAAATCATATAACTAGTAATTTTTAAGAAGTTTACACTTTAAAATAATAAACTAAACCTAGCTACCACTAAACTAACACTAAAAACTACCAAAGACACACCCTAGCTAACCTTAGCACACACACTAGCTAATTAATTAAAACTAAGACAAACCACATACCCCACACACTAGCTAGCTAACACACTAATTAACACTACCACTAACCAAAGTAAGGAGCTAACACACTAATTAACACTACCACTAACCAAAGTAAGGAGCTAACACACTAATTAACACTACCACTAACCTAATAAAACATAGTAAGGAGTTATTTTGAACTCAAATTGCAAATAAATCAAATAAAATACAACATTTCCACATAAACTAAAATCCACTAATTACACTACTCTAGAGCATTAAATGAGACAAAATTAGCATGAGAGATGAGAGGATGAAATTGCTAACCTTTTAGACCAATTGAATATTGGCTCTACCACAAAATTTTGTAGCAATTGGGGATGAAATTGAGATTTGGAGTGAGGAGACAGTGAGCCAAATGGCAGATCGGGGCTTGGGGATATATCCTGGAAACCTCTAGTCCCGGTTGGTCTTAGAAACCGGGACAAAAGGCCAACCTCTAGTACCGGTTTGAGACAGAAACCGGGACTAGAGGTCCGCGTCAGGCTGGAGCATGGCCCATGGCTCTTTAGCCCCGGTTCGTGTCTCCAACCGGCGCTAAAGACCTGAAAACAACCGGTACTGGTTCTCAGCGGGCCGAGTTCGCCCCCCCCCCCCCGGTTGGAACCGGGACTAGAGCCCAACTAGTCCCGGCCCAGAACACAACCGACACTAAAGGGGCGGACCAAAGGCCTGCTTTCCACTAGTGTATATTAATATCACGAGGATACCAATTATATAAAGATGCGGCATGAGGAATACACACAGCTAGAAACAAATAAAAAAGAGAGAAAAGGAAAACAAGGACCCACTCGCGGCTGGTGATGATCCGCTTGCAACAGTAGCATACTAACCGCTCCACCGAGGCCAACAACAGGACTATAAACAATATTCTCCAAAAGCAACGCCTCCAAGAATAAAAGAAAGCACAAGCGTGTCGTCGTCCGATCGTATATCTTAGGTTTTCACCCTAAAGAAGGTGCAGAGTTTCCAAAACAATGCCATCAACAAGGTCGATCATTACAAGGTACAACCAGTTAAGGCCAGACATCGGATTTTCACCCTAAAATTCGTGACTCGGTACTCGAAGAGCACCATAAAGAATGCAATCCACCTATGTTGACATCCCTACTTGCGAAGGTTCTTGCTGCAAGTCTCCAAACACCTGACTCATAGGGAAACCCTATGCAGCATAAACCTCATCGCAAGCAATACCTTCCTCGTGGCTTCCAACCTCTGATCCCAGCCACCATAATTTTCACCCCCTTTGTCAGATTCATGGAAATATATAACAAAACATGTCCCATGAAACAGAGATAAGGCGAAGCTACGCACCTCGCTCTAACGAAGCCACGCTGGCCGAAGAGGAGGGAGAGCATGACCGCATCAATTCCACTCTAGATATCCAATTGTATTCTTGGCCAAACTACGGAAATCTTCAAGAGGAAGACCGGAACTCGTCGACGACAAAATCAAGGAAGCCTTCATGAACCAGATCGACAGTTTGGCGCTTGAAGAACAACATGGCCATACCGTCATTATTCATAATGCAGGCCATGTGCCACGCGCTCTACAGAATTGGAGGCAAGACAACGCCATGGGTGCAGCACCTCCAACTCATATTGTCATGCCGCCCACCACAACCACGTCAATTGCCACTACCAAAAACCACCAGGGCCACCGCCCGAGATCCCGCACACGCCTAGTATCAACGGTGACACCATGGTGGTGCCCTTTTATCTATGCATCTAGACGCCGCCACACCGTCCGTAGCCACAGCGCAAGATCGAGCCGTCGAAGCAAAAAACGGGACGGAACTGGGGCCGCCGGCCGTAGCCATGGGGCATGGCCTTCAGGTGTAGGCCACCGTCTCCTCTGCTAGCCGGGATTGCCATTGTATGGCCATGGCACCACGCCCCCTCCGACTACGTATCGTCACCTAAGCTGCCATGGTGAAGGGGTTACACATAGCCGGAGAGAGGCCATGTCGCCGCCTTCATGCACTGGCTTTGCCCGACGGTTACTCTAGCGGCGACGATGGGAGGATGGCTAGAGAGGCTCCACCTGTAGATGCGATATGGCTTTCCTCTGTGTATTATACACTTTACATGTCCTCCACATGTATATCGTTGCCTAAAAGTAAAAGTTCTCACTGCACCGTGAATTTTATTTTACTCTAGGCTTGCCGCAATTCTTTTGAGAAATCAATAATTTCATCGGCATTGTGTGACTTGATTTTTTTTGTTTACAAGCCATTCGCTTACGAGAGAGCAAGTTTTTTACATGATGATCTCAATCCTACACCGGAGAAAGGAAAACACGAAAAATACAAAAGATCCTTAAAAACTAAAAGAGGTTGTCCTTCATGGTCTCGGGGTTTCATCCATGAAAGAAAAACGCTTGCCGCTCTATCTCATTGCAAACAAGGCACACGCAATCCTAGATAGGAAGCGCCTAGTTCTTGAAGATTCATCTGATGTGGAAGCAGTTTAGGGCACCTGAAGATTGCAAGAGGCAAGAACCTAGTCTAGAAAACCATCGGTGAAAGATAACTCGTGAAGTGTTGCACCGTCTTGGGCTGAATGTGGCAAAGACTGGATAAATCAGACTGTGGGACAATTCCAGAGGTCCAAGGTTAGCGTTCGTGCGGATCTTTCGGTGCGCCATATCTAGTAAAAATATGCAATTAAGCTCATCACAGGCTCTCCAAACTTGTACATTTCGAAGGGGAGTATGCTCCAATGAACCGTGATATCTGTCCTAACGCCCCATATAGATTCTCGAGGATGTCCATATCTAAGTTATGGAATCCGGCTGAGCAAGCAGCCCACCATCGCAAAATATGCCCACAGGTCGATAAAGCTACTAGTGTATGTTGCAGAATTTAATTTTTTTTGCCCTACGTAACCGGCAATATCACTATGGAGATAAAAATGCATGCCCGTACATGCAAAGATCCGGTACGATGACTCATTGGCAGCGGAAGATCAATGTAGTCGTAGAGGAGTTCTGGAAAAATTATAAATCCTCACAACTAGGCCTAGTTGCAAGGATGTCGCTAAGATTCCCTTGTCAAGGATTACACGTGTAATCTCTCTTATGGTGTGCATGTGTACGTTCGTGTCAACCCGCCAGCTCTCCGCCGTCCAGTACTCGGCAACAAGAAAGTGAGACAGCATTATGACGTTGCTAATTGGCAGCCCTGATCAACTGTTATTAGAGCTATAATATTCTCGAAGTTCTCAAGACATGAGAGAGAATAGAAATTAGAATCATGTCTAATCAGAACAGGACACCTAAAAAACCGGTTAGAAAAAGCCCTAATGCAATTAGAGGGGCTCTAATTAGATATCATAATTAGATCTTCGAATTTAGTAGAGAGAGAGAGATAGAGAGATAAAGAGGCTTAAGATCTATCCAATTTGATTTGTTTTCCCTCCAGGTTGAGGAAGAGAGAAACTTGCCTTGGAGGGGTGGGGGACTCCAACTCCCAATCCGCACCCCAAAGGAGGTGGCCGCACCCCTTGGATTGGACTCCCTTTTGGAGTTCAATACCCCTTAATTCCTGTTGACACCACCCTCACGGGGGTGTCGGAAAACGAGGAATAAGCGAGCCCACCTAGCAGGGAGAGCGACCGACGGGCCAGGCGGGCCCGACTGAAGGAGAGGCGGTATCCCGGGGGTGGGTGTGTCTGCTAGGAACCCGCCCGAGATGCTTCCATTGGGACCCATAGATTCCCGCGTGGGGATCTAGCGGGGTGACACCAGAGTACCACAGGGGCGTGACAAGTGGGAAGGAGAGCCCAAGGGAGTTGTCGCCCCATAGCAGAACATTAGTGCCATATGTCCCCTACAGTTGGTGCGTGTCCATACACCTGGAGCGCATGCAATCGGACACGTGTGGTGTCCCTTGAATATAAAAGGAGGCATTTTCTGAAGAGAGAGGAACAGCAAAGAGAGAGAGAGAGAAGAGAGAAAGCGGGAGTAGAGAGTCTCCTCGGGAAATACCTCGTCCCGGGACGACTGAGAACCTCTACCCACCCTATAGCCACCTTCACCATCTCATAATTCCCGATCAGACAAGTAGGATGTAGGGATCCATATCACGATGGCCTCACCCTGGGTAAAGAGCTTGTGTCTATATGTTTTTTGCCTGTGTCATTTGTCACTAAGGAGGGAGGTAGATCCGTCCCGCACCCCACTGCCGAACCAATCTGAGAGATGGATATTGGTCACTCCCGGTGTCCGCGTTTCGACACGCGACAATTCCTTTTTTTCATTGGCCTTTTTATTTTCTCTCTCAAAACAAATAAGGAAGGAACCAAGGGATAGTGGTGCGACTTGTTGGGAGCCCTGAGGTCCACCCGGCAGCCCCACACATTGGGTGTGGCCATGGGTGCAGTTCTGCCCCCCGGCACCCCCTTCTCGGTTTTGGCCCAAAACTCTTCCGGAACCCTGTGACCCCTATAGATAAAATCATCGACCTTATCTACTGATGTTATTAACATATATATAACATCCTGGGACATCTCATGTCCTTAGTTTTGTCTCCTATAAGATTCTTCCTTCTACCGACATTATTTCTCTCTCTCATAGCAACTTCCCCAAAACCACTCCGATTGATACCGGACTTGTTTCCGTGATACCGCATCAACATATAACCTTCATAAAACCATTAGAAACATATTTATTCTCTCTACTGAAGGTTGTCACAACTTAAGTGTGTGATCCATAAAGGTTCGGTAACACATAGACTTGTTCGGGAACTTACCGAACTGTAACCAACAACGGGGCCGTGGACGCCCATGATGGCTCATGTGTGTCCACGAAGAACAAGGGTACCTTCAAGTCACTCATTGCACGTATTCCCTTAACTTCACAATACCATGGATATAATGAGGTGAGACAATGTCCTCTAGTATGATCAAACCATTTGAGCATTGCACATATAAACTCGTACATATATCGTTCTCTTTTCTCATCCATGTCCCTAATGTCCTTGTGATTAATCACACTATGTCTAGCCAGATGATTGGTTCACATCGGTGATGCTGAGAGGGCCAAAAGCATGTATCTCTCCATCTTCTGGATAAGTTAAGTACTATTCTTGAACGATCTCAGTTCCATTACATGCTCTAGATTATACACAGACGTCAATGTTATAAACCCCTGTTACGGTGGAATGTTGAAGATATCCAAATCATAACTGTCGATTGTATGGTCACTAGATGTTCTCATAGTATAGCAATTCTAGTCAATGACAAATCCATATGTACTTTGCTAAATACATTACAATTGTTAGTCTCTTAGCAAGATCATATATTTGGGTCAGTTCAGTACTATTGTTACCCTAACAATAAACTCTTTTGTTTGCTAGACTTTATCAAAGTCCAAGATCGGGAAAACATGATCATCTCATAAACCATAAGCTAATATTAGTGAGAACATTAGGAACTCTTGTTAGTTTATGTCTCACACCGGCACAAAGGGTTTCTTTTGAAAACACACTTTTCACGTACTAGAGCGGTTATAACATGATGATTTAAACTAAATTATGAATTTGGAGATAGAACAATAACTGAATATTATTGTCTCTAGGGCATATCTCCAACAGTATCCCACTTGCCCTAGAGTAACTTAATTATGAATTTGGAGACAGAATAATAACTGAATCATAATCTGAATTAAAATCAATAAATATTTCATTTCGTAATCCCACTACAAGTACATATGTGAGTAAACATCACAAAATTTTATTTGAAGCTTGAAAAAAATCCTACTGAGTGGTTTTTACTTTGTAATACCTCCTTAATTATCTATGTGAGAAACATCTCACCATAATATATTGGGCTTAATTATAAAAAATTAACTTCTTTTGTGAGAAAACATTTACTTAAGTTTTTCAGCTTTATACTGATTGGTTAAATAATTTAGCACATCGGAAACATACTGGTTCTTATGTGCCTATTCATGACAAAGAGATTGGTCAAATCACAAGTTTTGTGAACTGATCTCAACCCTTTCTATTTTGCTCACCAAGAGTATCAAGGTCAAGTTTATTACATAATATCACGTCATGCTTATGTTTGGAACAAATTCCTTTGTCTCTTGGCAATTCAAAATTTCTTTCTGAATCACACTCATCATATTTATGTTTATTAAACTCCTTTATCTCTCTCTAGGATTCTAAATTTAATAAGACACTTTTTTCAATTTATTGAAAACTCTTTTTAATTATTTCATGAGGTAATTTTGTTTCAATTAGTCCCAGCCGAATTAAAAAATCATATTAGCTCCTACTAACTTTTAAATCCCTTTTGTATATAATGAAAAAGAATAACTTTTGTTTTATTAACACGACTGACTTAACAATCGTAATGTAATATTTCAGATTACTCTAGTAATCTACAATTATTTACACACAACAACTATTTTTGCTAATTGATCCATCAATAGTACCAAGAAATTGATATGATACATTTTTCAATTCATCATTATCATTTATTTGTCCTTGATAAAACAATATTAATCAAGACTAGATTTATGAATATTATATATATTCTTATCTGTTCCCCTTATGAAATATTCATGTTCCCGTGCTTTGATATCACTTTAACCACTCTCAATATGAAATCTTGGAGTTGACATGAGTATCTCCTTTTTCATGGATCTCTATGACAATCGAATGTCATCTATGGGCATTATTGTTTTGTTTGTTTTGTTTTCTATTTCATGGTTATTGTCTTGAAATTTGGATGACTACATCGTAAAGTTAATATTACATCAAATTACTCATATGAACTTTATACAATATTTAGCTCGAACGTTATCTCATACATAAATTCCTGGATAAGGTGATGAACTGGAAACATTTGCATGTTTTCCCTTTCATTTAGTCCTTACTCGAAAGATTCACAATCTCATAATATAATTCCCACCTCCTTACCATGAGAAGAAACTTTTCTCCTTAATCTCTTGTGTTAGACACTTCGAGTTAAAGTGGAAATTTACTAACAATCATAAGTTTTTTATGAAAAACCTATTAATCATGTATGCATCATACTTGAGAAATATTGATTACTTGGAAGTTTTCATTAAAATAACTCTAAGGTAATTAATGACAATGATCCAACCTTAACAAACAAAATAATTTTACTTAGTGGGTTGATAATTATTTTTTATTCACGCTTCACATATCATAGCAAGAGATTTCCACAATATTATTATAACATTGCTTAAATCGTTGTCTCACCAAGATTTCATTATCACGGCAATTTGGAGTCACACAATATCATCATGAGTACTTTTCACTAGGAAAATTTCTTTTACCAATCATATTATAATTTTATTAAATATTTTCTCCTACAATCAAATTTCGTTGATCTCAGCTTTTGATTCATAGTACTCCCACTGATTTTTATGAAACATTGGAACTTCAGTTATTTCATCTATTCTACTTAATCAATATGATCAACTTATCATATTAACTCTTCAATGGAATATAGCCAATTGGAAAAACATCTAGCACTTTATGGATTTTTAGCTTTATTAAATAACTTGGAGATAATCTTAAAACTTTGATAAATCAATAAAATACTTATCTCCAATTTATTTAACAAGCCATAAAAATAATACTGAAACTTAAGTAATAACTTGAATCAAAATATTCAACATATAATAATAAAACTTAATGACATAGTAAAATAAATAATTTCATAAGATTTGAATTCCCTATCTTGGAATACCCACACATAATTAATAATACGAACTCAACAAGACTCACGAGCTTAAAGTATTCATTACAAAATGATCGAACTCAACATAAATTTTCTTTCGAAGCCCTAAGTAAATTCATATGCTATGAGATTCCACTAAGACATCTTTGTCCTTAGAATCATATATCACATCACAGTTATATCCCAATGCATCCTTTGACCATGAGGTTATCTTGATAATTTATTCTTGAGGTTTTATTTTGGTGCTATCAAGAGTCACACCGCAAAATGGGTGAACATATAGTTAGTTACTATGTAATTCTAATGGAATATGTTATATCAATGTTCTGAGATTGGAGTTACTACTCCGTACAAAGAGAGATACATACCTGGACCCACTCGGTATTCTTGATATCCAAAATTTCTACAGACAATGCATCATGATGATACATCATGTGGGAGATCATAATATGGTAACGAGAAAGATGAATCTCACCAAATAACGAGACGCGGCAATGGTATTTGTGAACGAGAGATTGTTCACGTGCAATACCAGAATCAATGGTCTCGGGTATGTTCGGTATCGTGATTAATGGGAGATTTTTATAATAACCAACAAGTTCAGCAATTAATTAGTTTAGTATATGGGAGTAAATATGGGTGTCCACGACCCCTCTATTTATTATTGAAAAGCAAAGAGTTTCCAAGTTCATATCCACACACTATCGGACCTATAGGGGAAAACACTTAAGTTTGGGCTTATTTTGCGTATATTGGTAGGTCTAGATCAACTAGGAGAATCATCAGAATAGTGTTTCTGCATAATATATACTTTATATATAAGAGAGAATTTATAACAAAGGCATGAGATGTCACAGAGAGATACAAACAGTTTATGTTACTATCAGAATTTATTCCGGAGTCATTATGAAAGAGAAATGGAGGCTGCACACTTTGTGGAGCAAATGCAGGTAGTATGAGATATACCAAGATGTTGGAATAAATTTTCTGACATCAATAGATAATATCAATGATTTTATTGGTAGGGGTTACAGGGTTCCGGAACAGTTCCGAGGGACTGTCCTTAAATGGATGCAGTGTCGGAGGGGGGCTGATCTCCCGGGGGTAAAACCTAATTTTAAGGAATGCCAGGTGGGGTCCATGGTCATACAGAATGCACGAGGTTTCCATATTATTTTTCGTAAATTTATTTGAAAAATAAATGAGAGGTAAAATAAAAATAGTAAGGAAAAGATAAAAAAAGGAGGTGGGATTGGATTCCACTTGGAGTCCAATCCGAAACCTCCTAGGAGGTATGGTACGTCCAAGCCTAGGATGGGGGGAACCGACTGTGGTGACCCAACACACCACTGCATGTGTAGTGCGCAAGTCGATGACGTAATACTCACAGAAGGACTTATCCGTGAATATTACATCCCTCAGAGTAGTACAACAGAAACACAGCGGGACCAGGCAAAACTATAGGATACAAACTTCATTACAAAATCTTGAGAATCTCTTTGATGAATCAAGAAGATCTCATACAAATGAAACATCAGAAGAAGCATTTCGAAGATCCAAGCTGGAGAAGAACTCTAGCTCAGAACTAAATCTACTATGGCTGATGTCAGCCCTAATCTATGGCTTGAACACTAAGTCCGAGAATGGACTCCACCTACACCTTGATAGCTTCTCCTCCATCAGCTTTTTTGATGACGATGCTTTCCTGTCTAAGTAAGAGATGATTCCATCTGTCTTCATGAGGTAGTGATGGCTTCATGATGACGACTTCCCTCAGGCTTCAACTCTAAGCAGGGGGTCAAACGGGAACGAATGAGTAACGAGCGTTACTCAGCAAGTTCATGATATATAGGGAATAGTTTGATGCACTAACTACAGCTTTAGAGTCAAAAGAGTCATAAGCGAATGCAAGGTTTTTGTAAATCTTTCTTCAAGAGGTTGCTTTTAATTCTGAAGACTTTTCCCGCCAGATCTTCACAGGATTAGAACTTTCATGGAGTTGCCTTTCCTGCGGCGTTCGCAGCTCCTTCCCGGAACAAGGGGTAACATGTCACATCCTTTTACACTCTGCAGAGGTGCGTTACTTTACCCATGGACGACCAAGACCATGTTGCACAACCAGGCTCGAGATCCTGTCCACTCCCACTCAGGTGTGGGGCCCGGTTGTTGGTCCAAGCCAAACCGTGCTTCTCCGCACAACGCATGCCCACCAATTTCTGCCAGCAGGTTGAACGCCTGATTCCACCCCTCACGATGGATATCTACGTGCCCCTGGCAGACCATCATAGACCCGCAGAGTACGTGGGAATTAAGGGATCCCACCCATGTGCATGTAGTCCCGCAGATCCTACAGCGTACGTCTCTGGCAGCCCGTTGACATGCGAACGAGAAAAGTATCACGGCTGACTTACTCCCCCCATAGAAGACCCATGGTTAACGCGAATTTACGGCGCAAGAATCCTGACGGCAGTTGTGATTAAGGTAATACGTTCCCGTGCAGATGGAACCTTCCTTTTACCTATTCATCTTACCATGGTTCCATCCGCCCACCAAACAGAACACTACCACTCGGGTAGTCATTCAATTAGTCATATTATTATAAAAATAGGATCATGCATTCTTTTGAGAACAGGTGGTAATACGATAGGGTTTTTGCAAATAGTTTGTTATGAAGTACTGCAAAGGATATGAGCAAGTGATGAACTTGCCTGAGATTGAAATAACCATAATAATCAAGGGTCTTCGGGTTCCAGGGTCTCGTAGGAAATCCCGACATCTGAAAGATAGCAAAGTAGTCCCTGTAAGGACTGCAGAAAACATTGGCAAGATGATACATGCATAGTAATGAGATGCATCGTGAAATACCCTCGAAAACACCCCAGCTTACAAGTGTAAGCTATGATCGATATGATAATTTAATCACATAGGTTTTAGGTGAATGGTTTCATTACTTGTGGTGATGTGGTTATTACTTGTTTTAGACTTACAGGTCTTTCAATTTACTTAGAAAACAAATGTTATCATGTTTAAGTAGAAGTGTTCATTACTTGGTGAGGTAACAAGATACTAGTACATGGAAAACAATTATTGAAAAGGTAACAAACATGTTTGATTTTATGTTCTAAATGTGTAGAGATAATGAAAATGAGTTTATTTGAAAATGGTGAATGATTACATTCTATCATCACATAACTTGCTACTGTATTGTGATGATAGGCTTAGTAGGTGTGAAAACATGAGAGTTTTATCGATAAGGAAAATAATGAGGTGATAGTCATCTCTGGTTTTTAATAGACATTTATCGACTTTCAGTCTACTTATAAAAGCAAGTTTATAAGATAAGTAAAATGTTTTACAATTGACATATTTGAGTTAGAAATTTTGTTCTCTTTAATTTGGTATATCAATTGATGTTTTATGAAAATATTTGAATAAGTTATTATTTTATTAAATTTAAATGAATTAAATGACTAGGCAAATGTTGCACACATGAAAACTTGGTTAAATGAATTTGAAAACACCATAGATGAGTTGCATTTGTCATTTGGAGCATTTTGGTATATTACTTGTATTTTTCTGATTTTACGAATTATTTATTATTTTTCTCAATTTTAAATGATTTAATTTAATTAAAGAAAATAATTAATTTTAAATTTTTATTAAACATTTTTTAAAAGTTGATAAACAAATAGATTTTATTTTTGTAATCATTTTCATATTTTATTTATGTTTTTCTGAATAATGAATTAAAAGTTATTGAATTATGAAGTTTTATTTATTTTCTGCCAGAATTCAAATTGACACGAGGGGTCCATCTGTCAGGTTTAATTTTTAATTCGAAATTAAAGAAAATGGAAAAGAAATTCGTCCATGACGTCATGCTGACGTCATGACCGCATCATCCCAGAGGATTTCTTCTCTGTTGGATTCCAATCGGGATATTGGATTCAAATTAGACCCCGAGATTGGTACTAGGAGATAGAGGAGATCAAGGGGAGTGTGTGGGTGACCGCGATTGGACCATATGGTCACCGGAGTAGCGCCGGCGACCATGGCTGTGGCGGTTGTCGGCGGTGCATGATGCCGATGACGAATTTGAAGGCTATTGCCGAATCGAAAACCATGAGCGTGCTCAGGAGCTCACCGCGGTTGCAGGGAAACAAACGAGGAGGCTCGGGGAGGTCCCAGTCGCCGGCGGCGTCCAGGATTGGCCGGCGGCCGGACTCGGAGAAGAGAGCCCGATTCCGCTGCCTCCGGCCATCCCAGCTCCTTGACTTGCTCGAGGAGGAAGATCACGACCACGCGCACATCCCGGTGGTTCCGAATCGTGCAGGGGTGACCGGAGATGGTGACGGCGAGCGGTGGCTGTCCACGGTTAGGGTTAGGGTTTCAGTTTGCTACAGAGAGAGAGAGCAGGCGAGGCGAGAGAGTGAGCGAGAGGGCTCGATGCGGACGTCTCCCTATCCCTTATACTCACCGAAGGGCGGCAAGGAGGAGGTGGCATCGATGTTGGAGAAGGTCGCACGCCTCTGGCCTTCTCGCCAGAGGTTGAAGAAGAAAGAAATTTAATGTCCTTTTTCGATAACCCCCTGATACTTTCTAAAATTACAACCAAGTCCTTTTATTACTAAAACTGAGAAGAAACCTATGTTTTCAGGACCTTTTGTGAAGATAAAAATTATTAAAAAATATATTTGGAAAGCTTATCAAATTTCCAATCTCATCATGTTTTGTTTTGGTGAATTGGAGAAATATTTTTATTTTTTATTTAGGGTGCTAGATCAAGTGATTTTTGTTGTTTTCCCTCTATTTAATTTATTAAATGTCTTAAAATTTATTTTAGGCATGAGTATCATAATCACACCACACACATATGGTTCACCAAGTGGTGTGTTCCCATTGGACCATCTTAGATACAAATTCTTTTTAGAAAATGATTATGTAACATTACTTGGTATTGTTTCTATGTATGGAAATGAAACTCACTTAATAGAGAATTGTATCCCATGACATACTAAATTATTTTTATTAGGTAATGAACTTGTTTTCTCTTATGAGGCTTTGTTATTTCCTAATTGAAACTCCTAGCAAATTTGGTTGACATTTTACTGAGGTTTGTGCATTCTATGTTTGCTGTTTTCAGTACTTGATCAAATGGAAAACATGTGTGGTTTTGGAATCTGATTTACTTGTTTTCCACATAGGTTTCAATTGTGGATAATATGTAATGTTGTTTTAAAACATGTAATCATTTACATGGTTATTTTAAGATGAATCTTTGTTGTTATCTATTAGTCTTGTGTAGGAAAAGGATCTGAAAAACAGGGTATTAAGCTTGTTTTCATCTACCTTCACATATCAAGGCATGTGGATGTATTGGATTGGTATTAGTTTCTCTCTTGATAATTGCTTCCATTAAAGATATATTTATATGTTCCTCATCTCAGATGAGCTTGACAAAGAATAGAGATTATAGGGTCTCCAATGATAACTAATGATTCACTGGATAACTGCTCATGTTCCCTTGTTGAGGCAGTGTTGCTTCATGTTCTTCTATTGCTTGATGTTCTTCTCTCTAGTTGCCACTAGTATTCTATTATCCCCTTCTTCCATTGCAGGTAGGTTCCTCTCTTGGTTTCCAACTTCAATTATCTCACCCTTGTGGTGAAAACCACCAGTTGTTCCAAGCAAAGATTTTTCTTAGAGGATTATAAAATAATGTAGGTTCATTTTGTGACATCAAGTTACCATATGCATATAAGGAGAATTTGTTAACAAGTGGGCCAGCCTTGCCTCCAAATTACCACTCATATACAATAGGCTGAGATGTACCATGTTATTCAACCCTTTGTTTATTTGTGTATGACACTCAAGTGTTTGAGTATACAAAAGTGATCTGTTAACAAGGTAGCTAGTCTTGTTATCAAACTACTTCTATATAACACTAACATTGGAGTATCACATTGTTTCAAGAGTGTTAATAAGATCAGATCAAGATATAAGAGTTTCCAAGTACTCTTATAGAAGATTAGAGTAGCACTTCAAGCACACTCTAAATAATCTTCTTGGAGATCTTCATGTGGTAGTTCTTCATGTCTTGTGGTTTCTTCTCTTGCAGAATATCTTGGAGGAGATTGAGGAAACAAGGTACATTGGTCTAGCCAGACTAACAAGATCTAGATTAAGATTTAATTCATGCTTTTATTATCCTTCCATACATTGCTTGTTTTGCTTCCCATAAGATATATACTTATCTCATACATGATTGGTTTTATTTAGCTTTCAATCCAATTCCTCTAATAGAGGTTATATCTTGTTGTTATTCATTATTTATATCCAGGGATACTTGATTTGTTGATTATTGATGTGGGTGCAAATATAGAGTGTTTGTGGGATGATGACTTAAGATAGTAAGTTGATCAAATGGTTCCTTGATGTGTTGAGATCTCATAGCCTCACTTATATAAGATGAATAAGACAATGAGCATGTGAATGTTATTAGGGTTTAATGACTTATGTAATAGTTGTTTGTTGGTTATTCAGAGTGTCATGTTGTTAGTTTATATTATGCATTTGTATTTATGATTCAGACACAGTGTTTGGAAATATCTTATGTGATGAACAAGATTTTAACAGTGGTTTAAGAAGATTTGATTCTTCCCTTAAGTACTTCTTTTATAGTTGATGAGATATGTACATATTCGATAAATATATTAACACAATTATTATGTCATTTCCCACTTGTGGTTTGAGTTATCACTTGTATGAATCACCTGTGTTCTATTGAAACTTTGTTATTTACTTGTGATGGTTCACCTTATAGTTATGACATGATTTATAGAGATGTTGTGGAAATGAATTGATTACTTAGGGAGTTATTGTTTTATAGGTGATAACATCTCTGTTGAAGTGATGGTTAAGCTGTATATTGCTTATTTCTGAAAGTATGATTATCAGTTATGAGATTTGGATACTCACCCCTCTTTAAGTTCTAGATACCCAGTGAGTTATCCCAAGTCACTTATAGATTTGTGGTTAAGGTTGTTGAGAGTATGTGTTGGTCAAAACCAATTTATGGTTTATGTAACCAGATGATTTGGTTTCCCAAGATACTTGTTATAAAGATCATTCCAAATGTACTCTTGACTAGATGAACTAGACCTATTTCATCATGTCAGGTGAAACTTTGGTCACTTTGATTTGTTTAAACTTTCGCGCCAAAATTTCCCGTACTTTTAGATGCATGCTTTGCAAATGCACATATTATATTTAGACCCTTATAACTTCCCAAACACTGGGATGTTACACCGACACCCCCCCGCTTTCTATGGCAGGTGCCCTCGTTGCCCCATTATATAATCCCCGCCCCTACTTCTCTTTGGAAAAATAAAAATTGAGCCTTATAGCCTTTTTCTTTCTCTAGAAAAATTAGAGGACTAATTAGAGCTTCTAATTACATTACTTCTAATTGATTAGATCTCTCTCTAATAATTAGGAGAAGTAATTAGAGCTTCTAATTACAACACTTCTAATAGGATTAGAACCTCTTTAATAGTTAGAAGGACTAACTAGAGCAATCTAATTAGAACCATTTTAACTGGCTAGAGATCTTCTAATCAATATTAGAGTCCCCTCTAATTGGATTAGATCTTCCTCTAATTAGATTAGAGCTCTCTCTAATAGAATTAGAGTGTCTTCTAATTGGGTTCAGGTGACCCTCTCTCAATTAGACCTAGCTTTTAATTACTCTATCTCATGTGTTGAGAACTCCACCTTCATATACAACCGCAATTCTTGGACGGCGAAGCACTATAGAATTTTCTCTAAAGTTTGTGTGTATACTATGAGAGGGGTAACACATGAGACCCTAAGTCTGGTGGATCACAGAGTTGGATACGGGGAGTCGGCAACATCTTCACCGACAGGCTTGTGCGTTAGAATCTTTTATAGGCTTCATCGACATCGTCATCAACACCTCTTCTTCATCAACGGTGTTCAGTACACGATATGGAAACTAGATCTTGGAATTCATATTCACTTGTATCTACATAGATAGATCTTGGTGGTTGCATAGTAGTTTCGTGAAAAATTTAAATTCCAATTACAGAACCCAGCAGTGGTATCAGAGCGGTCTATGCGTAGGTACAAGATTTGATCTAGAACATCAGAATGAGCGGGTATTGCATAAGTTTGTGCAAGTACGTTTGAAAGTTCTCCGACGTTCAGATTATTTATAATTTCTTCCTAATAAGCTTTGTTGTTTTGTTTCGGATGGCATATCGAGATTTTTACGAACTTCTGGCAATCCTAGGATGCCCAAGATGACACTTGCATATCTCACTTGATCCGAATAAGTGCTTTAGTAGCTTTGGGTCTCTTTATAGTTGGTCTCAAAAACAGCATTGTGTAAGGGGCACGTGTATTTGATCCACACGGGGGTCATGGGTATGAATAAGTTTAGATTGAGGCTCTAGACATTTTCGTAATGTGTGTGTTTCAACCACCCCGCAATGCCAATCCAGAAATGTGAATAATCATACGTTATGGACGTCTAACTATTTTTTGGAGGAAACGTGATGCGGTATAGTTTTGAAGTTTATAATTTTCATATGCTTTACCTAACAATGTTTTGTATCTAGCAAACCATCCTAAACCCGATTATGGCGATGATGGGAAAGGAGAAGGATTGCACTTGTCGTGAACCTCAACATGGCACCGGTAACGTAGGATCCTTTGGAGATGAAGGAGGAGTATACTAAATCATTAGTTTTACTCGTCCATGTTTTATCATATTCTCTTTCTATCCCTTTGATTGAGTAGTAGACGTGATTATTAGGGTAATTCCTCATAAAATACCAAGGTAGATCGTGCTCTTCCAATTTTAGCACCGTCGAACCAATTGGGGTTCGCGTTCATCAAATGTATCCAAGGGTCAACGGGTTCTTATGATTGGGAGGCGGGCATAAAGCTGATCCATGTTGATGACTTGTATCCAATGGTCAGAATGACATCACTTGATGCAGTAGGATCAGTTGTTTGTCTTGACGTTCAGGCATGATAGTCATGAGCTCGGAGCACACACACCGAAAAGTGAAGCGGAAATCTCGGTGGTAGTGATTGGCCAGTTGGCCTACCGGTTGAGCTTATAATCTAGAGATGTATCCATCCTTGGTTATAAGTTGAGCATGTATTCCATAATACATTAAATTCTGATCTTGATAAATAATAGATTTAGTAGGAGAACATAGTTAATTATTTAACAAGTGCAGAAAATAATTATGAACAGGTCTAAGTGAACTATTAAATTATTGTAAATCTATGGCTCGTAACGCACCCTCTATTAGCCTTGTTCCATTACTTGAGAAGAAACCACTTGTTGCTAATGGAAGTAACTATGCGGATTGGGTCTGTGCCCTCAGAGCTGTTCTCATGGGTATCAAGAAGGAATATGTCCTCGACGCTCCTCTTCCAAGGGATCCAGATGACGATGCTTCTGATGAAGAAAAGGATGCACACACCTTGATGAGTGATGATGCTCATGCTGAGATGTATGTATCCTAAGTTACGGAAACAATTTGATCGTATGCTCATGCTGAGATGTATGGATCCGAAGTTACAGGAACAATTTGATCGTATGTTTGTGTATGACATGATTGTTGTACTCACAGCCATGTACCATACACAAGCGAAGGCTAAGCGTTATGAAGTAACTAAGGCTTTGTGGTCATTCCACATGGAAGAAGGAAGCTCAGTGACCGAGCATGCAATCAAAATGTTTGGTTACGGGATGAGGCTTCGGGCTTGGTGATTTCCAATCCCGTCCGATCTTAGTACATATTTTGTGTTGGCTTCACTCCCCTCCCCCCTGCGTCTTACAACGGTTTCATCATGAATTAAAACATGAATGGTATGGACAAAACACAAAAGGAGCTCCTTGCTATGCTAAAAACTGTTGTGTCTAGTGTGAGGACGAAAAACAATCAAGTATTGATGGTTTCGCAAACTACACAATTCAAGATAAAAAAGGACATGCAGGGCAAAAATTCTAAGGCGCGAAAAAGAAAATCTGCATAACTTAAAGTGGACATTAGAAAATATAAAGTCTTATAATCGAAGCTATGTAAGGAGTGGTGATTACCCCACAACGGATTAACTTGTAGCTATTAGTGTATGAAAGCTCTCTAATGGAACTAGTGTGGGTGCATCTAATTTTCGTGCTCATGAAGACCTATAGAACTTTTGAGGAGACTCATTGATGAGGTGAGAACACACGTTCGTTGGGAGACCCCAAGAGGAAGGTATGAAGAGTAGAGCAACAAGTTTTCCCTCAATAAGAAATAAAGGTTTGATAGGACCAGTAGGAGAAAGAAATCACTTATGAAGGTTGATGACGGCTAATGTTCGCAAGGCACACTACGAGGCTCAGCAGCAACGTGGAACCCGCACACAACACAGCCAAGATACTTTGCCCCAACGAAACAGTGAGGTTGTCAATCTCACCGATTTTGCTAAGACAAAGGATTAGACGTATAGTGTGGAAAATGGTACTTGTTTGCAGTGAAAGAAATGAGAACAACGATTGAAGTAGGTTGTATTATCAGTGTAAAAGAATGGACCGGGGTCCATAGTTCACTAGTGGTGTCTCTCCAAAACAGATAGATAACATGCTGGGTAAACAAATTACAGCTGGGAAATTGAGAGAGATAGAGGCTGCACCGTAGTGCATACACAAAACATGACTAATAATTACAACTGGACAATTGACAGAAATAAAGACTACGTAGTGCATATGAAAGACATGATGATTAATATGTGATTTATTTGGTCATTACAACATGATACATAGACGGTAATACAACTGCATCTATGACTAATAATCCACCCTGAGAACGTAATCCAAGCAGACTTTGTATTAAGTTGCAAGCAACCGATTATTGCATTAAGTAAAGTGCGTAATATAAACAATAGAATTTATCGTTAGACAAAGCATTGTTGTTTTCTCCCTAATGGCAACAACACATCCACAAACTTAGAAGTTATTGTCACTCTCCCAGATAACTGGAGGCATGAACCCACTACCGAGCATAAATACTCCCTCTTGGAGTTACAAGCATCAACTTGGGCAGAGCATCTACTAGTAGCAGAGAGCATGCAACACTACCAGATTCCACGCGGTCTGGGACGTTTCAATAGCGTTGCGGATGGGCTCCAAACCGTCGCTAAGGGAAATCCGTGATGGTTTACGCGATGGAGTGAGAACTTTCATGATCGATTGTCACGGACGATTCTGCGACGATTAAGTTAACACTAAACCGTCGCGAGCTACTGGCCGGCCCTACACAAGGCCCAAGAAGGAGCAACGTTTTTTTTCGTTACAGCGTGTGTACACGTGGCATCGTATTTTTCGTTACCCGTTACGGGCGCCACTGACGTCACTTCTACCGTTCGAGACGTCATCATCGTCTTGACATTTTTAAGACATCGCGATTGAAAATACAGTTACCTTCGTTTATGACATCATAATGTGTGCGGCGTTTATTTTTTCGTCGCGGGTTCAAGCACTATAGGGTGCCACGTGGCGCTCTCATAATGTTCCACGTATACTCTTATTCTCGACGAATTTATAAAGTTGTCCGACGGTGCGACGTTTTAGTTCGTCGTAAGACGTCGCGAATCATGAGCCAGCACGTGCACCAACACGACATGTCCACGTCGAAACGTATCCGTGACGTGTTTTTTTTGTCGCGATTTCCATCCAATAAGGTGCCGCCTCATGGACCTACCATATAGTACCACGTCTCCTAGTGTTCGTAAGCATGGAAAACACTATACTAGTTTGCACAGCAAAGCAAACACAACAAATACATAAATTCCGAATAAGGTCACAACCTAGCTCACCAGCAAAGGCAGTCTAATACAGTTCAACAGAGAACAAGAGGTTTCACAAAGGGCTACTTCGTTCCATATCTCGAACGAACTTGAGCCAACATGCCACCAATAAGGGTTTTGTACATTTCTCGACTCTTCTTCATACCTTTGTGTTCCTCCATCATACGCATCAATTCTTGTCGGTGCTTCATCCTATCTGCATCAGCTTGTTCCTTGGCCTTATTCAACTCTTCAACTACAAACTGTAGGTCCTGCCTCTATTTTCTCTCATAATCAAGTTGAAGGTGAAGCTGACACTTTGTTGCTCTTGCACACGTTGTGAACCCACCTATGTATTCACGAACGAAGACTTTATACGGCCCTAGGTCAGCAGCACGGCATGGACAACTTCAGCGGCAGAAAGAGGTTCCTTGATAGCGTCATCTAGTGAAGTAGGTTCTAGCATCTTCACTTGCATCTCTTCCTATAAAGCATGTAAAAGCTTTAGATCAAATAGAAGATGAACTAGCTTGTAAGGAACTTTGATATCATGAAAAGCATGTAAAGAACATGTATGAAAAATAGCATGAAACAAACTGGTACATAACAATGATGAAAATAGCAAATGACAAGCAATTAAGCACACATGACAAGCTTGTAAGGAACATAAATGAAAAACATCACATGACAGACATGCAAATAAACAAGGCTAAAAATAGCAGACGACAAGCATGTACATAACATAGATGAAAATAGAAGCTCACAAGGATAGATGAACTAGCAGATGCCAAGCAAGCTGCATGCATGTGCATGAACTATGAGATGACAAGAATAGGTGAAATAGCTGACTACAGGAGTTTGCATCAGAATTCACAAAGGGAAGCATCAGTACGTATCTAGAAGAATCTATTGAGGTAATTGTTGATTCCCGAGATAAACAGAATTCTGAGGGACTTACAATTACTCTTTTGACGCGTGAAGAGAATCCACGTGTCTTGCTGTTGTGAATAGCTTTGAACAATTCAAAGGAATGTTCCCCCATGTCGCAGCAAACCTCGTAGCCACGAGAACCTGTGGCGCTATGGAACTGGACGGCCTGTCTGCTATTCTTGGCATTCATACAAGCCATCTACATAAACAAAGTATGAACTGATTAGACACAGTCCAGGTTATGGAATAGAAACAGTGGCAAGGTAGAGTGAACAAAGACAGTACCTGTTTCCTGACTGAGGACCAGTTATTGACTAACCTGCACCATTCTTCTTATATCATGTGACCAACTATATCAGGAGGCGTTCGTGCAAATCTACTCTTGTCTGCAACGCTGTTAAAAAATTCTTGCTTCAGAATTGTTTTTTTTGAATTTTTTGACATTTTCATAGCCGGTTTCAGGAAAAAGTCAAGACGGTGGGCTTTATCGTTCGTAGCTAGGGGTTGAATACTGAGAAACTCTTGGTGTATCTGTGATGAAATAGGTAGTTGTGTACCTAGAAATTATTTTCTCCAAAAATCATGAGCAAACTACGAGGCACATATAGTTCAAATTTGACTTGTTTCCAACTGAATCGGCAGAAACTTGTGGTGTTTCAAAAGAGGTGGATGGAAACCTTTTCTTAGGAAACAAATTGGTTATTTGTGCATATAACATGGTCTAGAACATTCAAAAAATTCAGCTCCCAAGTTTTGCAGCATATTTGTGGTAGGTCCTTCACAAAAAAACCCATTTTTTGCACTCGCAAAATAGAAAATGGATTTTTATTCAATAAAAAGGAAAACTTCCTCCGTCAACATTGTCCGTGCTTCCAAGACGCATGTTTGAGTGGAATATGGGCACATTAAAACAAACTATGCCATGGATTAGGCCATAACACCCGTTATTTGGACCGAAACCCTAGAACGTTCGAAGAAGGTAGCTCATTTTTCTGAAAACATTTTCAACATCTAGAAATGATTTTTCCCAAAAATCAAGACAAAACTACAAGGCACATGTAGTTCAAATTTGACCCGTTTCCAACTGAATCGGCAGGAACTTGTGTTTTTCAAAAGAGGTGGATGAAAACCTTTTCTTAGGAAACACACTAGTTATTTTTGCATATAACATGGTCTAGAATATTAAAAAAATGCAGCTCCCAAGTTTTGCAACATATTTGTGGTAGTTTCTTCACAAAAACACCCATTTTTTGCACTCGGAAAATAGAAAATGGATTTTTATTCAATAAAAAGGAAAAATTCCTCCATCAACATTGTCTGTGTTTCGAAGACTTATGTTTGTGTGGAATATGGGCACATTTAAACAATCTATGGCATGGATTAGGCCATAACACCCGTCATTTGGACCGAAACCCTAGAATGTTCGAAGGAGATAGCTCCTTTTTGTGAACACATTTTCAACACAAATGTCATATTCCAAGTTTACTATTTTTGGTGTATAGTAGGACATATATAAGGACACCACGCGAAGGTCTTGGGTTATTTTGACTTTTTTAAATTTTGTGTAATTTTCTCAGCCGGTTTAAGAAAAAAATCAAGACGATGGGCGTTATCGTTCGTAGCTAGCGGTTGAATATTGAGAAACTCTTGGTGTATCTGTGATGAAATAGGTAGTTGTGTACCTAGAAATGATTTTTCCCAAGAACCATGAGAAACTACGAGGCACCTGTAGTTCAAATTTGACCCCTTTCCAAATAATCGGTAGGAACTTGTGTTTTTCAGAAGAGGTGAATGAAAACCTTTTCTTTGGAAACACACTAGTTATTTTTGCATATAACATGGTCTAGAATATTAAAAAAATGCAGCTCCCAAGTTTTGCAACATATTTGTGGTAGGTCCTTCACACAAAAAACCCATTTTTTGCACTCGGAAAATAGAAAATGGTTTTTTTATTCAATAAAAAGGAAAACTTCCTCCATCAACATTGTCCGTGCTTCCAAGACGCATGTTTGTGTGGAATATGGGCACATTAAAACAATCTATGCCATGCATTAGGCCCTAACACCCGTCATTTGGATCGAAACCCTAGAATGTTCAAAGGAGGTAGCTCAATTTTGTGTACACATTTTCAACACCTAGAAATGATTTTCCCCAAAATCATGAGCAAACTACGAGGCACCTATAGTTCCAATTTAACCCATTTCCAACTGAATCGCCAGGAACTTATGTTTTTCAAAAGAGGTGGATGGAAATCTTTTCTTAGGAAGCAAATTGGTTATTTGTGCATATAACATGGTCTACAATATTCAAAAAAATTAGGTCCTAAGTTTTGAAACATATTTGTGGTAGGTCCTTAACAAAAAAACCATTTTTTGCACTCGGAAAATGGAAAATGGTTTTTTATTCAATACAAAGGAAAACTTCCTCCGTCAACATTGTCCGTGCTTCCAAGGCGCATGTTTGTGTGGAATATGGGCACATTAAAACAAACTATGCCATGGATTAGGCCATAACACCCGTTATTTGGACCGAAACCCTAGATTGTTCGAATGAGATAGATCATTTTTGTGAACACATTTTCAACACAACTGTCGTATTCCAAGTTTACTATTTTTGGTGGATAGTTGGACATATATAAGGGCACCCCGCGATGGTCTCGCGTCATTTTGTTTTTTTTTTTAATTTTCTGGAATTTTCTCAGCAGGTTTCAAGGAAAAGTCAAGACGGTGGGCATTGTCGTTCATAGCTAGGGGTTGAATATTGGGAAACTCTTGGTGTATCTGTGATGAAATACGTAGATGTGTACCTAGAAATGATTTTTCCCAAAAATCATGAGCAAACTACGAGGCACCTATAGTTCAAATTTGACCCATTTCCAACTGAATCAACAGGAACTTGTGTTTTTTCAAAAGAGGTGGATGGAAAACTTTTATTACGAAACAAATTGGTTACTTGTGCATATAACATGGTGTAGAATATTCAAAAAATGCAGCTCCCAAGTTTTGCAACATATTTGTGGTAGGTCCTTCACACAAAAACCCATTTTTTGCACTCGAAAAATGGAAAATGGTTTTATTATTCAATAAAAAGGAAAACTTGAAAGTTTTTGAAAAGAGAAAATGTATTTGGACTATTTAGGCAATTTGAAACACTTTTCATATTGACAGTTTTTCCAAATCCGAAATAATGCAAAAACTAGTATTTCAAATGTTTGACAAGTTTAAAAATTGGGGGGAGAAAAGAAAAAAAATGAAAAACAGGGCTTTGGCCCCAATCCCAACCACCAACCGGGGATAAATGCGCGGGTCTACGCGCGAAAACGAACCGCCCAAACCCCAAACCTTTAGCCCCGGGTGGTGGCTCGAACCGGGGCCAAAGACCCTTTAGTCCCGGTTCGAGCCACCAACCGGGACTAACGGGGGTGGGGGTATATTAGCCCCAGTTTGTGTCCCCGCCCGGGGACTTAGCCATTTTGACGCGCCGCGCAGACGAAGAAGACTGGAGGGCCACGCAGACGACGATGCCGCCAGGCTGCCCAAATCCGTCGCCGCCGCCCCGTCCGTGCCCGCCACGACGCCGCCCTCCTCCGCGACCGCCCGTGCCCGCCATGCCACCCCCGACCCTTCTCTCCAGCGCTGCCCCCGACCCTCCTCTCCGGCGCTGCCC